>CM068370.1:373350665-374550665 GCA_034769895.1 Magicicada septendecula
AAAGGCCTTGGATGGTGCTACTTGAAGAAGTTCTAATAGAAGGTGTACATCTCTCGTCAATTTTTATTAAATTTCGCACTGTTTATTCCGAAAGTATTCATAAATTTTCAAATTTTAAATAGGCATTACACTTTTTTCAAACGTTCACTTCCCAATCGTTTTAACAATTAATTTCAATCTTGTTAGTTGGTTACTCGTAGTAACCAAGATTTTTTATGGTTTTTTATTGGTGAATCTATATACTTTTGAGTATATAGGCTATTATTAATTATTATAAATTTATTTCTTCTTTATAGAAAAATAATCCTTTTTCAATTTTGTTTATAATACAATTTAATTTATCTAATGTTTTTCTTTCTATTTTCTCTTAAGCTTATACATAGGTCTTTAATATTTTAATTTCCTTCAATTGTATTTATTTATTATTTGCTTAAAGTATCCTTACTCTAAACTATTTTCCTTTGCCATCTTGCTCACATAGTATTTTTATATTATTATTATTTTATATCTAACCCTGGGTTATCTTATATTTAAACACAATTATTATATTAAACATAAAATTATGCCTAGGTACAAGACCTTTGTGGCCTACACAATAAAATTACACAAAATACAAAATTTGTCAGCAGCAATATAGTCCACTGCTACAATTGATTGTTTTCCCATCTACAGTATAAATCTGTGAGATGCTCCTTTTTAACAATTTACCCTCTCACTATGTACACTATATCTCACTTTGTACACTATATGTCACTTTGTTATTGTTTATAGTGTTCTGTAGTACAAAGTATTCTATAGCTAGGTACATAATACCCATTTCTGACCTTTAGATTGGGGTGATTGTGTTATCATATTTTGGCATGGGTTATGTAACGTTACATAAAGCCCCCCCCACTAGAACAGATTTATTTTTGTTTACTGGTTTTAAAAAATAAATTGTTGAACCCTTCAATCTTCGGATTCTTCCATTAATCTTCATAATATTCCTTCCTTTCTGATTGTTTATACACCTGTTATTCGTTAATGGTAATAAGCTGGATTTTGTATTCAACTCTCTCTCTCTCTCTCTTGGAGGCATATTCGTTAATGATTTAATTTCTCTGGGTATTTGTCCTTCCACATATTACTTGATAAGGGCTGGTCACACTAATCATAAAAAACTTGTTTTAACACTTATATTTCTATTTACTTCTATAAATTCGCTTTCTCAATTAAGCTTCTGTCTGCTATCTTCCTTCTATTTTCTACATTCATACTTCTGGAATCTAATATCACTCTTTTCAGCTATTTTATAATTATCCCTTAAATATTCAATTTCCCTAACATTTTTCCCTATCCTGTGCGGTGGTTCAGTTCGGGTGGCCACTTTAGGTCCATTACTCTGCTGTCCATCCTTACACCTTCTGAGACCAGGGGAACATCATCCCTGCTCAGGAAAATTATTGCCGGAACATTTCTTTGGTCAAATCATTATAATAAGAAACTTATAAGTAGTCGATTAGCAACTAATTCTAAACACTTTTGGTATTCTTCACGTTGTAGCTGTTTGCATTTAATTATATATTTCTTTTTCTTCTTGATTCCTTCTTCTTTTCCATTAACTAATAGCATATAACATTATTGATAGGCATTATTTTAAAATCCTTTTCTCCGTATCATTTCATCTTATATCATTTTAAATCCGAGAAATTCTAAATTATAGTTGTATTAATTATCATCCTCCTTCAGCTTCATTGTAGTCATTAAATTATTCGTTATTCTTCTTATTTGAGCACATTACCATCAATTGTTTTTATTTATTTATTTATTCTTCTTTTGTTCCCATCGAAATATTATTTTTCCTATTATTCCATTTTAAAGCAGTTATTTATAATTATTATTTAATAATCTGTTCTTACATTTTCTTGGTGTTTTGTTTTTTATTAAATCAAATTGTTGCGAAATATTTAGTAAGTTGTACTTACGTTCTTTTTGTTAAATCAAATGGTTGCAAAATATCTTAAGTAAGTTGTACTTACATACTTTTTGAATTTTGGGGTTTTCATCTTTCCAATGGGTTGCTTGGTCGGTATCAGAAAATCAGTCCCCTTTTTTCTGGTTGGTTATTGTTTAGTTTAACCATGGTCCATCAACTCAGGTACTCCCTTTCCTCGGATTACTGGGGTGTTCGGAATTAATTCTCTCCTTGATAATCTCCTTACCATCTGGCTCTCCCACTTTGTTGCTATGAAACCTTCACTTAAGTACCGGTCTTCCGTCATTGTTCGTTCCTTTTGAACTAACAGGTATTGTACCTCCTCTGACATAACATATTCACACATTTTTAATATCATTCCATTCCCTTTTTCCTCTGGATGATTTACCAAATTTTTTAATGATATATTCCGTCTTGATGATATGACTGATATCTTCTGATGTACTTCAATCGTCGACATATTTAACTGATATCTAAACTTAATTAACTCCCTCTGTTCATTAATTGGAAGGTTAAATACATTAATTAATCCACCTGTAATCATCTCCCATTCTTCCCTTGTATTTATTATTTTCTTTCTACATGTTTTTCTTATTTTCTTGGTCTTCTTTTCCAGGTATTGATTATCCTCTTTGTTGTGGCTATTTTTATTTTCCGATGATATTACACCTTGGTATTCTCTAATTTCCTTTTCCTTCCTGCTCTCTTCTGTATTCAGACTTACTTTAATACCTTCGGAAGTGTTGTCTATTGTTCCTTTCAAATTCTTAAAATCACTGTCCATTGTTTCCTCTAACTTTCCGAAACTTTCATCCATTTGCTTATTTGTCTCTCCCTTGTTATGTATCTGCTTTTTGGCTAAGTGTGTTACTGATCATGTCAATCTTTTCATGAATTTGTTTTATATTTTTATTATTTTCTTCAAATTTGGTGTTCATATACTCCCTTTGTCTGTTAATTCTTTCTCTCAACTCGTGGTGTTGTTCATTCATGGTTTGTCTGATATCTCCATGAATGGTCTCAATTTTTTCATTGAATTGTTTTACTAACCTTTCCTGAATACTATCTATTTTCTCATTGGTTTGTTTGTTTTGTTCCTTCAATGTTTCGTTTTGTTTCTTTGAAGTCTCCTCCTGTTTCCTAAAGTTTTCATCTATTTTATCAAATTTTTCGCTCAAGGTTTCATTTTGTTTCCTTAAGTTTTCCTTATTTTCCTCATTTATTTGTTTATTGCTTTCCATTATAATCCTCAACAGCTCCTGCATACTCATGTCTTCCGTTTGGGCGGATTTATCTGGTTGGTCCACTTGGGCATCCTCTTCAACTATTTCCCTTTCCGTGTCCAGAATTGCTTCAGTTTCTTCTTTGTCGCCTATCTGTTGTTCTATTTCACTGTCCGTGACTACTTCTATCTCTTGTTCCTGTCCACCTTCTTCCTTCTCCTTGTCTTCTGCCCTCTTCTCCGATCTGCCTCTGGTACTATACATTTCTTGTTTTCTCATAGCTGCCGACGAAAATTATGTTTTTGTGATATTATTTTGTCGAATATCTCAAAATTTCTTTCCTAAGTAAAGCCCTTTTAAGTTGAGCGCCATCTTGTAATGTAATACGGTTATACGGAAAGTATCGTTTATTTGTTAAGCTTTCCTAATTAAGCACCACGTTGGTACGTCATCTTGTAACGTAATTTCTTTACTGTTCTTATTGATTATATTTGTGAATGTTCAAAAGCCCCACGTTATGAGCGTCATCTTGTAACGTCTCGCGGTTATAACTTCTCTAAGAGTCTAAATAGTACTTTAGACAAATTAAATCTAAGTTTTATTTGCCCTTCGAAAATTTCGCTTTAATGAGAGTCACAGTAATTGTTTAATGAAATAATATTTTATTAGACCCACTGTTGGGTTCGCCAATCTTGTAACGTCTCGCGGGATAAATCGGACAGTATCGTTAGATCTTATCGTCACTCTTGCGATCGTCACAGAATTCGTTGTATTTTATGTTTACAGTTCCAAAAAAATGAAATCGAGTGTGTGTGATTTGGGAGAATTCAATGAAGTTGTTTGACCGTAGTTAGGAGAGAGAGTGCAAAAGGTATTATCCTCTTGGCATACAATTACTTAATTTAAATTTCTCCACTCATGAGACCAGCTGATTTTGACGTTTACAAACAAATTGGAGGTTAAATTAACACCAATTGTCTGTAATATTTTCTGGTTGTTCGTCCTCTTCTTTGTCTCCTGACACTCTGTAAACAACTACCCTCTACTGAAAATAATACACATTTTATTATTTATAACAAAGTATTCATGGTATTTATTTATTAAATACACTGTTTTTTATCTTCTCCCAATACAAAAAGTTATAATCGATTCTCCCTGTCAACACAACATTAGTTCGATCTTATTTGGTAAACATAGAAAGTATAACAAAATATTTTTATCCTTTATAAAATATAAAACAATAAAGAATTAATTTATTAATTTCCCAGGGTTAATTGTAAGTTCCTTGTGCTATGAGACGGTCAGAAATTAATAATTTAATACCAAGCTTTACATAAAAAAAATAGATTAGATTAGTTTTTTGTTTCTTTAGTATGCAGTTCCGGGTTTATCCACCAGAGTACAGGTTATGTTCTTCGCTACAAACACGGAATTATTTAATGGCAGCTGAAAATTCACAGAGATCCGTTAAGCAGATTTTTTGGTTAACAAAAAATAATAAAGTTTGTTTCACCTCTTTTCCTGAAGCGTTTACTATTATATGGTGCTGTTTCTAGTGTTAGAAGTTATAGTTGAGTTGTAATTTAGTTAATTTTTACTAGGATACGGTCTCACCAAAATCTCGAAGTGCTAGATACTAGGCCTTGAACCAGTCGTTAAGTTTTCTCAAAATTTCGTCAAATAAAGGGCTTGGATGGTGCTACTTGAAGAAGTTCTAATAGAAGGTGTACATCTCTCGTCAATTTTTATTAAATTTCGCACTGTTTATTCCGAAAGTATTCATAAATTTTCAAATTTTAAATAGGCATTACACTTTTTTCAAACGTTCACTTCCCAATCGTTTTAACAATTAATTTCAATCTTGTTAGTTGGTTACTCGTAGTAAGCAAGATTTTTTAAGGTTTTTTATTGGTGAATCTACATACTTTTGAGTATATAGGCTATTATTAATTATTATAAATTTATTCTTCTTTATAGAAAAATAATCCTTTTTCAATTTTGTTTATAATCCAATTTAATTTATCTAATGTTTTTCTTTCTATTTTCTCTTAAGCTTATACATAGGTCTTTAATATTTTAATTTCCTTCAATTGTATTTATTTATTATTTGCTTAAAGTATCCTTACTCTAAACTATTTTCCTTTGCCATCTTGCTCACATAGTATTTTTATATTATTATTATTTTATATCTAACCCTGGGTTATCTTATATTTAAACACAATTATTATATTAAACATAAAATTATGCCTAGGTACAAGACCTTTGTGGCCTACACAATAAAAATTACACAAAATACAAAATTTGTCAGCAGCAATATAGTCCACTGCTACAATTGATTGTTTTTCCATCTACAGTATAAATCTGTGAGATGCTCCTTTTTAACAATTTACCCTCTCACTATGTACACTATATGTCACTTTGTTATTGTTTATAGTGTTCTGTAGTACAAAGTATTCTATAGCTAGGTACATAATACCCATTTCTGACCTTTAGATTGGGGTGATTGTGTTATCATATTTGGGCATGGGTTATGTAACGTTACATAAAGCCCCCCCACTAGAACAGATTTATTTTTGTTTACTGGTTTTAAAAAATAAATTGTTGAACCCTTCAATCTTCGGATTCTTCCATTAATCTCCATAATATTCCTTCCTTTCTGATTGTTTATACACCTGTTATTCGGTTAATGGTAATAAGCTGGATTTTGTATTCAACTCTCTCTCTCTCTCTCTTGGAGGCATATTCGTTAATGATTTACTTTCTCTGGGTATTTGTCCTTCCACATATTACTTGATAAGGGCTGGTCACACTAATAAAAAAAAACTTGTTTTAACACTTATATTTCTATTTACTTCTATAAATTCGCTTTCTCAATTAAGCTTCTGTCTGCTATCTTCCTTCTATTTTCTACATTCATACTTCTGGAATCTAATATCACTCTTTTCAGCTATTTTATAATTATCCCTTAAATATTCAATTTCCCTAACATTTTTCCCTATCCTGTGCGGTGGTTCAGTTCGGGTGGCCACTTTGGGTCCATTACTCCGCTGTCCATCCTTACACCTTCTGAGACCAGGGGAACATCATCCCTGCTCGGGAAAATTATTGCCGGAACATTTCTATGGTCAATTCATTATAATAAGAAACTTATAAGTAGTCGATTAGCGACTAATACTAAACACTTTTGGGATTCTTCACGTTGTAGCTGTTTGCATTTAATTATATATTTCTTTTTCTTCTTGATTCCTTCTTCTTTTCCATTAACTAATAGCATATAACATTATTGATAGGCATTATTTTAAAATCCTTTTGACTTTCCTTCTTGTGACATATTTTCTCCGTATCATTTCAATTCTTATATCATTTTCAATTCCGAGAAATTCTAAATTATAGTTGTATTAATTATCATCCTCCTTCAGCTTCATTGTAGTCATTAAATTATTCGTTATTCTTCTTATTTGAGCACATTACCATCAATTGTTTTTATTTATTTATTTATTCTTCTTTTGTTCCCATCGAAATATTATTTTTCCTATTATTCCATTTTAAAGCAGTTATTTATAATTATTATTTAATAATCTGTTCTTACATTTTCTTGGTGTTTTGTTTTTTATTAAATCAAATTGTTGCGAAATATTTAGTAAGTTGTACTTACGTTCTTTTTGTTAAATCAAATGGTTGCAAAATATCTTAAGTAAGTTGTACTTACATACTTTTTGAATTTTGGGGTTTTCATCTTTCCAATGGGTTGCTTGGTCGGTATCAGAAAATCAGTCCCCTTTTTTCTGGTTGGTTATTGTTTAGTTTAACCATGGTCCATCAACTCAGGTACTCCCTTTCCTCGGATTACTGGGGTGTTCGGAATTAATTCTCTCCTTGATAATCTCCTTACCATCTGGCTCTCCCACTTTGTTGCTATGAAACCTTCACTTAAGTACCGGTCTTCCGTCATTGTTCGTTCCTTTTGAACTAACAGGTATTGTACCTCCTCTGACATAACATATTCACACATTTTTAATATCATTCCATTCCCTTTTTCCTCTGGATGATTTACCAAATTTTTTAATGATATATTCCGTCTTGATGATATGACTGATATCTTCTGATGTACTTCAATCGTCGACATATTTAACTGATATCTAAACTTAATTAACTCCCTCTGTTCATTAATTGGAAGGTTAAATACATTAATTAATCCACCTGTAATCATCTCCCATTCTTCCCTTGTATTTATTATTTTCTTTCTACATGTTTTTCTTATTTTCTTGGTCTTCTTTTCCAGGTATTGATTATCCTCTTTGTTGTGGCTATTTTTATTTTCCGATGATATTACACCTTGGTATTCTCTAATTTCCTTTTCCTTCCTGCTCTCTTCTGTATTCAGACTTACTTTAATACCTTCGGAAGTGTTGTCTATTGTTCCTTTCAAATTCTTAAAATCACTGTCCATTGTTTCCTCTAACTTTCCGAAACTTTCATCCATTTGCTTATTTGTCTCTCCCTTGTTATGTATCTGCTTTTTGGCTAAGTGTGTTACTGATCATGTCAATCTTTTCATGAATTTGTTTTATATTTTTATTATTTTCTTCAAATTTGGTGTTCATATACTCCCTTTGTCTGTTAATTCTTTCTCTCAACTCGTGGTGTTGTTCATTCATGGTTTGTCTGATATCTCCATGAATGGTCTCAATTTTTTCATTGAATTGTTTTACTAACCTTTCCTGAATACTATCTATTTTCTCATTGGTTTGTTTGTTTTGTTCCTTCAATGTTTCGTTTTGTTTCTTTGAAGTCTCCTCCTGTTTCCTAAAGTTTTCATCTATTTTATCAAATTTTTCGCTCAAGGTTTCATTTTGTTTCCTTAAGTTTTCCTTATTTTCCTCATTTATTTGTTTATTGCTTTCCATTATAATCCTCAACAGCTCCTGCATACTCATGTCTTCCGTTTGGGCGGATTTATCTGGTTGGTCCACTTGGGCATCCTCTTCAACTATTTCCCTTTCCGTGTCCAGAATTGCTTCAGTTTCTTCTTTGTCGCCTATCTGTTGTTCTATTTCACTGTCCGTGACTACTTCTATCTCTTGTTCCTGTCCACCTTCTTCCTTCTCCTTGTCTTCTGCCCTCTTCTCCGATCTGCCTCTGGTACTATACATTTCTTGTTTTCTCATAGCTGCCGACGAAAATTATGTTTTTGTGATATTATTTTGTCGAATATCTCAAAATTTCTTTCCTAAGTAAAGCCCTTTTAAGTTGAGCGCCATCTTGTAATGTAATACGGTTATACGGAAAGTATCGTTTATTTGTTAAGCTTTCCTAATTAAGCACCACGTTGGTACGTCATCTTGTAACGTAATTTCTTTACTGTTCTTATTGATTATATTTGTGAATGTTCAAAAGCCCCACGTTATGAGCGTCATCTTGTAACGTCTCGCGGTTATAACTTCTCTAAGAGTCTAAATAGTACTTTAGACAAATTAAATCTAAGTTTTATTTGCCCTTCGAAAATTTCGCTTTAATGAGAGTCACAGTAATTGTTTAATGAAATAATATTTTATTAGACCCACTGTTGGGTTCGCCAATCTTGTAACGTCTCGCGGGATAAATCGGACAGTATCGTTAGATCTTATCGTCACTCTTGCGATCGTCACAGAATTCGTTGTATTTTATGTTTACAGTTCCAAAAAAATGAAATCGAGTGTGTGTGATTTGGGAGAATTCAATGAAGTTGTTTGACCGTAGTTAGGAGAGAGAGTGCAAAAGGTATTATCCTCTTGGCATACAATTACTTAATTTAAATTTCTCCACTCATGAGACCAGCTGATTTTGACGTTTACAAACAAATTGGAGGTTAAATTAACACCAATTGTCTGTAATATTTTCTGGTTGTTCGTCCTCTTCTTTGTCTCCTGACACTCTGTAAACAACTACCCTCTACTGAAAATAATACACATTTTATTATTTATAACAAAGTATTCATGGTATTTATTTATTAAATACACTGTTTTTTATCTTCTCCCAATACAAAAAGTTATAATCGATTCTCCCTGTCAACACAACATTAGTTCGATCTTATTTGGTAAACATAGAAAGTATAACAAAATATTTTTATCCTTTATAAAATATAAAACAATAAAGAATTAATTTATTAATTTCCCAGGGTTAATTGTAAGTTCCTTGTGCTATGAGACGGTCAGAAATTAATAATTTAATACCAAGCTTTACATAAAAAAAATAGATTAGATTAGTTTTTTGTTTCTTTAGTATGCAGTTCCGGGTTTATCCACCAGAGTACAGGTTATGTTCTTCGCTACAAACACGGAATTATTTAATGGCAGCTGAAAATTCACAGAGATCCGTTAAGCAGATTTTTTGGTTAACAAAAAATAATAAAGTTTGTTTCACCTCTTTTCCTGAAGCGTTTACTATTATATGGTGCTGTTTCTAGTGTTAGAAGTTATAGTTGAGTTGTAATTTAGTTAATTTTTACTAGGATACGGTCTCACCAAAATCTCGAAGTGCTAGATACTAGGCCTTGAACCAGTCGTTAAGTTTTCTCAAAATTTCGTCAAATAAAGGGCTTGGATGGTGCTACTTGAAGAAGTTCTAATAGAAGGTGTACATCTCTCGTCAATTTTTATTAAATTTCGCACTGTTTATTCCGAAAGTATTCATAAATTTTCAAATTTTAAATAGGCATTACACTTTTTTCAAACGTTCACTTCCCAATCGTTTTAACAATTAATTTCAATCTTGTTAGTTGGTTACTCGTAGTAAGCAAGATTTTTTAAGGTTTTTTATTGGTGAATCTACATACTTTTGAGTATATAGGCTATTATTAATTATTATAAATTTATTCTTCTTTATAGAAAAATAATCCTTTTTCAATTTTGTTTATAATCCAATTTAATTTATCTAATGTTTTTCTTTCTATTTTCTCTTAAGCTTATACATAGGTCTTTAATATTTTAATTTCCTTCAATTGTATTTATTTATTATTTGCTTAAAGTATCCTTACTCTAAACTATTTTCCTTTGCCATCTTGCTCACATAGTATTTTTATATTATTATTATTTTATATCTAACCCTGGGTTATCTTATATTTAAACACAATTATTATATTAAACATAAAATTATGCCTAGGTACAAGACCTTTGTGGCCTACACAATAAAAATTACACAAAATACAAAATTTGTCAGCAGCAATATAGTCCACTGCTACAATTGATTGTTTTTCCATCTACAGTATAAATCTGTGAGATGCTCCTTTTTAACAATTTACCCTCTCACTATGTACACTATATGTCACTTTGTTATTGTTTATAGTGTTCTGTAGTACAAAGTATTCTATAGCTAGGTACATAATACCCATTTCTGACCTTTAGATTGGGGTGATTGTGTTATCATATTTGGGCATGGGTTATGTAACGTTACATAAAGCCCCCCCACTAGAACAGATTTATTTTTGTTTACTGGTTTTAAAAAATAAATTGTTGAACCCTTCAATCTTCGGATTCTTCCATTAATCTCCATAATATTCCTTCCTTTCTGATTGTTTATACACCTGTTATTCGGTTAATGGTAATAAGCTGGATTTTGTATTCAACTCTCTCTCTCTCTCTCTTGGAGGCATATTCGTTAATGATTTACTTTCTCTGGGTATTTGTCCTTCCACATATTACTTGATAAGGGCTGGTCACACTAATAAAAAAAAACTTGTTTTAACACTTATATTTCTATTTACTTCTATAAATTCGCTTTCTCAATTAAGCTTCTGTCTGCTATCTTCCTTCTATTTTCTACATTCATACTTCTGGAATCTAATATCACTCTTTTCAGCTATTTTATAATTATCCCTTAAATATTCAATTTCCCTAACATTTTTCCCTATCCTGTGCGGTGGTTCAGTTCGGGTGGCCACTTTGGGTCCATTACTCCGCTGTCCATCCTTACACCTTCTGAGACCAGGGGAACATCATCCCTGCTCGGGAAAATTATTGCCGGAACATTTCTATGGTCAATTCATTATAATAAGAAACTTATAAGTAGTCGATTAGCGACTAATACTAAACACTTTTGGGATTCTTCACGTTGTAGCTGTTTGCATTTAATTATATATTTCTTTTTCTTCTTGATTCCTTCTTCTTTTCCATTAACTAATAGCATATAACATTATTGATAGGCATTATTTTAAAATCCTTTTGACTTTCCTTCTTGTGACATATTTTCTCCGTATCATTTCAATTCTTATATCATTTTCAATTCCGAGAAATTCTAAATTATAGTTGTATTAATTATCATCCTCCTTCAGCTTCATTGTAGTCATTAAATTATTCGTTATTCTTCTTATTTGAGCACATTACCATCAATTGTTTTTATTTATTTATTTATTCTTCTTTTGTTCCCATCGAAATATTATTTTTCCTATTATTCCATTTTAAAGCAGTTATTTATAATTATTATTTAATAATCTGTTCTTACATTTTCTTGGTGTTTTGTTTTTTATTAAATCAAATTGTTGTGAAATATTTAGTAAGTTGTACTTACGTTCTTTTTGTTAAATCAAATGGTTGCAAAATATCTTAAGTAAGTTGTACTTACATACTTTTTGAATTTTGGGGTTTTCATCTTTCCAATGGGTTGTTTGGTCGGTATCAGAAAATCAGTCCCCTTTTTTCTGGTTGGTTATTGTTTAGTTTAACCATGGTCCATCAACTCAGGTACTCCCTTTCCTCGGATTACTGGGGTGTTCGGAATTAATTCTCTCCTTGATAATCTCCTTACCATCTGGCTCTCCCACTTTGTTGCTATGAAACCTTCACTTAAGTACCGGTCTTCCGTCATTGTTCGTTCCTTTTGAACTAACAGGTATTGTACCTCCTCTGACATAACATATTCACTCATTTTTAATATCATTCCATTCCCTTTTTCCTCTGGATGATTTACCAAATTTTTTAATGATATATTCCGTCTTGATGATATGACTGATATCTTCTGATGTACTTCAATCGTCGACATATTTAACTGATATCTAAACTTAATTAACTCCCTCTGTTCATTAATTGGAAGGTTAAATACATTAATTAATCCACCTGTAATCATCTCCCATTCTTCCCTTGTATTTATTATTTTCTTTCTACATGTTTTTCTTATTTTCTTGGTCTTCTTTTCCAGGTATTGATTATCCTCTTTGTTGTGGCTATTTTTATTTTCCGATGATATTACACCTTGGTATTCTCTAATTTCGTTTTCCTTCCTGCTCTCTTCTGTATTCGGACTTACTTTAATACCTTCGGAATTGTTGTCTATTGTTCCTTTCAAATTCTTAAAATCTCTGTCCATTGTTTCCTTTAACTTTCCGAAACTTTCATCCATTTGCTTATTTGTCTCCCCCTTGTTATGTATCTGCTTTTTGGCTAAGTGTGTTACTGATCATGTCAATCTTTTCATGAATTTGTTTTATATTTTTATTATTTTCTTCAAATTTGGTGTTCATATACTCCCTTTGTCCGTTAATTCTTTCTCTCATCTCGTGGTGTTGTTCATTCATGGTTTGTCTGATATCTCCATGAATGGTCTCAATTTTTTCATTGAATTGTTTTACTAACCTTTCCTGAATACTATCTATTTTCTCATTGGTTTGTTTGTTTTGTTCCTTCAATGTTTCGTTTTGTTTCTTTGAAGTCTCCTCCTTGTTCCTAAAGTTTTCATCTATTTTATCAAATTTTTCGCTCAAGGTTTCATTTTGTTTCCTTAAGTTTTCCTTATTTTCCTCATTTATTTGTTTATTGCTTTCCATTATAATCCTCAACAGCTCCTGCATACTCATGTCTTCCTTTTGGGCGGATTTATCTGGTTGGTCCACTTGGGCATCCTCTTCAACTATTTCCCTTTCCGTGTCCAGAATTGCTTCAGTTTCTTCTTTGTCGCCTATCTGTTGTTCTATTTCACTGTCCGTGACTACTTCTATCTCTTGTTCCTGTCCACCTTCTTCCTTCTCCTTGTCTTCTGCCCTCTTCTTCGATCTGCCTCTGGTACTACACATTTCTTGTTTTCTCATAGCTGCCGACGAAAATTAGGTTTTTGTGATATTATTTTGTCGAATATCTCAAAATTTCTTTCCTAAGCAAAGCCCTTTTAAGTTGAGCGCCATCTTGTAACGTAATACGGTTATACGGAAAGTATCGTTTATTTGTTAAGCTTTCCTAATTAAGCACCACGTTGGTACGTCATCTTGTAACGTAATTTCTTTACTGTTCTTATTGATTATATTTGCGAATGTTCAAAAGTCCCACGTTATGAGCGTCATCTTGTAACGTCTCGCGGTTATAACTTCTCTAAGAGTCTAAATAGTACTTTAGACAAATTAAATCTAAGTTTTATTTGCCCTTCGAAAATCTTGCTTTAATGAGAGTCACAGTAATTGTTTAATGAAATAATATTTTATTAGACCCACTGTTGGGTTTGCCAATCTTGTAACGTCTCGCGGGATAAATCGGACAGTATCGTTAGATCTTATCGTCACTCTTGCGATCGTCACAGAATTCGTTATATTTTATGTTTACAGTTCCAAAAAAATGAAATCGAGTGTGTGTGATTTGGGAGAATTCAATGAAGTTGTTTGACCGTAGTTAGGAGAGAGAGTGCAAAAGGTATTATCCTCTTGGCATACAATTACTTAATTTAAATTTCTCCACTCATGAGACCAGCTGATTTTGACGTTTACAAACAAATTGGAGGTTAAATTAACACCAATTGTCTGTAATATTTTCTGGTTGTTCGTCCTCTTCTTTGTCTCCTGACATTCTGTAAACAACTACCCTCTACTGAAAATAATACACATTTTATTATTTATAACAAAGTATTCATGGTATTTATTTATTAAATACACTGTTTTTTATCTTCTCCCAATACAAAAAGTTATAATCGATTCTCCCTGTCAACACAACATTAGTTCGATCTTATTTGGTAAACATAGAAAGTATAACAAAATATTTTTATCCTTTATAAAATATAAAACAATAAAGAATTAATTTATTAATTTCCCAGGGTTAATTGTAAGTTCCTTGTGCTATGAGACGGTCAGAAATGAATAATTTAATACCAAGCTTTACATAAAAAAAATAGATTAGATTTGTTTTTTTTTCTTTAGTATGTAGTTCCGGGTTTATCCACCAGAGTACAGGTTATGTTCTTTGCTACAAACATGGAATTATTTAATGGCGGCTGAAAATTCGTAGAGATCCGTTAAGCAGATTTTTTGGTTAACAAAAAATAATAAAGTTTGTTTCACCTCTTTTCCTGAAGCGTTTACTTATATGGTGCTGTTTCTAGTGTTAGAAGTTATAGTTGAGTTGTAATTTAGTTAATTTTTACTAGGATACGGTCTCACCAAAATCTCGAAGTGCTAGATACTAGGCCTGGAACCAGTCGTTAAGTTTTCTCAAAATTTCGTCAAATAAAGGGCTTGGATGGTGCTACTTGAAGAAGTTCTAATAGAAGGTGTACATCTCTCGTCAATTTTTATTAAATTTCGCACTGTTTATTCCGAATGTATTCATAAATTTTAAAATTTTAAATAGGCATTACACTTTTTTCAAACGTTCACTTCCCAATCGTTTTAACAATTAATTTCAATCTTGTTAGTTGGTTACTCGTAGTAACTAAGATTTTTTATGGTTTTTTATTGGTGAATCTATATACTTTTGAGTATATAGGCTATTATTAATTATTATAAATTTATTCTTCTTTATAGAAAAATAATCCTTTTTCAATTTTGTTTATAATCCAATTTAATTTATCTTATGTTTTTCTTTCTATTTTCTCTTAAGCTTATACATAGGTCTTTAATATTTTAATTTCCTTCAATTGTATTTATTTATTATTTGCTTAAAATATCCTTACTCTAAACTATTTTCCTTTGCCATCTTGCTCACATAGTATTTATATTATTATTATTTTATATCTAACCCTGGGTTATCTTATATTTAAACACAATTATTATATTAAACATAAAATTATGCCTAGGTACAAGACCTTTGTGGCCTACACAATAAAAATTACACAAAATACAAAATTTGTCAGCAGCAATATAGTCCACTGCTACAATTGATTGTTTTTCCATCTACAGTATAAATCTGTGAGATGCTCCTTTTTAACAATTTACCCTCTCACTATGTACACTATATCTCACTTTGTACACTATATGTCACTTTGTTATTGTTTATAGTGTTCTGTAGTACAAAGTATTCTATAGCTAGGTACATAATACCCATTTCTGACCTTTAGATTGGGGTGATTGTGTTATCATATTTGGGCATGGGTTATATAACGTTACAATATATGGTATAGTCGCTGCCTATACCATTCTTGGTTCAGCGTTATATAAAATTCGGCATTACTGATGTCCGAGGACACCAGTAATCCTACTAAAATGATTCACACACCCTTAAAATGGCACTATCGCCACCTTTGACGATAGCCGCTGTTCCATAGTTAGTTAGTTTCCCCTTTGTTACCCCCTGTTCATTTTCTATGTTCACCAATTTAGAATCTACTTACATAAATCCACGGTCAGGGTTTGGTGACGCCGTGACCACCCGAAATTTGGGAAAACTACCAAAAGACATATAAGGCTCACACTGACACCGTTACTACACTTCACGGATGGTCAACTCTTATATGTTTGGTTATTTATTAATTGATTTTCATGTTTAATATCTTTTAGACTCGTTTACATTTTTAACTTTTAAACAGCATACATTTCACTTTATATAAATTGCATTATAAAATTCATACTTACAGTACATCACTCATATACTCTCATAGACACACAAATATAAACACCAAATAATGTACATAACTCCATGTCTCTTCTGAAACATTTTAACAACCATGCTATTCCACAAACTTAACATTTTACATTTATTTCTTTATTATTTATTATTAAGTTCCAATCTCCAAAAATCATTTAAATTCATTATCAAAATCTCTTTATACAACATTTTAAATTAATCAATTAATACATCTCAAATTATTTTAATTCCATCAATTATTAAAAACACAACATATTTTAATTACCTTACTCCAAAACAATTACAATTCATTAATACCTTCATAATTATTCTTGTTATTTATTTAGTCTGCCAAAATATTATTATTATGATTACAACAATTTCTACTACATACACACATTGTTTACATCAAACACCTGTTACAATACAAACACAATTAATTTCACTATAAATTTATTTACAATTCTTCATCATTATTTTTCTGTTTACCACACCTCATCTCCTAAGTTAGCAAGGTCACAACCATAAACTAAAATATTTAAAATGTCCATTTACTGATTTC
Source organism: Magicicada septendecula (assembly GCA_034769895.1). Taxonomy (NCBI): domain Eukaryota; kingdom Metazoa; phylum Arthropoda; class Insecta; order Hemiptera; family Cicadidae; genus Magicicada; species Magicicada septendecula. The sequence goes on from CM068370.1 coordinate 373,367,217, forward strand.
TTATCTAACCGCCATCGTCGTATATTAGTCTTACTTTTATATAATAATTATCGTCCTTACTCACACTCGTTACACTATTATTATTATTATTGTAATGACCATTATCAACATAGTATTTAACACCATTATTACCTATTAATTCATAAAACCCGTCTACATTGGTAATTTCAGTTCTGTCTCCGTCAGTATTTTTGTTCAACATAAGGTAAGTTATTTTATCATCATATTCCTCCACTACATTCATTACAACATCAGGTAAGTTTTCATCATTTACAAAGATATCATCAAAATAATCATCTATCTTCATTTCCCAAGGTAAGCATTTCATATTGTTTATCTCCTTCAATTCTAACCTCTCTTTCAACTCATTATAACTACTTCTCAACGTAAATAACTCTATTATTCTCTCTCTCTCGCAATACTTCTCACAACCCCCCTGAACTATCTCATTCCATGCAAAGGGCAACATAACATCGTTAAAATACTTTCTGGCTTTACCAGATACAAATACATCACTACAACAACTTAAGGGACCCTTTGGAGACACCATGTCTCCCACATAACCATTGGAGGAACCTTTGTCCTCATAAAACACATGTGGAGTTTTTACTCCACTTATACTACAGGGAAAATTTGCCCTTTGCCCTCCATATTCACCTAAACTCTCTTCACGCTCTCTCTCACTCTCACTCTCTATCTCATTAACTATTTCTATATCATCACTCTCTGATACCACATTTTCAATTACATTATCATTTTCAACATCATTGTTATCACTTGTTAACTCTTTATTATAACTATCGTCATTACTCACCTTGTTATTAATTATCTGGTTTACCTTATTTTTAATCTGTTCCTCTACTCTCTCGATACTCTGTTCTAATTTGTTAAGGTTAGTTTCAAATATTCCACTGGTATTTTCTAAACGCTTATTAATTTCATTAATATCGTTTTTTAATTCGTCATTCTGCTTTTTAATTCATTAAATTTAACATTGAAATTACTATTTTGAATGTCGAAACGACTATTTATAACATCAAATTTGCTATCCAACTTTACATTCTGTTTTTCTAACATTGCTTGTATCATTTTAAACATAACATAACTATCGTCCGGTTTTTTATTTTGGACCGGTGTCAACTGACTTTCTGTATTATCTGTATTATTGTCAGTGAAGCTGACTTCATCATCATTACTTTTGTTATTTTCCCTATTTGATTTTGGGGTTATTTGAATCCCCGAATCGTCTGTAATATTTATTTCATCTGTAACGTTTAGTTCTATTTTATTGTCCTGACCCACATTTGGAGTCGAATGGACTTCAAAGCATCTCATAACAGCTGATTCATCAAAATTGGTCATTTCATTTATATCGTTTTCATTATTACTACCTGCCATCTTTATCTTATCAATTTATACAAATTTACTTAAATACAAAACATCTGACACTTACCCTAACAATTACATACTATTTTATGTCTGTTACATAATTTGTACGTATTTTTTCTCAACCTTCAAATCAAACTTGCATCCGCCTGTAGGTGCGGAATTTAATGTATAAAATTTAATTTATAAAATTCGTCCCTGTTCGGGCGCCATTTGTGCTATAATAAATTAACACATTTATATAATAATATAAATATAACTCCCACTCACCTTAATCTGGTCCAAGGTTATGTCGCACGAACTGCGAGATACAAGTATGATTTCAAGGTTACATTAATAATGTACTCTACTCTCTTGTATATAATAGAACTCACATTTATTCCCTCAAACTTCTTTGCTATATCATTTCTCAATTATTAATAAAACATGTGTAATAAAATGAACTCATCAAAACATTTATTGCCCGAGCTTTACTCCATTCTGAGTTTTTATTCTAATAACTATTCTAACATTCTAAAACTACGTAAGATGACCCAGTTTGCTCACACACGACATTCATTCACATTTAACTCTCCATTTATCTAGAGCTCGTGATTTAAAATTTTAGTGAAATTATTTAAATATTGAAATTTAGTTGGTTACTTAACGGTCGTCGTCTCTCGTTAACACATTCAGCACCGAGTGTATGTCCAAATGTTTGTTCGTTCACCACATTGTTGATTTTCCTTCTGTCACTACACTTACTTCCTTCAGAGATACTGTTTCACTTATTTGGGAAGGTTTATTACTTTCAGTTAAAATTTAAAAGATTTCTTGGGGCCCACGAGTCTTAGCGTGCGTCGGGCCGACGCTGCGACTATAAGTCGACTGCCTAGAGTATTAACAAAGTGCCCCAATCCACGGTTACTCAAAACGGACAATGCACAGCCTGCTTGTGACAAATTGTTCATCACTGCACATGGAACACGGGCTGTCAATGAGTGTTCGGTGGTGACGATATTCCAATGCCACTAGTCACAAGACTAAGGTGGGTGGAGTCATCACGGACTTCCGTCATCATTCCAAACACGTGGTGATAGAAATTTTACATCTTAGCCATCTTGTTTGGCGTCATTTCATTCTGCTCAGTGTCATTTGCGCGCATGGTGGTGTCGCGAGTACGTTGTGCGTAACAAATTCTTGGAACCACTTGAGTTACAAAACATACATCGCATTCCATTACAACACCTCCGTTCAAAATCTCACTCCACTGTTCTTTGTTTGAATAAAACCGTTTTATGTATGGGACTTGCTGCGTTGGTCACATATATATTTAATAAAATAGAATAAAATGAAATACCCCTTTTCACCTCGTTACAGTAGTTTATTAATAATCAGTTTTACGCTTTAAGGCGGAATAAGTGTGTTCATGATCTAATTTATGTTCTCAAAGAAAAATAAATCATGTTATATTTTACTTGATTTGTGCATTGTTATTTGTATTTGCCCACCGTTCTCTGCCTGAGTACACTAAACGATTTCCTGGACTAAACATTACCAATAATCATCTTAATTTTAATAAACAATTACTGAGTAACATTGCAACCATACATTATTTTGAAGAGAAAAATGTTTCTAAAGGAACAGTTACCAGCTGAGATTGTTTTTAGAGCACAGGAAAAGGAGTGGCTGAAGAATTTATAGCAGATTGGCTTAGGGTTGTTTGGGGATGTCGGCCAGGTGCTTTTCTAGGCCAGAGAGGCACAGTAATTCTATACTCTTTTCGTGGTCACACAACTGAGAAAATAGAAGCTGGTTGCAAAAATGGACACTGATCTTGTTATAATCCCGGGAGAAATTACTTCTCAGCTTCAAGTACTACTTGTGGTTGTTAATAAACCATTTAAGGACCACTTACGGAAGAACTATAGTGACTGATTAATTAACACACTGACTGCTTACAACATACAGTCCGCATACCACAAGAGCTGAGCTCAGACTAAACAGAAAAACAAAATCATTTCACTTGCCACAGGTACTTGGAAGTGAGTAGTGTGCTCCTGTTGGGAGATCCTAGCTACTTGGATCCGAGTAGTTAGCAGTCAATGTGTTAATGGAAACCATGCATTGACTCCGACAGGCAAGTTGAACACACAGCAACTGGCCCAGTGGATAATCAAAGGCTCGGGAAAAATCAAAAGTGAATCCATTGTAAAGGTGTTTACAAATTTTTTTCTAATAACATGGATAGGAGTGAGGATGACATTTTGTGGAAAGACTTCAGTTACGAATTTGATTCCAGTACCAGTACTGAAGGTGAACTTGAAGAAGAATGAGGAAGATGACTAGGACTAAAAATAATACTTTATTACTTACAATTTCTCCTTTAATGTAAAATAGCCATTTATTTAGTTTTAAATTAGGGTATAGTGGTATTTAGACCATTTAGTTATCATTCTTTCATCACTCTTTATCTTCATCACTCATTTAGTTATATGCACACTCTTTATATTTCCTGTAAACTCCTTCAAAAATCTAGGGTAGGCCATCTTATATTGGAACCAACATGGTAATTCAAAGTAAAAATTGTGCTCAGATAATCAAAAATTGTCTCAGTATAGGCTAGACAGTGTAAAAGGCACAAGTGTGATAAAGCTTGAGCATCGTTCTTTGCAGACACTTGTCTTTGTGTTAGCTTTATGGAATTGGTTAGATCTGTATACTGTTTCCGTTCTTAGTTGAATCCTGATGTAAACAAACAGGTGTGGCACATATGAAACACTATTTGCTGCTTGAATTAAAGGTACGTCACTCGGACAGGAATACATATAATTTTGATAATGTACAACCACATGTAAACTAATAATTTGACCTGACCATAGTAAAATATGTGACTGTGTAAGATCAACAGTGAAATATTTTATAACACCAGTTAATGGCTTTTTAATTCCATATTCCTTAAGGAATGGAAGTATGGTGATGGCAAAAAAAATCGTGTTCGAGATTATTGCAGATTCTGATTGTACTACACTCAAAACATGAAAAAAAGTCGTTTTCCGAAAAGTGTCTGTGTGTGTGTCTGTGTGTCTGTCTGTCTGTCTGTCTATGTGTAGATTTTTTTCTATGGCAAACGATAACTGCCGCAAATTCAAACAGAATCAAATAATTTTTTGCATACAGCCCTGATTTGTAGAGTACTCACGACCTACTGTTTTTGGTGAAGATCGGTTGAGGGAAAGGGGTAGTTTACCTGCAACGGTTTTTTTTTATCAAGGGAAATTTTTACTTCCATATTCCTTAAGGAAATGGAAGTATGGTGATGGCAAAAAAAATCGTGTTAGAGATTATTGCAGATTCTGATTGTACTACACTCAAAACATGAAAAAAAGTCGTTTTCCGAAAAGTGTCTGTGTGTGTGTCTGTGTGTCTGTCTGTCTATCTGTCTGTGTGTAGATTTTTTTCTATGGCAAACGATAACTGCCGCAAATTCAAACAGAATCAAATAATTTTTTGCATACAGCCCTGATTTGTAGAGTACTCACGACCTATTGTTTTTGGTGAAGATCGGTTGAGGGAAAGGGGTAGTTTACCTGCAACAGTTTTTTTTTATCAAGGGACATTTTTTTTTTTGGCAAACGATAACAGCCGCAAATTCAAACAGAATCAAATAATGTTTCGCATACAGCCCTGATTTGTAGAGTTCTCAACACCTATTGTTTTTGGTGAAGATCGGTTAAGGGAAAGGGGTAGTTTACCTGCAACGTTTTTTTATCAAGGGTATTTTCTATGGCAAACGATAACAGCCGCAAATTCAAACAGAATCAAATAAATTTTTGCATACAGCCGTGATTCGTAGAGTACTCAAGACCTATTGTTTTTGGTGAAGATCGGTTGAGGGGAAGGGGTAGTTTACCTGCAACGTTTTTTTATCAAGCGTATTTTCTATGGCAAACGATAACTGCCACAAATTCAAACAGAATCAAATAATTTTTTGCAAACTTCACTGAATTGTAGAGGACTCAAGGCCTTTTGATTTTGGTGAAGATCGGTTAAGGGGAAGGGGTAGTTTACCTGCAACCTTTTACGTTTTAACAAGAGTAAAGTACTTGAAAATTCATTTAAACTTTTTCAAACAATGGTAATTGTTAAAAATAAAATAATTTTGTTGCCAGGCAATAAAATTATAATTTTTTCATTTTAATGTAAATCTGTACATAGTATAAAGTAAAGTCGGTCCGTTTTCTCTCTGTGTTTGAAATCGCTAATCTCAAGAAGTACTGAACGGATTTTATTCAAGTTTTCGCCAATAGATAGAGTGTCTATCGAGGAACATTTATGTGTATAATTAATACATATATGTTGTACATTAGCTTAGCTATCACGGTTTATGTCAAGTAAGTGGTATAGTTTACATCTTTATATATAAAAATGAATGTTTCTTTGTTTGTCCCGTATGCGTTCCTATACCGTTCATCCGATTGCGATGAAACTTCGGTGAGTTGTTGTGCGCACGTCCGCGAAGGTTTCTTCCACATCTCCTCCTAAACCACTGTACCGATTTCAACCAAACTTGGCACAAATATTTTACGCAAAGGGAGAACCAACATAGGACAAGTGTTTTTTCGATACGATCCTTTGGGGGTCCTTTGGGGTCTTCCACGTCTCCACCTAAACCATTGGACCGATTTCAACCAAACTTGGCACAAATATTTTACGCAACGGGAGAACCAACATAGGACAGGTGTTTTTTTCGATACGATCCTCTGGGGGGTCCTTTGCGGTCTTAAAAAACTATTAGATCTGGTTACTATGGCAACCCAATAGAATAGATTCTGTTCTAAATATATTATCGCATTAAATTGAAGACCACGCGAACGAAGTTGTGGGCAACAGCTATTTATTTTTAAGAAGCCTACTTTAATTAAACTTTATTAATTATAAAACCGCCCCCTACTTAAGCCTGTTCGTCCGGAACTGGCAAACCATCTCTGAAGTAATACTTAGCCAGGCGATCTAGGTGGACGACCTTGAACTTTTGCTGTCCTTCCTGTTGAATCCGATAAACAACATCGTCGATTCTTTTTTTCACAGTATAGGGTCCTTCCCAGTTAGAAGTTTAGGTGAGCGACACGATGGCGCTTTGAGTTGAACAACCAAACCTGATCTCTTTGGAAACCCACACTGTTACTGCAAATGTCATTCCGAGTTTTCATTTTATCACTGACAGTCTTCAGCTAACCTCAAGCGATTCATTTCTCGCAGTTGGTTTTCTAATTGCTAGGAAGAGTTCTGTGGCTCTTGGGACTGAGTCTCAAGAACATCAAGTCCCCCAGGAAGACGAATCTCCCGCCCAAACACCAATTTTACTGGAGTTATGCCGGTTGTGTCGTGTACTGATGACCTATACGTCATGAGTAATAGCGGTATACGTTGGTCCCAGTCTGTTTGGTTCTCAGTAACAACCTTTCAAAGATGCTGCTCACGTGTCCTATTGAATCTCTCAACCATCCCGTCCGACTGAGGATGGAGAGGTGTTGTTCTGGTCTTTCGAATTCCGAGTAGACGGAATTAATTCTTTAAACACACCTGATACAAAATTTCTCCCCTGATCCGTATGGATTTCCATAGGGGCTCCATAACGGCAACAAAAGTTGTGAACTAACTCCTTTGCCACAGTGATAACCTCCTGATTTGGAATTGCGTAGGCTTCCACCCACTTAGTAGTCACCTATAACCATGATGTACCGGTTTCCATCGTCAGTAACTGGGAATGGTCCAGCAATGTCTATGGCAATTCTCTCGAAAGGGAATTGCAGCAGATAGAAAGAGCAGGGATTTCTTTATAGCAGATAGAAAGAGAGCGTAATAACATTAAAGTACTGGTTTGTTTTAATTTATTTTTGTTTCATATAATAAGTTTTGTATTCACAAGTTTTGTTATTATTCAATAATTTCCAATATATTTAATAATATGTTATTACAATAAAGTAAGAATTTCTATTAGAATGTGTTAAGTTAATTTCATACGCCACCCTACAATAACCTATTCCGTGTCCAAAAGTTCGTCTAACGGGCTTGGAATCTTTCTATGAGGGGAAGTTTATTTTAAATTGTTTTTCACGGGGAAAGTAGACACGGTTTCCACATTTCCTCTGTTAAAAATGTGGTGGTGACCCTGGGGCTTTTGGTGTTCTTTGGAATCTTCTGTAGGTAAGTAAAATATCGGTATGGAGAACCATAGATGACTTCCATGTTCTAAGATTTATATTTAAAATCATATTCGAAATGAAATATTACCATAGAAACTACTTCTTTCTACTTATTGCTTCAGCCTTAACCACGGTACTGTGGTCACTAACGTATACCACCTCACGTTTTCACACTCGATTTTCACTGATGATGGCAGTCGATGGACTGCCGAAAAGTCTGGTTTTGCAGAAAACATTGGACTACGGCTAAACAGCCCGGGAAGGAATTTTAACAAAGAACTACTTCTTTGGTGCCGATAACGTAGTACACATAAAAAATTCTCCCCTCCCCAATCAACTATAATTTTCATTAATAGAAAATTACCCCCACCCCGTTCACCTAACCTCTTCATTTATAGATATTTCATCTACGTTTCTACAGTGGATTATTATGAGCTTATTAGGATACATTATTTATCAAAATTAAGTACTTTACTGTTGTTAAAACATAAAACGTTGCAGGTAAACTACCCCTTTCTCTTAACCGATCTTCACCAAAATCAATAGACATTCAGTCCTCTACAATTTAGGGAAGCATGCAAAAAAATATTTGATTCTGTTTGAATGTGCGGCAGTTATCGTTCGTCAAGAACACATTTCTCTTGTTACAACATAAATGTTGCAGGTAAACTACCTCTTTCCATTAACCGATCTTCACGAAAAATTGCGTTCTCTACAATTCAGGAACTTATGCAAAAAATTATTTGATTCTCTTTGAATTTACGGCAGTTATCTTTCGTCAAAAAAAAATTACCCTTCTTCAAACATAAAATGTTGCTGGTAAACTACACCTTTCCCTTAACCGATCTTCAACAAAATCAACAGACCTTGAGTTCTCTTTAATTCAAAAAGGTATGCAAAAACGTAGTCGATTCTGTTTGAATTTGCGGCAGTTATCGTTCGTCATATAAAAAATTACCCTTGTTAAAACATAAAATGTTGCAGGTAAACTACTCCTTTCCCTTAACCGATCTTCACCAACAGCAATAGGTCTTGAGAACTCTACAATACAGGGCTGTATGCAAAATATTATTTGATTCTGTTTGAATTTGCGGCTGTTATCGTTTGCCATAGAAAAAAATTACCCCTGATAAAAAAACGTAGCAGGTAAACTACCCCTTCCCCTTAAGCGATCTTCACCAAAAACAATAGGTCTTGAGTACTCTACAATTCAGGGCTGTATGAAAAAATTATTTGATTCTGTTTGAATTTGCGGCTCTTATATTTGCCATAAGAAATACCCTTGTTAAAATATAAAACGTTGCAGGTAAACTACCCCTTTCCCTTAACCGATCTTCAACAAAATCAACAGACCTTGAGTTCTGTATAATTCAAAAAGGTATGCAAAAGAGTAGTTGATTGTGTTTGAATTTACATCAGTTATCGTTCGTCATAGAAAAAATTACCCTTGATAAAAAATAAAATGTTGCAGGTAAACTACCCTATTCCCTTAACTTATCTTCACCAAAACCAAAAGGTCTTGAGAAATCTACAATTCAGGGCTGTATGCAAAACATTATTTGATTATGTTTGAATTTGCGGCTGTTATCGTTTGCAAAAAAAAAAATTACCCTTGATAAAAAACGCTGCAGGTAAACTACCCCTTTCCCTTAACCGATCTTCTCCAAAAACAATAGGTCTTGAGTACTCTACAATTCAGGGCTGTATGAAAAAATTATTTGATTCTGTTTGAATTTGCGGCTCTTATCGTTTGCCATAAGAAATACCATTGTTAAAATATAAAACGTTGCAGGTAAACTACCCCTTTCCCTTAACCGATCTTCAACAAAATCAACAGACCTTGAGTTCTGTATAATTCAAAAAGGTATGCAAAAGAGTAGTTGATTGTGTTTGAATTTACATCAGTTATCGTTCGTCATAGAAAAAAATTACCCTTGATAAAAAATAAAATGTTGCAGGTAAACTATCCTATTCCCTTAACTTATCTTCACCAAAACCAAAAGGTCTTGAGAAATCTACAATTCAGGGCTGTATACAAAACATTATTTGATTCCGTTTGAATTTGCGGCTGTTATCGTTTGCAAAAAAAAAAAATTACCCTTGATAAAAAACGCTGCAGGTAAACTACCCCTTTCACTTAACCGATCTTCTCCAAAAACAATAGGTCTTGAGTACTCCACAATTCAGGGCTGTATGCAAGAACTTATTTGATTCTGTTTGAATTTGCGGCTGTTATCGTTTGCCATAGAAAATAATTACCCTTGATTTAAAAAAAATGTTGCTGGTAAACTACCCCTTTCCCGTAACCGATCTTCACCAAAAACAATAGGTCTTGAGTACTCTACAAATCAGGGCTGTATGCAAAAAATTATTTGATTCTGTTTGAATTTGCGGCTGTTATCGTTTGCAAAAAAAAAATCTAAGACAGACAGACACACACAGACACTTTTCGAAAAATGACTTTTTTTCATGTTTTGAGTGTAGTACAATCAGAATCTGCAATAATCTGGAACACGATTTTTTTTGCCATCACCATACTTCCATTTCCTTAAGGAACATGGAAGTAAAATTAGTAAAGGGGCTTAATTTCTTCGTTTATTTAATTTTTACTTCCATATTCCTTAAGGAATGGAAGTATGGTGATGGCAAAAAAAATCGTGTTCGAGATTATTGCAGATTCTGATTCTACTACACTCAAAACATGAAAAAAAGTCGTTTTCCGAAAAGTGTCTGTGTGTGTGTCTGTCTGTCTGTCTGTCTGTCTGTCTATGTGTCTGTCTGTCTGTCTGTCTGTCTGTAGATTTTTTTTTTGGCAAACGATAACTGCCGCAAATTCAAACAGAATCAAATAATTTTTTGCATGCAGTCCTGATTTGCAGAGTACTCGCGACCTATTGTTTTTGGTGAAGATCGGTTGAGGGAAAGGGGTAGTTTACCTGCAACAGTTTTTTTTTATCAAGGGTAATTTTGTTTGTTTGGCAAACGATAACAGCCGCAAATTCAAACAGAATCAAATAATGTTTCGCATACAGCCCTGAATTGTAGAGTTCTCAAGACCTATTGTTTTTGGTGAAGATCGGTAAAGGGAAAGGGGTAGTTTACCTGTAACGTTTTATGTTTTAACAAGGGTATTTCCTATGGCAAACGATAACAGCCGGAAATTCAAACAGAATCAAAAGATTATTTGCATACAGCCCTAAATTGTAGAGTTCTCAAGACCTATTGTTTTTGGTGAAGATTGGTTGAGGGAAAGGGGTAGTTTACCTGCAACGTTTTTTTAACAAGGGTATTTTCTATGGCAAACGATAACAGCCGCAAATTCAAACAAAATCAAATAATGCTTTGCATACAGCCCTGATTTGTAGAGTACTCAAGACCTGTTGTTTTTGGTGAAGATCGGTTAAGGGGAAGGGGTAGTTTACCTGCAACGTTTTTTGTCAAGCGTATTTTCTATGGCAAACGATAACAGCCGCAAATTCAAACAGAATCAAATAATTTTTTGCATACGTCAGTGAATTCTAGAGGACTCAAGGCCTTTAGATTTTGGTGAAGATCGGTTAAGGGGAAGGGGTAGTTTACCTGCAACCTTTTACGTTTTAACAAGAGTAAAGTACTTGAAAAATTATTTAAACTTTTTGACACAATGGTAATTGTTGAAAATAAAATAATTGTGTTGCCAGGTAACAAAAATAAAGTCATTTTGATTATAAAATATAAATATTTACAACAAGAAAAGAATTTTCAGTTTTCAAAATTTAAATATATTTTTATAAAACAATGGGTTCTTCATTGAGGTGGGGACCATGTCACTCACTCCATCTCAAGCCTCTCCCATTTTGCAGAAAAAGACGACCCTGTCAAGGCTGATACTTTGACGACAGTGACAGGGCTTTCCACCAAATTCAGCAGAGTGACAGGTAGGCCCAACTCTGATTGGCTCCTCAGATTTCCCCAGCGTTAGTAGGTTCTATGAAAATATTTTATTTCAAAAATTATTTTAAATATAAATCTTAGATATGTTTTATAAATCTCATGTTTTATGTTTTAACATGGGTAATTTTTTATATGACGAACCATAACTGCCGTAAATTCAAACAGAATCAAATAATTTTTTACATATGTGCCTGAGCTATAGAGAACTCAATGTCTGTTGATTTTGGTGAAGGTCGGTTACGGGGAAAGGGCAGTTTACCTGAACCATTTTTTGTTGTAACATGAGTAAAGTACTTAATTTTGATAAAGTATCCTGATAAGATCTTAATAATCCACTGTAGAAACGTAGATGAAATATCTATAAATGAAGAGGCTAGTTGAACGGGCTGGGGGTAATTTTATATAAATCAAAATTATAGTTGAAGGGGGAGGGGATAATTTTTTTTTATATGTGTACTACGTTATTGGCAACAAACAAGTATTATTTTGTTAAAATTCCTTCCCTGGCTGTTTGGCTGAAAATGATTTTAAATATAAATCTTAGAATATGGAAGTCATGTATGGTTCTCCATACCGATATTTTATTATCGTTATTTATTTTTCGACTGATTACAGTGGCGACCCTGCCAGGATACTTGTTAAAATTATTTAATGAGTTAGGCCTACTTAGACACAGAGATAGGTTAGGGTAGATGGCGAAATGGTTGTATAGCGATTTCTTTGGGTAATTTGATGTTTTGTTGTATTAATTGGGAGTTTTATGCTGAGACACTTGTGTATAATATTGGATATAATTGTTACTTCCATATTCCTTAAGGAATGGAAGTATGGTGATGGCAAAAAAAATCGTGTTCGAGATTATTGCAGATTCTGATTCTACTACACTCAAAACATGAAAAAAAGTCGTTTTCCGAAAAGTGACTGTGTGTGTGTCTGTCTGTCTGTCTGTCTGTCTGTCTGTGTGTCTGTAGATTTTTTTTCTATGGCAAACGATAACTGCCGCAAATTCAAACAGAATCAAATAATTTTTTGCATGCAGCTCTGATTTGCAGAGTACTCGCGACCTATTGTTTTTGGTAAAGATCGGTTGAGGGAAAGGGGTAGTTTACCAGCAACGGTTTTTTTTTAGCAAGGGTAATTTTGTTTGTTTGGCAAACGATAACAGCCGCAAATTCAAACAGAATCAAATAATGTTTCGCATACAGTCCTGATTTGTAGAGTACTCAAGACCTGTTGTTTTTGGTGAAGATCGGTTAAGGGAAAGGGGTAGTTTACCTGTAACGTTTTATGTTTTAACAAGGGTATTTCCTATGGCAAACGATAACAGCCGCAAATTCAAACAGAATCAAAAGATTATTTGCATACAGCCCTAAATTTCAGAGTTCTCAAGACCTGTTGTTTTTGGTGAAGATCGGTTGAGGTAAAGGGGTAGTTTACCTGCAACGGTTTTTTAACAAGGGTATTTTCTATGGCAAACGATAACAGCCGCAAATTCAAACAGAATCAAATAATGTTTTGCATACAGCCCTGATTTGTAGAGTACGCAAGACCTGTTGTTTTTGGTGAAGATCGGTTAAGGGGAAGGGGTAGTTTACCTGCAACGTTTTTTTATCAAGCGTATTTTCTATGGCAAACGATAACAGCCGCAAATTCAAACAGAATCAAATAATGTTTTGCATACGTCCCTGAATTGTAGAGGTCTCAATGACTTTCAATTTTGGTGAAGATCGGTTATGGGGAAGGGGTAGTTTACCTGCAACCTTTTACGTTTTAACAAGAGTAAAGTACTTGAAAATTTATTTAAACTTTTTGAAACAATGGTAATTGTTAAAAATAAAATAATTTTGTTGCCAGGCAATAAAATTATAATTTTTTCATTTTAATGTAATATAATATTTTTCATTTAATACAGCAATAAAAAGGCAGGTAAGACACAGCCTGGCTGTTTGGCTGAAAATGATTTTAAATATAAATCTTAGAATATGGAAGTCATGTATGGTTCTCCATACCGATATTTTTTTTATGCAAGGGTAATATTGTTTTTTTATGCAAGGGTAATATAGATAATTTAAAAAATGGCAGATACAAACGAAACTGAACTTAATTTAGCCGATTCTGCCATAATGACCGACTCTGGGGTACACTCTACCCCAGTGTTTACCTGTATTAATAAGTCGAACGATGTGGTGATGAATTTGCTGCAACTGCTATTAGAGCAACGAAATGTAAAATTTAATGAAATGAAAGAACAAAATAATCTATCGTGTGAGCGCATTGATGCTATTGATAAAAAAGCTGAGGGATTAACTAGGAAGATTAAAGAGAAAACTGAGAAGTGAAAACAAGAGGCGGATAAATTAAATGAGAACAAAGAATGTAAACTGAACCAGGTAATAAGGTAAGTGATTTCTATAGTGAAAGTAATAATGATAATAATATGACGAATAATGCTGAATATTTAAGTGAAAATATGGTAGTATCAGAGAGTTGTGTATTGAATAGTAGTGATGATGAAATTTTAGTGGGAGTAGAAATTAGTGGTGAGGTAGCTGTTGATGAGTTTGAAAGCGAGTGTGACGTGAGGTTAGGTGAGAGTGAGAGGCAAAGACAAATTTTCATTGAAGATCGGTTGAGGTAAAGGGGTAGTTTACCTGCAACGGTTTTTTAACAAGGGTATTTTCTATGGCAAACGATAACAGCCGCAAATTCAAACAGAATCAAATAATGTTTTGCATACGTCCCTGAATTGTAGAGGACTCAATGATTTTCGATTTTGGTGAAGATCGGTAAAGGGGAAGGGGTAGTTTACCTGCAACCTTTTACGTTTTAACAAGAGTAAAGTTCTTGAAAATTTATTTAAACTTTTTGAAACAATGGTAATTGTTAAAAATAAAATAATTTTGTTGCCAGGCAATAAAATTATAATTTTTTCATTTTAATGTAATATAATATTTTTCATTTAATACAGCAATTAAAAGGCAGGTAAGACACAGCCTGGCTGTTTGGGTGAAAATGATTTTAAATATAAATCATAGAATATGGAAGTCATGTATGGTTCTCCATACCGATATTTACTTCCATATTCCTTAAGGAATGGAAGTATGGTGATGGCAAAAAAAATCGTGTTCGAGATTATTGCAGATTCTGATTCTACTACACTCAAAACATGAAAAAAAGTCGTTTTCCGAAAAGTGTCTGTGTGTGTGTCTGTCTGTGTGTCTGTCTGTAGATTTTTTTTCTATGGCAAACGATAACTGCCGCAAATTCAAACAGAATCAAATAATTTTTTGCATGCAGTCCTGATTTGTAGAGTACTCACGACCCATTGTTTTTGGTGAAGATCGGTTGAGGGAAAGGGGTAGTTTACCTGCAACGGTTTTTTTTTATCAAGGGTAATTTTGTTTGTTTGGCAAACGATAACAGCCGCAAATTCAAACAGAATCAAATAATGTTTCGCATACAGCCCTGAATTGTAGAGTTCTCAAGACCTATTGTTTTTGGTGAAGATCGGTTAAGGGAAAGGGGTAGTTTACCTGTAACGTTTTATGTTTTAACAAGTGTATTTCCTATGGCAAACGATAACAGCCGCAAATTCAAACAGAATCAAAAGATTATTTGCATACAGCCCTAAGTTGTAGAGTTCTCAAGACCTATTGTTTTTGGTGAAGATCGGTTAAGGGAAAGAGGTAGTTTACCTACAACGTTTTTTTAACAAGGGTTTTTTTTATGGCAAACGATAACAGCCGCAAATTCAAACAGAATCAAATAATTTTCTGCATACATCCCTGATTTGTAGAGTACTCAAGACCTATTGTTTTTGGTGAAGATCGGTTGAGGGGAAGGGGTAGTTTACCTGCAACGTTTTTTGTCAAGCGTATTTTCTATGGCAAACGATAACAGCCGGAAATTCAAACAGAATCAAATAATTTTTTGCATACGTCAGTGAATTCTAGAGGACTCAAGGCCTTTAGATTTTGGTGAAGATCGGTTAAGGGGAAGGGGTAGTTTACCTGCAACCTTTTACGTTTTAACAAGAGTAAAGTACTTGAAAAATTATTTAAACTTTTTGAAACAATGGTAATTGTTGAAAATAAAATAATTTTGTTGCCAGGTAACAAAAATAAAGTCATTTTGATTATAAAATATAAATATTTACAACAAGAAAAGAATTTTCAGTTTTCAAAATTTAAATATATTTTTATAAAACAATGGGTTCTTCATTGAGGTGGGGACCATGTCACTCACTCTATCTCAAGCCTCTCCCATTTTGCAGAAAAAGACGACCCTGTGAAGGCTGATACTTTGACGACAGTGACAGGGCTTTCCACCAAATTCAGCAGAGTGACAGGTAGGCCCAACTCTGATTGGCTCCTCAGATTTCCCCAGCGTTAGTAGGTTCTATGAAAATATTTTATTTCAAAAATGATTTTAAATATAAATCTTAGATATGTTTTATAAATCTCATGTTTTATGTTTTAACATGGGTAATTTTTTATATGACGAACCATAACTGCCGTAAATTCAAGCAGAATCAAATAATTTTTTACATATGTGCCTGAGCTATAGAGAGCTCAATGTCTGTTGATTTTGGTGAAGATCGGTTACGGGGAAAGGGCAGTTTACCTGAACCATTTTTTGTTGTAACATGAGTAAAGTACTTAATTTTGATAAAGTATCCTGATAAGATCTTAATAATCCACTGTAGAAACGTAGATGAAATATCTATAAATGAAGAGGCTAGTTGAACGGGCTGGGGGTAATTTTATATAAATCAAAATTATAGTTGAAGGGGGAGGGGATAATTTTTTTTTATATGTGTACTACGTTATTGGCAACAAACAAGTATTATTTTGTTAAAATTCCTTCCCTGGCTGTTTGGCTGAAAATGATTTTAAATATAAATCTTAGAATATGGAAGTCATGTATGGTTCTCCATACCGATATTTTATTATCGTTATTTATTTTTCGACTGATTACAGTGGCGACCCTGCCAGGATACTTGTTAAAATTATTTAATGAGTTAGGCCTACTTAGACACAGAGATAGGTTAGGGTAGATGGCGAAATGGTTGTATAGCGATTTCTTTGGGTAATTTGATGTTTTGTTGTATTAATTGGGAGTTTTATGCTGAGACACTTGTGTATAATATTGGATATAATTGTTACTTCCATATTCCTTAAGGAATGGAAGTATGGTGATGGCAAAAAAAATCGTGTTCGAGATTATTGCAGATTCTGATTGTACTACACTCAAAACATGAAAAAAAGTCGTTTTCCGAAAAGTGTCTGTGTGTGTGTCTGTGTGTCTGTCTATCTGTCTGTCTGTGTGTAGATTTTTTTCTATGGCAAACGATAACTGCCGCAAATTCAAACAGAATCAAATAATTTTTTGCATACAGTCCTGATTTGTAGAGTACTCACGACATATTGTTTTTGGTGAAGATCGGTTGAGGGAAAGGGGTAGTTTACCTGCAACAGTTTTTTTTTATCAAGGGACATTTTTTTTTTTGGCAAACGATAACAGCCGCAAATTCAAACAGAATCAAATAATGTTTCGCATACAGCCCTGATTTGTAGAGTTCTCAACACCTATTGTTTTTGGTGAAGATCGGTTAAGGGAAAGGGGTAGTTTACCTGCAACGTTTTTTTATCAAGGGTATTTTCTATGGCAAACGATAACAGCCGCAAATTCAAACAGAATCAAATAAATTTTTGCATACAGCCGTGATTCGTAGAGTACTCAAGACCTATTGTTTTTGGTGAAGATCGGTTGAGGGGAAGGGGTAGTTTACCTGCAACGTTTTTTTATCAAGCGTATTTTCTATGGCAAACGATAACTGCCACAAATTCAAACAGAATCAAATAATTTTTTGCAAACTTCACTGAATTGTAGAGGACTCAAGGCCTTTTGATTTTGGTGAAGATCGGTTAAGGGGAAGGGGTAGTTTACCTGCAACCTTTTACGTTTTAACAAGAGTAAAGTACTTGAAAATTCATTTAAACTTTTTCAAACAATGGTAATTGTTAAAAATAAAATAATTTTGTTGCCAGGCAATAAAATTATAATTTTTTCATTTTAATGTAAATCTGTACATAGTATGAAGTAAAGTCGGTCCGTTTTCTCTCTGTGTTTGAAATCGCTAATCTCAAGAAGTACTGAACGGTTTTTATTCAAGTTTTCGCCAATAGATAGAGTGTCTATCGAGGAACATTTATGTGTATAATTAATACATATATGTTGTACATTAGCTTAGCTATCACGGTTTATGTCAAGTAAGTGGTATAGTTTACATCTTTATATATAAAAATGAATGTTTCTTTGTTTGTCCCGTATGCGTTCCTATACCGTTCATCCGATTGCGATGAAACTTCGGTGAGTTGTTGTGCGCACGTCCGCGAAGGTTTCTTCCACATCTCCTCCTAAACCACTGTACCGATTTCAACCAAACTTGGCACAAATATTTTACGCAAAGGGAGAACCAACATAGGACAAGTGTTTTTTCGATACGATCCTTTGGGGGGTCCTTTGGGGTCTTCCACGTCTCCACCTAAACCATTGGACCGATTTCAACCAAACTTGGCACAAATATTTTACGCAACGGGAGAACCAACATAGGACAGGTGTTTTTTTCGATACGATCCTCTGGGGGGTCCTTTGCGGTCTTAAAAAACTATTAGATCTGGTTACTATGGCAACCCAATAGAATAGATTCTGTTCTAAATATATTATCGCATTAAATTGAAGACCACGCGAACGAAGTTGTGGGCAACAGCTATTTATTTTTAAGAAGCCTACTTTAATTAAACTTTATTAATTATAAAACCGCCCCCTACTTAAGCCTGTTCGTCCGGAACTGGCAAACCATCTCTGAAGTAATACTTAGCCAGGCGATCTAGGTGGACGACCTTGAACTTTTGCTGTCCTTCCTGTTGAATCCGATAAACAACATCGTCGATTCTTTTTTTCACAGTATAGGGTCCTTCCCAGTTAGAAGTTTAGGTGAGCGACACGATGGCGCTTTGAGTTGAACAACCAAACCTGATCTCTTTGGAAACCCACACTGTTACTGCAAATGTCATTCCGAGTTTTCATTTTATCACTGACAGTCTTCAGCTAACCTCAAGCGATTCATTTCTCGCAGTTGGTTTTCTAATTGCTAGGAAGAGTTCTGTGGCTCTTGGGACTGAGTCTCAAGAACATCAAGTCCCCCAGGAAGACGAATCTCCCGCCCAAACACCAATTTTACTGGAGTTATGCCGGTTGTGTCGTGTACTGATGACCTATACGTCATGAGTAATAGCGGTATACGTTGGTCCCAGTCTGTTTGGTTCTCAGTAACAACCTTTCAAAGATGCTGCTCACGTGTCCTATTGAATCTCTCAACCATCCCGTCCGACTGAGGATGGAGAGGTGTTGTTCTGGTCTTTCGAATTCCGAGTAGACGGAATTAATTCTTTAAACACACCTGATACAAAATTTCTCCCCTGATCCGTATGGATTTCCATAGGGGCTCCATAACGGCAACAAAAGTTGTGAACTAACTCCTTTGCCACAGTGATAACCTCCTGATTTGGAATTGCGTAGGCTTCCACCCACTTAGTAGTCACCTATAACCATGATGTACCGGTTTCCATCGTCAGTAACTGGGAATGGTCCAGCAATGTCTATGGCAATTCTCTCGAAAGGGAATTGCAGCAGATAGAAAGAGCAGGGATTTCTTTATAGCAGATAGAAAGAGAGCGTAATAACATTAAAGTACTGGTTTGTTTTAATTTATTTTTGTTTCATATAATAAGTTTTGTATTCACAAGTTTTGTTATTATTCAATAATTTCCAATATATTTAATAATATGTTATTACAATAAAGTAAGAATTTCTATTAGAATGTGTTAAGTTAATTTCATACGCCACCCTACAATAACCTATTCCGTGTCCAAAAGTTCGTCTAACGGGCTTGGAATCTTTCTATGAGGGGAAGTTTATTTTAAATTGTTTTTCACGGGGAAAGTAGGCACGGTTTCCACATTTCCTCTGTTAAAAATGTGGTGGTGACCCTGGGGCTTTTGGTGTTCTTTGGAATCTTCTGTAGGTAAGTAAAATATCGGTATGGAGAACCATAGATGACTTCCATGTTCTAAGATTTATATTTAAAATCATATTCGAAATGAAATATTACCATAGAAACTACTTCTTTCTACTTATTGCTTCAGCCTTAACCACGGTACTGTGGTCACTAACGTATACCACCTCACGTTTTCACACTCGATTTTCACTGATGATGGCAGTCGATGGACTGCCGAAAAGTCTGGTTTTGCAGAAAACATTGGACTACGGCTAAACAGCCCGGGAAGGAATTTTAACAAAGAACTACTTCTTTGGTGCCGATAACGTAGTACACATAAAAAATTCTCCCCTCCCCAATCAACTATAATTTTCATTAATAGAAAATTACCCCCACCCCGTTCACCTAACCTCTTCATTTATAGATATTTCATCTACGTTTCTACAGTGGATTATTATGAGCTTATTAGGATACATTATTTATCAAAATTAAGTACTTTACTGTTGTTAAAACATAAAACGTTGCAGGTAAACTACCCCTTTCTCTTAACCGATCTTCACCAAAATCAATAGACATTCAGTCCTCTACAATTTAGGGAAGCATGCAAAAAAATATTTGATTCTGTTTGAATGTGCGGCAGTTATCGTTCGTCAAGAACACATTTCTCTTGTTACAACATAAATGTTGCAGGTAAACTACCTCTTTCCAT
Organism: Magicicada septendecula; assembly: GCA_034769895.1. NCBI lineage: Eukaryota > Metazoa > Arthropoda > Insecta > Hemiptera > Cicadidae > Magicicada > Magicicada septendecula. The sequence continues at coordinate 373,387,495 of CM068370.1, forward strand.
TAACCGATCTTCACGAAAAATTGCGTTCTCTACAATTCAGGAACTTATGCAAAAAATTATTTGATTCTCTTTGAATTTACGGCAGTTATCTTTCGTCAAAAAAAAATTACCCTTCTTCAAACATAAAATGTTGCTGGTAAACTACACCTTTCCCTTAACCGATCTTCAACAAAATCAACAGACCTTGAGTTCTCTTTAATTCAAAAAGGTATGCAAAAACGTAGTCGATTCTGTTTGAATTTGCGGCAGTTATCGTTCGTCATATAAAAAATTACCCTTGTTAAAACATAAAATGTTGCAGGTAAACTACTCCTTTCCCTTAACCGATCTTCACCAACAGCAATAGGTCTTGAGAACTCTACAATACAGGGCTGTATGCAAAATATTATTTGATTCTGTTTGAATTTGCGGCTGTTATCGTTTGCCATAGAAAAAAATTACCCCTGATAAAAAAACGTAGCAGGTAAACTACCCCTTCCCCTTAAGCGATCTTCACCAAAAACAATAGGTCTTGAGTACTCTACAATTCAGGGCTGTATGAAAAAATTATTTGATTCTGTTTGAATTTGCGGCTCTTATATTTGCCATAAGAAATACCCTTGTTAAAATATAAAACGTTGCAGGTAAACTACCCCTTTCCCTTAACCGATCTTCAACAAAATCAACAGACCTTGAGTTCTGTATAATTCAAAAAGGTATGCAAAAGAGTAGTTGATTGTGTTTGAATTTACATCAGTTATCGTTCGTCATAGAAAAAATTACCCTTGATAAAAAATAAAATGTTGCAGGTAAACTACCCTATTCCCTTAACTTATCTTCACCAAAACCAAAAGGTCTTGAGAAATCTACAATTCAGGGCTGTATGCAAAACATTATTTGATTATGTTTGAATTTGCGGCTGTTATCGTTTGCAAAAAAAAAAATTACCCTTGATAAAAAACGCTGCAGGTAAACTACCCCTTTCCCTTAACCGATCTTCTCCAAAAACAATAGGTCTTGAGTACTCTACAATTCAGGGCTGTATGAAAAAATTATTTGATTCTGTTTGAATTTGCGGCTCTTATCGTTTGCCATAAGAAATACCATTGTTAAAATATAAAACGTTGCAGGTAAACTACCCCTTTCCCTTAACCGATCTTCAACAAAATCAACAGACCTTGAGTTCTGTATAATTCAAAAAGGTATGCAAAAGAGTAGTTGATTGTGTTTGAATTTACATCAGTTATCGTTCGTCATAGAAAAAAATTACCCTTGATAAAAAATAAAATGTTGCAGGTAAACTATCCTATTCCCTTAACTTATCTTCACCAAAACCAAAAGGTCTTGAGAAATCTACAATTCAGGGCTGTATACAAAACATTATTTGATTCCGTTTGAATTTGCGGCTGTTATCGTTTGCAAAAAAAAAAATTACCCTTGATAAAAAACGCTGCAGGTAAACTACCCCTTTCCCTTAACCGATCTTCTCCAAAAACAATAGGTCTTGAGTACTCCACAATTCAGGGCTGTATGCAAGAACTTATTTGATTCTGTTTGAATTTGCGGCTGTTATCGTTTGCCATAGAAAATAATTACCCTTGATTTAAAAAAAATGTTGCTGGTAAACTACCCCTTTCCCGTAACCGATCTTCACCAAAAACAATAGGTCTTGAGTACTCTACAAATCAGGGCTGTATGCAAAAAATTATTTGATTCTGTTTGAATTTGCGACTGTTATCGTTTGCAAAAAAAAAAATCTAAGACAGACAGACACACACAGACACTTTTCGAAAAATGACTTTTTTTCATGTTTTGAGTGTAGTACAATCAGAATCTGCAATAATCTGGAACACGATTTTTTTTGCCATCACCATACTTCCATTTCCTTAAGGAACATGGAAGTAAAATTAGTAAAGGGGCTTAATTTCTTCGTTTATTTAATTTTTACTTCCATATTCCTTAAGGAATGGAAGTATGGTGATGGCAAAAAAAATCGTGTTCGAGATTATTGCAGATTCTGATTCTACTACACTCAAAACATGAAAAAAAGTCGTTTTCCGAAAAGTGTCTGTGTGTCTGTCTGTCTGTCTGTCTGTCTGTCTGTCTGTCTGTCTGTCTGTAGATTTTTTTTATGGCAAACGATAACTGCCGCAAATTCAAACAGAATCAAATAATTTTTTGCATGCAGTCCTGATTTGCAGAGTACTCGCGACCTATTGTTTTTGGTAAAGATCGGTTGAGGGAAAGGGGTAGTTTACCTGCAACGTTTTTTTAACAAGGGTATTTTCTATGGCAAACGATAACAGCCGCAAATTCAAACAAAATCAAATAATGCTTTGCATACAGCCCTGATTTGTAGAGTACTCAAGACCTATTGTTTTCGGTGAAGATCGGTTAAGGGGAAGGGGTAGTTTACCTGCAACGTTTTTTGTCAAGCGTATTTTCTATGGCAAACGATAACAGCCGCAAATTCAAACAGAATCAAATAATTTTTTGCATACATCAGTGAATTCTAGAGGACTCAAGGCCTTTAGATTTTGGTGAAGATCGGTTAAGGGGAAGGGGTAGTTTACCTGCAACCTTTTACGTTTTAACAAGAGTAAAGTACTTGAAAAATTATTTAAACTTTTTGAAACAATGGTAATTGTTGAAAATAAAATAATTGTGTTGCCAGGTAACAAAAATAAAGTCATTTTGATTATAAAATATAAATATTTACAACAAGAAAAGAATTTTCAGTTTTCAAAATTTAAATATATTTTTATAAAACAATGGGTTCTTCATTGAGGTGGGGACCATGTCACTCACTCCATCTCAAGCCTCTCCCATTTTGCAGAAAAAGACGACCCTGTCAAGGCTGATACTTTGACGACAGTGACAGGGCTTTCCACCAAATTCAGCAGAGTGACAGGTAGGCCCAACTCTGATTGGCTCCTCAGATTTCCCCAGCGTTAGTAGGTTCTATGAAAATATTTTATTTCAAAAATTATTTTAAATATAAATCTTAGATATGTTTTATAAATCTCATGTTTTATGTTTTAACATGGGTAATTTTTTATATGACGAACCATAACTGCCGTAAATTCAAACAGAATCAAATAATTTTTTACATATGTGCCTGAGCTATAGAGAACTCAATGTCTGTTGATTTTGGTGAAGGTCGGTTACGGGGAAAGGGCAGTTTACCTGAACCATTTTTTGTTGTAACATGAGTAAAGTACTTAATTTTGATAAAGTATCCTGATAAGATCTTAATAATCCACTGTAGAAACGTAGATGAAATATCTATAAATGAAGAGGCTAGTTGAACGGGCTGGGGGTAATTTTATATAAATCAAAATTATAGTTGAAGGGGGAGGGGATAATTTTTTTTTATATGTGTACTACGTTATTGGCAACAAACAAGTATTATTTTGTTAAAATTCCTTCCCTGGCTGTTTGGCTGAAAATGATTTTAAATATAAATCTTAGAATATGGAAGTCATGTATGGTTCTCCATACCGATATTTTATTATCGTTATTTATTTTTCGACTGATTACAGTGGCGACCCTGCCAGGATACTTGTTAAAATTATTTAATGAGTTAGGCCTACTTAGACACAGAGATAGGTTAGGGTAGATGGCGAAATGGTTGTATAGCGATTTCTTTGGGTAATTTGATGTTTTGTTGTATTAATTGGGAGTTTTATGCTGAGACACTTGTGTATAATATTGGATATAATTGTTACTTCCATATTCCTTAAGGAATGGAAGTATGGTGATGGCAAAAAAAATCGTGTTCGAGATTATTGCAGATTCTGATTGTACTACACTCAAAACATGAAAAAAAGTCGTTTTCCGAAAAGTGTCTGTGTGTGTGTCTGTGTGTCTGTCTATCTGTCTGTCTGTGTGTAGATTTTTTTCTATGGCAAACGATAACTGCCGCAAATTCAAACAGAATCAAATAATTTTTTGCATACAGTCCTGATTTGTAGAGTACTCACGACCTATTGTTTTTGGTGAAGATCGGTTGAGGGAAAGGGGTAGTTTACCTGCAACAGTTTTTTTTTATCAAGGGACATTTTTTTTTTTGGCAAACGATAACAGCCGCAAATTCAAACAGAATCAAATAATGTTTCGCATACAGCCCTGATTTGTAGAGTTCTCAACACCTATTGTTTTTGGTGAAGATCGGTTAAGGGAAAGGGGTAGTTTACCTGCAACGTTTTTTTATCAAGGGTATTTTCTATGGCAAACGATAACAGCCGCAAATTCAAACAGAATCAAATAAATTTTTGCATACAGCCGTGATTCGTAGAGTACTCAAGACCTATTGTTTTTGGTGAAGATCGGTTGAGGGGAAGGGGTAGTTTACCTGCAACGTTTTTTTATCAAGCGTATTTTCTATGGCAAACGATAACTGCCACAAATTCAAACAGAATCAAATAATTTTTTGCAAACTTCACTGAATTGTAGAGGACTCAAGGCCTTTTGATTTTGGTGAAGATCGGTTAAGGGGAAGGGGTAGTTTACCTGCAACCTTTTACGTTTTAACAAGAGTAAAGTACTTGAAAATTCATTTAAACTTTTTCAAACAATGGTAATTGTTAAAAATAAAATAATTTTGTTGCCAGGCAATAAAATTATAATTTTTTCATTTTAATGTAAATCTGTACATAGTATGAAGTAAAGTCGGTCCGTTTTCTCTCTGTGTTTGAAATCGCTAATCTCAAGAAGTACTGAACGGTTTTTATTCAAGTTTTCGCCAATAGATAGAGTGTCTATCGAGGAACATTTATGTGTATAATTAATACATATATGTTGTACATTAGCTTAGCTATCACGGTTTATGTCAAGTAAGTGGTATAGTTTACATCTTTATATATAAAAATGAATGTTTCTTTGTTTGTCCCGTATGCGTTCCTATACCGTTCATCCGATTGCGATGAAACTTCGGTGAGTTGTTGTGCGCACGTCCGCGAAGGTTTCTTCCACATCTCCTCCTAAACCACTGTACCGATTTCAACCAACCTTGGCACAAATATTTTACGCAAAGGGAGAACCAACATAGGACAAGTGTTTTTTCGATACGATCCTTTGGGGGGTCCTTTGGGGTCTTCCACGTCTCCACCTAAACCATTGGACCGATTTCAACCAAACTTGGCACAAATATTTTACGCAACGGGAGAACCAACATAGGACAGGTGTTTTTTTCGATACGATCCTCTGGGGGGTCCTTTGCGGTCTTAAAAAACTATTAGATCTGGTTACTATGGCAACCCAATAGAATAGATTCTGTTCTAAATATATTATCGCATTAAATTGAAGACCACGCGAACGAAGTTGTGGGCAACAGCTATTTATTTTTAAGAAGCCTACTTTAATTAAACTTTATTAATTATAAAACCGCCCCCTACTTAAGCCTGTTCGTCCGGAACTGGCAAACCATCTCTGAAGTAATACTTAGCCAGGCGATCTAGGTGGACGACCTTGAACTTTTGCTGTCCTTCCTGTTGAATCCGATAAACAACATCGTCGATTCTTTTTTTCACAGTATAGGGTCCTTCCCAGTTAGAAGTTTAGGTGAGCGACACGATGGCGCTTTGAGTTGAACAACCAAACCTGATCTCTTTGGAAACCCACACTGTTACTGCAAATGTCATTCCGAGTTTTCATTTTATCACTGACAGTCTTCAGCTAACCTCAAGCGATTCATTTCTCGCAGTTGGTTTTCTAATTGCTAGGAAGAGTTCTGTGGCTCTTGGGACTGAGTCTCAAGAACATCAAGTCCCCCAGGAAGACGAATCTCCCGCCCAAACACCAATTTTACTGGAGTTATGCCGGTTGTGTCGTGTACTGATGACCTATACGTCATGAGTAATAGCGGTATACGTTGGTCCCAGTCTGTTTGGTTCTCAGTAACAACCTTTCAAAGATGCTGCTCACGTGTCCTATTGAATCTCTCAACCATCCCGTCCGACTGAGGATGGAGAGGTGTTGTTCTGGTCTTTCGAATTCCGAGTAGACGGAATTAATTCTTTAAACACACCTGATACAAAATTTCTCCCCTGATCCGTATGGATTTCCATAGGGGCTCCATAACGGCAACAAAAGTTGTGAACTAACTCCTTTGCCACAGTGATAACCTCCTGATTTGGAATTGCGTAGGCTTCCACCCACTTAGTAGTCACCTATAACCATGATGTACCGGTTTCCATCGTCAGTAACTGGGAATGGTCCAGCAATGTCTATGGCAATTCTCTCGAAAGGGAATTGCAGCAGATAGAAAGAGCAGGGATTTCTTTATAGCAGATAGAAAGAGAGCGTAATAACATTAAAGTACTGGTTTGTTTTAATTTATTTTTGTTTCATATAATAAGTTTTGTATTCACAAGTTTTGTTATTATTCAATAATTTCCAATATATTTAATAATATGTTATTACAATAAAGTAAGAATTTCTATTAGAATGTGTTAAGTTAATTTCATACGCCACCCTACAATAACCTATTCCGTGTCCAAAAGTTCGTCTAACGGGCTTGGAATCTTTCTATGAGGGGAAGTTTATTTTAAATTGTTTTTCACGGGGAAAGTAGACACGGTTTCCACATTTCCTCTGTTAAAAATGTGGTGGTGACCCTGGGGCTTTTGGTGTTCTTTGGAATCTTCTGTAGGTAAGTAAAATATCGGTATGGAGAACCATAGATGACTTCCATGTTCTAAGATTTATATTTAAAATCATATTCGAAATGAAATATTACCATAGAAACTACTTCTTTCTACTTATTGCTTCAGCCTTAACCACGGTACTGTGGTCACTAACGTATACCACCTCACGTTTTCACACTCGATTTTCACTGATGATGGCAGTCGATGGACTGCCGAAAAGTCTGGTTTTGCAGAAAACATTGGACTACGGCTAAACAGCCCGGGAAAGAATTTTAACAAAGAACTACTTCTTTGGTGCCGATAACGTAGTACACATAAAAAATTCTCCCCTCCCCAATCAACTATAATTTTCATTAATAGAAAATTACCCCCACCCCGTTCACCTAACCTCTTCATTTATAGATATTTCATCTACGTTTCTACAGTGGATTATTATGAGCTTATTAGGATACATTATTTATCAAAATTAAGTACTTTACTGTTGTTAAAACATAAAACGTTGCAGGTAAACTACCCCTTTCTCTTAACCGATCTTCACCAAAATCAATAGACATTCAGTCCTCTACAATTTAGGGAAGCATGCAAAAAAATATTTGATTCTGTTTGAATGTGCGGCAGTTATCGTTCGTCAAGAACACATTTCTCTTGTTACAACATAAATGTTGCAGGTAAACTACCTCTTTCCATTAACCGATCTTCACGAAAAATTGCGTTCTCTACAATTCAGGAACTTATGCAAAAAATTATTTGATTCTCTTTGAATTTACGGCAGTTATCTTTCGTCAAAAAAAAATTACCCTTCTTCAAACATAAAATGTTGCTGGTAAACTACACCTTTCCCTTAACCGATCTTCAACAAAATCAACAGACCTTGAGTTCTCTTTAATTCAAAAAGGTATGCAAAAACGTAGTCGATTCTGTTTGAATTTGCGGCAGTTATCGTTCGTCATATAAAAAATTACCCTTGTTAAAACATAAAATGTTGCAGGTAAACTACTCCTTTCCCTTAACCGATCTTCACCAACAGCAATAGGTCTTGAGAACTCTACAATACAGGGCTGTATGCAAAATATTATTTGATTCTGTTTGAATTTGCGGCTGTTATCGTTTGCCATAGAAAAAAATTACCCCTGATAAAAAAACGTAGCAGGTAAACTACCCCTTCCCCTTAAGCGATCTTCACCAAAAACAATAGGTCTTGAGTACTCTACAATTCAGGGCTGTATGAAAAAATTATTTGATTCTGTTTGAATTTGCGGCTCTTATATTTGCCATAAGAAATACCCTTGTTAAAATATAAAACGTTGCAGGTAAACTACCCCTTTCCCTTAACCGATCTTCAACAAAATCAACAGACCTTGAGTTCTGTATAATTCAAAAAGGTATGCAAAAGAGTAGTTGATTGTGTTTGAATTTACATCAGTTATCGTTCGTCATAGAAAAAATTACCCTTGATAAAAAATAAAATGTTGCAGGTAAACTACCCTATTCCCTTAACTTATCTTCACCAAAACCAAAAGGTCTTGAGAAATCTACAATTCAGGGCTGTATGCAAAACATTATTTGATTATGTTTGAATTTGCGGCTGTTATCGTTTGCAAAAAAAAAAATTACCCTTGATAAAAAACGCTGCAGGTAAACTACCCCTTTCCCTTAACCGATCTTCTCCAAAAACAATAGGTCTTGAGTACTCTACAATTCAGGGCTGTATGAAAAAATTATTTGATTCTGTTTGAATTTGCGGCTCTTATCGTTTGCCATAAGAAATACCATTGTTAAAATATAAAACGTTGCAGGTAAACTACCCCTTTCCCTTAACCGATCTTCAACAAAATCAACAGACCTTGAGTTCTGTATAATTCAAAAAGGTATGCAAAAGAGTAGTTGATTGTGTTTGAATTTACATCAGTTATCGTTCGTCATAGAAAAAAATTACCCTTGATAAAAAATAAAATGTTGCAGGTAAACTATCCTATTCCCTTAACTTATCTTCACCAAAACCAAAAGGTCTTGAGAAATCTACAATTCAGGGCTGTATACAAAACATTATTTGATTCCGTTTGAATTTGCGGCTGTTATCGTTTGCAAAAAAAAAAATTACCCTTGATAAAAAACGCTGCAGGTAAACTACCCCTTTCCCTTAACCGATCTTCTCCAAAAACAATAGGTCTTGAGTACTCCACAATTCAGGGCTGTATGCAAGAACTTATTTGATTCTGTTTGAATTTGCGGCTGTTATCGTTTGCCATAGAAAATAATTACCCTTGATTTAAAAAAAATGTTGCTGGTAAACTACCCCTTTCCCGTAACCGATCTTCACCAAAAACAATAGGTCTTGAGTACTCTACAAATCAGGGCTGTATGCAAAAAATTATTTGATTCTGTTTGAATTTGCGGCTGTTATCGTTTGCAAAAAAAAAAATCTAAGACAGACAGACACACACAGACACTTTTCGAAAAATGACTTTTTTTCATGTTTTGAGTGTAGTACAATCAGAATCTGCAATAATCTGGAACACGATTTTTTTTGCCATCACCATACTTCCATTTCCTTAAGGAACATGGAAGTAAAATTAGTAAAGGGGCTTAATTTCTTCGTTTATTTAATTTTTACTTCCATATTCCTTAAGGAATGGAAGTATGGTGATGGCAAAAAAAATCGTGTTCGAGATTATTGCAGATTCTGATTCTACTACACTCAAAACATGAAAAAAAGTCGTTTTCCGAAAAGTGTCTGTGTGTCTGTCTGTCTGTCTGTCTGTCTGTCTGTCTGTCTGTCTGTCTGTCTGTCTGTCTGTAGATTTTTTTTATGGCAAACGATAACTGCCGCAAATTCAAACAGAATCAAATAATTTTTTGCATGCAGTCCTGATTTGCAGAGTACTCGCGACCTATTGTTTTTGGTAAAGATCGGTTGAGGGAAAGGGGTAGTTTACCTGCAACGTTTTTTTAACAAGGGTATTTTCTATGGCAAACGATAACAGCCGCAAATTCAAACAAAATCAAATAATGCTTTGCATACAGCCCTGATTTGTAGAGTACTCAAGACCTATTGTTTTCGGTGAAGATCGGTTAAGGGGAAGGGGTAGTTTACCTGCAACGTTTTTTGTCAAGCGTATTTTCTATGGCAAACGATAACAGCCGCAAATTCAAACAGAATCAAATAATTTTTTGCATACATCAGTGAATTCTAGAGGACTCAAGGCCTTTAGATTTTGGTGAAGATCGGTTAAGGGGAAGGGGTAGTTTACCTGCAACCTTTTACGTTTTAACAAGAGTAAAGTACTTGAAAAATTATTTAAACTTTTTGAAACAATGGTAATTGTTGAAAATAAAATAATTGTGTTGCCAGGTAACAAAAATAAAGTCATTTTGATTATAAAATATAAATATTTACAACAAGAAAAGAATTTTCAGTTTTCAAAATTTAAATATATTTTTATAAAACAATGGGTTCTTCATTGAGGTGGGGACCATGTCACTCACTCCATCTCAAGCCTCTCCCATTTTGCAGAAAAAGACGACCCTGTCAAGGCTGATACTTTGACGACAGTGACAGGGCTTTCCACCAAATTCAGCAGAGTGACAGGTAGGCCCAACTCTGATTGGCTCCTCAGATTTCCCCAGCGTTAGTAGGTTCTATGAAAATATTTTATTTCAAAAATTATTTTAAATATAAATCTTAGATATGTTTTATAAATCTCATGTTTTATGTTTTAACATGGGTAATTTTTTATATGACGAACCATAACTGCCGTAAATTCAAACAGAATCAAATAATTTTTTACATATGTGCCTGAGCTATAGAGAACTCAATGTCTGTTGATTTTGGTGAAGGTCGGTTACGGGGAAAGGGCAGTTTACCTGAACCATTTTTTGTTGTAACATGAGTAAAGTACTTAATTTTGATAAAGTATCCTGATAAGATCTTAATAATCCACTGTAGAAACGTAGATGAAATATCTATAAATGAAGAGGCTAGTTGAACGGGCTGGGGGTAATTTTATATAAATCAAAATTATAGTTGAAGGGGGAGGGGATAATTTTTTTTTATATGTGTACTACGTTATTGGCAACAAACAAGTATTATTTTGTTAAAATTCCTTCCCTGGCTGTTTGGCTGAAAATGATTTTAAATATAAATCTTAGAATATGGAAGTCATGTATGGTTCTCCATACCGATATTTTATTATCGTTATTTATTTTTCGACTGATTACAGTGGCGACCCTGCCAGGATACTTGTTAAAATTATTTAATGAGTTAGGCCTACTTAGACACAGAGATAGGTTAGGGTAGATGGCGAAATGGTTGTATAGCGATTTCTTTGGGTAATTTGATGTTTTGTTGTATTAATTGGGAGTTTTATGCTGAGACACTTGTGTATAATATTGGATATAATTGTTACTTCCATATTCCTTAAGGAATGGAAGTATGGTGATGGCAAAAAAAATCGTGTTCGAGATTATTGCAGATTCTGATTCTACTACACTCAAAACATGAAAAAAAGTCGTTTTCCGAAAAGTGACTGTGTGTGTGTCTGTCTGTCTGTCTGTCTGTCTGTGTGTCTGTAGATTTTTTTTCTATGGCAAACGATAACTGCCGCAAATTCAAACAGAATCAAATAATTTTTTGCATGCAGCTCTGATTTGCAGAGTACTCGCGACCTATTGTTTTTGGTAAAGATCGGTTGAGGGAAAGGGGTAGTTTACCAGCAACGGTTTTTTTTTAGCAAGGGTAATTTTGTTTGTTTGGCAAACGATAACAGCCGCAAATTCAAACAGAATCAAATAATGTTTCGCATACAGTCCTGATTTGTAGAGTACTCAAGACCTATTGTTTTTGGTGAAGATCGGTTAAGGGAAAGGGGTAGTTTACCTGTAACGTTTTATGTTTTAACAAGGGTATTTCCTATGGCAAACGATAACAGCCGCAAATTCAAACAGAATCAAAAGATTATTTGCATACAGCCCTAAATTTCAGAGTTCTCAAGACCTGTTGTTTTTGGTGAAGATCGGTTGAGGTAAAGGGGTAGTTTACCTGCAACGGTTTTTTAACAAGGGTATTTTCTATGGCAAACGATAACAGCCGCAAATTCAAACAGAATCAAATAATGTTTTGCATACAGCCCTGATTTGTAGAGTACGCAAGACCTGTTGTTTTTGGTGAAGATCGGTTAAGGGGAAGGGGTAGTTTACCTGCAACGTTTTTTTATCAAGCGTATTTTCTATGGCAAACGATAACAGCCGCAAATTCAAACAGAATCAAATAATGTTTTGCATACGTCCCTGAATTGTAGAGGTCTCAATGACTTTCAATTTTGGTGAAGATCGGTTAAGGGGAAGGGGTAGTTTACCTGCAACCTTTTACGTTTTAACAAGAGTAAAGTACTTGAAAATTTATTTAAACTTTTTGAAACAATGGTAATTGTTAAAAATAAAATAATTTTGTTGCCAGGCAATAAAATTATAATTTTTTCATTTTAATGTAATATAATATTTTTCATTTAATACAGCAATAAAAAGGCAGGTAAGACACAGCCTGGCTGTTTGGCTGAAAATGATTTTAAATATAAATCTTAGAATATGGAAGTCATGTATGGTTCTCCATACCGATATTTTTTTTATGCAAGGGTAATATTGTTTTTTTATGCAAGGGTAATATAGATAATTTAAAAAATGGCAGATACAAACGAAACTGAACTTAATTTAGCCGATTCTGCCATAATGACCGACTCTGGGGTACACTCTACCCCAGTGTTTACCTGTATTAATAAGTCGAACGATGTGGTGATGAATTTGCTGCAACTGCTATTAGAGCAACGAAATGTAAAATTTAATGAAATGAAAGAACAAAATAATCTATCGTGTGAGCGCATTGATGCTATTGATAAAAAAGCTGAGGGATTAACTAGGAAGATTAAAGAGAAAACTGAGAAGTGAAAACAAGAGGCGGATAAATTAAATGAGAACAAAGAATGTAAACTGAACCAGGTAATAAGGTAAGTGATTTCTATAGTGAAAGTAATAATGATAATAATATGACGAATAATGCTGAATATTTAAGTGAAAATATGGTAGTATCAGAGAGTTGTGTATTGAATAGTAGTGATGATGAAATTTTAGTGGGAGTAGAAATTAGTGGTGAGGTAGCTGTTGATGAGTTTGAAAGCGAGTGTGACGTGAGGTTAGGTGAGAGTGAGAGGCAAAGACAAATTTTCCCCATGGTATAAGTGGAGTAGGGGCTCCAGATGTGGTTTTTGAGGAGAAAGGTTCCTCCAGAGGTTATGTTGTAACGGGACAAAATTAGCGTAACCAAAATTCATGTACCATTTTGAATTTTTTGTGTGTGTGATGAAACAGATCTAGTTTTTCGATGGCCAAATAAGGTAATGTAACAAAGCGTGTGTGACTCATACAGTACGATGCGAGGAGTACAGACGATGACCAAATAAGGCAAGCAATGCGGCCCATTGAATTCATGTCACCAGAGAAACACCGGTTAGTCATTTGTGTATGACGAACAAGAACGGAAATTTCCAGTCACCAGGGCAGGACGTTGGTGGAATTCCGCCTCAAACTAGTTTTCAAAGGCGCAATTAAAACGGAAATCTGGCGTAGTCACGGTAAGCTCGCCCCAGTCTAGTACTCGTCATCGAACCGTATGGTCGTTTAATAACAGTGCCCGTGGGCAGGGCTGGTAAGCTTACCGAAATAATGGTTTAAAATGTGAGAGAACAGTGACGAATTTGTAAAAATGGTAAATGAACAACAGTGAACATAATATAACAGTTTTTAACTATTTATTTTGAGTGTTTTAACAAAAAGGTGTAGTACATCAGGTGGTGCAACAATTTGGATACCGCACGCAGATAGGTAACAGTAAAGAATAAATTGCCCAAAATTCAATCAAATTTCAATTTCAACTTTTAGAACTACTGTATTAAACAAAAAATAATGAGATCTCAATAGTGTGTGTGTGTGTGTGAGAGAGAGAGAGAGAGAGAGAGAGAGAGAGAGAGAGAGAGAGAGAGAGAGAGAGAGAGAGAGAGAGAGAGAGAGAGAGAGAGGTATATAAGCATAAAGAGAGGGCTTGTATGAGAAAACGGACCACCATGGCTAACAAGGCATACTTCGCATTGCTGCCATCATTTAGGTCTGGGGATGTGCACAGGGAAACAAAAATGAAAATATATAGGACTGTCATCAGACTGGTGCTATGCTACGGGTGTGAAGCATGGACAATCACACAGAAAACAGTCGACATAGTAGACACCTTTGAAAGGAAAATCCTCAGACGCATATAGGCCCAATACAAGAAAATGGCTCATGGAGACTGAGATACAACAACGAATTGTATCAAATATATAAAGAGATACCAGTCTCAAAATTTATAAGAATACAAAGATTGCGTTGGGCCGCACATGTTATGAGAATGGAGGATGGCAGGAACCCCAAGAGGGCTTTGCTGGGTACATGGGAGGGAACGAGACCTAGAGGTAGACCGAGGAAGAGGTGGGAAGATGGCGTTGCAGAGGATGCGAGAGACATGGGGATAAGAAACTGGAGGAGGGTTGCAGTGGATAGAGTGGATTGGAGGCGGAGATTGGTGGAGGTAAGGGCACGACTTTGGCTGTAGCGCCATAGGAGGAGGATGTAAGAGAAAAGTGGGATGAGAGAAAGAGAAGAAGAGAAAAGTACTGATTTGCTATTTATAAATTTTATTGTTTCATGTTTATTTTGAATTATTTCATTACTTAATTAATAACCAGTATATTATGTAATTAATAAAATTACCATGCAATTAATAATGTTTGTTAAAAAAAATAAAATAAGATTTGTTTTGGATCTAACCATGTAGTCTATTACGTGAGGAATTTTCTGCCGATTTTGAGTTAGTGTCCATGGATCCTTCTGATTTTTTTTCGAAGTCTTCACAAAAGGTTATAAAATAAAGTTAAAGAAATTTTTTGGCCCGCTCTTACATTTAAGGGTAGTTTTCACTCCTTTTTCGGAGGTTAAAAAATCATAATTTAATTAACTCTGGGAACAGATAGAGAATTAAATTCTAAGCAAAATGGTGGTATACACTTTTTCGAAAAAATGCATTCTTTGCGTGTTACACGGGTTCAAAGTTTTGCAAAAAAAAACGCGTTTTTAAAAATTAATCTGCAAATAACTCAAAAACGACGGCATTTTGCTAAACATTTGTATAAATCAAACTTAAAGCTTATTAACAGGCAAACATTCTCCATATTTTTTGGTTTCGTTATGTCAAACGGTTCTCGAGAAACAGCCAAAACAAGATGGCAATTCACCGGTTTTTGATCAAATTACGTGCTTAAAGCTAATATAACTCGGCGAAAAATGGTTCAATCGTAACCAAATTAACATCAAATGAAAGCTCTTCTAATTTTGTAAAAATTGTTGGTTAATCATTTGTGTAGCTTAAAACATTACGAAGTTATATAGGAAAATATCGTAATTTGTGCAAATTGTTTCCAAGAAATTTAAAAAGGGACGTCTGTCATTTTGTCAATTATGCATATTAAGCCGAGATACTGCATTTTTCGGTTGTCTATTATATTAACAATTCCTCAATTTTTTTTGAACCACATAGTCTATGTATTGCTGTACAGTAACACGTAACATTTTAAGAAAATTCAAGTTTTTGGATTTTCGCCAAATTCGGTTTTTTATTAAATATCTCAGTAACGATGCGTTTTAGCGAAAAATTGTCATAAATCACAAATAAAACTTATAGGAAAACAAATCTTTTAAATGTGTTTCATTTCTGTATGACTAAAACTCGTTGAGTTACAGCAGTTTAAAGGTGTATTTTGCTGACATAGTGTAAAGCATTTTTGACTTATAGGCGAAATATCTACTGTACAGTAGGTTTTGTTACTACAGTGAATAGGACAAAAGTTGTAGCTCTTTCAATTTGCTACAAAATGCATTTTATTTGAAATTTATTTCTTAAAAATTGACTCCGTTATGAATAAAAATGTAAACACGCTCCAACAGTTAGATTTTGTTATCGTACGTTATATGTTAGGGTGCGGCCCTGAGAACCTATTAATTTATACTAAACTAAATTTTTTTCAAATTGACAATAGACTTAAGTATTATTATTATTATAATATTTTTTTTTTAACGTCTGTTGTAAACAAAATATCTGTTGCAATTTGTCACTGTCTGTACTGCTGGTTCGTTATATCAATAGAATATTTAAATTAATAAAATAATATAATGTTTATGGTTCAGCTTTTCTTTGATTAAATTTTATAAATATGGATGAAATATATATTTTTTTTCGACTGAATTTTGAATTATGACCGCTAAACATACGGACCCTCTAGCGGAGACCAAAAGAGGCCTGATGCTCGCTGCTTACAGCTGAATATGTGTTTTTTTGGAGCATCAGCTGAGCGTCGGAGTTGTTTGTATATAGGTTGCAAATACAAATTTATTTGTGTTTGAGGAGCCCCACGTTCTTGGAACGTCAAAATTTTATAACACTACAAATTGTTATTTATTTAATGTAATTTAAATGTGTGTGAAAATGTGTGTTATATAACAACAAATTCAATTTAATTTATTGAATTGATTTCATAGGTGTAATCGTAATAAGAAGATGATACGTTATTTAAGTTTAAAATTGTTCCATAATTTATTTATTAAACAAAATCTTTCATATCGCATATTAACATTGACTCATTATTATATCGTTTGTACGAAGTTTTCGTACATAACGTATTGCTAACAAATTACATACACAAGTTACACACAAATCTTATTATCTAATTTTAATTACTTTAAAATATTTATTTTGCTCTCGGCTTACTCATTGTGTGCTCATCTTTTTGCAATTGCTGATTCATTAGCTTCAAAACTGAATTTACTTCTATTCAGATTTCTTTTATATTACTTTGTTTTATTTATTTTAATACTGGTTGAATGTCTTTCATTCCAACTTTAATTAGTGCCTTTCAACTGTTTATAATTACAATGGTTTTTTATCACCTAGTTTGACATGGTTATTCATCTGTACGTCCTCCTTCTGGTCCTCCGGTCGCGTCCTTCTGGTCCTCTGGTCGTGTTCTCCGTGTCCTTCTGGTCCTCTGGTTGTGTTCTCCGTGTCCTTCTGGCCCTCTGGTCGTGTTCCACTGCATGTGCTGGTTAATAGTCGTCTCGCCTCACGTCATATGCTGCCGGTGTGTCCACAGAGCTCATCGTATGTATTCTGCGGCTCTGGTTGGACATCTAGTGTGTCCTGTGACTCTCACTATAGATGTGAATTGGCGTCGTCGACTGACATAGCCTCCTGCGGCAACGGTTGAATCGAGAAGAAGAAACTTTATTAGCGTGACCTGGTATTTATAGTCAGGTCGTGCAAAAATTCCTGTCTGAACAATATTTGACCTGTCAGATTCTGTCGAGCGTCACTTTCCCCACTCTGGTTCAAGTTACAATTTTCGCCTATTACCGCGAATTACGAAGTTTGTTTTACATCACTCGATGCTGAATCGATCACTAATTTTTATGTGATTACTATACGAAAATTGCACTTCTTTATGGTACTCACAAAAAGAGTTATTCATTTTTTACGTATAGTAATTGCACTTTTCGTCACATCGATACGGGTTTTTAACACTTTATTTACCTATAATTTCTATACACTTTGCTGTCTTTTGTTTTATCCTATCGTACATAGTTTTCTTATAATTAAAATAAACATACAACTATTTTACTTGAAAAGGGTTGGTTACATTTCAGGAACAGACAGGTTTCACACACACCAACAAAATACGCGCGTACACACGCTAGCGACAGGTGTGTCGAAAATGCATGTCCATGCATGAATTCTGCGCTCCCTATTTTTACTACGATCCAGCTTATGCAATCTGAATCATGTTTATTAATTTATATTTATTTATTTTTATTATTTATTTCATTTATTTTGGCAATGCACAGTACCGTTAATGTTTGTACTGTTGCATTATTTCCCTGCTAGGTGAAAAAAAAATTTTTTAATACCAAATTAAAATTTTTTTTTCTCTGCTTTCTTATTAGACAAATAATATGTATTGTTTTTATTTATCGAGACATTTATTTATTTTATATGCGACTAATAATGAGTCTTCGGTTTTTCAATTTTACCCTTATTTGGAGGTTTTCTGAGCAATATTTCCCCTCCCTCGTAGGTAAAGTCGCTGTGGTGTTTTGGTACATCCGCTTTAATCGTTGTTCCACTTTACTCGTTCTAGTGACCCAGTTATTTATGAATGGAATTTTCACAAAGAGCTAGCATGGTATTTACCCATTTCTTTTTTTCTCATGCCGTCATACACTATGAATGTCTGTTTACCAACTTGTTGTACTAGTGTATATGGTCCATTATACAACCTGAAAAATTTCTTAGCTGTATTGTCAACTCTTTTTCCTACTGGATTAGTCTTTAATAATACCTCTTCTCCCATGTTGAATGTTGTAGTTTGTGTGTTTTGTTAAATCTCTCCACTCTCTTGTTACCTCTTTCTATTATCCGTCGCTTTGCGTACTCAATTTTCACACTTACTGGTACAGGTACATTCTGGTTGTCGGGTTTGTTTATGTACTTTGTCCAAAATCTGTTCGGCTTTTTATCTTCTTCTAATTCTATTGGAGTATAACTGGTTGCTTCACTGTAGTTCTCGTTGATGGCTTTCTCGAGAAATGGTAAATATTCTGCCCATTTATTGTGCTGATTATAGCAGTATATCCTTAAATATTTACCTAGTTCCTTGTTAACCCTTTCTGCAAGGTTTCCTTGAGGATGTCTTATGGATGTGAGTACAGGTTGTATTCCATTTTCTCTCAAAGTTCTCTCCCATTTCTCACTCTGGAATTGTACACCCTGATCACTCAAGACCTTTTTCATCTTACCAAATGCTGGAATATATTTCTGCAGTAGTATTTTTAGAACAACCTTCGTTGTGGGTCGCATAATTGGGTACAGCCAGACTGCCTTGGAAAACACATTGATACATACCAATATGTGTTTCACTCCTCGACTTGATCGTGGTAGTGGGCCCAGAAAATCCACTGCAATTAGCTCTTCCTTGTTTTTCTTTCTGGATGCTCTGCATTTCTACGTATTTATGCCATCTTTCACTCTGTAACTTATGATACCGTTGTCGTATGGGTTGAAAGCTACACGTTGTCTGTGTCACTTTGTAATACAAAGCTCTTTATTTATTTAAGTTTGTTTAGAATTATTTTTATTAATTCGGCGATTGTTTTTTGTTGTTGTTTAAATAATTTTTTTAAATGTTCGTTATATTGGTTCTTCGGAATGTATTTATGGTGCGACGTTTCTTCGGTTGACTAGACGAATCTACGAAGTCGATCTTTCACTGAAAGTACAGTGCATTGTTATTTCATTAAATAATTACTTACTAGAAGTGAAGTTGGCTAACCGCGCAATGTTGATATGACAATCTAAGTTTAGAATTATTCAAAATAAACTCATTTTGCTGCTGTCAGTGTTGCCATCCATTGCGAGATATCCACCTGATCTGTAATAGTCTAGTCTACTGAAATAAATCGTCTGACTCTATTTTTGTCGTGTAAAATTATGGTTTATTTCTTGATAATATTCATTAAATTACTTTAATAATATAATAAATTGTTACTTGTTTATTTTGGGTTTACAATAAAATTTAGTTTTACGAAATCTCTTGTCTCAGGGTTGGTTGTTCTGATTTGTAATTATCAGAATTATTAAACTTATTTTTGGTTAAAATATTTATCTAAAATGTAGGTCCTTTTAGACTGCAGAATACAAATAAAACAAACAGAAGACTTATACTACCATTATTGGGTAGTCGGAGAGTGATTACAAAATTAATTTACATCTTAATGAATAACAGAAAGTTTCATAGACATGTCTGGTTCCGACATTATAGGTTAACTTGGTGTATTGTAACTGCCACCAATGAACTTTAAATGAATTAATAATTCTTTTATAACACATAAAATATAAACGCAATAAAGTTATAAATTAATTCATTGTTCCAGGAAGAATCATCTGGTTAGTTATATTGGATTACTTTAAACAGGTAATCTGTTAATTCTTAGAATCGTAGTTAACTTGGTATTAAATTCGTTTAATAATGAAACAGTGAAATATTGTAATAATATTAGAATGTTTCTTAAATCTAGGCACAAATTATTTTCTCAATTATCTTCTGATAATTAATCATGTCAATTGACAATTCTCAAAATTCTGGCTAGCTGTTGTTAAATTACCATCGGTTTAACTATGAATAAATTCATCGATATAATATTAATTCAAGCACTCTTAGTATTTGTATTGAAAAAACTATCACCATTTTTGTAACTTTCATCTATTAATTTAAAAAAAAATTAAATTGAGAACTCTCTTTGTAATCAACAAATTAATTAAAATAATAAGGTGCAATGCTCCTTATTCGTTCGTATGTACACATAGTATTAAGTTATTTCGATAAAATATATCGTCAATTTCATAAATTCCTTAAATATTGTTACGACGTCACAAAACAATTTACGTGTTTATCGAACGTTCCAGAGAGAACCAGAAAGTAAGCGTGAGGCGTACGTGATTGTAGACGCATTTTGCGAGAATCTTCTCGACTGTGCCGGGCTTCGCTATGGCGCTCGGACTGTGTCAAGGCCGGAATTAATTACGTAGTTCATACGCACGTTACGACGCAATTAGGAATCGTCTAGATATTCGACTAGCTATAAATACCGGTACTCAAACGACGTTCAGTTCAGTATCAGTTGCGATTTTGACTGTGCGGTTCGAGAGTATTAGTGCGATA
Source organism: Magicicada septendecula (assembly GCA_034769895.1). Lineage (NCBI taxonomy): Eukaryota > Metazoa > Arthropoda > Insecta > Hemiptera > Cicadidae > Magicicada > Magicicada septendecula. The sequence goes on from CM068370.1 coordinate 373,407,968, forward strand.
TATTTACAGAGCGGTTCGAGTTATTACTATGTACGTTCAAGTAGTTATTAGTGAAGTGTTGCGTTTTATATTCGGACGGTATAATTGTAATACAATTGAGTTTTAATATTAGTGGACATTTTATTGCGTGTGAACAATTTTCATTTGATTTGTTGTAGAGACTGTATTGTTAATTACGAACTGTTTTACTGGAACAATTAAAGGTGTGATTAGTGACTTAATTGGTGTCTTGTACTTATTTTGTTTCCACTGAACCTACGACGATCGAGTAGACCGTCGTAACAGTGGTGTCAGAACTGGGATAGAACGGTTAACAGTGGACACTTTGTACAAGACAAGTGTAATTCGTAATTAATCGGAAAACAATGGATGCCAGTCAGATGATGGAAAATTTACAGGCGCTGCTGTTACAGACGGAGAAACGACAGGATGAGAAACGCAGGCAGGAGGCGGAAGAAGCAGAAAGACGACAAAAAGAAGAACGAAGGCAGGAAAGAGAAGAGGCTGAGGAACGTCAGAAAGCACTAATGCTAGAAACAGAAGAAAGACAAAAAGATAAAACGGAAGCTCTCTTTGAAACCAAGCAGAAACAGTTGCAAGAACATACTACCGCAGAATTGGGTCTCCTACGTGGTGACGTAGGTGAATTACGAGGGGAGCTCAATAATCAGATTACCAGAATATCTGACGTAGAAGAATCCATGTCAAATAAAATAGCTAAAGTAGAAAAATCTGTCTTGACTGTGGAAGAAGTTATGTCAACAAAAATATCTGCAGTAGAAAACTCAATGGCAAACATAAGAGAACAAATTAAAATTGAAGTTGAACAGTGCATGAAGATTCAACCAAAACAAATTTCTGAACAGACTGTACCAGTGATAAAGACAGAAAAATACACAGAAAATAAGTTAATAGAGAAAGTCACTTTGCCTGCAGTAGGGACAGTTCATGTCAAAGCTCCAATCTTTGACGGAAGCAGTCACTGGGCAACGTACCTCCGCCAATTTGAAGCTGCTGCATGCGCAAATAATTGGACAGAGAAAGACAAGGCTGTTTCACTCGTTCTCTCATTAAAAGGACCCGCGGCAGAACTACTATAGAAAGTGCCACCTGACAGCCAGAACACCTATGCCGAGTTGATAAAAGCTCTGGAATTACGGTATGGTGATAAACATTTGCGAGATGTGTACTGCACCCAGTTGAGAGCAAGACGACAACGTTCCGGGGAGAGTCTTCAAGAGTTTGAAGCAAGTATCCACAGATTGATTAGACTGGCCTATCCTGAATCACCAGAAGATTTTCGAACGAGTTTTGCGGTGCAGACATTTACTGCCGGTGTCCGAGATAACGAACTACAGCAAGTGTTACGAATGGCAAGACACCTGAACAGTGCGGACGCCCTGGTACATGCTTTGCAATTTGAGGCCGTCAAATCAGCGTCTGGTTGGACAAGTCATAAAGTGCGCGCGCTAAAAGATCGCGACGGCACAGACGATGAGGAAAAAGAACAAGGAACAGAGACGCGACGGTCGGCACTACTGAATAAAATAAGAAAGGATGGAAGACCGAAGTGTTATAGATGTGGGAAACCTGGACATCTACAACGAGATTGTCGGGTTAGAATTCAGCAGCAGGCATAGGCGTAATTCGGGGGTGGCAGTTGCCACCCCAGAATTGTCCAACCCAGTACTTTGCCACCCCAGAATTTTGAAGTAAAAATCTCAATAATTTACAAACAATTGGAAAATACAATTCTACAAGCATGGCAATTTCTTGAACTTTCTTGATTCTTCATTAATCATGCCTAATTTAGCGCAGAAAAATAAAATGTGTGTTTAAAACTTGTACATTATAAAGTTAGATAGAAATAGGGAGTAGTAGGCGTGATGTAATAAAATAACAAACATTAGATGCGTGTAGAACGAGAATGAGCGATGTCGACGTCCGGAAGTGGCAACTCTGTAATATGCAGACTGCAGAGCGAGATTTGGCAACAGGGGCGGACCCGCGGGCCACGGGCCACACTGTAGTTTTTGTCTTTGCAAGCAAGAGTGTTGTCTATCGTGTCGTCTGCCTGTTGTTGGTGTGCTCTTTTCAACAAAAAGAGATCTCGTATCGTATCATACGAGTGACGTCAGATCGCCGATAGACCCCACGGGGAGTGGAAAAAAATGTTCATGTTTAATAGAATGAGCACACCTTATATTCTATACACCTTGAAGAGATCTATTAGATTAGTTCACTGGACTTGAACATTAGAAATCTGCGTGCTCAGTGCTATGATGGGGCCTCGAACATGAGGGGCCCATATAAAGGAGTGGCAGCTATAATTATGCAAGAAGCCCCAACGGGCTTGCAGTACATTCACTGCAATGCACATATATTGAACTTGTGCATTGTAAGCTGTTGCACAAGCGTGACTTCAATAAGAAACGCGTTCTTTGTACTTCAAAGTCTTTACAACTTTATTGAGAAATCAACTAAACGACATGCTGTTTTTGAAAACATTCAAAAAAGTGCAAAAAGCTTTAGTGGTGGAACAGCAACATTGAAGTCTTTGAGTGATACCAGATGGGCTTGCCGTGTCGAAGCAATGCGTTCTTTGTTAGATAATTTTGAACTCTGACGACTCTACAAGAAATTGCACAGACAGACCTTGGCAGTGGTGGACAAGCCAATGCTTTGTTAAAAAGTATGGAGGACTTCAACTTTGTATTTGACTTGCTATTACTCAGGAGAGTTCTAACACAATGTGACTTACTGTCAAAGACCCTCCAGACAAGCAGTGTGCCCTACGAAGTTGTAAAATCTGTAAAAAACAGCACACTTGAAGTGTTACAATCCTTCAGAACAGATGAGTTTTTTACTCAGTTGTTCAATCACTGCACAGAAATCGCTGACAAGTGCGGGTTTAGAGCAGCCGAGCTGCCAAGAAAGGGCAAAATTTCCTCCAAAATTGGGGGCGGGAGTAAAGCTCCATTTGAATCTGTAGAACAGTATTATAAAGTTTCAATCCTTTGGCCAGTTATTGACATCCTAAACCAGGAGATAGAGGCCAGACTTCAAGAAAACAACCTAGATGTACTTAACCACTTAAGCAAAGTTCTAGGTGGAACTGACGTAGACATAGCCAGTGTACAGTATGTGTGCAAATATTACACTTTGGACAATGAACTTCTTCTGTCTGAACTGAGATGTTTTTACAAAATGGAAGAGTCAAAAAACAAAAATATCCAAGAAAGAGCTGCCGTTTTTGTAGAGAAATCTTTGAAAAGTGTGTTCCCTCTGCTTTTTGAACTTTGCCGTTTGTTTTTTACAATTCCAATGAACTCAGCATCCTGTGAGAGGTCTTTTTCGTGCTTGCGGCGGTTGAAAACATACACTAGGAACTCGATCGGCCAGGAGAGGTTGTCCTCGTTAGCTCTTTTGGCTATCGAAAGGAGTTTTGATGTAGACATTTCCAAAGCTATTGATGACTTTAATTCAAGCCAAAAGAGAAGACTTCATTTTGTATAAAAATAACTTATGATGACATTGAGTAAAAGTTAAAAAAAGCTTTGTTTTTTTGTATGATGTTTGCTTGATTTTTACTTTCATGATAAAAAAAAACAGGCTGAGCACACAATCAATTAAAAATAGGCCTACTCTTGAGTTGTGTGTGAACGATATTTACTTTACAAGTGGTTTGGTTATTAATTCAAGTAATTAACAATGATTGTTTTAGGGTAAATAGAGAATGTTAGCAATTATTTTGTGGTAAAAATAGTCTGAAAAAGCTTCAAAAACTAACAATTTAACGCTAGTTTTTTAAAAATTTTCCGGGAGAGGACCCCGGACCCCCCTTCCACCTGGGGGGTATCCCAGATCCCCCGGTAGGCCTTGCCACCCCAGTTAAAAAGCTGAAATTACGCTACTGGCGGCAGGGAAACGAGCAGTAGTCGGTACAACGGGGCGTGTGCTGACTAACTGGAGGAACGAAGCCCCTAGACAATACGCAATTTCTACACTTCAGAAAAACAGAGGGAGCTTGGTAGTTATCGGATTTGTTCAAGAAAGGCTTCGCTACGATTGCTAAACCACTACATGAGCTAACGGAAAATAAACGAAACTTCCAGTGGTCGAGAGAGCGTGACCAAGCATTTCGGACTTTGAAGATTGCATTATGTTCCCAGCCAATTCTCGCTTTTCCAGCTTCCGAAGGGAAGTACACATAGAGACGCAAGCAATACTGGTCTAGGAGCAGTTTTGTCTCAAGTGCAGAACGGTGAAGAACGAGTAATAGCGTATTACTGCAAGACGCTTTCTAAACCAGGGAGAAATTATTGTGTTACAAGGAGAGAGTTGTTGGCAATTGTCAGAGCTTTGGAGCACTTCCATAAATACCTCTACGGAGAGAGAGTTTTCACTACGTACCGACCATGCCGCACTTGCATGGCTCTTGAGATTTAAAAATCCGGAAGGACAGTTGACAAGGTGGCTCGAACGTCTGCAAGAGTACAACTTCAAGGTACAACATCGGCGGGGGCGCCTCCATGATAATGCAGATGGCTTATCACGAAGACCGTGCCCGGAAGACTGCCGACATTGCCACAGAAAGGAAGAACAAAACTCAAGCGAACATGTTCAAGCCATCACTGTAGATTTCCTGGCTGACGGCTGGACAACACAAGACTGTCGACAAGAACAGATGACTGATGAAGACATTGGACCGATCTTGACAGCAAAAGAGGAAGGTCGCCGCCCGGATTGGCAAGATATCTGCAATGGTACCGAAGTGCTGAAGGGCTACTGGTAACAATGGGAATCTCTCAGCTTAGAAAACGGATTGCTGAAAAGGGCTTGGGAAAGTGCAGATGGACGAGACGTGGTCATGCAGTTGATAGTTCCCCGAAGTGCAGTCTGTTTTGAAGGAGATGCATGATGGAACATCTGGAGGCCATCTTGGCGTTACAAAAACCCTTGACAAAATACGGAAGCGATTCTATTGGCTTCATCTTCGCCACGACGTAGAGGAATGGGTTCGGACGTGTGAAATATGTGCTGCAAGCAAGGGCCCACAAACCAGAAGCAGGGGAAAAATGAGACAGTATAACGTTGGACTACCTTTCGAGAGAATTGCCATAGACATTGCTGGACCATTCCCAGTTACTGACGATGGAAACCGGTACATCATGGTTGTAGGTGACTACTTTACTAAGTGGGTGGAAGCCTACGCAATTCCAAATCAGGAGGTTACCACTGTGGCCAAGCAGTTAGTTCACAACTTCTGTTGCCGTTATGGAGCCCTTATGGAAATCCATATGGATCAAGGGAGAAATTTCGAATCAGGAGTGTTTAAAGAATTATGCCGTCTACTCGGAATTCGCAAGACCAGGACAACGCCTCTGCATCCTCAGTCGGACGGGATGGTTGAGAGATTTAACAGGACACTTGAGCAGCATCTTTCGAAAGTTGTTGACGAGAACCAAACAGACTGGGACCAACGTATACCACTATTCCTTATGGCATATCGGTCATCAGTACACGACACAACCGGCATGACTCCAGCAAAATTGGTGTTTGGGCGGGAGATTCGTCTTCCTGGGGACTTGATGTTTGGATCACCTGAGACTCAGTCCCAAGAACCAAAGAACTATTCCTCGCAATTAGAAAACCAACTGCGAGAAATGAATCTCTTGGTAAGAGGACGGCTGAAGATTGCCAGTGATAAAATGACAACACGGTATGACATTCGCAGCAATAGTGTGGGTTTCCAAGAAGATCCCTCTGGTTGTTCAATCCAAAGCGCCGACGTGGTCGCTCACCTAAGCTTCAGTCTAACTGGGAAGGACCCTACACTGTGAAAAAAAGAATTAACGATGTTGTTTATCGGATTCAACAGGAAGGACAGCGAAAGTTCAAGGTCGTCCACCTAGATCGCCTGGCTAAGTACAACGTTAGAGACGGTTTGCCAGTTCAGGACGAACAGGCTTAAGGAGGAGGCAGTGTTACGACGTCACAGAACAATTTACGTGTTTATCGAACGTTCCAGAGAGATCCAGAATGTAAGCGTGAGGCGTACGTGATTGTAGACGCATTTTGCGAGAATCTTCTCGACTGTGCCGGGCTTCGCTATGGCGCTCGGACTGTGTCAAGGCCGGAGTTAATTACGTAGTTCATACGCACGTTACGACGCAATTAGGAATCGTCTAGATATTCGACTAGCTATAAATACCGGTACTCAAACGACGTTCAGTTCAGTATCAGTTGCGATTTTGACTGTGCGGTTCGAGAGTATTAGTGCGATATATTTACAGAGCGGTTCGAGTTATTACTGTGTATGTTCAAGTGGTTATTAGTGAAGTGTTGCGTTTTATATTCGGACGGTATAATTGTAATACAATTGAGTTTTAATATTAGTGGACATTTTATTGCGTGTGAACAATTTTCATTTGATTTGTTGTAGAGACTGTATTGTTAATTACGAACTGTTTTACTGTAACAATTAAAGGTGTGATTAGTGACTTAATTGGTGTCTTGTACTTATTTTGTTTCCACTGAACCTACGATGATCGAGTAGACCGTCGTAACAGTGGTGTCAGAACTGGGATAGAACGGTTAACAGTGGACACTTTGTACAAGACAAGTGTAATTCGTAATTAATCGGAAAACAATGGATGCCAGTCAGATGATGGAAAATTTACAGGCGCTGCTGTTACAGACGGAGAAACGACAGGATGAGAAACGCAGGCAGGAGGCGGAAGAAGCAGAAAGACGACAAAAAGAAGAACGAAGACAGGAAAGAGAAGAGGCTGAGGAACGTCAGAAAGCACTAATGCTAGAAACAGAAGAAAGACAAATAGATAAAACGGAAGCTCTCTTTGAAACTATGCAGAAGCAGTTGCAAGAACATACTACCGCAGAATTGGGTCTCCTACGTGGTGACGTAGGTGAATTACGAGGGGAGCTCAATAATCAGATTACCAGAATATCTGACGTAGAAGAATCCATGTCAAATAAAATAGCTAAAGTAGAAAAATCTGTCTTGACTGTGGAAGAAGTTATGTCAACAAAAATATCTGCAGTAGAAAACTCAATGGCAAACATAAGAGAACAAATTAAAATTGAAGTTGAACAGTGCATGAAGATTCAACCAAAACAAATTTCTGAACAGACTGTACCAGTGATAAAGACAGAAAAATACACAGAAAATAAGTTAATAGAGAAAGTCACTTTGCCTGCAGTAGGGACAGTTCATGTCAAAGCTCCAATCTTTGACGGAAGCAGTCACTGGGCAACGTACCTCCGCCAATTTGAAGCTGCTGCATGCGCAAATAATTGGACAGAGAAAGACAAGGCTGTTTCACTCGTTCTCTCATTAAAAGGACCCGCGGCAGAACTACTATAGAAAGTGCCACCTGACAGCCAGAACACCTATGCCGAGTTGATAAAAGCTCTGGAATTACGGTATGGTGATAAACATTTGCGAGATGTGTACTGCACCCAGTTGAGAGCAAGGCGACAACGTTCCGGGGAGAGTCTTCAAGAGTTTGAAGCAAGTATCGACAGATTGATTAGACTGGCCTATCCTGAATCACCAGAAGATTTTCGAACGAGTTTTGCGGTGCAGACATTTATTGATGGCATCGGAGATTGTGAACTTCAGCAAGTGTTTGGTTTTTGGTTAAAATATTGTAACGATACTCTTTGTACGTACTCTGAAAGTCTTACTATGTTGTCATCAATTTATAACGTATCTCTCGTTGACGACGACTGTCGCGAACGCACTAATAACCAGTACCGAAGTGTATCGTTCTTCTCCTTACCTGTCCTTATTTGAATGTACCTTACTTCCCAATAGGCGCCAAATAGTTAAAAAAAAAGTTTCGATCTGCGTCGTCTTCTATTCTTTGATAACAAATTCAAGTTATTCAAACGGACTGGCGCGAATTCAAATTTCGCGTGGAGTCTGACGTGTTGCCAACCTATAATTCTGGTAAACAGTCTTCTTTACTGCTAAAGTACACAAATATTAAGACATATCACATAAAACAAAGAACGTTTATTAATGTTCAGTACTAATTTATTAATGTCCAGATTCGCTGATTATTTATAATTTAAGTACAAAATATTGTCATTATAAAAAAGTTTGCTCCGGCTATAAATAAATTACAACTCAGCGGTTGGCTTTGTTGATTGGGCCGTTCGACTGATAGCGTTATATGCTAACTTTAATTTTTTCAAAATTTATTCAGTCAAAGAGTTCTTTGTATTACGAAAAAATAAACAAGATATTATGAAAGTACACAACCTTACATCAAGGTTAATTAATTACTATACAGTAGGGTGGAGTGAAAAAGCTTGCCAAAAAAACGTTTAGCTCAATTTATTAGCCTATATGCGGAAAAGTTGCTACCCATAAGTATAATCATCTGTGTAAAATTTGAACTTCCTACAACGTAATATTTGGCTGCCAATTTGCTACAGAAATCTCTATAACATTTTAAGATGTATGAATTTTTCATGCACCTATTTGCTTGTTTTCTGTGTGAAAACAACCTAGAACTCACCACGTGGAGGTGGCTGCATATCGAGTTCCACCACCCTCCCACCCTGTCTTTAAACATTTAGGTTAATTGCCTCATAGAACTTTTGGTTAAGAGATATTGACTTTTGGTTTCAAATTTGGGTAATGCAATTCTAGATGCTATTCTTGATCTTATGAATCCATCTCGTGCGTCGTTGCCACACACCGCAGCTGATGCTTCAGTAACTAATTTGACGCAGCGCTCTACTGCTTGTGAATGGCATGGAAATCTTAAAATATCAATTTCACCAGGAACATCGAAAATCATCGGCTTAAGTTCATTATCACAGAAATAGATACTGTAAGTGGTGGTTCAGTAAGTGTAACTGAATGCCAGTCAATTAGATCTATATAGTCGTCTGCTTTGAAATTTAACGTAGGAATCTTAAATTCACGAACATTTTGTTCTACTTTAGCTATTTGTCTACATTTTAAAATTCTTCGAAGGCCCAACTCTCTCACGTGTTTTCGGCTGTCGGCCAACATTGCCAACAGAATATTTTCTGAATGACCAAAATATGCGTTTCTTTGCAATGTTCGATCTATTATGCTCTTTAACTCTTCAGGCAGAAATCGAGATTTTTTAATAGGCTGTAAAAGTGTTGACTCCCATGCCGACAAGTCTGAGTTTTAATATCAAACCATGCGCATGCGTATACTCTAATAACATACTCTGTTAAAACTTTCAAGTTCCCCGATGGGTCTTTTGTTGAAACATATAATCTCAAAATTCTATTTGCTGTCGTTAACCACCTGGAATGACTCATTTTTCCTGATTCCTTTCGTGACAAGCTTAATGAAATATTTCCATTTGAAATTCCAGTACACATTTCGTAGAGATATCGTTGATCTGTACTAAGTTCATCAAGGGCAACATCAGGCAAAGTTATTTCTATCTTTTCAAAGCTTATTACAGGCATCTTTTCGCAAGATTCTAACTATTTTCCAATTTCTCCACAGTACCCTTTTGGTCCAGTAGTTTTTCCGTCCAAATGTTGTAATAGATGACGTAATGGTAATTCATTTGTATGTAACAAACAAACAAACCATTGCAAAGGACGTCCCATAGAAAGCTCAAGTTGTCTTATGATGCCATGTTTTATAACTACTGTTCCATCACAACCAACAGCTTGCAACTTAGACAGATCAACATTTTCTCTAAAAAAGTTAATATGCTTGTTTTAATATTATGAGAACTGCCAGACATAGGAGTGACATGACCAAGATATATAGATCCTGGTTCTGAAAGTAGAACAACATGATCTTCTGTTATGGTCTTTCTAGCTACCCTTTCTCCTTCCTTAACCCGAGTTAAAGTCTTGTCTTTTCGGCCGTCAAAGTATATCCCATATTCCGATGAAGAGTGTTTTCCCTCATTTTTCCTTTTCAAGTCACTGCGGGTTTTCATTCTTTCCCTTCTGATTTTGCTACGATCGACTACTTTAGAAGAATCGTCTTTGGTAATTATTCACATATCTTTTAAAGCTGCATTTATAAGAATTGCTGCTGATCTATCAAAAACACCAGTTCTGTCGGAAGCCTGTGCTACATTTGTAAGTCTTGCTTTAATGTCAATATTTCCAATTACCATTCTTCGAAATGTCCTTTGATCCTTTAAAAAAACTCTTTCAGCTACAGGTACTTTAATTTTGCAAGTACAGATTAAAAAGTCCTTGCATTTACATAATGAAATATCGAACAGATTTTTTACAGCTGATTCTCTAAATGATACAACTTTTTTCGAAGAATTTAGTTTACCTTCTCTTTTCAAAGGCTTCTTAATATTACGATATTTTTTATGGTATTCTCTTATCGTATGTAATATTTGTTGGTCCGTTACAATAGGAATTGAACTTTTCTCCCATAAGCGTTTGAGATCTTTTATTAATGGCGAACACACATCAGCCAAACCAGGTTCCTGTTTGTTTTCTCTTAAAAGTTCTTGTATATATAAATAATATAACGTCCGCATATGTCGGTAGCATATTATCTTTAAAGGTTTCAGGCGCACCAACCACTGGGCACAAGTCGTCTGATCGCGTCTATGTAACACGAAATGATAACTAAATGAAATATACTGAACAAAAATAACACAAAATAAAATACGTGAACCATGTAACGCAAACTAAATGAAATACGCACTAATAATAGAAAGACAACCAACTCAAACGGAGAACGCAGTCGTACTGACGCCAGCAAGAGAGAAGGCATCAGCCAGCGTCCATACACGGTTAGAGAGAGAGAGAGAGAGAGAGAGAGAGAGAGAGAGGGTCTATGCAGGAGCACGCGCACGCGCACGCGCATTTGAAGGGCGAGTCCCTAGTTCCCAGCGTCACGTTAAGTGTCAAACTTTTGATTTCTCTGACAGTTTAATTTCAACCACTCATGGTTTCAAATCAGAGCTATTATAACTTATAAATCTGTTTTTGTTAGTTTTGTGACAAATTAGGCGAAATAGCTGAATATTAAAGTTATTTTGGCAGCCAAAAATTTAATTTGATTTAACTGAGATTTCGTATTATAAATAGGCTTTGTAATAAGCAACTTTTCCACATATAGGCGTTTTAAATTCATGATTTTAATTTTTTCACTGCACCCTACTATACAGGTTTACTTACAACTCGGTTCTTAGTATCTAAAAAGTGTATCAACCTTTCAGGCATCGCACATACAGTTTTAATAAATATTTTAAATTAATCCTTGAAAGAATTTATTATACCAAGTTCGGAGTAAGAGTTATTGTGTGGTGAAAAAGTTAATTAATTTTGTTCGCAATTACTGATAATTCATTTATACTTAACAAAATCTTGTCGTTTCTTCAGATGATTCACAGGTAATTCTTCCAAATTGTGTTGATTTATTAATTAGTTCTTCATCATTCGGGTTTCCTCCTTTCCATGGTTTCTATTTAATTTATTCAAAGTTTCTTAATTTTAATTATTGAAATTTGTTTTGTAGTTTCATCCTGAGTTTAATAGATCCAGATTCAACTTCTAGAATTCATATTAGGTTAACTTTGATTGCTTTTCCCACTTTTTTAACTTTTAATTGGAGCGAATTCAGTTTGACAACTGTCTCTTTTGATCGTTAATAATGGACTAACTCAAATTATTCCTCAGGCTTTCACGGCCGGTGTCAGATGAATTTTTCATGATATCCGGGCTGTTTGGCCGTGGTCCATGGTTTGAAACAAAACCAAACGTTTCGGCAGCTCCACTGGCTGCCATCATCAGTGGTATAAAAATCCTGCACGCCGGGTGTTTACGTACAGGCCCACAGTACTGTGGTATAGGCTAAAGCTGTCCTGCCATGCTACCTGTAGTCTACTTATAAATTCAGCAAAGTCCCACGTACAGGTAAAACTGACACCATCAGCCAATCACAATAAAGATGGTGTATGATTGGCTCGCACCAAGCTATGCCATTAGGTACTCACTTGTTTTCCGAGAAATACTGTGGGGAAGGCTGCTGATTTCCCGCGATGCCACCTGTGCTAATTGTTATTGCTAATTTCAACCCCCGCACAGGTAAAAACTGCATCATCGGCCAATCAGAAACAAGAAGGTGTGTGAGAGGCTCGCATCGCACCATGCCATAAAGTACTTAATGCGATGCTTTCGCCACGCCGTCTTTTTTTTTTTGAGCGGCGACCCCGGCTGAAAAGTTCCTCCTCCTCGCGGAAGCTGCAGCCGCCATAGGTCTTCTGTAATGCTCCACGCTAACAGAATTACCTCCATTAAGCGCGACCTTTCCATTATAGCGTGGAACGCCAACAGCCTTCTGCCCAAACTCGAGGAACTTAGAGAGTTCCTAGCCCGTCGCAAGCCCGACGTGCTTCTCCTCTCTGAGACCTGGCTTAGGGCACATGACAACGTGAGATTGCCCAACTATGCGTTTTACAGGGACGATAGACCTGGGCGGAACGCGGGGGGTGGTACGGCCATAGCGGTGAAACGTTGCATTGCACATCACCGCGTGGTCTTGCCTCCTCGCCAAAATATCGAGGCCACAGCCGTTGAACTCTCCGGAGTTCTCGGAGGTGTCCTCCTGGTTTCGGCTTACAAACCGCCGACCAAACCAGTTCTAGACGCCGACCTGTCCGCAATTTTCAGTGCGCATAGGAAGGTAATTCTTGCAGGTGACCTGAACTGCAAACACCCCGACTGGGGTAGTCGATTGACTACGCCATCCGGGAGGGCGCTTAGCAGGTACCTACACGACCACCACCTACGAGCCTACGGACCCGGACAACCGACGCACTATCCCCTCCGACTTGGAGCCCGACCTGACATACTAGACATTGCAGTTGTCAAGGGAGTTGTCAACCAGATTGAGGTGTCCGTGTTAACGGAACTGTCCTCTGACCATTGTCCCATCGAGGTGCACGTACCTACCCGTCACACGATTGGGAGAGCAGCGCGACGAGTGGTCGAGTGGGACCGCTTCGGGCCTGCCTTTTGTCGCAGGCTTCCCGAGGAGGTCCCGCTTGATACCACTCAGCACATCGACGAGGCGGTCGCCTTGTTCGATGATGCCGTGGTCTCTTCCGTCGGCGTGTGCTCACGGATGAAGCCTAATCTCACGCCCGATTATCACCGAATCCCAGAAGAAGTCCGTCTTCTCGCTTTAGAGAAGAACAGACTTCGGAGACGGTGGCAGCGGACGCGAGATCCGGACGACAAGGCCAGCTTCAATCGGGCGGCCGGCAAGTTACGTCGTGACTTGCAGGCCTTCCGACGCAGCTGCTGGGAATTTACGGTCGCCAAAATGGCAGATGATGCACCGGAGGGGGACTCCTCCGTTTACAGGATACCTACCGCGATGACCGGGAAGAGGCGCCGTCCTCCACTCCCGGCCATCAACGGGCCTGGTGGACATCCCCTTGCCAAGCCGGACGAGAAATCAGAGTTCCTGGCCGGGTACCTGGAGCTTCAATTTGCTCCTAACCCGTCCGGGGACCCAGACTCCGACGAGGAGATCGAAGCCGAAGTTGAGGCTTCTCTCGGCAGCCCGATCACCTCCGAACCTGAACCCACTTCGGTGGAAGAGGTAACGGACAGGCTTTTAGCGCTTCGGCCCCGGAAGAGCCCTGGACCGGACGGTGTTACTAACACCGCCCTACAGACTTCCGGACCGGGGAGTTCGCTTCCTGGTCGATTTGTTCAATGCCTGCTTCCGCTTCGCCTACTTTCCTAAGAAATGGCGTTCGGCTACGGTCACGATGATCCCGAAGCCGGGAAAAGACCACAAGTTCGCCGAGAACCTCCGGCCTATCAGCCTGCTGTCGTCCACTTCGAAAGTCTTCGAACGACTAGTCCAGCGGCGGCTAATGGATCACCTTCAACGGTTCGATATTCTGGTCCCCGAGCAATTCGGTTTTCGTGCTGGGCACTCCTCGACGCATCAATTGATGCGTTTCGTGGAGACCGTGGCCGAGGCCGGTTGCTCGCGGGAGCAGACCGTCGCCGTTTTCCTTGATGTCGAGAAGGCTTTCGATCGTGTTTGGCATCCAGGCCTACTTTACAAACTCACGGAGATACTGCTTCCGGATTGCTACCTTCATCTGATTGCCAGCTTTCTTCGGAACAGGACCTTTCGCGTGAGAGTTGATAACACCCTTTCTTCGGAAAGGGCTATTACTGCTGGTGTCCCTCAGGGAAGCGTCTTGGGCCCCCTGCTTTTCTCTGTGTACGTCAACGACGTGCCCAAGTTGCCTGGTACAAGGTTGGCCATGTTCGCCGACGACACGGCAGTGTATGCTGTCGATCGTCGTGCTGAGACGGCCGTTATCTGGCTCCAGGAACAATTGGACGAATACGTTGAGTGGGCAGAGAAATGGAGAGTTGCCATCAACGCATCCAAGAGCACAGCAGTAGTCTTCTCCAGACGCTTTAGGCTCCCCGACAGACTCTACGTAGGCGATACAATTCTGCCCTGGTCTCGAGAGGTCAGGTACCTCGGGGTTCACCTCGACCGACGTCTCACCTGGCGGACACACTCGGCACAAGTAGCCCGAAAGACCGCCCATCGACTTTATCAACTCCGTCCCTTCCTATGTAGCAACGCCATGACCCGCCGCCTAGGGAAGCTTATCGTCTCCACTTATGTGGCGCCGATGGTTACCTACGCGATGCCCGTTTGGGGCTACTTGGCCAAGACCCATAAGCGAAAGCTTCAGTCTCTCCTCGACCGAGGATTACGCTGGGCATGCAAAGCCCATTATCTGACATCTAATAAAACCATCCGTGACTCCCTGCGTGTCCGTTCCCTGGACGCCACTATACGGACACTATCCCGAAAATTCTATCGTCGCTCCGCCCGATTCCAGGGCAACCATCTCATTAGCGCCCTCGGTCGCTACCAATCTGTGCCAGGAGAATCTTGGACCCGGCCTCGGCGAACACTCATCCTCAATTAAATAATAATTGAAAACCCACGGCCGGTAGCAGGCCACACCCTCAATCCACAATATCAGTAGTCCCTACGGCAGGAGCTCTTCTGAAGCTCGGAACGTAGTGCACGAGCGGGCGACGGGCAAGCCATTCGTCCCGCACAGCCCCTGACCCTGCCGCCGTCTTTCGCCGCAGTTGCTAACAAGCAACGCAAACGCAGCAAAGGTCCGAAGCAAACACCTGCAGCTCAGGCAACTCCAACTCAGGCTTCTTCACAGGCCCCTGTCCCGCCTATGGCGAAAAAGCGCCGAAACCTCGTGGCATCTAAAAGTGAGACCACCCAGCCAACAGAAACCATCTCGGTTGTGGAGCCTGAGAATTCTCAACCCTCCCCAGCACCGGAGAAGCCTGCCCCTGCATTAGAAGCAGCCTCGCCTGACCTCCCGCCCCCGCGGTTTCCTAACGCAGACAAAAAGAAGCGGCATAGAAAGCCCCGTGGCGCTCGTTCCCGGGCTCCTGCCAACCCGGCCGCACAGTCCAGACAGCCTGCACAGCGCGCGAAGACCGACGCAATCGCATCTGTCCCTCTTCCTAGCACCTCCGCTAGAGGCGCTACACCTGGCCCTAAGAAACCCCTGGCTTCCACCAATCCCCCGATTGACAAGCCTCGGCGCTCTTATGCGCATACAGTCTCCGGGCACTCTGCCTCAAAAAACGTACCTGACGACTACCAGGTCGTCCACAACTTCCTTGCTGAGTTCGATCTCAACAAAGTTGCCCAGACCTTCAGGTCTATCCGCTCCCGCTTGGAGACTGCCGATATAACCGAGAGATTCATGCTCTTGGTGGAAGCCGCCACTTGTGTAGGTCTTCTATGAGTCGGGTCCTCAAACGAGATCTCTCAATTCTTTCCTGGAACGCCAACGGGTTGTCCAACAAGATCCAGGAACTCCAAGAATTACTGGCCCGACTCAAACCCGACGTAGTCCTTCTCAATGAGACCCACTTGACTCCTGCGAACCGGTTACGACTGGCCAACTATGTGTGCTATCGAAACGACAGACCGGGCACTGCTGGTGGCGGTACTGCCGTCGCGGTGAGGCTCAATCTCGAGCATCACCGAGTCGTCTTGCCTGGTTTGACTGTTTATGGAGATAGCGGTTAGTGTGCGTCGGTTTTCTATAAACTTTATGTCCGAGGCTGCCATCGGTCCTTCTAAGGACCAACACGTCCAGAAAAGCCAGCTGATTGTCGGTCTCCCTCTCAACGGTAAACTGTATCCGTGGGTGAACCTGATTGAGATGTGCCAGGAACCTGCCGAGTTCATCCTCTCCATGGCTTCAAATAACAAATGTGTCATCAACATACCGGAACCAGCACCTCGGCTTCAACGGAAAAGATGAAATTGCCCGCTGCTCGAACCTTTCCATATAAAAGTTCGCCACCACAGGACTGAGTGGACTCCCCATGGCCACACCATCAATCATTTCAAAGTGGTGGTAAGCTGGCGGTCCGACAAGTTCACTACTGTCCGGTCCGTCTCTAAGCTGTTCGCTGATGTCCCTAGTCGTTCTCCTCGGGGCTATCTCTCCAGTACTTGTTCTCATGGCGCGATCGAACGCTCTCGCGAACGGCCTCGGAAGTGCTGGAACTTAGGCTATCCACCAGATCCCAGTGGCCAGGTGAAAACACAGTGCTTAATTCCAGGTGTAGGCGGAACAACTTCATATTGTTTTCGGCAAGATCTTTCCTGGTCTGATGGATACGTTCGCGTAGCATTGCCTGCTCTGCACGTCGATAAATGCGACTGGCTTGCGGTGTAAATATGTAATTTTTCAATTTCAGAAACCGGGGAATAACACCAGTATCCCGGCATCTTGACAAAAAAGCCACTGAACAGAGCAGGTGTACCTTCGTTTTTCTCAGCCCCTCGAAACGTCTGATATTTTTTAAAACTCCGTCCCCGTAGAGGCGTCGTAAATTATTCCTCAGGCTTTCACGGCCAGTGTCAGATGAATTGTTCATGATATCCGGGCTGTTTGGACGTGGTCCATGGTTTATAACAAAACCAAACGTTTCGGCAGCTCCACTGGCTGCCATCATCAGTGGTATAAAAATCCTGCACGCCGGGTGTTTACGTACAGGCCCACAGTACTGTGGTATAGGCTAAAGCTGTCCTGCCATGCTACCTGTAGTCTACTTATAAATTCAGCAAAGTTCCACGTACAGGTAAAACTGACACCATCAGCCAATCACAATAAAGATGGTGTATGATTGGCTCGCACCAAGCTATGCCATTAGATACTCACTTGTTTTCCGAGAAGTACTGTGGGGAAGGCTGCTGATTTCCCGCGATGCCACCTGTGCTAATTGTTATTGCTAATTTCAACCCCCGCACAGGTAAAAACTGCATCATCGGCCAATCAGAAACAAGAAGGTGTGTGAGAGGCTCGCATCGCACCATGCCATAAAGTACTTAATGCGATGCTTTCGCCCCGCCGATTCATAGGCGTCCAATTCCTCTGGTCCGCATCATGGCGGAGAATAGCGAGGCAGGCACAAGCCTACTCTCACTTACGCGGCTTGTTGGTTTCCGCGTAAAAGTGGAAAGAAGCCGCGCTCCCGGGGCTCTGCCTCAGTGTTACAGGTGCCAACGCTTCGGGCACCACTCCGAATCTTGCTCAAACGCTCCGGCGTGCGTGAGGTGTTCTCTCCTTCACGCCAGTAAACTTTGCGATGCACCTGCATTCAAAAGATGCATCAACTGCGGCGGGAGTCACCCCGCCAACTACCGGGCATGTCCGGTGTTTCAGCGGGAGCTCGAGCGGCGAAAGCCGATAGGGCGCCTGCCACCACCGAGGCATCCGGTAGCTGGTTAAAGACCTGCAACCGAGCAGCCAGGCCCTGCGCCTCCTGCTACGGCTGCCGTGTCTTCCGCCACAGTTTCAAACAAGCAAAAAAAACGATCCAAAGGCCCGAAGCAAACACCTGCAGCACAGGCAACTCCAACTCAGGCTCCTTCACAGGCCCCTGTCCCTCCTATGGCGAAAAAGCGCCGTAACCTCGTGGTATCTAAAAGTGAGACCACTCAGCCAACAGAAAACATCTCGGTTGTGGAGCCTGAGAATACTCAACCCTCCCCAGCACCGGAGAATCCTGCCCCTGCATTAGAAGCAGCCTCGCCTGACCTCCCGCCCCCGCGTTTCCCCGACGCAGGCAAAAAGAAGCGGCATAGAAAGCTCCTCCTCAACCTCTTCCTCGGCGTCCGCCATGGAAGTTGTCCCCGCCGATGGCGAATCCGTCTCAGGGCCGACTGTGTCCGGCGCTGCCCAAGTACCGCCGGCCACTCGTCGCATCCCGCCCGTTTTCGTTCACGGCGTGAACAACGTCACCGGTTTTTACCGGCGACTGATAGTGGCTCCCGGACTTTCCCCGGCTAACGTAGACTTGAAGCTCCTTGGGGGCGACACTGTCAAGATCGTTGTCCGAGGAATGGACGAGTACCGCAGCGTCATGGCGTTCGCTGAATCCGCCAACCTCCAGTACCATACCTTTACCGCGAAACACGTGAAGCCTCTGTCCTTCGTGCTCAGAGGCTTAGATGTGGACTCTCCTCTCGAGGAAATCCTCGATGAGATGCGCGAGCTGGGCTATCCGGTTCGCGCGGTACATCGGGTATTTGCTCCTGCCGGATCAAGGCGTCCAATTCCCCTGGTTCGCATCATGACCGAGAACAGCGAGGCAGGCGCAAGCCTACTCTCTCCTATGCGGCTTTTTGGATTCCGCGTAAAAGTGGAAAGAAGCCGCGCTCCCGGGGCACTGCCTCAGTGCTACAGGTGCCAATTCTTCGGGCACCATTCAGAAACCTGTTATAACGCTCCAGCGTGCGTGAGGTGCTCTCTGCCTCACGCCAGTAAACACTGTGATGCCCCTGCATTCAAAAGGTTCATCAACTGCGGCGGAAGTCACCCCGCCAACTACCGGGCATGTCCGGTGTTTCAGCGGGAGCTCGAGCGGCGAAAGCCAAAAGGGCGCCTGCCACCACCGAGGCATCCGGAAGCTGGTTCTAGACCTGCTACCGAGCAGCCAGGCCCTTCGCCTCCTGCTACGGCTGCCGTGTCTTTCGCCGCAGTTGCTAACAAGCAACGTAAACGTTCCAAAGGCCCGAAGCAGACACCTGCAGCACAGGCAACTCCAACTCAGGCTCCTTCACAGGCCCCTGTCCCGCCTATGGCGAAAAAGCGCCGTAACCTCGTGGCATCTAAAACTGAGACCACTCAGCCAACAGAAAACATCTCGGTCGTGGAGCCTGAGACTTCTCAATCCTCCCCAGCACCGGAGAATCCTGCCCCTGCTTTAGAAGCAGCCTCGCCTGACCTCCCGCCCCCGCGGTTTCCCAACGCAGGCAAAAAGAAGCGGCATAGAAAGCTCCGTGGCGCTCGTTCCCGGGCTCCTGCCAACCCGGCCGCACAGTCCAGACAGCCTGCTCAGCGCGCGAAGACCGACGTAATCGCATCTGTCCCTCTTCCTAGCACCTCCGCTAGAGGCGCTACACCTGGCCCTAAGAAATCCCTGGCTTCCACCAATCCCCCGATTGTTAAGCCTCGGCGCTCTTATGCGCATACAGTCTCCGGGCAATCTGCCTCAAAAACCGAACCAGACGACTATCAGGTCGTCAAAGACTTCCTTGAGGAGTTTGACCTCCGCAAAGTTGCCCAGACCTTCAGGTCTATCCGCCCCCGTTTGGAGACTGCCGATACAACCGAGAGATTCATGCTCTTGGTGGAAGCCGCCACTTGTGTAGGTTTTCTATGAGTCGCGTCCTCAAACGTGATCTCTTAATTCTTTCCTGGAACGCCAACGGGTTGTCCAACAAGATCCAGGAACTCCAAGAATTACTGGCCCGACTCAAACCCGATGTAGTGCTTCTCAATGAGACCCACTTGACTCCTGCGAGTGGGTTACGACTGGCCAACTATGTGTGCTATCGAAACGACAGACCGGGCCCTGCTGGTGGTGGTACTGCCGTCGCGGTGAGGCTCAATCTCGAGCATTACCGAGTCGTCTTGCCTGCAATGACTCACCTCGAAGGCACCGCTGTGGAGTTGTTAAACACTGTAGGCGGTGTACAGATGGTCGTGGCGTATAAACCGCCTCAAAAAGAGCTCCTTCACCCCGATCTAGCTGTCGCGTTCGATGCACACAGGAGGGTCATCATGGCCGGCGACCTGAACTGTAAACATCGCGATTGGAACAGTCGCTTGACTGCCCCAAACGGGAAACCTTTACGCAGGTTTGCCGATTCTCGCAGGATAACAGTGATTGGGCCTACCCAACCTACGTTCTGCCCCTCACAACGCCACGCGGCTCCCGATGTCTTGGACATAGCGGTGATCCAAGGAATTGACTGTCCGGTCCATGTGTCCGCGCTAACGGAACTATCGTCCGATCATCTCCCCATCTTGATACACGTCGCTACTCAGCACGTCGTACGCAGAGATGTCAGAAAGGTGGTAGAATGGGACCGCTATGGCCCGGCGTTAAGTCGCCGATTGCCAGAGGCGGGACCACTCGAAACCGTCCGCCAAGTCGACGAGGCAGTTGCCGCCTTTGACGAGGCTGTCATATCTGCGATCGACGCGTCTTCCAGGATGAAGCCTGGCGTCACGCCCCACTGGCAGCGGATCCCAGAGGAGACGAGTGCTCTCGCTTGCGAGAGAAATCGCCTCCGGAGAAGCTGTCAGTGGACCCGTGATCCGGCCGACAAGGCAGCGTACAACCGGGCGACCAGCATTTTACGTCGTGAAATGCAGGCCTACCGGAGACGCTGTTGGGAACTCGCCGTGGCCCAAGCAGGGGACGGATCGGTCGAAAGTAGCCCTTACTGGATACCTTCGGCGTTGGTCGGGAAGAGGCGCCGACCTCGTATCCCGGCCATTGCTGGACCCTTTGGTCAAATCCTGGCTCGCCCGGAGGCGAAGGCCGAGTACTTGGGCGCGTGTTTCGAGCGTCAGTTCGCTCCTAACCCGCCCATGGACTGGGACTTCGATGAAGAAGTCGAGAACGAAGTGGAAGACTTTCTGTCTCTTCCGATCACTGCGGAGCCCGAACCCATTACTAGGGAAGAGGTCACAGATCGTCTCGTTGAACTCGTACTAAGAAAAGCTCCTGGCCCGGACGGCGTCTCGAACGCCGCTCTTACTCGACTCCCGGAGCAAGGAGTACTTTTCTTGGTCGCGCTGTTCAACGCGTGTCTAAGACTGGCCTATTTTCCCCAGAAATGGCGTAAGGCGACGGTCATAGTGATCCCGAAGCAGGGAAAGGACGCTTCCCGTCCCGGCAACCTCCGGCCCATTAGTCTACTGTCAGCCATGTCAAAGGTTCTCGAACGTCTCGTACAACGGAGAGTATTAGACCATCTACGAAATTTCGATGTACTGGTCCCCGAACAGTTTGGCTTCCGTGTGGGGCATTCCACCACTCATTAGATGATGAGACTGGTGGTATACATCACGGGAGCCGGCTGTCGGAAAGAGCAGACTGTCGCCTGTTTCCTAGATGTGGAAAAGGCCTTTGATAGTGTCTGGCATGACGGGCTCTTGTTCAAGCTCCGGGAAATCCAGCTCCCAGATTGCTACCTTCGCTTGATTGCTAGCTTTCTGACGGAGAGGACTTTCTGCGTGCGAATAGACGACCATGTCTCTTCCGAGAGACGCATTACAGCCGGGGTACCTCAAGGTAGCGTGCTAGGGCCTCTTCTGTTCTCCGTGTATGTCAACGACGCACCCAGAGAGCCTGGAGTCCAGATGGCTCTGTTTGCCGACGACACGGCGGTCTATACCGCCGATCGGAACGCAGACTTTGCTATCCCACGACTTCAGCGCGCACTCGATGCGTATTCGACGTGGACGGAAAGCTGGAAAGTTGCCGTCAACGAAACCAAGAGCTCCGCGGTGCTATTCACAAAGCGCCGGAAAGAACCACGAGGCCGAGTGAGACTCGGTAGAATGTACTTGCCCTGGTCGAGAGAAGTTAAGTACCTCGGTGTCCACCTCGATCGTCGTCTAACCTGGCGTGCCCATGCCGAGACGATGCGAAAGAAAGCGTCCGCTCGTCTCGCGCAACTGTTTCCGATACTCGTTAACAAGGATATGACCCGCAAGCTGGGTAAGCTGATCGTCAACGCGTATCTGTTGCCGATCATTACCTATGCTCTTCCCGTCTGGGGTTACCTCGCAACCGTTCATAAAAAAAGTTTGCAAAGCGTTCTCGATAGAGGTCTTCGGCTAGCGGCCAAAGTCCCCTATCGGTTTTCTTCTCGTCTCCTGAGAAGAGGACTCGGTGTCCGCTCCTTAGATGACACCGCAAGGCGACTTGCACGTAAATTTTAAGTCCGAGATGTGAGGACCCAGACAAACCCACTCGTAGCTGGCCTTGGCGAGTACCGAACACATCCAGGTGATTCTTGGAAACGGCCTCGACAAATATTGTACTAGTCGACCTAGTACGAGCATGTCGTTGTAGCGACCAATAAAAAATTAAATAAATAATATTCCGTCTGGACATGACCACTAGGCAGGAGCCCCTACCGGAGGCTCGGTGCTAGGAACCCATTGGGTCGTCTCACGACGCACAACCCAACAGCTCTGACGGCCGCCGATTCATAGCGATCGCAGCATGCTTATGAATCAAGACGGACTCCATATGAAGACGAGGGAAGTAATCACTCACCGCCGACAAGAGTTTCGTCTCATCGAAACGGATCCGATGGTCGGCATTGGCGAGCGCGTGCTCAGCTACGGCAGACTTCTCCGGCTGTCCCAATCTACAGTAACGGCTATGTTCACCCACGCGTGTGCGGACGCTGCGCTTCGTGGTACCAATGTACACCTGGCCGCATGAGCAGGGAACTCCGTACACACCGCACGATGACAGCGGGTCTCTGACGTCCTTCGTCGGCCACAAGAACTGGTGGATCTTCCTTGTCGGCTTGAATATTGGCCTCACACCGTGCCGACTGAGCAGCCTACCAATGCGGTCCGTCACCCCATGGATGTAGGGCAACGCCGCGAAACCGACGGTCTCCCGTGACTCCACTTCCGGCCTGGCTGTTCTTCTCGGCCGGACCGCTCGTCTTACCTCCCCGACGGAATATCCATTGGCCTGCAGCGCTAGTTCGAGGTGGCGCAGCTCCTCATCGAGGTACCGGGGCTCGCATATCCTCCTAGCCCGGTCCACCAAGGTCTTCAACACCGCCCTCTTCTGGCTGGGATGGTGGTTTGACTGTTTATGGAGATAGCGGTTAGTGTGCGTCGGTTTTCTATAAACTTTATGTCCGAGGCTGCCATCGGTCCTTCTAAGGACCAACACGTCCAGAAAAGCCAGCTGATTGTCGGTCTCCCTCTCAACGGTAAACTGTATCCGTGGGTGAACCTGATTGAGATGTGCCAGGAACCTGCCGAGTTCATCCTCTCCATGGCTTCAGATAACACATGTGTCATCAACATACCGGAACCAGCACCTCGGCTTCAACGGAAAAGATGAAATTTCCCGCTGCTCGAACCTTTCCATATAAAAGTTCGCCACCACAGGACTGAGTGGACTCCCCATGGCCACACCATCAATCATTTCAAAGAACTCACCGCCGTACTGAAAATATGTAGTTTTTAGAACATGCCGGAAAAGCGCTGTAATGTCTGCCGGAAAAAGGTTACCTAAGTGGCCAAGGACATCATCCACGGGCACGATGGTGAACAACGAAACCACATCAAAGCTGACCATTATGTCTCCAGGCCGCAACAACCCACCGAGCCTTTCAAGAAAGTGGGTCGAATCCCTCACATATGACTCCGTACCACCTATATGTGGCCGGAGAAGCTCAGTCAAGTGTTTAGCCAGATGGTAGGTTGGAGACCCTATGGCTCTGACGATGGGTCTGAGCGGGACGTCCGGCTTGTGGATTTTGGGGAGCCCATAAAGCCTAGGTGGAAGGGCTTCCGAACACCGGACGGCTGCCTTCACATCAGGCTCCAAGGAAGACCGCTTAACCAGAAAATCGGCCCTTTTAAGGACCACTGCGGTCGGATCTCTTCGCAGTTTCTTGTAGGTTTCTGGGTCCAGCAGTTCTCCGATCTTCCTTTGGTAGTCATCAGTGTTCATTACTCCTTCAGCTAGATCGGGGTGAAGGAGCTCTTTTTGCGGCGGTTTATACGCCGCGACCATCTGTACACCGCCTAGAGTGTTTAACAACTCCACAGCGGTGCCTTCGAGGTGAGTCATTGCAGGCAAGACGACTCGGTGATGCTCGAGATTGAGCCTCACCGCGACGGCAGTACCGCCACCTGCAGTGCCCGGTCTGTCGTTTCGATAGCACACATAGTTGGCCAGTCGTAACCGGTTCGCAGGGGTCAAGTGGGTCTCATTGAGAAGCACTACATCGGGTTTGAGTCGGGCCAGTAATTCTTGGAGTTCCTGGATCTTGTTGGTCAACCCGTTGGCGTTCCAGGAAAGAATTGAGAGATCACGTTTGAGGACCCGACTCATAGAAGACCTACACAAGTGGCGGCTTCCACCAAGAGCATGAATCTCTCGGTTATATCGGCAGTCTCCAAGCGGGAGCGGATGGCCCTGAAGGTCTGGGCAACTTTGTTGAGATCGAACTCAGCAAGGAAGTTGTGGACGACCTGGTAGCCGTCAGGTACGGTTTTTGAGGCAGATTGCCCGGAGACTGTATGCGCATAAGAGCGCCGAGGCTTAACAATCGGGGGATTGGTGGAAGCCAGGGATTTCTTAGGGCCAGGTGTAGCGCCTCTAGCGGGTGCTAGGAAGAGGGACAGATGCGATTACGTCGGTCTTCGCGCGCTGAGCAGGCTGTCTGGACTGTGCGGCCGGGTTGGCAGGAGCCCGGGAACGAGCGCCACAGGGCTTTCTATGCCGTTTCTTTTTGCCTGCGTTGGGAAACCGCGGGGGCGGGAGGTCAGGCGAGGCTGCTTCTAAAGCAGGGGCAGGATTCTCCGGTGCTGGGGAGGATTGAGAAGTCTCAGGCTCCACGACCGAGATGTTTTCTGTTGCCTGAGTGGTCTCAGTTTTAGATGCCACGAGGTTACGGCGCTTTTTCGCCATAGGCGGGACAGGGGCCTGTGAAGGAGCCTGAGTTGGAGTTGCCTGTGCTGCAGGTGTCTGCTTCGGGCCTTTGGAACGTTTACGTTGCTTGTTAGCAACTGCGGCGAAAGACACGGCAGCCGTAGCAGGAGGCGAAGGGCCTGGCTGCTCGGTAGCAGGTCTAGAACCAGCTTCCGGATGCCTCGGTGGTGGCAGGCGCCCTTTCGGCTTTCGCCGCTCGCGCTCCCGCTGAAACACCGGACATGCCCGGTAGTTGGCGGGGTGACTTCCGCCGCAGTTGATGCACCTTTTCAAAGCAGGTGCATCGCAGTGTTTACGAGCGTGAGGTAAAGAGCACCTCACGCACGCCGGAGCGTTAGAACAAGTCTCTGAGTGATGCCCGAAGCGTTGGCACCTGTAGCATTGAGGCAGAGCCCCGGGAACGCGGCTACGTTCCACTTTTACGCGGAAACCAAAAAGCCGCATAAGAGAGAGTAGGCTTGCGCCTGCCTCGCTGTTCTCCGCCATGATGCGAACCAGGGGAATTGGACGCCTGTGTCCGGCAGGAGCAAATACTCGATGTACCGCGCGAACCGGATAGCCCAGCTCGCGCAGCTCATCGAGGATTTCCTCGAGAGGAGAGTCCACGTATAAGCCTCTGAGCACAAAGGACAGAGGTTTTACGTGTTTCGGGGTAAAGGTATGGTACTGGAGGTTGGCGGATTCAACGAACGCCATGACGCTACGGTACTCGTCCATTCCTCGGACAACGATCTTGACAGTGTCGCCCCCAAGGAGCTTCAAGTCAACGTTGGCCGGGGAAAGTCCGGGAGCCACTATCAGTCGCCGGTAAAAACCGGTGACGTTGTTCACGCCGTGCACGAAAACGGGCGGGATGCGACGAGTGGCCGGCGGTGCTTGGGCATCGCCGGGCACAGTCGGCCCCGAGCCGGATTCGCCATCGGCGGGGACAACTTCCATGGCGGACGCCGAGGAAGAGGTTGAGGAGGACCGGTTCCGCCTCGGTTTCTTAACCGGGCGCCCCCGTGGCCCAACCGCCACGAAAGCGTCGGTCTCGTCACCGGGCAGCGGAACCGTCCGGAGATCTACGACTTGGTCCGCATCCATCAGCGGAGAACACGGCGAATCGCTCGTGTGGGGCGGGGCAGTGGCGAGCGACTGCGTGCTCGTTGACGCGCCCGAACCGGGCATTTCCGCCAACGAGCGGGAGGTTCGCCGACCAGAGGCAGCCAGGCTGCCTCCGGCGGTAACCAGGGACCTAGGGTCCGGCCCGAGCCGGATCGCAAGCGGGACTACTGGAACGCTCAGGCTTTCTACGAGCTGGGCTAATGACCGGCTTCGTTAGATACCTCTCCTTACCAAGAGAGGTGTCCACCGGCCTCTTTACCTAGGCGATATCCAAGCTCGCTTACCACTGGTGGGGGCTCGCAAGGATCGTCCTAGGCAGCGCTACCTAAGAGCCTGAGCGTCAGCGGGCAAGATGCGCTGCGCAACCTTAAGCTCTGGCAGGCTGAAAATGCTTCCTCTTCAACAGCAAGTTGGTGGTCCTGAAAAGGGTCGCTCGGCTGGTAGCCCTTAGAAGGTCCGACGGCTGTGTGTGCTGGCTACTCAGTTCACCAGCCAGCTGAGTTTGGTCTTCTTTCTTCTAAGGCCTGTTGATCCAGTAAGCAGGGCAGAAGATGTAGGTTGTCTGTCCTCGTCAAATGAAGGCAGCAGGGCAGCAGCTGTACAACAGCGAGTCGCTTCTACAAACGTCCAGTGAAGAGCTGATCCAGAGAGGAGGTCCTTCCTGTTCAAGAAGCTGAAGCGGCCCCTACCTACAGACCTAAAGCTGTCCTGCCATGCTACCTGTACTTATAAATTCAGCAAAGTCCCACGTACAGGTAAAACTGACACTAGTACTAGGAGGCTCGGTACTAGGAAACCATTGGGTCGTCTCACGACGCACAACCCAACAGCTCTGGCAGCCAGGACAGCTTTAGCCTATACCACAGTACTGTGGGCCTGTACGTAAACACCCGGCGTGCAGGATTTTTATACCACTGACGATGGCAGCCAGTGGAGCTGCCGAAACTTTTGGTTTTGTTATAAACCATGGACCACGGCCAAACAGCCCGGATATCATGAACAATTCAATGGATTAACTCGTTTATAACGGTTTTCTCTAATAAAGTTTCGTTGTTATGGTAACCAGGCTTCTACTTTATTGGTTGAAGACATTTGTACTCATTGTTATAAATCTTGGGTTTTTGCTCAAAATGAATATTTTATAATTGCTATTATTCCTTTGTTATTACCAATGTGTGAGATATTAACATAAATGTCTCTATTTTCTTTCAAAGATTAATTTGATATCCCAGAATGCTGAGTTTGGTCATGTATTAATGTTTTGATCATTTTGCTAATGTTATTTTATTACATATTTCACTTATTTTTTCTGTTTACTCTATTTTTCTTTTTATTTTCTCATTATAATAATGGCTCCCATGTGTACCACCGAAGTAGCTTAGGAGAAGGCAGGGTAGGCTGCCTTATGTGAGCCGTAAAGGCATACAAGGAAGGCAGTGTGGCCAGCACTACGCTTCAGCTGCCCATTATTATCCCCAGGATATTATCCCAGGTACTCATTTTCAACAGGCTGAGTCGACCTGGGGGCTGGAAAACGCACCTCGATTTTTAGGTGTGGGCCCGGGAATCGAACCCGGGACCTCTAGATTAGTAGCCAGGTGCCATACCCACTGGTCTACTGAGCCACCTATTTTCTCATTACCATTGTATATTTTTGATCATTATTCTCTAAATTAGTTTACTTTTCTTCAGCTATATTATATTTGTGGAACCCCTATAGGGTCCGAGTTCTGCAACATTATATAATGCCCTTCCACCAAAATTGATCATTTTATAAAACGTGATTCTAAGTTTTAATGAAATTATCAATTGTATAGTATCTTCTCCTTCTTGGATTCTCCTGCTTCATGTTAATTTTCAAGTTCCACCTTTACTTTTACTTCTTTTAATTCTGAATTTCTTCTTCATTATTATTTCCTTTTAGGATCTGGCTTATTGATTTTTCATTATAAATTATTCCCTATACATTCTATTTTCCCTATCCCTATTTGGTAGTTGAAATCGATTCGGATGGGCTCTATTGGCTAACCTAACTCTGTCGTTCAAAACTACACTTTTTCTGATGTCAGAGGAACATCACCTCTGCTCAGTTAAATGATTGCTGGATCTATTCAACAGTCAACCTTAATTAACAATTCTTCGATGCAGTCATCTAGTGACTAATAATAATAATTTTAATAATATTTGAAGGGAATTTTTTATTTATTATTTCATTAATACTCAGATCGAGTCATATTTATTTCTCACCTCTTCCTGTTGATATCATTTGACAATACTTGAAGCGTTGCTATTTATTGATACAATTGACATTTTTATTCCTTTTCATTTCTTCCTTGATTCATCTCATTTTTTATACTTTTTTGAATAGTTATTTTTCTTACTTTATTCTTGATCATTTGGTTTGTTATGGTTCTTTCTTTGTTTTTTTGGTTGGTTTATAACTTGTGCCGAACTGGCTTCGGCAACGTATTAGACTATTAGTATTTTAAAAACGAGCGCCGCTGACGTCACGCACTGCCACTCTGTTACGATTGTTTGTTGCCGGTCAGTTATACACACAAAAGGTTGTGTGGCTACGCAATACGGCTGGCGCTGCCAGCCAGCTGTGTGTCTGTACATTCCTGCTTTCGGAGGTTACTTGGCTGGAGCGAAACGTTGATTCGCTCTCATTTCTGCTTCATCCTCCAAGCTGTTCATCTGGTCTCGGCTGGCGGCGAACTTCTAACCAGGACTTCCGTACCTATCACTATGATAGGCTAGATAAAGCGTGCTCCAGGTACGTGCAAGTCTGTGGGTTCTGAAAATATTCTAACCCCAAATATATTTTGCGTTTCAGCTTTCATTATGAGTTAAGCCTGTGTGTGTGTGTGTGTGTGTGCGTATAGAGCAGTTTTTTAATCTGGGCATTAACGCTGTTACAAAATCAAATTAAATTATATTTAATTAAATTATGAATGTGAGAGTCGTGGGTCAAGTTAATTGCAATAGAGAATATGTTAATGTATCTTGCACTCAGCTGTTTTGATGTAATTAACAACAACGATAGACACAGCAAATCAATTTGAATATCTCAATGAAACATTAAGAAAATAATTGCTAGACGAGCTTAGTACTGTTTAATCTGAATTAGTGGCGATGTGTGTATGCGCTGTAGCTGCTTAAAGTTAGTGTTGGTATTTAATGTGGACGGCCTAAGTGGCGTGAATTTCTTTATGACACCCTCTACAAGTATTGTATGTCCAGGTGCTCGACCAAGGACGAGATGGGTGTCAGGGGCGAACGAACATCTGTTCCCCCTAATAGCAGAGACGATCTTTAGCCACAATGCCGTCAGTCGAGGACTTTTCGATGCTAAGCTGAACCAAGAACTTTTCCAACGCTAAGCTGCACCAGGGACGGGTGATATGACTGTGACATCACTGATCCTCGCCTATACGAACTAAGTACACCGGACTATCCAGGTGGGAAAATTCTGTTTATCTATTTTTCTCTCTCTACAACATGTGAATGCACAGAAGCCGCCAGAAGCTCACTCATGAAGTTCTGAAAATTAGACTCTAGCACAAACTCTCATGTTCAATTATGTGTGATCATCATGTTATTGCATGTGTGAACATTACCACAGTACACCTAATGAAGTATCTTATAACTGTATAATGTGTAAGAAGTTACACACATACACACACATCCGCAGTTTACTGTAAGATCTAACTTTCATCTAATTAAGACCATTAGGGAGTTAATTATCTCGTGCTATCAAGTCATCTGGTCATGGCAGAGTTTAATAACGTAGCTGGGGGTTGTCTGATGCTGTTGATGAGAAACGATTTTCTTTCACACGCATACTTAATGCTTAATGATTAAGCTAAGGGTTCGTTTGGCTGTTTGAGTTTCGGGGCGGTCACTTACATTCTCTGGTGTGAACTATGCTTGTGAATATGCTGGCAAATCTATGCTTAGGAGCTGAGATATTCCATTTTACGTTGTTATTTATATTTGTACCTAGCTATACATATTAGGCTTCATTTATTTACTGCTGTGGGAAAGGGTTTATGAGGAGGTTAGTGTTGAAATGAGGGATGTTTTGTTATTCATGTCGTATATGTGTTTGTGTGTGTAATTTTACTATATATACATAGATATATTTTTGGGGAATATGTAACTGATTTAAAACAAGAGAATAACCATAAATGTGCTCGCTGAGACAACAGGCTAGCCTAATTGATATTATACAACACTGATAGATTAGTATTGCTTTATGAATGAGATTATTACCAACTTTGACTCATACATGATCAGGCAGAAATTTTTGCAATTAGTAATATCAATTCACTTACTTTGTGACATTATGAATTAATGGAAATACATAGATATATATAATTCTGCCTTAAATGGTGTGCTCACACAATTACGAACTTGTTATGTATGTAAAATCTTACAGGTTGAATAAAGCACACGCTTGTTGGTTAAAAGAGTTTTTCATTTGCAAGTCCTGTCATTCACCTGGGGGGACATGTCTGTAATGGTATTTGGGCCTTGCACACTTTTGCTTCCTCTAGGTTTTTTTCTTTACCTAGTTCTAAATATGATGTCTCTCCCCTTTTACAAAAAAAAAAACTTAATAAAAATAAAATTAAATAAAATTAAAAAAAAAAAATTACAAAACTTAGAAAAATAAAAGGGGGGTTTCAAATGTTAGTTCAGAGCGTGGTTTTTATGATTCTGGATGGATAGTAGGTATTATTTCTGCCTTATTTTCTCTGTTGAACTTGAGAAATTTTAGAATCTGGGGACTTATATTTATTTTCTTAAATGAAACTTAGTGTGGCTACAGACATGTCAGCTGGTGTTAGGACTTGCAAATTACTTCAAATTATTTTTGATTAGAATCCAAGTGTTGTAAGAAAACTTAATGATAGTGTAATAAATTAACAGAATGAACAGCCAGAAAAAAAGAGCACATTTTATAAAATGAATAGGGGGTTAATGAAGTTTAAAATAATTTAATATGTGTTAGTGTTTAAGTGATTATTTTGTGATGTTGAGTGCGAGATGAATTTTGAAAAGGGGTTATGAGAATGTGATTAATTTGTTTTAATGAATGTGTGCTGATTGGTTGCACTTGCACATACCCTGGAGCTCATACGGAGTCTGGACATGATGAGGGCCGTCGGTACTTGTTGAGTTTGATTATGACTTGTTTCTTGGATTAGACAACGTGTTTGGGTAGCATCCCAGTTATATGGTAATTGTTTATTGAGGGCGTTGCGTTGCGGTATCGTATTTTGAATGCGGTTATGGTCCGACCAAGGGCATGGATGTGATACTTTATATTTTCGATTATATCGAATTTTATGTGTACTTGTGTGTTGTATTTAGTGAGTTAGTTTGGTTGTTTTGTGTTGTGTTCTCTTCTGGGCATTTTGCATGGCTGTTTCTCTGCTTTTATGACACCCATCTCGTCGTATCGCTAGAGTATTCTGGAGCCACTTGAATGATCAAGTTCTTCCTCATGTGTTGGTGTTAAATTGTTGTCTGTGATGTATGTTGTAAATTGTATAATTCTGGTGGATACTGAGTGAATTTAAGTAGTAAGAGGGGCGTTCCAAATGAAGAAGGAATTCAGATGAATTTGAGTTAGGATTTTTTTTGGGACCTTGTTTTTTGAAACGGGAATTTTAACGCCGACTGCACTAAAGACAATAGATGTTAGAAAGAATAAATTGGTTATTAAACCAGAATCGATGCAATAGTTTTGAACAGTGATACAAACTGATCCGAAAGATAACCTTTGGCCAGCTGATAGCCGCTGCTGTAGCAGTGTTTCAAGCCTTGCTGCCTGCTTATCTGATAGATTGTGTATCGTTATATCCGGCTTCTAAATTCAAAGACCAGTTTATTTGTTTTCTGTCTGATCAGCTGTTCGAGTGATATAAAATGTAGGTCAGTTTTTCAATGTGGATTAGTGTTTGGCCCGAACCATGCCGCATTCCGGGTTGATGTCCCCAGGGTTGTTTGGGCGTCGGTTGTATGGCTGAGTGTTGGCTGTCCGCAGAGAAGTTACCCCCCCCCCCTCCTCCTTAGGTAGAGAGATAACTATTATAAAGTGGAGATTGGGAGATTGATGTTCGCGTGCCCTCAATGCGGTCTTCTCGCCCTTGCTAATCGGGTCCGTCCGCCCTAGTGTAGGGATGTGGGCCAGTCGTGTGTCAAGGATTGATAATGCCTTGTTTTGCTGCACACGGCTGGTCGGTCCACGAGCTGGACGGTTGTAGAAATGGTACTCACATATCAAGGTTGTAGCACCTTGTTAGCCTTCGGGCGTGAATATGTGAGTACCAGGAGAGTTAGGTGGTGGTCACCGGAGATGGTGACGTGTTGGGGCGGTCCCGAGAGTTTGGCATGGAGGAGAGGACTCGCGTGGGGGATGGTCGCAGTGTAGAGATTTTCAGTCCTGGGAAGGGAGTAATATGGTGTTAGTGGTCCTGGGTCTCAGTTGTTGATTTGGGAGGCCTTGGTGATCAGTACTCAGAGCTGGATCCTGCGATTCTTCTCTTTCTCCTGTTCTTTTCTGTCTCTTATATCTGCATGCGGACCAGGGCCCGGCGAGCATGCAGGACTCACACTTACACCTTCTCTTTCAGACACACATTCACTGACTCACACCTCTTCCTTCTGCTTTTTCGTTTTCCTGTGTTACTGAACTCACCAAGAGCGTTTTAGAATCTGAGATTTTCCAGGTTTCCCGCAGCCGTCATGCTTGAGAACTTGTTTGTTTTGGGTCAACCATGTTGCCCTTTTGGGGTGAGGGTGTGCCGAACTGGCTTCGGCAACGTATTAGACTATTAGTATTTTAAAAACGAGCGCCGCTGACGTCACGCACTGCCACTCTGTTACGATTGTTTGTTGCCGGTCAGTTATACACACAAAAGGTTGTGTGGCTACGCAATACGGCTGGCGCTGCCAGCCAGCTGTGTGTCTGTACATTCCTGCTTTCGGAGGTTACTTGGCTGGAGCGAAACGTTGATTCGCTCTCATTTCTGCTTCATCCTCCAAGCTGTTCATCTGGTCTCGGCTGGCGGCGAACTTCTAACCAGGACTTCCGTACCTATCACTATGATAGGCTAGATAAAGCGTGCTCCAGGTACGTGCAAGTCTGTGGGTTCTGAAAATATTCTAACCCCAAATATATTTTGCGTTTCAGCTTTCATTATGAGTTATGCCTGTGTGTGTGTGTGTGTGCGTATAGAGCAGTTTTTTAATCTGGGCATTAACGCTGTTACAAAATCAAATTAAATTATATTTAATTAAATTATGAATGTGAGATTCGTGGGTCAAGTTAATTGCAATAGAGAATATGTTAATGTATCTTGCACTCAGCTGTTTTGATGTAATTAATAACAACGATAGAAACAGCAAATCAATTTGAATATCTCAATGAAACATTAAGAAAATAATTGCTAGACAAGCTTAGTACTGTTTAATCTGAATTAGTGGTGATGTGTGTATGCGCTGTAGCTGCTTAAAGTTAGTGTTGGTATTTAATGTGGACGGCCTAAGTGGCGTGAATTTCTTTATGACACCCTCTACAAGTATTGTATGTCCAGGTGCTCGACCAAGGACGAGATGGGTGTCAGGGGCGAACGAACATCTGTTCCCCCTAATAGCAGAGACGATCTTTAGCCACAATGCCGTCAGTCGAGGACTTTTCGATGCTAAGCTGAACCAAGAACTTTTCCAACGCTAAGCTGCACCAGGGACGGGTGATATGACTGTGACATCACTGATCCTCGCCTATACGAACTAAGTACACCGGACTATCCAGGTGGGAAAATTCTGTTTATCTATTTTTCTCTCTCTACAACATGTGAATGCACAGAAGCCGCCAGAAGCTCACTCGTGAAGTTCTGAAAATTAGACTCTAGCACAAACTCTCATGTTCAATTATGTGTGATCATCATGTTATTGCATGTGTGAACATTACCACAGTACACCTAATGAAGTATCTTATAACTGTATAATGTGTAAGAAGTTACACACATACACACACATCCGCAGTTTACTGTAAGATCTAACTTTCATCTAATTAAGACCATTAGGGAGTTAATTATCTCGTGCTATCAAGTCATCTGGTCATGGCAGAGTTTAATAACGTAGCTGGGGGTTGTCTGATGCTGTTGATGAGAAACGATTTTCTTTCACACGCATACTTAATGCTTAATGATTAAGCTAAGGGTTCGTTTGGCTGTTTGAGTTTCGGGGCGGTCACTTACATTCTCTGGTGTGAACTATGCTTGTGAATATGCTGGCAAATCTATGCTTAGGAGCTGAGATATTCCATTTTACGTTGTTATTTATATTTGTACCTAGCTATACATATTAGGCTTCATTTATTTACTGCTGTGGGAAAGGGTTTATGAGGAGGTTAGTGTTGAAATGAGGGATGTTTTGTTATTCATGTCGTATATGTGTTTGTGTGTGTAATTTTACTATATATACATAGATATATTTTTGGGGAATATGTAACTGATTTAAAACAAGAGAATAACCATAAATGTGCTCGCTGAGACAACAGGCTAGCCTAATTGATATTATACAACACTGATAGATTAGTATTGCTTTATGAATGAGATTATTACCAACTTTGACTCATACATGATCAGGCAGAAATTTTTGCAATTAGTAATATCAATTCACTTACTTTGTGACATTATGAATTAATGGAAATACATAGATATATATAATTCTGCCTTAAATGGTGTGCTCACACAATTACGAACTTGTTATGTATGTAAAATCTTACAGGTTGAATAAAGCACACGCTTGTTGGTTAAAAGAGTTTTTCATTTGCAAGTCCTGTCATTCACCTGGGGGGACATGTCTGTAATGGTATTTGGGCCTTGCACACTTTTGCTTCCTCTAGGTTTTTTTCTTTACCTAGTTCTAAATATGATGTCTCTCCCCTTTTACAAAAAAAAAAACTTAATAAAAATAAAATTAAATAAAATTCAAAAAAAAAATTACAAAACTTAGAAAAATAAAAGGGGGGTTTCAAACTTTCCTCATCCACTATTCTTCTTTGATTCTTTTTTACTTGTAAACTTATTTATTTGCTTTGGTATCCCTTCTCATTCAATTTATCTTGGTCATTTAATCATCTTTTTTTTTCGGTCACTGATGGTCGTCGTGGTATTTTTTGATAGATGCCTGATTGTATACCCCTTTAATTTTCTTGGTAATGGGGTGAGTGATATCATATGTGTTGTTGCCCTTGTTATAATATAAGGGACTACGTATAACAATAATAATTTTTTCATAATTCCTTCGATTGTGCTTGGTAATTCTCTGTTTTTAATTAAGACTTTTTCTCCTATATCGTACTTGATTGTTTTGTGTTGGTTCTTGAAATATTTATCCTTTTGTTGTTCTATCTTTTCTGCTATTCTGTTATAAAATTTTCTTTTTTCAAATTGATATTCCGGGTTTATGGGAAACTCAATTATGTAATTTATTTCCCTAGGTGGTGGTCGCTTGAACATCATTGTGTATGGTGTGGCTTCTATGAAGTTGTGATATGATAGGTTTATAAATTCCTCTACGGATTTTATGTAATTGTGCCATTCTCTTTGTCTATCATGACAGTAGGTTCTTAGGATTCGACCCACCTCTCTTAGTACTCTCTCAGCTGGGTTGCTGCTGGGGTGGTAAACAATGTTGTAACTCTACGAATTACATTACAAAATTCTATTTATATTTATCTCTTACCTTCGGGTTTTTTACTCCAAGGGTCGTTCAGACGAAACTGCTGCAAAAAGGGATTATTTGGATTTGATATAGGCAAAGATCAAATACACCGTTTGTGCTAACACATTGCCTCTGATTTATTATTCAAAACAACTACTTCGTCTCTCTTTCATAACATTTAGAGCAAATACTTGTAGAATGAGCAACAATTTGTGAACTCAAATTTAGTAATAAAATATTTCTTAATTAACTAGCTTATTACAACTATGGTATACCCCAACTATTTACTATCTGCAATGAACCAATACGTGCTTTGGCTACACACTCACACACATTCGTTCTTTGATTTTATCGTTCTATTTAAACCCCACTTCGAGATCTCTGATGTACATTTTAGATTTTTATTTATTTATGTTGAATTATACTTTGGGAAAGAAAAAGGAAAATAATCTTGTTTAAAACTCAGTTAATACTTAACATCTGAAGAACTCCGCTGTTTTGCACCTCTGCTGTGAATGCACTGTTTAACACACCATAATTTAGTTTTGACACTGTTTACCCGCGGTACTGTTATTGCTTATTTCCAATTAAGTTGATGCGCCACTATTACTTTAATCCACTTTAAAATAGCATTCCGTGTTGTTTTGTCGGCCGACATATATTTTCGAACACTTAGCTCGCTTAGGTTGGCCACGCGTTATACAGTTTTTTATATTAGTTTTAGTATTTTCAAAGATAGGCCTACTCTTAACTGCGGCCTATCTTACACCCGAGGCCACTATTTTAACGAACTTGTCAAACTGCTCTTTACTGTCCGATGCAAACACTGGTGAAGAAGTGTGCTTACTAATGACCCACAGCAGACTGGGTTTCACACACAAGCCTGCTGCTATGTGATTGTGCAATGCGTCTGGCAGTTGTTTTGGCTGGCTGTGTATGTTGCATTGCTGTACTGGAGGCTCCTTACAGGTGAAAGTCTGGCAATTTGGAAAGTGCTTAAAATGATGATTTTTAATATGAAATTAAACTGGGGTGGCTCACAAATCCGTACCGTTACAATACCCCCCCAATAAGAGGTTGAAGGCCGGAGCGTTCAAACTCTTATTGCCTAAACCTAAGAGGATCAGTGAGGATATGGCGCCGCAACCCCCCTGAACACTCTACTACATCATGGGTTCTTACCCCCCTAGTCTGGCGACTGCGACAGCACCCATCCGATCTTACGGGACTTCTCTACTCAAGATCCCACCACCATAAGCTCGGACAGATACCCGCCCCAGTATCGCCTGACTTTAAAACATGTAATTAAACATTGACAAACGGCCTTCCATCACTCCATGTCCCACATCTGATTTGTTTCCTCTTAGCCGTACTGGTTCATTGACAACGTACTGGCTCATTTTATATTATAGACCCAACAAAATATAATATTAATACTATATATATATTAATAATATTAATAATATAATAAACAATATTGGTTTACAATGATACACATAAATTCCAGTTAAATTGAATAGTATTCCCCATACACTATTGCCCTCCAAAATGATACATAGATTATACAAGGTATCCTTAACTACTATATATGTGTAGGATAAAAAATTCATAACATATGAAAAATCTATATGGACAGTAATATACACATCTTATTTTCCAGACACTATCTCATCCTGAACATTTTCCATCAGTTGTCAGTGTTAAATAAATGTTTTAATCATTATTGACATCAATTAGCATTTAATTTATAATTCCAATGTGAATTTAAATGAAAATAAAGTTAAGTTCATTATTAAAATCATTGTTTCTATGTTTAATTTATTTATTTTATTAATAATTTAATTAATCATTAGTTTAATTGTATTTAATTTACTTTAACTAATTCAATTAATCTCAAAAGTTACAGTAATGGCCTCATTATTATTTTGTCTGTAAAAAAAATTTAATTTCAATTCCTTTCTATCACAATAAGGTTTTACTTCAGATACTGATTCAGCAGACTACAACATTCTTTGTTATTGTCACCAAGTATGTCTGTGAACCTTAGTCTCAACATACCACACCTGTTTATATAAACCCTAGTCTGCAAGACTCACATAGTATAAACATCCTGGTTACATCATATTAACACCTGTACTTTTCAGTCTTTATAAATTTTTTAGATAACATATTTATCAATGTCTATTTCTTACAGTTCAACCAAATATACTTTTAATTCACCTTTCAATTATTATTACCTTTCAATTACAGTTTCTATTTAATACTATTATCTCCATACCATTATTATTATTATTACACTCTTTTCACACCTGTAAACATTTTATTCTATCTGATTAGTATTATGAACTTTATACTTACAATCCACTTATTGACATGAATACAAAATACACACCACACACACACCAATATCTCCGTGTAACCTCTGAAACACTTAACAACAATGTTATTTCATACAAACAATTCAACATTTTATAATACATACAATTAATTTCACTACATATGTATTTACAACTCTTCAACAATAATTATTCAGTTGTATCACACTTCAATATCAAAATTCAGCTAGGTCATTACCATATATTGACATATTTATATTGTTCGTTTATGCATTTCAACCTCCATCGTCAAAAATTAATCGGGGTTTCAAATAACAATTTTCAATTTTATTTACATTCCGTATACGGTTATCTTGTGTTTTGTAACCATACAATTTCTGTTTATTCATTTTACCATAATAATCGTATGCCAGGTCAACACCAGTATTCTTTGTAAAGTCTCCGTCAGTAATGTTCATTATCAAGTCAGTTATTTTTTCATCATAAGGTAAATTATTATTGTTTGAACATGTATCATCAAAATAATCTTCATTCTCTATTTTAACAGGTAAGTATTTCGTCTCTAACATCTCTCTCAACTCATTATAATTTCTCATTAGTTTATATAATTCTATCTCTTTGTCAATACATAATTCTCCATTTAAATCTCTCTCATCATAATGCCATATCACGCTTTCTCTCTCGTTCCATGCAGAGGGTACAAAATTATTCAACAAAAATAAGCAACTCAAATCTTTCACTAATAAGGGTCTCTTGCCCTCCAATACTAACAATTTTGAACACTCTGGTTCATCACAAATAAGGGGAAAATTTACTCTCTGCCCTACACATTCATCTACTCTTTCTTTCCATTCTTTTTCCAATTCAACAACACTAATTATTACTTCATTACAACTTATCATTTTCTCACTCTCACTTACTGTTTCACTATCTATTTTCAGCATATCACTCTCTGATACCACATTCTTAATTATATCATCATTATTTCTCTCACTTATTACTTTTTTATTGTCATCATTACTATTACTCTTAATCTGTTCTCCTATTGACTCTATTATTTGTTCTTTAAATGTATTGAAACATTCATTCGTCTCATTTAAACGTTTATTAATATTGTCTTCTAACTTAACACTCTGTTTATTTATTTCATCTAAACGCTCATCAAATTTTGTATT
Source organism: Magicicada septendecula (assembly GCA_034769895.1). Classification (NCBI taxonomy): domain Eukaryota; kingdom Metazoa; phylum Arthropoda; class Insecta; order Hemiptera; family Cicadidae; genus Magicicada; species Magicicada septendecula. The sequence goes on from CM068370.1 coordinate 373,447,431, forward strand.
CATTTCACATAAACGCTTATCAAATTTTTGGTCAATATTATTTATTAACTCATGGAACTTAACATCACTTACATCAAAACGACTATTGATTACTTGAAATTGTTTCTGCAAAAAACTCATTACCTCATTGTCAAATTGGCTATTACATTTTGTTGAGGTTGGGGTTAATTGAACCCCAGAGTCCTCTGTAACTATTGTTTCATCTGTTATATTTAGCTGTATTGTTTTATCTTGACTCGCACTTGGAGTCGAATGTATCTCAAAATTACTCATAACGTTTGACTCATCACAATTGTCAACACTCGTTATTTCATTGACATCGTCATTATTCGCTGCCATTTTATACAAGTTTATATAATGTTACACAAGAATATTAATCTCGTCCACTATTGACTTAACCCTTTTTATATTTAATTTACCAAAGCGTCCTCCCTCTCAAATAACCCTTTCTGCAGCTTAATTAGGTCTGGCGAATATAGGTTGTAACCTATATTCGCGTCCCTGTTCGGGCGCCAAATGTAACTCTACGAATTACATTACAAAATTCTATTTATATTTATCTCTTACCTTCGGGTTTTTTACTCCAAGGGTCGTTCAGACGAAACTGCTGCAAAAAGGGATTATTTGGATTTGATATAGGCAAAGATCAAATACACCGTTTGTGCTAACACATTGCCTCTGATTTATTATTCAAAACAACTACTTCGTCTCTCTTTCATAACATTTAGAGCAAATACTTGTAGAATGAGCAACAATTTGTGAACTCAAATTTAGTAATAAAATATTTCTTAATTAACTAGCTTATTACAACTATGGTATACCCCAACTATTTACTATCTGCAATGAACCAATACGTGCTTTGGCTACACACTCACACACATTCGTTCTTTGATTTTATCGTTCTATTTAAACCCCACTTCGAGATCTCTGATGTACATTTTAGATTTTTATTTATTTATGTTGAATTATACTTTGGGAAAGAAAAAGGAAAATAATCTTGTTTAAAACTCAGTTAATACTTAACATCTGAAGAACTCCGCTGTTTTGCACCTCTGCTGTGAATGCACTGTTTAACACACCATAATTTAGTTTTGACACTGTTTACCCGCGGTACTGTTATTGCTTATTTCCAATTAAGTTGATGCGCCACTATTACTTTAATCCACTTTAAAATAGCATTCCGTGTTGTTTTGTCGGCCGACATATATTTTCGAACACTTAGCTCGCTTAGGTTGGCCACGCGTTATACAGTTTTTTATATTAGTTTTAGTATTTTCAAAGATAGGCCTACTCTTAACTGCGGCCTATCTTACACCCGAGGCCACTATTTTAACGAACTTGTCAAACTGCTCTTTACTGTCCGATGCAAACACTGGTGAAGAAGTGTGCTTACTAATGACCCACAGCAGACTGGGTTTCACACACAAGCCTGCTGCTATGTGATTGTGCAATGCGTCTGGCAGTTGTTTTGGCTGGCTGTGTATGTTGCATTGCTGTACTGGAGGCTCCTTACAGGTGAAAGTCTGGCAATTTGGAAAGTGCTTAAAATGATGATTTGAATTAATATGAAATTAAACTGGGGTGGCTCACAAATCCGTACCGTTACAATGTTTTGTATGTTTTTATACCATGTTCCCAGAGTTTATTTCTCCATTTACTTCCCTTAAATTGGTTCCATGATCTGTGATTATTGCCATAGGTTTTCCTAATTCAGGTATAAATTTTATGATTATTTCAATAATTTTCTTAGTTGTTGCGCGGTTAATCGAGTATAGTTTTGTGTATTTTGTGTATTTTGTGAAGTGATCGAATATAATTACAATGAATCGGAATCTGTGCCTTCCTCTGCTGTGGGGAAACGGTCCACATATGTCAAGGAATACCTTTTCTAATTTTTGATTTGATATGATTGGTATCCCCTCTTTTTTATACCCTCTTTTTTCGCGTTGTTACACTTCACCATCTGACAAATATTGCATTTCTGGATCGTTTTACTTACTTTTCTATAAATATTTTAAATATAAACTTGTTCCTCTAATGCCTTTATCACCTTCATGGCTCCCATATGGCTGTACCTAATGTGGTAGCCCAGTATTATTTGTTCTTCAACTGTAGCTGGATTCACAAGTTTCCATTCTCCATGGTTAGGGTTATTTTTAATAAATAATATTCTTGGATTTCGTTGTCCATGACGTGTCTGTTACTTAACTAAATATCACTATAATATTGACGACTCGGAACACAATGTTTTTTATAAGTAAAAACGTAAAGTTTTACCTTACAGCCTAAACCGGCTTTCACCTATAGAAGGCTTCATCAGAGCCTCTGATGAAGCCTTCTATAGGTGAAAGCCGGTTTAGGCTGTAAGGTAAAACTTTACGTTTTTACTTATAAAAAACATTGTGTTCCGAGTCGTCAATATTATAGTGATATTTAGATAAATAATATATTGTTGTGTATATTATAGAACTGTATAATCGGTTCTTCCTCATTTTGCACTCTCTGCCGGATACTCACTATTTTCGGGTCCAAATTTTGATATTTTCTAATTTCTTGTATTATGTTTTCTAAATCAATTCTGTTTTTTAGAATGTTATATACCTTAACCAATTGTTCCTTTTCTCCTTCGAAAGTTTGCTGTTGAATGTTTACACGGGATAATATGTCAACGGCTGTGTTTTTTCTCCCTGGTATGTACTCCCAGTTAATATTGTATTCTTGTAACACCAATATCCATTGGGTTAATCTCCCGTGACTGAGTTTACATTGCTTGAGGAATGAAATGGATTTATGGTCACTTCTCACTGTGAGTGGGTATCCCAGAATATAAGACCTGAATTTGTTGCAGGCAAATGCAACACTAAGTAATTCCTTTTCTGTAAAGTGATAGTTGCGTTCACAACTATTTAATATTCTACTAGCGAAACTGATAACCATGTGTTGTCCCTTCTCATCCTCATGGTATAAAGCAACCCCTAAACTAAGATCACTCGCATCACAGTTCATGAAGAATGGCTTTTTGAAGTCTGGGTGATGTAGTATAACTGTATTTAAAAATTTGTCTTTTATCTGATTGAATATCTCATTTTGTTCGGATCCCCATGCCACTTATCTTTGGATGATGATTGTTTTTGGAATTTGGCGGTTAAATTAGAGTAATTATCTTGGAACTTCCTATAATAATTGCAAATCCCGAGAAAAGATTGCAGCTGTTTTCTGTTCTTAGGCGTTGGAAAGCATTGTATATACAGCTTCAACTTTTTCTAATGATGGAGATATGCCTTTCTCAGTTAAATTTGTAATATGACATAAGGTAGTGAAGATCCAATGATAATTAATTATAAAATAAAGAAGCTGAAGACAAGAATAAAAGGCAAGAACTTATAAACTCAGAGATTAATAACCCAATAACCTAATGACAAATGACTGATAAACGGACAATGACTTGACACAATAGATCGGATAAATACAAAAAGAACAACGGAACAAGGAAGAAGGAACCAAGAACTAAATGTAATCAAGAAGTCGACAACGAACATTGTAAATCCCTAATAATGACCATTAAAATGTATGTTAACAAATGCACTAATGTAATTAGAGTATAGATGATATGTACCTAGGGTAATAATGTTAATGAAAGATAGTAATGTTATGTATATCTTATTAATGAAGGAATGTACTCATAAATATGTTAGGGAGTTAATAATACACCCACCCTAATAAATAGTGATAAATATAATCAAAACTAGTAAACATACCCTGAGGCAAATAAAGGCCACAGTTAATTACCAAAAGTGATCATTAGTGAAGGGAAAATAAAATAAACACTTATAACCAGTAACCCTATGATGATATTAACATAAATAAAAACCCAGTGAATAATCAAGTGAGTGGAAGGAGGAGTATATTAATACAAAAGTGGTGACATGTAGTGATGGCATGTTACATACAATAAGTGAAAGTGAATAAATCAAAAACCTTCTATGAAGGAAAAAGTGTAGTGTGTGAATTTAAAAAAGTATTTTAGTTAGCAAACTGTATTAGAATAAATGGAAGACCTGTGATAAACAATGTACTAGCAAGTAAGAGGAACTCATTATAATGTGATTAAATTAAGCAATAGTTAATAAGAATTATAGGATAAGATAGAAATTAAGTCATTGGAATGGAAGGCAAACAAGAAAAATAGACACTGTTTTATAGTGAAGGAAGGAGAGAATAGAATATATGGTGTAAAGTATAGTTTAATAGTAGTATAGTAAAAGTGTTGTTACTGTTTAAAAAACCAATATAATATAATGAATCATCAATTGAACCAGATAGTAGTAAGGAACAGGAAGGTAATTAGAAGTTTTATTTCAGGCTTGAACCTGTCAAGAAATTGTTTATTATTATAATAAGAGGTGTAGTTAGAAACACCAATGTTTATTACTTGTTTCTGTTAAAAAATTGTTTTAAAGTACCAAATATAAAGGTAAGAAGTTACAAAGAAATGTTAGATAGTAGTATTGGAAAATCTAGGCTCTAGGCCTAACTGTTAATGATGAATTTTGTAAATTAAAGAACAAACAATAGCCCAATATCAAAGCAGAATATACCAAATGTTTAAACAAGTTAAGTGGGTATTCCTGATACCAAAATGTATAAATAACATCCAATTTTGGATAAAATATATATAAAATATTAATAAGGAAAATAACAAAAATGTGATTAGCTACCCAAAAGTAACCATGAGGGGTGTCAAAATGATCCTTATCAAAAATTATGAACAATGGTATTCATGTAATAAACCTAGCTACTAAAATAAGAAGGAAATCTTCATTTGAAGATATTTTGTAGATTTAAACTAAGATAAGACATTAGAATATAACAATGACATAAATTAACGACCAATGAGAATTAGCATAATTTATTAGGTAACCATAGCAACCGAAATTTATTGCCAAAAAACCGTTGAATTTTCGTTAGTCCATTATTGACTGACGCTGAGGGCGGATGAATGTAGCTCTCAACTCAAATTTTACCCTAAATAAGTGAATTTTGAATGAAATCATAAGAAAAGAAGATAGTAATAGCAGTCCAGAGAACACCTGATGATATATTTATTATTAAAATTTTCACCAACCAAAATTATCCGTGGAAATCAAGAAGACTTCTGGAATAATAGCTGACGACTCATCCCGAAGGAAGACCAGAGTGACCTACATCAACCCAAGAAGACGGACGATTGCAGAATGGGTACGAAGCCGAACTTAATGGAAAAAACCGTCTGAACGAGATTGACGAATATCCGAAGAATAGAAGATGACCAGATCCATCCGGAAGAAGCAGACAGCATCGCGGAAGCCCCATCGAGAATTGATGAGTATAAACAATAATCTCACTAAAAACAAATTCCCAATTTTTCAATCCATAATAACTAATCACAATTTTCACTTCACTGATCACAATTCTGAACTAGAACTGAAAGTATTTACGTATAATATCACTATTGTTGAACTTTAATCAATTGATAATTATTTAAACTGAGCTATAATAAATAATTAATAAACATAACTTATTAACAAAATCCTAACCAAAAATTTTGACTAAATCTCATTGTTGGTTACTTACTTGAATGTATTAAAATATAAAATATTGTGTACCTAGTTTTAAGAATTATTATAAATTTGTGCATTTTAGCCGTAATCCAGTACTTCTGTAGCCAAAAGGACTTATTAACACCCCTTGAGTAAAACATTTTATTGTAAACAAACGGTATCCGCCAAGCGGCGTGTACAAGACACATTTAAAACTGAGCATGCCAACTGAGCAACTGTAAAAGCCGGTGCTAAGATAAAATAAAGTACTACTAATTAACTGAAAACTATTAAAGAGTTAATAAATATTATTATTGTGCAACACTGTATGTTTGATTCGTACAAATTAAGATAATACATAGAAAGTTATTGAAGTGAAAACAACAAAACAAGACGTTAGCGAAGTCGACACTGAAAGACGGAGTGCGCCAATCAGGTGGCTAGGCGGCAATATTCAAACCAAACGCAGAGAGATACGGTTTGCCCGTAAATGGTAAGAAAAGGTACAACTCGACTCACTACACGCAAATAACATTGACAGAATTTATTTAAATAATTAATAACATCTTATACACCCATACTATACCATGAACCCAACGAGCGAGTTAAAAAACGCTCGTCAAGCACACATTTACCATACGAGTAATAGAACGACTTACAAAAACTAACTATTATCAAATACAACCCATATAAAAAGATTCGTTACAAATTAAATTCCAAAAATTGCACTTCATGGGCTATAAATTTCGATTTGTCCAGCTTAAGAGTTATGTTGTTGTCTGACAATTTTTTTAATACTTGCTCCACTCTAGCACAGTGTTCATTCCAATTTGATGAGGTTATAAGCAGGTCATCCACATATACTGTGGTAAAATTCAGAGCATCTTGTCCCAATATCTGTCCATGCATTTGACAAATACTGCGACCGAATTTATCAATCCAAAGGGTAGTCTCTTGAACTGATAGTTCCTCCCTTCGAACAGAAAAGCCACGTATTTTCTGCTATTCAGATGTAACTCCACCTGCCAGTATCCACATACCGTATCCCACGTACTGATGTACTTCGTACCATGAAATTTCTTCAATCTCTCCCGGAGACGTCCTATCATTCACAATCATTTTATTTATCTCTCTCGCATCCAGACATATCCTCACCTTTCCATTCTTTTTTGGTATTGCCCCTATCGGACTAGTATAGGGCGACTGACTAAATTCACTAATGTTGTCTTCCATCATTCTGTTGATTTCCGCTCTAACTTCGTTCTTTAGTGTGTAGGCAATGGGATAGGACTTTTTGTGGAAATCTACGGGTTTCATGAATTCAATCTTATATTGGTAATCCTTTACCTTACTCGGGGCGTCTGAAAAAACATGCCGGTATCGGTTATAGATATCGATGAGATCCCCTGCTTGGGACATGCTTATCCGTTGGTCTTGTCCTTCTCGTTGGAATGTTCTGATCTCCTCCAATTTACTCGACCATAACTCTTGATCACTCTCCTCGTATAGTATCATTCTGGGCGAGTCATGACAAAATAATTCTGAATTATTGGGCAGCTGGTTGGTATTGAAGGTGTTTTGCTGCTGTCCATTAGATCGGCCATCCATTTTCCTTCTTCCGTTGTCAGGGATACATTTCCTCGTTGTAGTAAATTGCTCGTTGTAGTAAATTGATTATTGCGGAGTGTTGTCTCAGTACATCGCAACCAATAAGTATATTGAATGGCAGTCCGCTTGCAACCAGAAATGCCATTGGTATTGTTACTCCATGGCTGGTAAGCTCCAATGATACCTGTTTTCTTATCGTTTTATTTTGTTTACCCATAGCACCGATGATTGTAACGTTGTTTATTAGTAGAGTTGGTATTAGTGTTTGGCTTCCTTGCTGTATCCTTGTTAACTCTATGTTGTCGATCAAAGAAATGTTCGATCCTGTATCGATCATTATGGTTGATTGTATTCCGTTTATATGAGCATTTATATAGACAATTTCATTGTTATGACTTGGCATTGGATTATTCTCTCCTTCTATCAACTCTTCCCTTATGTTTTTTACATAGTGATTTAGTATGATTGTAATTGTCTTGTCAGTCATTTGTCTTATTACCCCAGGAGACTGGTCCAGTGATGGGCTGTTTCCAATTTTCACCAACTTTAGCAGTTTAAATGAGCCCCTGATTTCCGTTGGGCTTATTGTTTGGCTCGGTTGTGGCTCCTGTCGGTTACCAGAATTATTTTCCACAGTCCCGGCGTTTTCTTCCTATGAGAGTTAACTGGTTGGTTCGGTATCTGGTTATAATATGTTCGGTTGTTAAGCGATTGAGGATAGTCTCTTCTCGGACTTCCTTGGTTCTGAGATCGCACATAGTTTACGTGTGGTCGATACCCGCGGTTTTGGTTATTACCATTTCCTGGGTGATAATGGTTGTTTTGGCCGTTTCGTGGATTATTCCCCCAGTAGTCATTATTCCTGTTGTATCCGTTATCATTACCATTTTGATTATACGTCTGATGCGTGTTATTTCCTTGTTGGTTACCCTGGTAGTTAGGTGTATTATTTCCCCGGTAATTATTATGGTTGTTTGTCAGTGGTCTCCTATCACTCTGCTGGTTTGGTGGTGATTGATTCTCATTATATCTGTTAATTCTCGAGCTCACGAAGTGGTTCTTGCGATACTGTCCCTCATGTTCATGGCTTTCTAACAGGCTGGCCATATTTTGTATAATTTTCACTTGACTGTACATTCGTGCCTTTTGTATGGCATCATCGTAATGGTACGACAGCTGTATCACTAGGCACTCTTCAGGAATGCGGGGTTCTAAGTTTCTTGCCATGCAGATCTTCCCAAGAAAATATGATGTTAGGGATTGTCCACTCTGGTTCTCATATCTCCCGTTGCTTAGATTGTTTCGGCCCATATTCTGAGTCGATTCCTACCAGTACTTTGCTTTAAATTGTGCCTTGAATTCCTGTACGCTTTGTATGTCCGGTCCCGTGGCTGTCCACCAATTGTCGTAAGTTTCCTTAAACATCTCGTCTAACATTCCTCTCACAGTTGTCCAGCGATTCTCTCGATTTTTTGCGATTATTTCTTCAACCCTCTTCAGAAATTCCATTGGGTTGCGATTATAGTTTTGGAAGTTAATGGTTTCACGATTGTCGTTGTTGATTACATGGGTGTTGTTACATGGTCGGTCATGCCATGCTTCCACTTCTTCCTGCAATATTACTTCACGTCGATGTATTTCATCAATTTTTTGTTTGTTTTTATCGACCTTGCTGTCAATTTGGTTTAAGTTATTATATACTCCGTCCATCCTTTCTCCAATATCTGTGCGTATTACTGTTATATCTTCTTTATTTTCTTCCCGAATTTGACGCATTTCCTGTTTCGCTTGTTCACATTTTTTGGTGGTTTCCTCTTTAAATTAATCAATTCTCCTTTTATTTTCGCCTTCGAGGTTGTTCATTTTACTTATTACTTCTTTACGGACTTCTGTGACCGTTTCATTGGTTTTATCTATTTTATCAAGCGTCTCTTCTAATTTCTCATTGGTCTTTTCTAATCTATCGTTGGTTTCCGTGACCATCTGTTTGATTTCTTCACGGTACTCCATTAATTGGTGTATAATTTGCTGCTTCATCTCTTCTTTATTTTTCTCATGGTCCTCCTTCAATTGTTCCCTCAGTTCTTCCTTCAACTCTTCATTTATTTTTTGAATGTCCTCCGTCAATCGCTGTTGTAATGTTTCATGGTTCTTCCTTAACGTATCACTATGTTCCTCCATTTTCTGGTCTATCTGCTGCTTCAAGGTCTCATTATTTTCGTTCATTGTCTGCCTTAAATCTTCTTTAGTACTTTCGTTTGTACTGACAATTTTTTCATTTATTTGTTTTAAACTCTCCTCATTCCTGTCAAATTTTTTGTTTCATTTGTTTTATTAAACTTTCATTATTTTGTCTACTTTGTTTGGCCATTACTTCCATTATTTTTTGCCAATTTGGTTCTCCTCTAGCTTCCTCCCTTGCTACCATTTCCACATCCTCAACCGATGTTATTTCCTTTTCTTCCATTCTGATTTCTTATTCGGCCTCCTTCGTCCGTTTCAGTGATGTCGCCCTCTTATGCATCTTGCTATCCTTTTGCGTAACCGCCACTAGAATATTATTCTTCCTTCAACTCTAGCCTCACTAGTTGGTGCGCCAGTTTATAAAGATGCGCTCTGTATGTACTCTGAAAGTCTTACTATGTTGTCGTCAATTTATAATGTATCTCTCGTTAATGATGACTGTCGCGAATGCACTAATAACCAGTACCGAAGTGTATCATTCTTCTCCTTACCTGTCCTTATTTGAATGTACCTTACTTCCCGATAGGCGCCAAATTGTTTAAAAAAAAATTAAAAGTTTCGATCTGTGTCGTCTTCTTTTCTTTGATAACAAATTCAAATTACTCAAACGGACTGGCGCGAATTCAAATTTCGCGTGGAGTCTGACATGTTGCCAACCTATAATTCTGGTAAACAATCTTCTTCACTGCTAAAGTACACAAATATTAAGACATATCATATAAAACAAAGAATGTTTCTGTTAATGTTCAGTACTAATTTATTAGTGTCCAGATTCGCTGATTATTTATTATTTAAGTACAAAATATTGTCATTATAAAAAAGTTTGCTCCGGCTATAAATAAATTACAACTCAGCGGTTGGCTTTGTTGTTCAACTGATAGCGTTATATGCTGACATTAATTTTTTCACAATTTATTCAGTCAAAGAGTTCTTTGGATTACAAAAAAATAAACAAGATGTTATGAAAGTACACAATCTTACATCAAGGTTAATAAATTACTATACAGGTTTACTACAACTCGGTTCTTAGTGTCTAAAAAGTGTATCAACCTTTCAGGCATCGCACATAGGTTAAGTTACGGTTCACATACAGTTTTAATAAATATTTTAAATTAATCCTTGAAAGAATTTATTATACCAAGTTCGGAGTGAGAGTTATTGTGTGGTGAAAAAGTTAATTAATTTTGTTCGCAATTACTGATAATTCATTTATACTTAACAAAATCTTGTCGTTTCTTCAGATGATTCACAGGAAATTCTTCCAAATTGTGTTGATTTATTAATTAGTTCTTCATCATTCGGGTTTCCTCCTTTTTATGGTTTCTATTTAATTTATTAAAAGTTTTTAAATTTTAATTATTGAAATTTGTTTTGTAATTTCATCCTGGGTTTAATGGATCCAGATTCAACTTCTAGAATTCATATTAGTTTAATTTTGATTGCTTTTCCCACTTTTTTAACTTTTAATTGGAGCGAATTTAGTTTTACATCTGTCTCTCTTGATCGTTAATAATGGACTAACTCATTTATAACGGTTTTCTCTAATAAAGTTTCGTTGTTATCGTAACCAGGCTTCTACTTTATTGGTTGAAAACATTTGTACTCATTGTTATAAATCTTGGGTTTTTGCTCAAAATGAATAAATATTTTATAATCGCCGTTATTCCTTTGTGTTATTACCAATGTGTGAGATATTAACATAAATGTCTCTATTTTCTTTCAAAGGTTAATTTGATATCCCATAATGCTGAGTTTGGCCATGTATTAATGTTTTGATCATTTTGCTAATGTTATTTTATTACATATTTCACTTATTTTTTCTGTTTACTCTATTTTTCTTTTTATTTTCTCATTACCATTGTACATTTTTTATCATTATTCTCTAAATTAGTTTACTTTTCTTCAGCTATATTATATTTGTGGATCCCCTATAGGGTCTGAGTTCTGCAACGTTATATAATATTTATCTAAAATGTAGGTCCTTTTAGACTGCAGAATACAAATAAAACAAACAGAAGACTTATACTACCATTATTGGATAGTCGGAGAGTGATTACAAAATTAATTACATCTTAATGAATAACAGAAAGTTTCACAGACATGTCTGGTTCCAACATTATAGGTTAACTTGGTGTATTGTAACTGCCACCAATGAACTTTAAATGAATTAATAATTCTTTTATAACACATAAAATATAAACACAATAAAGTTATAAATTAATACAGTGTTCCAGGAAGAATCATCTGGTTAGTTATATTGGATTACTTTAAACAGGTAATCTGTTAATTCTTAGAATCGTAGTTAACTTGGTATTAAATTTTTTTTATAATGAACAGTGAAATATTGTAATAATATTAGAATCTTTCTTAAATCTAGGCACAAATTATTTTCTCAATTATCTTCTGATAATTAATCATGTCAATTGACAATTCTCAAAATTCTGGCTAGCTGTTGTTAAATTACCATCGGTTTAACTATGAATAAATTCATCGATATAATATTAATTCAAGCACTCTTAGTGTTTATATTGAAAAAACTATCATCATTTTTGTAACTTTCATCTATTAATTATTTAAAATTAAATTGAGAACTCTCTTTGTAATCAACAAATTAATTAAAATAATTAGGTGCAATGCCCCTTATTCATTCATATGTACACATAGTATTAAGTTATTTCGATAAAATATATCGTCAATTTCATAAATTCCTTAAATATAATAAAAAATCACTTTACTCCCTTTAATTCGTGTAATTGCTATGGATTATACACTTAGCAATTTATATTGCACTGTTAGGTCTTCACTGAACTTCGAATAAAAAACGTTATAATGATTTTAACAAAAATAGGGTTATGTCCCCTTTGTTTACATTTGATTACATGCACTAAGTTAGGTTAGTCTGGCACTTTCTGGTGATTCGGAGCTGTCGTCTGTCTTGCATCAGTGGTCATGAAGAAGTGTTGCAAAATGGTGTCCGTTTCTGCTGTTCTCGTATGCATTCCTTGTAAAAATTATCGAATTCTCTCTTTTGATTGGCTAAGTATCTTTACTTGAGTACACATACCCCCCTTTGCTGAATTATTTAATTGTTACAACAAGCGTGGGACTTTGGGTTTAAGAGTATGAACTGACGCTAAACATTTTATCAAAAATAAATCAAATATCTTTAAATTGACATAACTTTCTTATAACCCCTCTGATTGTGAATCTAAGCTTATTATGACATGGCAAACACTTGGCTCTTAATTTAGAGTCCACACATGATATATTTTCGTCCATGATTAAGGAAGATATTATTTGAAATTAACACTTTATACTATTTCTTAATAAATTTAAGTAGTCTTTCACTAAAACTAACAAATGACAATCACATCTCTTTGAGATTATGCTTTTCAAGTCCTTTTACACTCTTTACCAGTGGCGGTCTGGCTAGGTCGGCTGGTCGGCGATCGCCGACCAAAAAATCTTCAAAGGGCCCCCAAAAGCGGATTCGTCAAATTTTAAATAAGTAAAAATCAAAGAAATCCGTAATTTCATTTAATTTTTGGGCGATGAAGCCCAAAATGTGAACTTCAACATCATTTGCTTTTAAACAAAAATAATAAGAATACATTTTTAATTAAAAGATATTCATTGAAAAGGAGGCTCAAGCTTTTAATTTTCATAATTTGTAATCTCGTTTAATTTTTACGCATCTCGGGGCCCCTATATAATGCAAGCTTAAGAGGGGGCCGAACACCGCCAGCCAGCCGCTAGTGGCTAGTCCTGTTTTTAACATGGAGCGCAACTTAAAATCGAATTTTATAACACTTAAAATATGACTTAAAATTAAAATGTCACTACCGGAACATTAAATAGTCTTATAGTATTTCGGCCACTAAAGAACTGGTTAAGTAAAAAAACGTATTTGTAAAATGAAAAATTAGAAGTATGATTGTCCATAAGGAAAGGCTAAAGTTGTATGGTTATTTTATTAACTCTTTAAAATTAAACACGACTGTGTAAAATGTCAAAACTTATAGATATTAAAGGGCGTTTCTATAGCTTTGTTCCTGTAGTGATGGTTACGGTATTTTCTTACCTGCATAGTTAAAAATATTAAAAATATAGATATTGGCGCATATATATCTATAGACACCTGCGCACTAAAAGGCGATATTTCAATTACGGTTGGCCCCCTCTTAAGTGGGTACGGGGGGTCACACTTATAAATATGCAAATAATAAGTCTCTGCTTTCGATGCCTTAAAACCTAAAGCTTGCAATAAAAAATACGTATTTTGATTTATTAAGCTTTAAATTATTAAACTAGCGCAAAAAAGGTCATTGCCCGGGGATTTCTATATTAAAATGATAGTAAATCATCTATGTTTGTCGTATTTTTCCTGTATCTCCGTACTGCGAGACAACAGCGCTGCGCGCGGTTATTTGTTATGTTGGCAATATAGATATTTTGATACTTTCCATTGTTGGCAATATCATCCAAAGCCTGTGTTTCTTAAAGAACTACCTTAAATCATTGTTAGATAGATTGCCTAACCTAAAAAGTGTTCTTCATTTAGACTAACTTTATTTATTTACTCTCTTTTGTTACTACAAGATATTTAAAATATGAAACGCTCACGAATTTACGAAAGTGGTGCTCAAAAGAAAAAAAAGGATAAAAAGAGAGCTGCATTGACAGCCAAAAGTGCAGCGAAATTCTCTTCTTGGCTGTGTAATTCAAACAATGAGCAAAAGGAGCTCAGTCTAAATCAGATGAAAGTGAAAACGAATGCAATCAAGAAGGTAAGCAAGAATTAGTATATTACACACCTAGGGAAGGTAAAGAAAGAATGTCTATTGTTTATATATATATATTATCACCCGAGGCGAAGCCGAGGGTAATAAACATGCGGTTTGAGGGATTCTTTTTTACTTCCCAAGATGTATACAAGTACTATTTTTCATCACACGCCTGCCGAAAGTTCCCCGGAATGTGCCTGTTTTGCGATAGGTAAATAACGCTTTGTTTTATGATTATGACCGCGTGATGAGAAATAGTAGGCCTATATGTCATTCAGCTGGCACACTTCTACTCGACGAAAAAGTTGTACGATTGAGGCTATTCCATATATCATTAAGGTGAGGTCGTGAGTAAAATCTATTTCAACTTTTTTCCACCAGCTATGCATCACTCGAAATAAAATGTTTCAATTTATGATATAAACAAAAATATTGTAGGTAATTCAAAACTTTAGCAAAAAAACTCATTACAATTTTTCACAAGTACGCTACTTTGGCACTGGAAACATTATTCACCCTACATTTGAATTACTTTGTATAAAAAGGAAATTGGTTACCCCAGATTCCTTAGGTCATAAAGAGAAGCATTTAATTTATTTGCAGTCAGTTGACATTGCATTTGAGACAAAAAGTCTAAAACTTGCCTTAAACTATGAGCCTGTTTTTCGGTAGCTATGATACTAAAAGTAAAGAGTTGCTAGAGCTAGTAAAACTAAGAAAGAGATAACAATGATAAAATCTAATTTTCAATCGCAATAGACATTGAAAAACGGTAACTCAAGAGTCGTGTTTCGCACGAATTATGTTAAAAAATGTGGTTCGATACGCGTGTGAAATTTTTTTTTGGACTCGCTTCGCTCGGGCGACAAACTTCGCACTCGTCACGAAAGACATCTTTTGCACTTATATTAAAGTGTATTATTTCTGTTCCATTTTTTTTAATGCACTGTAGAATTGGACGTTTTTCTCAAGTTATCTTTTATATATGAAATATATACTAGTCTCCATTATCTTTCTAAAAAGTCCATTATAAATGTATAAATTTTTTATTATTATTAATGTTTTTCAAAAAAGTGTGTACAGTTAAATTTTGAAAGTGCAACATTCAATTTGATATGATACGTTTTAATAATTAAAAATTCATATAAGAATGCGTACATTTTTTACACAGAAAATGAAAGCTGCTCATCAGTACTTTCTATTGATCAATGCTCAAATGGTTCTGCAACTTCGAAGGTAACTGCGACTGAACCCAGTGAAGTTTCCACAGAGAAACCACTTTGGAAATTGAAAACGCAAACTACCTCATTTTCACCAGTAGCTTCTACAAGCAAAACCTCGAATGATTTTACAAATGTTGAAAAATCTATCACAGAATCTCCTGATTTTCTCACAGAAGAAGCGTCTTCTTATACTCTGATTAGTAATCGTTCCCCAACTTCCTTAGGTTCTCAAGCCACGTATGAATATAGTTTTGATACTCCTCAAAAATCTTCAGCTTCGTTAGATACACATATTCCTCGCGATTTATCCAACACCAGCTCAGACTCTGAAGAATCTGAAGCTTCGAAGGAAGAACTTAGCCATCAACAATCGTATCAAACGTTTTCCCAGCTTGCATGCTTCGTTAGCCCTAATCAACATGATTCAATTGTAATTAAAAAAGCCTTCATGGAAAAGCATCCGATTCAGTTTAGTGGGGAAGGTGGAAAAAAAGCTCCGTTTGAACCGTCAAAGCTTTACTATAGACTTTTGCCTAATGGAGAAAAAATTCATAGAAAGTGGCTGTCCTATTCGATCGAACTAAATAAAGTATATTGTGCCTGCTGCATGGTTTTTGGAAAAAACAGATGTCAGTAATATTTCTTTTATTTCTGGACACAATGTATCTGTCAAACATATATACAAAGCTGTAGATAAGCAAGAAAATTCACAAAGCCATATAAACGCAGCAACAGCAGCTTTTCAATGCCTTCGAGGCTTTGATATTGCGACTTTCATAAACTCAAATTTGTAAAAAAAAAGATTAAAAAAATAGAAACTAGACGGTTAATAGTTATGCGAATAATTGACATTATATTATTTTTAGGTAGACAAGGCATGTCCTACAGAGGACACGGATCAGAAGGTGCAAATACTCTAGACTCCTCTGAAAATCATGGAAATTTCCATCAATTAGTATTGTTAGTTGCAAATTATGACCACATTTTACAAAACCATGTACAACAATGTATAGAAGAAAGCAAAAAAAAAAACAGGGAAATGATAATAGAAAAAAGAGAAAAGAGTGGGAAACCTAACAAAGGCCAAATTGGTCGGGGCTCTCTAACTTTTTTGTCAAAAAACTTTGTCAATAAAGTGATACAAATTATTGGAGCATATGGTCGCAATAAGATTTTAACAGATATTCATAATAGCATTATTTTTAGTTTAATGGTAGATACTACGCAGGATGTTGCCGTAATGGATCAATTAACTATTTGCTTTCGGTACGTATTAGAAGGAGCTGTGTATGAACGATTTTTAAATGTAACCATTGTAGAGGATACTAGTGGCGCTGCACTGTTTGAGCATATTCAAACCGAATTAGCAAATCTAGGAATTTCAATTTCTAAAATAGTAGCCTGTTCTTTTGATGGGGCAAGCAATATGAAAGGCTGTTATACCATTATAAAGCAAATCCGAAAGTAGTTTTTACGCATTGTATGGGTCGTTTTAAATTTAGTTTTGATGGATTCTACATTTAATATTCTTGAAGCAGAAAACGTATTTGGTTTAGTAGAAGAAAGTGCTTCTTATTCTTTGATGCTTCATGGAAAAGAACATCTATATGGCAAAATGAAACAAAAAAGGAACATAAAGGTCAAGAAAAACTACGCAAGTTGCATACAATCGGTGCCACTAGATGGTGGAGCAAACATAAAGCTCTTTTACGAATTATAGATGAAGAATTTTTAGTCAATGTAAATAAAAACTCGAAGTTAATTCATGTTATTAGGGTTTTATTAGAAATATCAAACGGCAGTTTCGACTGCACGACAAAGTTTATGGCCCGGAATTTAATAAGTCAGTGGTCAAAATTTGAAAACATTTTCATGGCATTCATTTTTCTTGATATATTTTTAGCTACATCACCCGTTTCAAAATTTTTGCAAAGTAAAGAGATAGATTATGCAACTGCTTGGAATTTGATACAAAATTTACTGGAGCAAATTAGTGATAAAAGAAATGACAATAGTTTTGATTTCATATATAAAAAACCAAAGATTATGCAAATATAGTCAATAACTATTTTGATGAGACCACTGGTATAGAAATAGAGTTAGACTTTACAGAAAAAAGAGTTAGCAAAAAGAAAAAGATGCCTGGTGAGAAAGCCCTAGATGAGAGTAATAAAATTTCTTCTTCTCATAAATATAAAATTATTTATTTTAAGATAATTGATTGCATTCAATCGAGTATTAAAGAAAGATTTGTACCAAATGAAGGTATTCTTAAAGATTGTTCCTGGCTAAATCCAAAGAAATTTAAAGATATTGCAAAAATAAAACAATTTCAATCAGACGAATTAAAAAGTATTGCAACACTATCAAATGTTGATAGAAGTACACTGATAGTGAAACTGCGACAATTTGCAACTCAATATCCAAGTCTAGTCAAGGTAGAAAAAGACAAAGTATTAAGGAATAAAACTGATCTGAATTTTGATGGATTGGCAGAAACCGAAGATCTAGATAATATTGAACATTGTTCGATGTTAAAAAAGTGCTTTGAGTGTTTATCTTGTGCGTTTCCTATAATTCATGAACTTTCTCAATCAGGATTATTTACTAATTTATATGTAGCTTATAAATATGTCTTGACACTTCCTTCTACGCAAGTTACTTGCGAAAGAGTATTTTCCAAATTAAAAATTATAAAAAATAGATTAAGAAGTAATTTACAAGAAGAGGTACTGTCAGACTTTTTCTTAATGAATATAGAACGGGATATATTTTCAGACTTGGATACAAATTTAATAGTAGATAAAATAGGAGAAAGCAGTCAAGAGTTAAGAAACAAATTATTAATTTAAAATAAATGTTTCTATTCATAATAATTATTAATTTAATACTAAATATATTATTATAAACAACTTTATTGAAACAATAAAATAAGAAGCTAAAAATCTTAGATTCTTATATTTTTTTACCTTACATTATATAATTTCTTTTAAAATAATTCGACTCGAATGTAATATATTACATAGAACTTCTCATTTTGGTAAATAAAAATTTTGTATGTTTTCAAATAAAGTATAAACAATCAATCATTAATTAAAATACATAGAAAAAAAGGGAAAGCATGTTTTTAGAAGAGGGCCCCCAAGTCAATAAAGGGCCCCCTTATTGATTGGAGCCGACCGATTTTACTAATGCCAGACCGCCACTGCTCTTTACTATCCTTTTATCTACTTAAGATTATTGACAAAATACATTTCCTATGCTTAGGTTGCCTTAGGCCTATGATCCTACTAACTATATCTACTAATTACATTTTAATATTCGTCTCTAGACAATTTCTGTTGTGTCACAATTACACATACATGGTCAGTGCAACTACTGTTCATTCTAGTTACTATTAATACATTGTTATTTTCTAGTTTTGAGTCTATATAATCACCTATAGCTTGTACTATAAGGTGTCACCTTACTTTACTTAATTCTTAATTAAGTAGTGGTCTTTTAAGTTACTATCTTGTACATAATTGTTCATTACAGTTATTACATTGTTTTACAATCTTATGTTTCACACTGGTGCATTCTCTTGTGTTGAGAACTTAGTAATAATACTTGCAGCTAGTGTCACGTGACAGATGTATTTAATTATTATTATTATTATGCCTTACATTAGTGATAATAATTATCCTACAATATTATGCTAGTAATGTACCATCTTTCTTGTTATACAGATATCACCCTTTTTGTTTCTGATTAATTTTACAACTTGTTTTAGCTAAACTTTACATGGTGATTCCCATTCTGTCTGTTTTTGGTCATTTTGTTTACATCAATTACAATATAAATACTACTCTAGGTAGTTCATCTTGGTATTGGTAGAACCCTTACAATATCTACTTGATTTTTCGTCCAAGAGATTTTAGTTGAATTATGTTTTAGTTATTAATTCTTATTGATCTAAGTGGAAATTACATGTAGTTAGGTTATGTGTCTCCCCACTCTAATGCAACAATGGGTTGACTGAGTTTATTTTCATTTACAATTTTTATTTCTTTTTTACTTGTATTAGTGTTATTAATTATAACCTGCAATTTATCAATTGGTTCTTTTTCTCTCTATTATCGTTTTTCATAACTTATTTGGTAATTATTACTGTTATCTGACAATTTTGGTTTTCTATTAACTTACATTAATACTGGACATAATATTGTAACGGTACAGAATTGTGTGCTACCCCAGTTTTAATTTTATTTTACATCAATTCAGTTAATTTTCTATTGTCAGACTTCACCTGTGAGGTGCCTCAGTTTAACCAGCAATACACACTGTTAGTCTAAACAACAGTCTAGACGCATTGCGTAACTGCCCCAGCAGCAGGCTTTTTGTGAATTACAGTATGCAGTTTGTCATCAGAGAGTGTACAACAGTAGTAAGCAGCAGTATATAGTATAGTTTGTGAATTAAAAAATAGTGGCCTCGGGCATGCAAGATAGGCCTAGAGTATATGGGCCTATCTAATCAGAACATAAAAACAGTTCCATTGCAACTCACGGCCAACCTAAAAAGCATCTAAGTGTTCGAAAAAGTTACGTCGGCCGACTAAATAAATAATACACGTATAATTTGAACAGTGGTGACTGACGGCCATAACATTGAAGTGAATTAACTAGTGTACCAAAGGAAAAACAACTAAACGCGGAGTGAACCGTAAGGTTGAACAAACAGTGATTGTACAACTCACAGAGAGACACATGGAACGGTTAAGTACCATCAGTAACTAATTGGCCAAAACTTTTAAATTTCACAGATATAATGGATAGAATACTAACAAAATTAACCAAATGAAATAGAAGTGTGAGGGTGAGAGATAGAGTGAGTGAGAGCGTAAGTTTGGGGTACGTACCTACAAAGTAAAGTACTGGTTTATAGGTTGAGTAAATTAATTAATTGTACAATTTTTTGCATAACCTTGATGTTGTAAGGGGATGACGCAAAGACAATTGTAGTAGCTTTTTAATATCACTTTCATGCAATAAGTAATTAAGCGATTTTTGTGTAACCCGTTGTTCTACAGAGAGTAAAGAGGGAAATTAATTAATAAATAAGCGCCATTCATTACATAACATGTGTTAGCGTAATTATTTCATAACTCAAACCCAAGTAATCTGTCTGCAGCTGTTTTCGTCTGTACGACTCTGGAATAGAACCCTAAGGTAAGAAATTATTTGCAAATACTTTATAGTGTTTCAGTGGCGCCCGAACAGGGACCTGAGTAGTTTTTTATAATATTCCACTAATTTATAGTGTTTCAGTGGCGCCCGATCAGTTAGACGATTTGTGTGATTTATATTACACAGATCAGACCTAATTAAGCTGTAGAACAGGTTATTTGGGAGTGGGGCGAGGTTGTAAATTGTAGACTGTGATGACAAAGGGGTAAAGCAAAACCAGGCATATTTGTATATGTAAAAAATAATATAAAACAAAAATGGAAAATAATAGTTTGACCGAATCAACGGTCATGAGTGGGTTGGAGGTCCATTCGACCCCAATCCCAGTTCAAAATAGAGAATTAAGTAAGTCAGCTGACATAGATGCCTCTGGGATTCAGATAACCCCACCCGTAATGAATAAAAATAAACAATCTGAGGATAATGATATGATAAAAATGATGCAATTGCTCTTGGACAAAAATATAATGTTGTGTACTAATTTTAGTAAACAGAGTGTAAAATTAAATGAATTAAGTAGCGATTTCAACAATAGTAAAATTAGTAATTTCAATGCTAAATTTGATGAACTTAAAATTGACATTAATGAAGTACAAATTAAGTGTGAAAGTAACTTTAATAAATTGAAATATGAATTAAATGAAACGTTGAGTCATACATTAAAAAATATGAATAACAGAATTGACAAAATAGAGAGTAATGTGGTAGAAAAAATTGATAAACAAAGACAAAAGGTAATTGAAAATTTTGAATGTAAAACAGATGATAATTATAATGAGATGTGTAAAAACGTGGTAGTAGAGAACAAGGAGATTAATGTTGAGAGTGATAAGGAAGATTTTGTTGAAGTAGAGTTTAGTAATGAAGTGTTGTTAGCAAATGCCGATGAGAATGAGAGAGAGCGTGAAGATAGTTTAAATGTAGAGTATAAAAAGAGGGAAAATTTTTCTTGTGAGACAGGTGAAGAAAAAGCTTCACCAGTATTGTTGGAGGACAAAGGTTCCTCGCTAGTTTTTGTAGAAGACAAAAGGTCTTTAAAATGTCAAAGAAATTATTTGTGTTTATCTGGTAAAGCCAGATGTTGTAGTAATGTTGTGTTGCCCTCTGTGTGGAATGGTGTTGACAGTGAGAGATGGTGTTATGATGAGAGAGATTTAGATGGAGAGTTGTGTGTTGATAGAGAGATAGAATTATATAAATTAAAGAGAGATTATAATGAGTTGAAAGAAATGGTAGAAGTGGTAAAAATAAATGATATGAAACACTTACTTCGTAGAGTAGAGATTGAGAATTGTTTTGGTGATACCTGTTTAAATAATAATAATAATTTACCTTATGATGAGAAAATAACTGACCTTATATTGAATGTAACTACTGATGGAGACTGGACAGAAATAAATAATGTTGACTTGGTTTACGATAAAATCATTATAATGGGAAGTAACCCTATATATGATTATTGGGGTAAAATGAATAAACTAAAATTTTATGGTTATTATACACAGGATAGCCATATGAGGTATGCAAATAAAATTGAAAACTGTTATGTGAAACCCAGACTAATATTTGATGATGGAGGCTGAACATAAACTAAACAAATGGACAATTTAAATATTTTGATTTATGGTTCTGACTGGCTGATTTTGGAAACGAAGTGTGATAAAATTGAACAAGTAATGATGAAGATTTGTAAATACATTATAGTGAAATTAATTGTGTGTGTATTGTAAAATGTTTCATGTAACCGTGTGTGTATTGCTTGATTTTAATAATAATATTATTTTATGTTGTTAATTAACAATAATAATTAACAGGAGGTATTAATGAATTAAATTTTGAATTGTGTTTGTATTAAAAGTGTTTTAACTATGTTAACTAAAACTCTGAGTAACTAAAACCAAATTGTTTCTAGTAGAAGTTATTAAAGTAATTTAAAAAGGTGAATTAAAATTAATTTGGATCTGAATTGTAATAAATAGAAATTGATAAATATGTTAACTACAAGACTCAGAGAAATGAAAAATTGAAGGAAGTATATATGTCAGTATATGATGTAACTATGAATGTTGAAACTGAGAGTGTTTATAACACCAGTCTGGCAGACAACTGTTAATGTAAACAGGTGTGTTGTATGTTTTGACTAATGTTCACAGCCAGGTGTTGAAGTTAATAACTATTGTATTCTGCTGAATCATTGCTTGTAGTAAAATCCTATTATGAAACAAAAGAAACACCAGATGTGATGGAATGTAGATAATATTTTTTTAGGCCCCTTTGTAAAATGTTATTTAAACAAATAAAGTTGTTTCGAACAAATAAGATTGAAATAATGAGGTAATTACCATAATTTAGAGTTTTGAGATAATAAAATTAAATTAATTTGGTAATTAAAGTAATTGAAAAGATGATTTTAATAATGAATTTAAATTTAACTTGATTCAAATTTCACACATAATGGTAGATTAAATAATAATTGATGAAAAATATTCATTTAAAATTGCAAACTGAAAGAATGTTCAAGCGGAGATAGTGTTTGGGAAAACAAGATGTACATACAACTGTTTATATAATAGAAATTAAGGATAACTTGTATGATGAAGGTGTTATTTTGGATGGGTAATATTATACGGGGAATATTATTTAACTTATATGATTGAACTGTAGGTAGACTGTAAGTTTATATTATTATTTTTAAACCAAACCAGTACTTTGTATAAGCAGAACCAGTACTGTGCAAAGAATGAGCCTGTATGGCTAAGAGGAAACAAATCAGTTGTGGGATATGGAGTGATGGAAGGCCGTTTGTTGATTTTTTAATTGAATGTTCTAGAGTCAGGCAATACTGTGGCGGGTATTTGTCCGAGCTTATGGTGTTGGGATCTCGAGCAGAGAAGTCCAGTAGGATCGGATGGGTGCTGCCCCAGTCACCGGACTAGGGGGGTAAGTACCCATGATTTTAGAAGAGTGTTCAGGGGGGTTGTGGCGCCATATCCTCACTGATCCTCTTAGGTTTTAGTCAATAAGAGTTTGAACGCTTCAGCCTTCAACCTCTTATTGGGGGGGTATTGTAACGGTACAGAATTGTGTGCTACCCCAGTTTTAATTTTATTTTACATCAATTCAGTTAATTTTCAATTGTCAGACTTCACCTGTGAGGTGCCTCAGTTTAACCAGCAATACACACTGTTAGTCTAAACAACAGTCTAGACGCATTGCATAACTGCCCCAGCAGCAGGCTTTTTGTGAATTACAGTATGCAGTTTGTCATCAGAGAGTGTACAACAGTAGTAAGCAGCAGCATACAGTATAGTTTGTGAATTAAAAAATAGTGGCCTCGGGCGTACAAGATAGCCTAGAGTATATGGGCCTATCTAATCAGAACATAAAAACAGTTCCATTGCAAATACTTAATAGTGTTTCAGTTCCAAAATAATTTCTTACCTTAGGGTTCTATTCCAGAGTCGTACAGACAAAAACAGCTGCAGAGAGATTACTTGGGTTTGAGTTATGAAATAATTACGCTAACACATGTTATGTAATGAATGGCGCTTATTTATTAATTAATTTCCCTCTTTACTCTCTGTAGAACAACGGGTTACACAAAAATCGCTTAATTTCTTATTACATGAAAGTGATATTAAAAAGTTACTACAATTGTCTTTGTGTCATCCTCTTATAACATCAAGGTTATGCAAAAAATTTTACAATTAATTAATTTACTCAACCTATAAACAAGTACTTTACTTTGTAGGTATGTACCCCAAACTTACGCTCTCACTCACTCTATCTCTCACCCTCACACTTCTATTTCATTTGGTTAATTTTGTTAGTATTCTATCCATTATATCTGTGAAATTTAAAAGTTTTGGCCAATTAGTTACTGATGGTACTTAACCGTTCCATGTGTCTCTCTGTGAGTTGTACAATCGCTGTTTGTTCAACCTTACGGTTCACTCCGCGTTTAGTTGTTTTTCCTTTGGTACACTAGTTAATTCACTTCAATGTTATGACCGTCAGTCACGACTGTTCAAATTATACGTGTATTATTTATTTAGTCGGCCGACGTAACTTTTTCGAACACTTAGATGCTTTTTAGGTTGGCCGCGCGGCCGTGAGTTGCAATGGAACTGTTTTTATGTTCTGATTAGATAGGCCCATATACTCTAGGCCTATCTTGCATGCCCGAGGCCACTATTTTTTAATTCACAAACTATACTGTATGCTGCTGCTTACTACTGTTGTACATTCTCTGATGACAAACTGCATACTGTAATTCACAAAAAGCCTGCTGCTGGGGCAGTTATGCAATGCATCTAGACTGTTGTTTAGACTAACAGTGTGTATTGCTGGTTAAACTGAGGCACCTCACAGGTGAAGTCTGACAATTGAAAATTAACTGAATTGATGTAAAATAAAATTAAAACTGGGGTAGCACACAATTCTGTACCGTTACAATACCCCCCCCAATAAGAGGTTGAAGGCCGAAGCGTTCAAACTCTTATTGACTAAAACCTAAGAGGATCAGTGAGGATATGGCGCCACAACCCCCCTGAACACTCTACTAAAATCATGGGTACTTACCCCTCTAGTCCGGTGACTGCGGTAGCACCCATCCGATCCTACTGGACTTCTCTGCTTGAGATCCCAACACCATAAGCTCGGACAGATACCCGCCACAGTATCGACTGACTCTAGAACATTCAATTAAAAAATCAACAAACGGCCTTCCATCACTCCATATCCCACAACTGATTTGTTTCCTCTTAGCCATACAGGCTCATTCTTTGCACAGTACTGGTTCTGCTTATACAAAGTACTGGTTTGGTTTAAAAATAATAATATAAACTTACAGTCTACCTACAGTTCAATCATATAAGTTAAATAATATTCCCCGTATAATATTACCCATCCAAAATAACACCTTCATCATACAAGTTATCCTTAATTTCTATTATATAAACAGTTATATGTACATCTTGTTTTCCCAAACACTATCTCCGCTTGAACATTCTTTCAGTTTGCAATTTTAAATGAATATTTTTCATCAATTATTATTTAATCTACCATTATGTGTGAAATTTGAATCAAGTTAAATTTAAATTCATTATTAAAATCATCTTTTCAATTACTTTAATTACCAAATTAATTTAATTTTATTATCTCAAAACTCTAAATTATGGTAATTACCTCATTATTTCAATCTTATTTGTTCGAAACAACTTTATTTGTTTAAATAACATTTTACAAAGGGGCCTAAAAAATTATTATCTACATTCCATCACATCTGGTGTTTCTTTTGTTTCATAATAGGATTTTACTACTGGCAATGATTCAGCAGAATACAATAGTTATTAACTTCAACACCTGGCTGTGAACCTTAGCCAAAACATACAACACACCTGTTTACATTAACAGTTGTCTGCCAGACTGGTGTTATAAACACTCTCAGTTTCAACATTCATAGTTACATCATATACTGACATATATACTCCCTTCAATTTTTCATTTCTCTGAGTCTTGTAGTTAACATATTTATCAATTTCTATTTATTACAATTCAGATCCAAATTAATTTTAATTCACCTTTTTAAATTACTTTAATAACTTCTACTAGAAACAATTTGGTTTTAGTTACTCAGGGTTTTAGTTAACATAGTTAAAACACTTTTAATACAAACACATTTCAAAATTTAATTCATTAATACCTCCTGTTAATTATTATTGTTAATTAACAACATAAAATAATATTATTATTAAAATCAAGCAATACACACACGGTTACATGAAACATTTTACAATACACACACAATTAATTTCACTATAATGTATTTACAAATCTTCATCATTACTTGTTCAATTTTATCACACTTCGTTTCCAAAATCAGCCAGTCAGAACCATAAATCAAAATATTTAAATTGTCCATTTGTTTAGTTTATGTTCAGCCTCCATCATCAAATATTAGTCTGGGTTTCACATAACAGTTTTCAATTTTATTTGCGTACCTCATATGGCTATCCTGTGTATAATTACCATAAAATTTTAGTTTATTCATTTTACCCCAATAATCATATATAGGGTGACTTCCCTTTATAATTATTTTATCATAAACCAAGTCAACATTATTTATTTCTGTCCAGTCTCCATCAGTAGTTACATTCAATATAAGGTCAGTTATTTTCTCATCATAAGGTAAATTATTATTATTATTTAAACAGGTATCACCAAAACAATTCTCAATCTCTACTCTACGAAGTAAGTGTTTCATATCATTTATTTTTACCACTTCTACCATTTCTTTCAACTCATTATAATCTCTCTTTAATTTATATAATTCTATCTCTCTATCAACACACAACTCTCCATCTAAATCTCTCTCATCATAACACCATCTCTCACTGTCAACACCATTCCACACAGAGGGCAACACAACATTACTTCAACATCTGGCTTTACCAGATAAACACAAATAATTTCTTTGACATTTTAAAGACCTTTTGTCTTCTACAAAAACTAGCGAGGAACCTTTGTCCTCCAACAATACTGGTGAAGCTTTTTCTTCACCTGTCTCACAAGAAAAATTTTCCCTCTTTTTATACTCTACATTTAAACTATCTTCACGCTCTCTCTCATTCTCATCGGCATTTGCTAACAACACTTCATTACTAAACTCTACTTCAACAAAATCTTCCTTATCACTCTCAACATTAATCTCCTTGTTCTCTACTACCACGTTTTTACACATCTCATTATAATTATCATCTGTTTTACATTCAAAATTTTCAATTACCTTTTGTCTTTGTTTATCAATTTTTTCTACCACATTACTCTCTATTTTGTCAATTCTGTTATTCATATTTTTTAATGTATGACTCAACGTTTCATTTAATTCATATTTCAATTTATTAAAGTTACTTTCACACTTAATTTGTACTTCATTAATGTCAATTTTAAGTTCATCAAATTTAGCATTGAAATTACTAATTTTACTATTGTTGAAATCGCTACTTAATTCATTTAATTTTACACTCTGTTTACTAAAATTAGTACACAACATTATATTTTTGTCCAAGAGCAATTGCATCATTTTTATCATATCATTATCCTCAGATTGTTTATTTTTATTCATTACGGGTGGGGTTATCTGAATCCCAGAGGCATCTATGTCAGCTGACTTACTTAATTCTCTATTTTGAACTGGGATTGGGGTCGAATGGACCTCCAACCCACTCATGACCGTTGATTCGGTCAAACTATTATTTTCCATTTTTGTTTTATATTATTTTTTACATATACAAATATGCCTGGTTTTGCTTTACCCCTTTGTCATCACAGTCTACAATTTACAACCTCGCCCCACTCCCAAATAACCTGTTCTACAGCTTAATTAGGTCTGATCTGTGTAATATAAATCACACAAATCGTCTAACTGATCGGGCGCCACTGAAACACTATAAAGTATTTGCAAATAATTTCTTACCTTAGGGTTCTATTCCAGAGTCGTACAGACGAAAACAGCTGCAGACAGATTACTTGGGTTTGAGTTATGAAATAATTACGCTAACACATGTTATGTAATGAATGGCGCTTATTTATTAATTTTCCTCTTTACTCTCTGTAGAACAACGGGTTACACAAAAATCGCTTAATTACTTATTACATGAAAGTGATATTAAAAAGTTACTACAATTGTCTTTGCGTCATCCCCTTACAATATCAAGGTTATGCAAAAAATTTTACAATTAATTAATTTACTCAACCTATAAACCAGTACTTTACTTTGTAGGTACGTACCCCAAACGTATGCTCTCACTCACTCTATCTCTCACCCTCACACTTCTATTTCATTTGGTTAATTTTGTTAGTATTCTATCCATTATATCTGTGAAATTTAAAAGTTTTGGCCAATTAGTTACTGATGGTACTTAACCGTTCCATGTGTCTCTCTGCGAGTTGTAAAATCGCTGTTTGTTCAACCTTACGGTTCACTCCACGTTTAGTTGTTTTTCCTTTGGTACACTAGTTAATTCACTTCAATGTTATGACCGTCAGTCACCACTGTTCAAATTATACGTGTATTATTTATTTAGTTGGCCGACGTAACTTTTTCGAACACTTAGATGTTTTTAGGTTGGCCACGCGGCCGTGAGTTGCAATGGAACTGTTTTTATGTTCTGATTAGATAGGCCCATATACTCTAGGCCTATCTTGTACGCCCGAGGCCACTATTTTTTAATTCACAAACTATACTGTATGCTGCTGCTTACTACTGTTGTACACTCTCTGATGACAAACTGCATACTGTAATTTACAAAAAGCCTGCTGCTGGGGCAGTTACGCAATGCGTCTAGACTGTTGTTTAGACTAACAGTGTGTATTGCTGGTTAAACTGAGGCACCTCACAGGTGAAGTCTGACAATTGAAAATTAACTGAATTGATGTAAAATAAAATTAAAACTGGGGTAGCACACAATTCTGTACCGTTACAATATGTTATCATACTGTTGTTTACAGCTTCTTATTATACTAATATTCTTATTACTCTCACTCTCCTGGCTATTATTGGATGCCCTACTCATTTACTAGATTAGTGGTCATATTCAGGTCATCTAATGTAGTCAGTTAGTGTTTTGGCTATCTGTCATTGTCTCTCATTCTGTACTTCACTTGTCATTGGTAATTTATTTCACATTTGGCCTTCTTATCTAATAGTTAGTGTAAGTCCTTGTTTCTTCTTGTGGCACCATATTGATTGACATCATTTTTATTATTATTGTTTTCTTCTTTATAATATGTGTTCTTCTTTGTTTATTGGTTTCTCACTGACCGAATCTATTGGGTTTTTGGATCTATTGGGTAATTACTATTTAATACATTTTATTTCTTGCTTTATTATTATTACCATTACTGTTTTTAACTCTTTAGTTGTGAGTTCATTCTTCAATTATTATTTATTCATGTAGTTTTAATGCTTGGTACACTCATTGTGACTACTTAATGGGTCTTGTCCCAGTCTATTATTATGACATGTTGTGTATATTTTGATGTTCAAAATATCGTGGTCATATGTCTCGTTACAAACTTTACATTTCCTTAATCATAACATTCCTACATTCTTTAATCTTTTCTTAACATGAACATTACTTACATTTCTTTTCTGATCGCTCATAATCTTCTTCATTCTTACCATGTGCTGTAATACACTTCCATAACAGAATACTTTTTTAGCTTCGTAGTGTGTCGCATGATCGGTTACAGATGAACTGCCTTAGTTTTTAACTCGCTCAATATTTTACTCGTAGTCTTGAGCCCTAAGTAGTCTCTGCCCTTTGACTTCCACTATCGCTTTCTTCTGTGTCCTTGCATTTCCACTAAGGTATGAAGTTTTTGCCTGATCAGCCGTTCTGACAATTATAACATTCCTTTCTCATTTCTAACCTTCTCTTCATATTAATAACAACATTCTTTACAATCATTTCTTAAATATTTCTTTAAACATTAACATTCCTTACACTTTCTTTAACATAAACGTTTCCTTTATTTCTTATATTTATTTCACATAGCATTTCTTTTTATTTAATTCTTTAACATTAATAAGAACATTTTGTATCATTTCTAATCCTTTCTTCACATTATTATTATCCCTTATTATTTAATTCCTTATCTAACATTAACATTCTTTCTTAATTAATTCTTTAAGTTATCTTATTAATAATTAACAGTAGTATCTTTCGTTTAAAAATAATTCTTATTTTCATTAGAGCATAGAGTGTGGTGTGTCATTTGATTTCCACCCTCCTTAGTTTAAGCTAACAATTGTTTGTCGTCTCCCGGATGTATATTGTTTCTGTGTAGCATAGCCGTCGTCATATAACAATTTCCGCTTCTCACCCTCATTAACATTCCATTGTAACGTAGCGACTCTGCAATCACCTGTCGTGACATCATAACTCACCGGTCCCACTCTGGTAGTCTGTTGTATGCATTTTACATACACAGTTGAACTTACTTTTGTGCGTCGTTTATGATAATCTCTGTAGTTTTTATCATTACAGTTATAATTATCGTTTGCTTGATACTTACCGTGTGTATAATTAATATTATAATTATCACAATTTTGTGTAGTGTTTCGTATTGATGGTTTATTACTACAATTATTGTTTTAATTGTTTTACACGTATTTTTCTTTTACGCATTGTAATACTGTGTGTGTACCCTGCAATTGGATATTCCTCTCATTAAAGTATGATTGTTTAATTTTTATTTTGTCTTCTTCCTTGGTGTTAATTATCACACTAGAATTATCATCCTTAATTACGAACGTCTGTTCTCTCTTACTTTCAATGATTATGGTTTGTTCACCTAACATTGTTACGATCGTATTTTCTACTGCCGCTATGCACGTATTAGTGTCGTTAATTTTATCGAATAACATTTTACTACTATTAGCTATACTCTGTCTTACTTTGCTAAGTGTATTATTTAAATCTTCTTTTAAATCCTCTGTTTGCTTATTTATATTTTTATTTAATTCGTCCTTCAGCTGGACATTGTCTTGTCTTAGCTCATTTAAATTTGCTGTTAGATTTTCTGTTTGTTCTTTAAGTTTCGCATTTATATTTTCTGTCTGTTTTGTGCTTATTTAATCTACCCAGGCACGCATCATAGTTTGAAGTGCTGCCATGTCCAGGCTTTCTGGTGCTGCCATGTCGAATTATTTATATTTATTTATTATGTTTTAGAATATTATTATTATGGACCGAATTACTAATTTTATTTATTTATTTATTATTATTATTAATTTTCTTATTACAATTACACCTTTACAATGATATTATTTCGTTGAGCGCCAGTTGTGTCTTAATACACAACAATTAACATAACATACAGTTAATGTTTGTTATAAATAATTATTATTACATATAGTATATTTTTCATTTAACACACCTTTATTTTAAGAGCAACCATTTAGCTACAAAAAAAAAATGTAAATAGTCAAATGGTCGGGATCATGCCACACGTTCTTGGGCGACAATTTTTATATAACAACACAAATTACCAATTAAATGTAATTTAAATTGTGTAGGCCCATGCTTTTGGGAGACAATTTATACAACGGTATATCTTTGTGTATATAGATTGCAAATACAAATTTATTTGTGTTTGAGGAGCCTCACGTTCTTGGGATGTCAAAATTTTATAACACTACAAATTGATATTTATTTAATTTAATAATTTAATAATATTGCCCATTTATTTAATGTAATTTAAATGTGTGTGAAAATGTGTGTTATATAACATAACAAATTCAATTTAATTTATTGAATTGATTTCATGGGTGTAATCATAATAAGAAGATGATACATTATTTAAGTTTAAAATTGTTCCATAATTTATTTATTAAACAAAATCTTTCATATCGCATATTAACATTGACTCATTATTATATCGTTTGTACGAAGTTTTCGTACATAACTTATTGCTAACAAATTAAGTACACAAGTTACACACAAATTTTATTATCTAATTTTAATTACTTTAAAATATTTATTTTGCTCTCGGCTTACTCATTGTGTGCTCATCTTTTTGCAATTGCTGATTCATTAGCTTCAAAACTGAATTTACTTCTATTCAAATGTCTTTTATATTACTTTGTTTTAACTTTCTACTGCATATGCATTCTCCTTTATCATCAAAGATTTTACTAATTAAGTTAATTCAAAATTTAAATATTTCTCTTATCATTTATGTTACTAATTACTAAATTTGATACAAGAAATATTATTCTAATTTTTATTCTG
This sequence comes from Magicicada septendecula, assembly GCA_034769895.1. Taxonomy (NCBI): domain Eukaryota; kingdom Metazoa; phylum Arthropoda; class Insecta; order Hemiptera; family Cicadidae; genus Magicicada; species Magicicada septendecula. Next base: position 373,479,895 of record CM068370.1, read on the forward strand.
CTTTTACATTTATGTATAATTTATTTATTTTAATACTGGTTGAATGTCTTTCATTCCAACTTTAATTAGTGTCTTTCAACTGTTTATAATTACAGTGGTTTTTTATCACCTCGTTTAACATGGTTATTCATCTGTACGTCCTCCTTCTGGTCGTGTTCTCTGTGTCCTTCTGGTCCTCTGGTCGTGTTCTTCGTGTCCTTCTGGTCGTGTTCTCCGTGTCCTTCTGGTCCTCTGGTCGTGTTCCACTGCATGTGCTGATTAATAGTCATCTCGTCTCACATCATATGCTGCCGGTGTGTCCATAGACTTCATCGTATGTATTCTGCGGCTCTGGTTGGACATCTAGTTTGTCCTGTGACTCTCACTATAGATGTGAATTGGCGTCGTCGACTGACATAGCCTCCTGCAGCAATGGTTGAACCGAGAAGAAGAAACTTTATTAGTGCGACCTGATATTTATATTCAGGTCATGCAAAAATTCCTGCCTGAACAATATTTGACCTGTCAGATTCTGTCGAGCGTCACTTTCCACACTCTGGTTCAAGTTACAATTTTCGCCTATTTTCGCAAGTTACGAAGTTTGTTTCACATCACTCGATGCTGAATCGATCACTAATTTTTATGTGATTACTATAGGAAAATTGCACTTCTTTATGGTACTCACAAAAAGAGTTATTAATTTTTTATGTATAGTAATTGCACTTTTCGTCACATTGATACGGTTTTTTAACACTTTATTTACCTATAATTTCTATACACTTTGGTGTCTTTTGTTTTATCCTATCATACATAGTTTTCTTATAATTAAAATAAACATACAACTATTTTAGTTGAAAAGGGTTGGTTACATTTCAGGAATGGACAGGTTTCACACACTCCGTACAAAATACACGCGTACACAACGCTAGCGACAGGTGTGTCAAAAATGCATGTCCATGCATGAACTCTGCGCTCCCTATTTTTACTACGATCCAGCTTATGCAATCTGAATCATGTTTATTAATTTATATTTATTATTTATTTCATTTATTTTGGCAATGCACAGGACCATTAATGTTTGTACTGTTGCAATATTTTTAAGCACTTGAGTTTTTAGATAACGTTATGATATAAAATGACGCAATAATTTTATTTGAATACATATTATTATTATTTTCTAGCCTTTGTAAAATCGTATTTTCATCATATAAATTGAAATCTGTATGAATAAGTACATCTGATTATAAGGTATTTAAATTCTATTTATTTACATGTTAGGTATTTTAAACTTATCGCAATGTTATATAAAATGATATATATATATATATATACTTTATTTCCCGAGTAACTGTGTCATTTATTGCCCATTAGTGAGACTACCAGCTGTTACATCCGCGGCTTCGCCCGCTTTATTGCTCTCTTGTTGTAACTTTATTTACTTTATTAATGAATTAAATTGCAACTTCCACTTACCTTTTGATTCTTGATCTGGCCTGATCTCTAAGCGTGGACTAACCCCGTTCGTACGGCGAACTTAACAGTACAGCAAATGAAATAAGGTGTTTGAAATGATTTTATTTAACAAAGTATATCATTTAGCAGATAATATTTTATTTTACGATTACTAAACATCTCTCCTTCCCACTACCTTCCATGTATAAAATATAATAAATATTAATCTTTCCATATGATTTTTAACTTTTGAAGTACATTGTTATAATTTTTAACATGATAGACATCTTACGTAAGAACAAAATTTACTTACAGTCTAGGAAGACGACCCAGTTCATTTCATTCACACAAATTTTTACATGCCCATAATTTTAGAGCGCTCGTTGAATTAGTAAAATTAATTAAATAGGGAAATAGCTCGTTGATTGACTAACTCTTGACGCCTCTGATAACCACGCGCCGCACTACAGATTTGTTCGAAAGTTTTTCACATTTTTTACTTTCCGGTCTCCACGGTACACATTTCGAGCTGATGGGCTGCTCTAATTTACGTTTTTATACACTTTGTGGACATTTTGTCAAATTTTTATAGTTCGCGAACTTTGTAGGAGGTCCTGGCCGGGAGAAGTTCTTTCGTCGACTGATTATGATTTTCACATTTTTATAAAGTTTTACCCGACCGGGAACACGCACCAATACTCGCGTCCGTTACACTTAGTTCTTGTTCGCCGACTGATGAAACGGCGGGTAACTAACTCCCCACCTTGTCTGACTGTTTCCGGGCACATATACGGCCACTGCGATTACTAAGCTTTTCGTCACCGTTTAGGTAGCATGATTTTGGCATTGGGCACTGGCGTTGACGATGCTGACTGGTGAAAATAGTGAGGCTGTGGAAGGCGTGGCCTCTAAGGGTATCCGTCAGCAACGAACCGCATGGAACAAAGTTTTCGTCTCTCGCCATTTTTCGTGGCGTCCCTTTGGAGTCTGATGTGCGTCTTTACGCGCGCATGTTCATGTTGCGCGTCTTTGTACGTGCCTCAATGCTTAATTACCGCCGTGTGTTTAGACTAGGCATCGCATTCCATTGCCAACTCGTCGTTCACAATCTCACTTCATTGTTCCTTGGACGACAATTTTACTTCACATAGGGACTGACCGTGCAGAGGGAAAATATAATATTATAATTTTTTAATCAAATTAAAACCCTTCCCTTTTGCCCCGTTACATTGTGACATTTTTTAAAATACAATTTTTAAAATCATCATTCGTCTAATTATCTTTATTGTTATGTTTTATGCGCAGCATTGTTTCTATTTAAATGTTTTTTAACAGTGTTATTATTTACTCGTTTGTTGTCATGGGTTATTAGGGATTGAGATTTTCTGAGAGGTGGAAAACGCCTTGAATTTAACATATAGGCAGCAATGAAATTTGTCACACGGACATGAAAAAATGCACGGTCGTCACCTTTGCTGCGTTTTCAAGGTCTCCCGCATTGAAACACAACCTGTTGCGTTTTAGTTATGTTTTTAACACGCACAAGGGTGGTCACACGGACTCTTCAAAGATGCCGCTAAATAGCATTTGTTTATTTACTTGTTACTATGGTAATTAATTCTGGTCTCCATGGTGTGTTGACATGTTTATATGATTCACACATCGACTGTGATTAAACCACATAATTAAACCTAAATCGTGCAAACGGGGTGGAATTATAGATTAAATAACTAATTATAAAAGCTGTTAATAATAAGTGGTGTTAATTATAAAAGGTGTTTTTAGATCAACAATGGATGAACCTCAAGGCAGTTCAAGCCCAGATATTTGTTTTAGTTGCAAACAGGATTCTACTGTTTGCAAACTTACAAAAATACAGGATAAAGGGATGGAAAAGTTGAGAAATGCCTCTTTCCAAAGAGATGACGGCCTGTGAAGCATGTTGAACAGATCTCAATTTGTTTTTGCACATAAAGTTTGCTGGCAGTACTACATAAATGAAAGTATCATACAAGCCGACGCTAAAAGAAGACTATCTACATCACTGTGTAGTCCAACCAAAAAAAAATTACAACGCAGTGATGAAAATGAAAAACAATCTTGTAGTGGTGACATTCAACCAGAAAATTCAATTTTTTTGTGGCACAAATGTTGTTTATTTTGTGAGAAGAAAGCTGATGAGCAAAAAGAAAAAAAAGAACAAAGTTTCGCGACAAGTCATATCTTTGGTTTCTTCTCCTGGATTTTCATCAACAGTTAAAAGTGTAATACAAAATTTAAGAGATAATTACTATCGTAAAATTTACAACAGACTTTTAACTGAAGAATATTTAATGCACGTAAATGCCCGCTACCACAAATGGTGTTATGCTGCAATATTTATAAAAAAAAATAATAATGAGCCTTTGCGTAATGACTTAATTGATGCATCTATGAACAAAATTTTTGATTTTCTGGAAACAAACGAAGAATGTCAGTTCACACTATTAGAAATTCAAAATGTTTTAACTGGAGATGATTATTATAACGCACCCCTTACGTACCTCGTTTAAAACTTTTACTGCTTGTTGAATTTAACACTCGCGTTCATTAAATATATTCAATTATTTTTTTTTATTTATTTAATGGTTTAATTCGATTTTAAGGTTTTTGTTTATTTATATTTGAGTAATTATTTGGTTGTAGATCCGTTGATGAATGTAAACAGTTGCGTAGATCTCTTGACGTTAGTCCACTCTCCTGTTGAATAGTGTCGACTGTGTGTGTCAGTGTATAGTCTTGACAAAGTTATTTTACATAAATCAAAACCTTCACATACCTGTGATGTAGTACTAGATGTTCGGTTGGTCACAGGTGGTTAATAAACTGTCAAGCTTTTGATCGAACAGTATATTAATGCTGTGAAAGCTTTTTGTAAACACTAGTAAATTTTACTTGGGCGCCATATGGGCATTCGAGAGAAATGTCCCATAAAAGAATTCTTCTGAATAAATTAATAGTTAATTTTGATATTTTATAAATGAATAATTGATTAAATGATTAGATCAAGATCATGCATTAAACTTCTGTTTATCTGTTTACTATATAAATGCACCTCAGTAATTAGTAATACTGATTAATTATTTGTTGAAATAATTGTTGACAAGTGTTGTTACTTTACAATTCAGTTATTTATTATTCATTATGGAATAAATTCAATTAAATACATTCATTTGAAAATAACAAATGGATCACAGATCATCCGGTTTCTTTACTTTTATCTAGCTCAGTTTAGTTACCATGAAAACTCTAGTTACAATCGATAGATTATTTATAATGGTTATTTGTCTCAAGGGTGACTTCTTTTAAGTTACAGAATAGAACGCCACAACCTTATTTTACAATGCTATTATGATATATCATATTGTTAGGTTAGACACCTTTAGTTATTGAAAGTTAACAAACGAAAAGTTCGTTTGTTCTGAATAAATTTTAGGTTAGTTATAAAAACGTTAACACATGAAATCTTACATCAGAATCTGTTAATTCCTCTAAATAACTTTAAAACAGTGTTAGTTACTTATAGTATTATTGTTTCTTGCGTCAGTACATTTGTGTATTATTCTATACTGTTATTGGCTAAAATGTAAACAAAGTAAGTATTAGCACTGTACTCCCTGGTGATTAATCGCAATGATTAATTTATTAACACTTTTAACGACTGATTCAATGATCGTGTTTACACTTCACTGATTTTCGCACCTGAATGGGTTAATTTTCTTCTTGAATAAGCTACTGCTTTGGTTATGTTTGGTACCTAACCTCGTTCGTTCACACGCACTTCTGGTTAAAGTTTCACAACTATTGTCGATGCACTGATTGAATTATACTTCTTCTTTCTCGTTGATTTATTAAATTTTGGATGATTAATTGGCCTGGATTTGTTGTTGCTGGTTGAGTGCATAATAGACAAAATGCTTCTCCGTTTACAATGACCATCGTTTATATACTTTTTTCAGAAAGCCGCTTGGCGCTCCAGGAGTCTTTCTAAAATCGTCCGTGATTGGTCCGAAATTATGTCATGATGACGTAATTCTCTTAATAGGCATTACATATTTGTATTTTGATCGCCGGTGTCATTTGTGTTAGTATTCCTTGTATTTATTCGAGATTCACCAAATTTATGATGCTAACGTTGTAACGATAAAATATATAGATGATTGTCGTGTTAAAGCCTCACTTCGGGTTTGTCTGTTGGTAACCAGATTTTTCGTTACGTACAATGTTATTGTGAATAGGTTACTTGTATTTATGTAGTGTGCACTTGAATTACACCACCCGTTGGAAGTTCAACTTGTAATATAGGTAAATAATGTAGCGACAAACTCGCACTGGAGTCGTCGATGTGTAATTATAAATGTGTTATGTTGAACGGCGAATGATTTTGTAAATTGCCGCTTACTCCCACTATGCTGCTTCTTTTCCGTGACGTCACTCAACGATGCCAACTGTCGGGTCTGCTGCAATCTGTGAATTCTATTTACTAAATGTAACAGCAATAATAACGACACACAAATATTATCAAACATATATCCTTGTGGAATCCTTTACTCAGAAAAACACTGGTTGACTGTTTTAATAAATTTAAACAGGATAATCGCAATTGTAGCGCAAAATATAATTCTTCCTTTACCAGTTGGCAGCAGTAGCCAAACGTTTAGAATTTCTTCGAGACCAAAACAATGCTTTTTGTTAACGTTTTTAAATACAATATATCAATTATCTCAGGGCGTATATGGTTCGGGGATTATAAATTAAACAAAATATTGCACTATTAATCAAAATACAAGTTTACAATTACAGGATATTACAACGTTAGAGTGATACGTACACACAGAAATTGTATAGTGGTTACCAGTTTCAAAAAGGTTATGTCCAGTTCAGGCTTTGATAGTTATTATGTAAATTAAAAGTTCTTGTTGTGTTTAAAAAGGTGTTAGTCTTTTATGGTGTTATTAGTGGTTGTTTCTAGTGTTTGTGTTATATGGTGTCTGTAGTTTAGTTGATTATTGCTTAACAGTAGTGTATACAAATGTGAGTGTTGTAGTACGATATAATGAGATGTCAGAATCACCAAATCCTCTTCTTATACTCTTCTTGGTTGAAGATGGGGCCCACGTACACGTCAAATCTTCTTTCTCGTCCCTCGTTCATTTCAAATCTTCTTCCTGGTTGTTATTTCTTCTAATCCATATAATGGGTAGTCTTCTGTTATTGCAAAGAGTTCGTATAGTGTACCTCTAACTGTATTTATCTGGTTGTATAGTTTTTTCACACCTTATAACATATAATGTAAGACGATTTAAGAACGCGTCTATCTGCTAAGATCGTTGTCAAAGAAGTCCCATTTTATTTATCCGAAATTTCTGGTTGCTAAGGGTAAACTTGGAATCTGGTTGGTTAATTCGGATCTACATTGTCACATACTTTCGTTATTTCAAAGTCTAAAATTTGTTCAAATCTTTAAATTAACATTACTCTTCCATACTGAATGGGAATTTAAAACCATTATCAGCATTATTTTGATCTTCACATTTGTTATATTTAGACACCAAACATGCCTATTTTTACTTAAAAACTATGGATGTTACAATTTTATTATTTGGAATTTTCTTAAATAACTTGATATGTGTTATTTTGTTTCTATATTCCTTGTATACGTTATTACCTATAAATACATCTACCTTTTCACATTTGCTTTACAAAATTTCTAATATAATTGTTCAAAATTTACTAAAGTTGGTTTCACCTGGCCTATGTAATAGTATTACCTTCATCACCATGTTTTAACATCTTTAACAATTAAATTAACTTCTAACACTCATCAAAATGGTTTAACATATAACGTTATTTTAACAACACAAAAGATATATTACTCCAATAGTTAAATTCATGCCCACATGGCTATGATTTTACCAAATCCTTGCACAAATAATTGTTTTCTACTCAGACTGTATAAGTGTTTGACACTTAACAAAACATCTTTATATAGTCCATTCTGCTTTGTCAATTAATCAATTTACCATGGTTTAACATCAGTTTTATTGTTATATTTGTTAACGCAACATAAAAAAAATGGAATTAATATCATTAAATTGACATTCCTTTAAACTAACTGTATCATCTGTTACATACAAAAAACACAACACAAATACTATGATATAACACTGTGCTAAAACATAAAACATGCACATTTTACAAAACAAATTCTATACTAATTGGTTAGTCCTTTGTCAGCTAATTTACTCATTATTCTGACACTGTCTATGTCATATTTACTATTTATATGGGTTTCAACATCCGTATACTTACTGATGTTTGACTTACAAAAATTACAATAAAATGAACACTGTTGCTCTACCTCACCACACAGTTCTAATAATCTTGTTACATTTACTGTTTATATGGGTTTCACTCTTGTTATCAATGTTATTGTGACCATGTTATAATTTGTTGTTTACTGGACAACCCTATGAACTCTATATGTGACACTTATTTGTATGGTTCATGTATCTATTATCAGGTGTATTTATATTTCTGTTACATCAATTAACTTAATTATTTACTAATATTTCTCTTACATAATATTACATGTTTGGGCCTATTATCCCTCACTTTGTATTTTGATTATCTGGATATAATGATACATTAATTGAAACCATTTGTTTCTTTATAGTCATAGTTCATAAGCTGTTTGTCTTTACAATTCTTTGTTTGGTCAATACTGAAAATTCATGTCATAGTTGGGGTTTGAAGACATCTGCATCACTTAGCCTAAATCATTAATTTGGGTACGGTCAGTTGTCTTACTAGTCAGTCTAAAATTGTTAGTCGTTCTTCTTCACTATCATCTTTGAAGATATTGTTCTTCTTGTTAGCTTCTTAACCAAAGTCTTCATTAAATCAGGTAAGATATTATGTTGTTCCAAATGTAATGTTACATATTACCCTGCCACCAAATTTGATCATTTTAATAAAATATTGTTTTTGTTGAAATTATCAATTACCTTAATTTTCACATTGTCATTTGTTATTCTTATTATGATCTGGTATACTTGTCTTTAATTATAAGTGTCTATCCCTGGAACATGTTACTTCCCTAACAAATTAATCACCATATATTCTGGAATCAGTCGGGGGGCTCTCTTGACCTAATACCCCGCTGTCCTTACAATACATAATACATAAATAATATCGATTGCTGGAGCTATCTCGTCAGTCAATCACATTTAATAATTACTAGTCTATTCACGACTAAAATAAATAAAATAATATAATATATTCTTGGGATTGTTCACTCAGTCTAACTTCTCAGATCTAAATATTTCTTTCCATTGATTTTTCAGATGTTTATTTTCTTGTGGCGATATTAATAACATTTTTTATTTTTAATTGGTACTATCTTCCCTTCCTTCTTTATCAGTACTGCTTAATCTTCATTTTTTTTTCATTCACTATCTTCATTCAAATTAAAACATAACAAGTGTCTGTATCTTTAGTTGTTGTGGATTCTCTCACAATCATGATAGGTTATTTGTAATAAATTCGTTTCTAGTCTTGTCTCATTTTCATCGTTGATTGTCTACATTTGTCCTTTCTTATTCATTTTATATCACTATAGTTTCTTCTAATTTATGGATGTTGTATCTTTCTTTTATATTCCAATAATAAGTTCATAACTGTGTTTAATAAGAGGTGCTTATTTTGTTTAGAATTTGGAAATTTATTCCCAGTTGTTTATCTGCTTGATTCATAATTACATTATTAAACTGTACTTTAATTGGTCCTTACTATTTATCTAAATTCTGAAATATTCAACCTTGTTTATTGGGCTTCATTTAAAATTATATCCTGAATTATCAAAGTTGGTAAGATGGGCTTACTATGTTCTTTGAGTTTTGAGGTTTTATAATAATAAATTCTTCACTTCCAAATTAATTCTCATAAATAATTAGTTGTAAGTTGATCTTACTATTTTTTTAGAATTTTGGTGGTATTTTCAACTTCTACACTTCTTATTATAGTGCTTATTGTCATATGTCCTTCTGTACCCAGTATTGATGATCTTTTGGTAATTTTCATTATGTCGGTCAGTTGCTCATACCTTCATTTGTATGGTTCTATTTCTTTATTCTTTATTCATATTATTGTTTCTCAATGAAACTTATTTCTCGTCTCCTTAAAATGGTTCTTTGGCCGTAGTCGGTTAGCGTAGCATCCGTCCCTTTTCTTGATGTTGTGGTATATAATTTATCCCGGGTCCATAATCTCAGTTGACCTTATTGTCCGCACTACCATTGTCTTTTTAATTATTTCTTTCCTTGTGGCATCTCTCGCTTCCTCCTTGTACTTCGTTCTTCCCGTTCTTATTCTTTCATTGGCTGCAAAGCTTATTCGACTCATCCTATCATATTGTTGATTAAAACAATATGTTACTGGTCCATCAATGACTAATGATATCATTGATATTTTCCCACGTACTTCTATTTCTGGTATTTCCCATTTATCTCTAGTCTTCTCTAAGTTGTAAACTATAGTTTTATGGTAAGTCACTATTGAAATTGCTTTTAATCTCCTCCTATAGTCTCTGGCATTCATGATTTCTTCATTGTTGGTAATTGGGATGTTCAGTACATTAATTAACCCAGTGTTCATCATCTCCCATTCTTCCGGTGTTTTTATTAAATTCTTTAGATGTGTTCTCCTTACTTTCTTTTGTTCCATTTCACTATCTTTAGTATTTTCTTTGTTTTCGTTAGTTTTCTTTTCGGGTAATACTACTCCTGGTTCCTCTGTTTTGTCGTTTGGTATTTCTTCTGTTTCTGGTTTGCCATCATTTTTTATTTCTTCGGTCTTCTCCTTTCTTAATTTTTCTCTTTTTAATCTGTCCTCTCTCATTTCCTTAATGTCCGCTTTTAATTTTTCCCTAAACAGTTTATTATCATTTATTATTTCTTTGGTCATTTCCTCCATGAATTCCATCATACGTTTAATCATTTCTCACGTCTTCTCACCTTCCGTTTGTGTGGTTTCTTCTGGTTGTTTTTCCGGATCCTTTCTTGTTATATTTTCTATTTCCTCAACCGGTGTCGCTTCTTTATCTTCCATATTTAACTCGTCTACCTTCTCGGTTTCGGCCGCTCGTTTTCCCGATACTCTTGCTTCCTCATCTTGTTTATTCTGGTTTATTTGTCTATTAATAATAATTTAATTTATATTAAATTACACGCCTCACACGTTGGTGCGCCAATTTGTAACGATAAAATATATAGATGATTGTCGTGTTAAAGCCTCACTTCGGGTTCGTCTGTTGGTAACCAGATTTTTCGTTACGTACAATGTTATTGTGAATAGGTTACTTGTATTTATGTAGTGTGCACTTGAATTACACCACCCGTTGGAAGTTCAACTTGTAATATAGGTAAATAATGTAGCGACAAACTCGCACTGGAGTCGTCGATGTGTAATTATAAATGTGTTATGTTGAACGGCGAATGATTTTGTAAATTGCCGCTTACTCCCACTCTGCTGCTTCTTTTCCGTGACGTCATGTGCCGCCCCTTGGCAAGACAACACAAAAATCGGGAACTAGTTTAATTCTTTACCAGTAAACTAAACCAGCTGCCGTTGTTAGTAAAACTCTTGCTAACAAATTACAAAACAAGTATGATATAGGAAACTGACAAGGTTTGCATAAACTTATTCACTCACTAGGTATTAGCTAAAACATCTCTTTATTGCTATTGAAGTATTAATCAAACATTATTACTGATTTTAAAGAAAGTTATTTTAGTAAATAGTGCTTTTACTGCTTCAAAGATCTTAATTATATTATTCTTGTTATATCAAAATTTATTCATATAACTGTTGCTTTTAATACCACGGATCCGGGTCTCAATTTTCTCAAAATTATTAATTTATCAATATATATATTACGGTTACTATTACTTCTTACAAAATTACAAAATATACAAATCTGATAATTTGTTCATTACATTGCGAAAGTTCTTTAAAGTTCTTTGTTACTTCTTATTAAGGGGAAATTTACAAAAGTTGTGGTTTGATATCACCTGAGGTTGTTGTTGTATTCTTGGGACATCTCCAGTTGTCTTCTACGGGTTGAGTACGTTGTTCTTGGTGTATCTACATCGGGTTGATTTTTTGTTAACTTGAAGCTCTCAAAGATAGGTTGTTTACTTGAAGTTCCAAATGTTGTAATTTCACTTTTCTTAGTGCAGATTCTTGTAGTTCACATTTTCTTTATTTTAATTACAGTTATAGTTCTCACTTTGCAGTACTACAGTCTAGTAGTTAACTATGCTACACTTACATTTGATTTTGTTTTTAAGAGATGTGTTGGCTACCTTTTTCTATTTTATTTATATATTTTCTCACAAACTCTAGACACTACATTATTCACAATAACAAGATTTCACGCTGGATATACTTCTAGAGAACATACACATACGTATATGTGTACAACACCAAAACTCACGTCTACTCATTGCGACGTTCTACGGCCGAATGCGCGTACGGTTTAGGGGAGAGGGCTCAGTAAGCTAGGGCGTATTTACGCGCTAAGAAAATAGTTCGTACTTTTCCTATTATTATTTATTCATTAATTAGAAGATAAATACTTTATGTTTATTTGATTATGACGTAGGGATTTCTTTATTTCTCTAGTCGCATTTTTTAATTATTTAAGTAATTATTATTATTATTTACTACTTAATACTTTTCTTGGCGTGTTGGTACTGGAAGGTTTCAAGTTGATTCAGGAATCTGGGTATAGGTAAGGGTGTATGATACTCTTACTTATTAAAATTAAAAAATTTTAATCTGTGCGATTTTTTATACATTTAAAATCGTCACAGTCACTCAACGATGCCAACTGTCGGGTCTGCTGCAATCTGTGAATTCTATTTACTAAATGTAACAGCAATAATAACGACACACAAATATTATCAAACATATATCCTTGTGGAATCCTTTATTCGGAAAAACACTGGTTGACTGTTTTAATAAATTTAAACAGGATAATCGCAACTGTAGCGCAAAATATAATTCTTCCTTTACCAGTTGGCAGCAGTAGCCAAACGTTTAGAATTTCTTCGAGACCAAAACAATGCTTTTTGTTAACGTTTTTAAATACAATATATCAATTATCTCAGGGCGTATATGGTTCGGGGATTATAAATTAAACAAAATATTACACTATTAATCAAAATACAAGTTTACAATTACAGGATATTACAACGTTAGAGTGATACGTACACACAGTAATTGTATAGTGGTTACCAGTTTTAAAAAGGTTATGTCCAGTTCAGGCTTTGATAGTTATTATGTAAATTAAAAGTTCTTGTTGTGTTTAAAAAGGTGTTAGTCTTATATGGTGTTATTAGTGGTTGTTTCTAGTGTTCGTGTTATATGGTGTCTGTAGTTTAGTTGATTATTGCTTAACAGTAGTGTATACAAATGTGTGTGTTGTAGTACGATATAATGAGATGTCAGAATCACCAAATCCTCTTCTTATACTCTTCTTGGTTGAAGATGGGGCCCACGTACACGTCAAATCTTCTTTCTCGTCCCTCGTTCACTTCAAATCTTCTTCCTGGTTGTTATTTCTTCTAATCCATATAATGGGTAGTCTTCTGTTATTGCAAAGAGTTCGTATAGTGTACCTCTAACTGTATTTATCTGGTTGTATAGTTTTTTCACACCTTATAACATATAATGTAAGACGATTTAAGAATGCGTCTATCTGCTAAGATCGTTGTCAAAGAAGTCCCATTTTATTTATCCGAAATTTCTGGTTGCTAAGGGTAAACTTGGAATCTGGTTGGTTAATTCGGATCTACATTGTCACATACTTTCGTTATTTCAAAGTCTAAAATTTGTTCAAAATCTTTAAATTAACATTACTCTTCCATACTGAATGGGAATTTAAAACCATTATCAGCATTATTTTGATCTTCACATTTGTTATATTTAGACACCAAACATGCCTGTTTTTACTTAAAAACTATGGATGTTACAATTTTATTATTTGGAATTTTCTTAAATAACTTGATATGTGTTATTTTGTTTCTATATTCCTTGTATACGTTATTACCTATAAATACATCTACCTTTTCACATTTGCTTTACAAAATTTCTAATATAATTGTTCAAAATTTACTAAAGTTGGTTTCACCTGGCCTATGTAATAGTATTACCTTCATCACCATGTTTTAACATCTTTAACAATTAAATTAACTTCTAACACTCATCAAAATGGTTTAACATATAACGTTATTTTAACAACACAAAAGATATATTACTCCAATAGTTAAATTCATGCCCACATGGCTATGATTTTACCAAATCCTTGCACAAATAATTGTTTTCTACTCAGACTGTATAAGTGTTTGACACTTAACAAAACATCTTTATATAGTCCATTCTGCTTTGTCAATTAATCAATTTACCATGGTTTAACATCAGTTTTATTGTTATATTTGTTAACGCAACATAAAAAAAATGGAATTAATATCATTAAATTGACATTCCTTTAAACTAACTGTATCATCTGTTACATACAAAAAACACAACACAAATACTATGATATAACACTGTGCTAAAACATAAAACATGCACATTTTACAAAACAAATTCTATACTAATTGGTTAGTCCTTTGTCAGCTAATTTACTCATTATTCTGACACTGTCTATGTCATATTTACTATTTATATGGGTTTCAACATCCGTATACTTACTGATGTTTGACTTACAAAAATTACAATAAAATGAACACTGTTGCTCTACCTCACCACACAGTTCTAATAATCTTGTTACATTTACTGTTTATATGGGTTTCACTCTTGTTATAAATGTTATTGTGACCATGTTATAATTTGTTGTTTACTGGACAACCCTATGAACTCTATATGTGACACTTATTTGTATGGTTCATGTATCTATTATCAGGTGTATTTATATTTCTGTTACATCAATTAACTTAATTATTTACTAATATTTCTCTTACATAATATTACATGTTTGGGCCTATTATCCCTCACTTTGTATTTTGATTATCTGGATATAATGATACATTAATTGAAACCATTTGTTTCTTTATAGTCCTGGTTCATAAGCTGTTTGTCTTTACAATTCTTTGTTTGGTCAATACTGAAAATTCATGTCATAGTTGGGGTTTGAAGACATCTGCATCACTTAGCCTAAATCATTAATTTGGGTACGGTCAGTTGTCTTACTAGTCAGTCTAAAATTGTTAGTCGTTCTTCTTCACTATCATCTTTGAAGATATTGTTCTTCTTGTTAGCTTCTTAACCAAAGTCTTCATTAAATCAGGTAAGATATTATGTTGTTCCAAATGTAATGTTACATATTACCCTGCCACCAAATTTGATCATTTTAATAAAATATTGTTTTTGTTGAAATTATCAATTACCTTAATTTTCACATTGTCATTTGTTATTCTTATTATGATCTGGTATACTTGTCTTTAATTATAAGTGTTCTATCCCTGGAACATGTTACTTCCCTAACAAATTAATCACCATATATTCTGGAATCAGTCGGGGGGCTCTCTTGACCTAATACCCCGCTGTCCTTACAATACATAATACATAAATAATATCGATTGCTGGAGCTATCTCGTCAGTCAATCACATTTAATAATTACTAGTCTATTCACGACTAAAATAAATAAAATAATATAATATATTCTTGGGATTGTTCACTCAGTCTAACTTCTCAGATCTAAATATTTCTTTCCATTGATTCTTTCAGATGTTTATTTTCTTGTGGCGATATTAATAACATTTTTTATTTTTAATTGGTACTATCTTCCCTTCCTTCTTTATCAGTACTGCTTAATCTTCATTTTTTTTTCATTCACTATCTTCATTCAAATTAAAACATAACAAGTATCTGTATCTTTAGTTGTTGTGGATTCTCTCACAATCATGATAGGTTATTTGTAATAAATTCGTTTCTAGTCTTGTCTCATTTTCATCGTTGATTGTCTACATTTGTCCTTTCTTATTCATTTTATATCACTATAGTTTCTTCTAATTTATGGATGTTGTATCTTTCTTTTATATTCCAATAATAAGTTCATAACTGTGTTTAATAAGAGGTGCTTATTTTGTTTAGAATTTGGAAATTTATTCCCAGTTGTTTATCTGCTTGATTCATAATTACATTATTAAACTGTACTGTAATTGGTCCTTACTATTTATCTAAATTCTGAAATATTCAACCTTGTTTATTGGGCTTCATTTAAAATTATATCCTGAATTATCAAAGTTGGTAAGATGGGCTTACTATGTTCTTTGAGTTTTGAGGTTTTATAATAATAAATTCTTCACTTCCAAATTAATTCTCATAAATAATTAGTTGTAAGTTGATCTTACTATTTTTTTAGAATTTTGGTGGTATTTTCAACTTCTACACTTCTTATTATAGTGCTTATTGTCATATGTCCTTCTGTACCCAGTATTGATGATCTTTTGGTAATTTTCGTTATGTCGGTCAGTTGCTCATACCTTCATTTGTATGGTTCTATTTCTTTATTCTTTATTCATATTATTGTTTCTCAATGAAACTTATTTCTCGTCTCCTTAAAATGGTTCTTTGGCCGTAGTCGGTTAGCGTAGCATCCGTCCCTTTTCTTGATGTTGTGTGGTATATAATTTATCCCGGGTCCATAATCTCAGTTGACCTTATTGTCCGCACTACCATTGTCTTTTTAATTATTTCTTTCCTTGTGGCATCTCTCGCTTCCTCCTTGTACTTCGTTCTTCCCGTTCTTATTCTTTCATTGGCTGCAAAGCTTATTCGACTCATCCTATCATATTGTTGATTAAAACAATATGTTACTGGTCCATCAATGACTAATGATATCATTGATATTTTCCCACGTACTTCTATTTCTGGTATTTCCCATTTATCTCTAGTCTTCTCTAAGTTGTAAACTATAGTTTTATGGTAAGTCACTATTGAAATTGCTTTTAATCTCCTCCTATAGTCTCTGGCATTCATGATTTCTTCATTGTTGGTAATTGGGATGTTCAGTACATTAATTAACCCAGTGTTCATCATCTCCCATTCTTCCGGTGTTTTTATTAAATTCTTTAGATGGGTTCTCCTTACTTTCTTTGGTTCCATTTCACTATCTTTAGTATTTTCTTTGTTTTCGTTAGTTTTCTTTTCGGGTAATACTACTCCTGGTTCCTCTGTTTTGTCGTTTGGTATTTCTTCTGTTTCTGGTTTGCCATCATTTTTTATTTCTTCGGTCTTCTCCTTTCTTAATTTTTCTCTTTTTAATCTGTCCTCTCTCATTTCCTTAATGTCCGCTTTTAATTTTTCCCTAAACAGTTTATTATCATTTATTATTTCTTTGGTCATTTCCTCCATGAATTCCATCATACGTTTAATCATTTCTCACGTCTTCTCACCTTCCGTTTGTGTGGTTTCTTCTGGTTGTTTTTCCGGATCCTTTCTTGTTATATTTTCTATTTCCTCAACCGGTGTCGCTTCTTTATCTTCCATATTTAACTCGTCTACCTTCTCGGTTTCGGCCGCTCGTTTTCGCGATACTCTCGCTTCCTCATCTTGTTTATTCTGGTTTATTTGTCTATTAATAATAATTTAATTTATATTAAATTACACGCCTCACACGTTGGTGCGCCAATTTGTAACGATAAAATATATAGATGATTGTCGTGTTAAAGCCTCACTTCGGGTTCGTCTGTTGGTAACCAGATTTTTCGTTACGTACAATGTTATTGTGAATAGGTTACTTGTATTTATGTAGTGTGCACTTGAATTACACCACCCGTTGGAAGTTCAACTTGTAATATAGGTAAATAATGTAGCGACAAACTCGCACTGGAGTCGTCGATGTGTAATTATAAATGTGTTATGTTGAACGGCGAATGATTTTGTAAATTGCCGCTTACTCCCACTCTGCTGCTTCTTTTCCGTGACGTCATGTGCCGCCCCTTGGCAAGACAACACAAAAATCGGGAACTAGTTTAATTCTTTACCAGTAAACTAAACCAGCTGCCGTTGTTAGTAAAACTCTTACTAACAAATTACAAAACAAGTATGATATAGGAAACTGACAAGGTTTGCATAAACTTATTCACTCACTAGGTATTAGCTAAAACATCTCTTTATTGCTATTGAAGTATTAATCAAACATTATTACTGATTTTAAAGAAAGTTATTTTAGTAAATAGTGCTTTTACTGCTTCAAAGATCTTAATTATATTATTCTTGTTATATCAAAATTTATTCATATAACTGTTGCTTTTAATACCACGGATCCGGGTCTCAATTTTCTCAAAATTATTAATTTATCAATATATATATTACGGTTACTATTACTTCTTACAAAATTACAAAATATACAAATCTGATAATTTGTTCATTACATTGCGAAAGTTCTTTAAAGTTCTTTGTTACTTCTTATTAAGGGGAAATTTACAAAAGTTGTGGTTTGATATCACCTGAGGTTGTTGTTGTATTCTTGGGACATCTCCAGTTGTCTTCTACGGGTTGAGTACGTTGTTCTTGGTGTATCTACATCGGGTTGATTTTTTGTTAACTTGAAGCTCTCGAAGATAGGTTGTTTACTTGAAGTTCCAAATGTTGTAATTTCACTTTTCTTAGTGCAGATTCTTGTAGTTCACATTTTCTTTATTTTAATTACAGTTATAGTTCTCACTTTGCAGTACTACAGTCTAGTAGTTAACTATGCTACACTTACATTTGATTTTGTTTTTAAGAGATGTGTTGGCTACCTTTTTCTATTTTATTTATATATTTTCTCACAAACTCTAGACACTACATTATTCACAATAACAAGATTTCACGCTGGATATACTTCTAGAGAACATACACATACGTATATGTGTACAACACCAAAACTCACGTCTACTCATTGCGACGTTCTACGGCCGAATGCGCGTACGGTTTAGGGGAGAGGGCTCAGTAAGCTAGGGCGTATTTACGCGCTAAGAAAATAGTTCGTACTTTTCCTATTATTATTTATTCATTAATTAGAAGATAAATACTTTATGTTTATTTGATTATGACGTAGGGATTTCTTTATTTCTCTAGTCGCATTTTTTAATTATTTAAGTAATTATTATTATTATTTACTACTTAATACTTTTCTTGGCGTGTTGGTACTGGAAGGTTTCAAGTTGATTCAGGAATCTGGGTATAGGTAAGGGTGTATGATACTCTTACTTATTAAAATTAAAAAATTTTAATCTGTGCGATTTTTTATACATTTAAAATCGTCACAGTCACTCAACGATGCCAACTGTCGGGTCTGCTGCAATCTGTGAATTCTATTTACTAAATGTAACAGCAATAATAACGACACACAAATATTATCAAACATATATCCTTGTGGAATCCTTTATTCGGAAAAACACTGGTTGACTGTTTTAATAAATTTAAACAGGATAATCGCAACTGTAGCGCAAAATATAATTCTTCCTTTACCAGTTGGCAGCAGTAGCCAAACGTTTAGAATTTCTTCGAGACCAAAACAATGCTTTTTGTTAACGTTTTTAAATACAATATATCAATTATCTCAGGGCGTATATGGTTCGGGGATTATAAATTAAACAAAATATTACACTATTAATCAAAATACAAGTTTACAATTACAGGATATTACAACGTTAGAGTGATACGTACACACAGTAATTGTATAGTGGTTACCAGTTTTAAAAAGGTTATGTCCAGTTCAGGCTTTGATAGTTATTATGTAAATTAAAAGTTCTTGTTGTGTTTAAAAAGGTGTTAGTCTTATATGGTGTTATTAGTGGTTGTTTCTAGTGTTCGTGTTATATGGTGTCTGTAGTTTAGTTGATTATTGCTTAACAGTAGTGTATACAAATGTGTGTGTTGTAGTACGATATAATGAGATGTCAGAATCACCAAATCCTCTTCTTATACTCTTCTTGGTTGAAGATGGGGCCCACGTACACGTCAAATCTTCTTTCTCGTCCCTCGTTCACTTCAAATCTTCTTCCTGGTTGTTATTTCTTCTAATCCATATAATGGGTAGTCTTCTGTTATTGCAAAGAGTTCGTATAGTGTACCTCTAACTGTATTTATCTGGTTGTATAGTTTTTTCACACCTTATAACATATAATGTAAGACGATTTAAGAACGCGTCTATCTGCTAAGATCGTTGTCAAAGAAGTCCCATTTTATTTATCCGAAATTTCTGGTTGCTAAGGGTAAACTTGGAATCTGGTTGGTTAATTCGGATCTACATTGTCACATACTTTCGTTATTTCAAAGTCTAAAATTTGTTCAAAATCTTTAAATTAACATTACTCTTCCATACTGAATGGGAATTTAAAACCATTATCAGCATTATTTTGATCTTCACATTTGTTATATTTAGACACCAAACATGCCTGTTTTTACTTAAAAACTATGGATGTTACAATTTTATTATTTGGAATTTTCTTAAATAACTTGATATGTGTTATTTTGTTTCTATATTCCTTGTATACGTTATTACCTATAAATACATCTACCTTTTCACATTTGCTTTACAAAATTTCTAATATAATTGTTCAAAATTTACTAAAGTTGGTTTCACCTGGCCTATGTAATAGTATTACCTTCATCACCATGTTTTAACATCTTTAACAATTAAATTAACTTCTAACACTCATCAAAATGGTTTAACATATAACGTTATTTTAACAACACAAAAGATATATTACTCCAATAGTTAAATTCATGCCCACATGGCTATGATTTTACCAAATCCTTGCACAAATAATTGTTTTCTACTCAGACTGTATAAGTGTTTGACACTTAACAAAACATCTTTATATAGTCCATTCTGCTTTGTCAATTAATCAATTTACCATGGTTTAACATCAGTTTTATTGTTATATTTGTTAACGCAACATAAAAAAAATGGAATTAATATCATTAAATTGACATTCCTTTAAACTAACTGTATCATCTGTTACATACAAAAAACACAACACAAATACTATGATATAACACTGTGCTAAAACATAAAACATGCACATTTTACAAAACAAATTCTATACTAATTGGTTAGTCCTTTGTCAGCTAATTTACTCATTATTCTGACACTGTCTATGTCATATTTACTATTTATATGGGTTTCAACATCCGTATACTTACTGATGTTTGACTTACAAAAATTACAATAAAATGAACACTGTTGCTCTACCTCACCACACAGTTCTAATAATCTTGTTACATTTACTGTTTATATGGGTTTCACTCTTGTTATAAATGTTATTGTGACCATGTTATAATTTGTTGTTTACTGGACAACCCTATGAACTCTATATGTGACACTTATTTGTATGGTTCATGTATCTATTATCAGGTGTATTTATATTTCTGTTACATCAATTAACTTAATTATTTACTAATATTCCTCTTACATAATATTACATGTTTGGGCCTATTATCCCTCACTTTGTATTTTGATTATCTGGATATAATGATACATTAATTGAAACCATTTGTTTCTTTATAGTCCTGGTTCATAAGCTGTTTGTCTTTACAATTCTTTGTTTGGTCAATACTGAAAATTCATGTCATAGTTGGGGTTTGAAGACATCTGCATCACTTAGCCTAAATCATTAATTTGGGTACGGTCAGTTGTCTTACTAGTCAGTCTAAAATTGTTAGTCGTTCTTCTTCACTATCATCTTTGAAGATATTGTTCTTCTTGTTAGCTTCTTAACCAAAGTCTTCATTAAATCAGGTAAGATATTATGTTGTTCCAAATGTAATGTTACATATTACCCTGCCACCAAATTTGATCATTTTAATAAAATATTGTTTTTGTTGAAATTATCAATTACCTTAATTTTCACATTGTCATTTGTTATTCTTATTATGATCTGGTATACTTGTCTTTAATTATAAGTGTTCTATCCCTGGAACATGTTACTTCCCTAACAAATTAATCACCATATATATATTCTGGAATCAGTCGGGGGGCTCTCTTGACCTAATACCCCGCTGTCCTTACAATACATAATACATAAATAATATCGATTGCTGGAGCTATCTCGTCAGTCAATCACATTTAATAATTACTAGTCTATTCACGACTAAAATAAATAAAATAATATAATATATTCTTGGGATTGTTCACTCAGTCTAACTTCTCAGATCTAAATATTTCTTTCCATTGATTCTTTCAGATGTTTATTTTCTTGTGGCGATATTAATAACATTTTTTATTTTTAATTGGTACTATCTTCCCTTCCTTCTTTATCAGTACTGCTTAATCTTCATTTTTTTTTCATTCACTATCTTCATTCAAATTAAAACATAACAAGTATCTGTATCTTTAGTTGTTGTGGATTCTCTCACAATCATGATAGGTTATTTGTAATAAATTCGTTTCTAGTCTTGTCTCATTTTCATCGTTGATTGTCTACATTTGTCCTTTCTTATTCATTTTATATCACTATAGTTTCTTCTAATTTATGGATGTTGTATCTTTCTTTTATATTCCAATAATAAGTTCATAACTGTGTTTAATAAGAGGTGCTTATTTTGTTTAGAATTTGGAAATTTATTCCCAGTTGTTTATCTGCTTGATTCATAATTACATTATTAAACTGTACTGTAATTGGTCCTTACTATTTATCTAAATTCTGAAATATTCAACCTTGTTTATTGGGCTTCATTTAAAATTATATCCTGAATTATCAAAGTTGGTAAGATGGGCTTACTATGTTCTTTGAGTTTTGAGGTTTTATAATAATAAATTCTTCACTTCCAAATTAATTCTCATAAATAATTAGTTGTAAGTTGATCTTACTATTTTTTTAGAATTTTGGTGGTATTTTCAACTTCTACACTTCTTATTATAGTGCTTATTGTCATATGTCCTTCTGTACCCAGTATTGATGATCTTTTGGTAATTTTCGTTATGTCGGTCAGTTGCTCATACCTTCATTTGTATGGTTCTATTTCTTTATTCTTTATTCATATTATTGTTTCTCAATGAAACTTATTTCTCGTCTCCTTAAAATGGTTCTTTGGCCGTAGTCGGTTAGCGTAGCATCCGTCCCTTTTCTTGATGTTGTGTGGTATATAATTTATCCCGGGTCCATAATCTCAGTTGACCTTATTGTCCGCACTACCATTGTCTTTTTAATTATTTCTTTCCTTGTGGCATCTCTCGCTTCCTCCTTGTACTTCGTTCTTCCCGTTCTTATTCTTTCATTGGCTGCAAAGCTTATTCGACTCATCCTATCATATTGTTGATTAAAACAATATGTTACTGGTCCATCAATGACTAATGATATCATTGATATTTTCCCACGTACTTCTATTTCTGGTATTTCCCATTTATCTCTAGTCTTCTCTAAGTTGTAAACTATAGTTTTATGGTAAGTCACTATTGAAATTGCTTTTAATCTCCTCCTATAGTCTCTGGCATTCATGATTTCTTCATTGTTGGTAATTGGGATGTTCAGTACATTAATTAACCCAGTGTTCATCATCTCCCATTCTTCCGGTGTTTTTATTAAATTCTTTAGATGGGTTCTCCTTACTTTCTTTGGTTCCATTTCACTATCTTTAGTATTTTCTTTGTTTTCGTTAGTTTTCTTTTCGGGTAATACTACTCCTGGTTCCTCTGTTTTGTCGTTTGGTATTTCTTCTGTTTCTGGTTTGCCATCATTTTTTATTTCTTCGGTCTTCTCCTTTCTTAATTTTTCTCTTTTTAATCTGTCCTCTCTCATTTCCTTAATGTCCGCTTTTAATTTTTCCCTAAACAGTTTATTATCATTTATTATTTCTTTGGTCATTTCCTCCATGAATTCCATCATACGTTTAATCATTTCTCACGTCTTCTCACCTTCCGTTTGTGTGGTTTCTTCTGGTTGTTTTTCCGGATCCTTTCTTGTTATATTTTCTATTTCCTCAACCGGTGTCGCTTCTTTATCTTCCATATTTAACTCGTCTACCTTCTCGGTTTCGGCCGCTCGTTTTCGCGATACTCTCGCTTCCTCATCTTGTTTATTCTGGTTTATTTGTCTATTAATAATAATTTAATTTATATTAAATTACACGCCTCACACGTTGGTGCGCCAATTTGTAACGATAAAATATATAGATGATTGTCGTGTTAAAGCCTCACTTCGGGTTCGTCTGTTGGTAACCAGATTTTTCGTTACGTACAATGTTATTGTGAATAGGTTACTTGTATTTATGTAGTGTGCACTTGAATTACACCACCCGTTGGAAGTTCAACTTGTAATATAGGTAAATAATGTAGCGACAAACTCGCACTGGAGTCGTCGATGTGTAATTATAAATGTGTTATGTTGAACGGCGAATGATTTTGTAAATTGCCGCTTACTCCCACTCTGCTGCTTCTTTTCCGTGACGTCATGTGCCGCCCCTTGGCAAGACAACACAAAAATCGGGAACTAGTTTAATTCTTTACCAGTAAACTAAACCAGCTGCCGTTGTTAGTAAAACTCTTACTAACAAATTACAAAACAAGTATGATATAGGAAACTGACAAGGTTTGCATAAACTTATTCACTCACTAGGTATTAGCTAAAACATCTCTTTATTGCTATTGAAGTATTAATCAAACATTATTACTGATTTTAAAGAAAGTTATTTTAGTAAATAGTGCTTTTACTGCTTCAAAGATCTTAATTATATTATTCTTGTTATATCAAAATTTATTCATATAACTGTTGCTTTTAATACCACGGATCCGGGTCTCAATTTTCTCAAAATTATTAATTTATCAATATATATATTACGGTTACTATTACTTCTTACAAAATTACAAAATATACAAATCTGATAATTTGTTCATTACATTGCGAAAGTTCTTTAAAGTTCTTTGTTACTTCTTATTAAGGGGAAATTTACAAAAGTTGTGGTTTGATATCACCTGAGGTTGTTGTTGTATTCTTGGGACATCTCCAGTTGTCTTCTACGGGTTGAGTACGTTGTTCTTGGTGTATCTACATCGGGTTGATTTTTTGTTAACTTGAAGCTCTCGAAGATAGGTTGTTTACTTGAAGTTCCAAATGTTGTAATTTCACTTTTCTTAGTGCAGATTCTTGTAGTTCACATTTTCTTTATTTTAATTACAGTTATAGTTCTCACTTTGCAGTACTACAGTCTAGTAGTTAACTATGCTACACTTACATTTGATTTTGTTTTTAAGAGATGTGTTGGCTACCTTTTTCTATTTTATTTATATATTTTCTCACAAACTCTAGACACTACATTATTCACAATAACAAGATTTCACGCTGGATATACTTCTAGAGAACATACACATACGTATATGTGTACAACACCAAAACTCACGTCTACTCATTGCGATGTTCTACGGCCGAATGGGCGTACGGTTTAGGGGAGAGGGCTCAGTAAGCTAGGGCGTATTTACGCGCTAAGAAAATAGTTCGTACTTTTCCTATTATTATTTATTCATTAATTAGAAGATAAATACTTTATGTTTATTTGATTATGACTTAGGGATTTCTTTATTTCTCTAGTCGCATTTTTTAATTATTTAAGTAATTATTATTATTATTTACTACTTAATACTTTTCTTGGCGTGTTGGTACTGGAAGGTTTCAAGTTGATTCAGGAATCTGGGTATAGGTAAGGGTGTATGATACTCTTACTTATTAAAATTAAAAAATTTTAATCTGTGCGATTTTTTATACATTTAAAATCGTCACATCCTCCTGCATTTAACTATGAAAAACGGGGGGGTCTGAATAATAGAAAATCTAATAAACTCAATTATATTTTTATCTTTCGTGAAATTCCCTTTCTCTCGTTTCTTAACATCTACCTTAATATTATTTACATATAAATAGACATTACTTATTTATTAATCTATTTGTTACTCTTGTTTCCCGTAACTTCACAATATAGTGGCCCGACTGTATACCTTGCATACTCTAACTCAAGTAGTTAGTTTTCTGCTCTTTCATTACCCTTTTCCAGTGGGGTGCCATTGTGACTATGTTACGTCTTGATCCCTATATCTCTTAATTCTACTACAGTAATCTAAAGTTGATCCCATACTCAACCTTAGATCCTATCTTAACACTAATTTCTTATTCTACTGAGATACGCGGAATTTCACAAAGTGGGAATCTTTATTTACATTTAAACTATGAGCAGTTACAATCTAAGAGGGGTCAAACACTTTACACTAGACGCATTGTATTATTCACTAGGGAGGTTTTCATTGTTTAGCGATGCTACCATTTATAACAATAGGGGAAGGCTTACTACAATATTTCCTGTACGAACGGGTTTGTCTCTATTACTGTCAAGCTGGGGGAATTATTTTGAAGAAGGCCACGACCGGGCGTTTACACGACTCAAATATACTTTTATTATTATTTTCTCTTTACTCATTTTACTTCTACACTTTACACTTTTATTACACGTTATTTTTATTCAAGCTATTATTAAACCTTTTTATTTAAAGTACTTATTATTTATTTTATTTCAAACACTTATAAACTTGAATTTATTTAAACACACATACACATATATCTTATTTCATATTCAGCTTTGGGATGTAATCTTATCTTAATTAATCAACATAACTTATTTCACAACAATTAAATTCTCAGTATTGACATATATTATTAATCAAAACAAAACGATAATACTATTTTAGTAGAGAGAAATTTCATATACGGAAAGTTCATTGATTTAACAAACAGCACAAAGAATCAGCTGTTTTGGGGTGTCGTCTAGTTGCATAGGGTGGTAATTCAGAACAATACAAAAACAGGAAAGAGCTTGTCTAACGTGGCTTTGTTTGCTTTAGGGAGGAGGGGTTATGAATGAGATGGGTTCTTACAAAGGGGAGAGTTTACATTCCTCAACACATATTTAACATGAACCAACTGGCTTGGAATTGACTTGTTTGGAATTGTTTCCCTACCAGCTATTACTTGCTTAACACGGCAAACTCGCGATACTAATATTATTATTATATAATTAAAATTTTACTCATTTATTATTTTTTTTTTTTTATTTCTGAGTGAATAAATTTATGTTTGTCCTTTTTTACCGTTAACGACTTATAAACTTACACAACAACAATTACATAATTATGTTGCAATTTTCTGTACGTGACACTCTGTAAGCAATATTTTTTTTTACCAAGTTAATTACACAATTTTAAATTCAGCAGAGTGGCGCAATTTTGTGCCGCCCCTTGGCAAGACAACACAGAAATCGGGAACTAGTTTAATTCTTTACCAGTAAACTAAACCAGCTGCCGTTGTTGGTAAAACTCTTACTAACAAATTACAAAACAAGTATGATATAGGAAACTGACAAGGTTTGCATAAACTTATTCACTCACTAGGTATTAGCTAAAACATCTCTTTATTGCTATTGAAGTATTAATCAAACATTATTACTGATTTTAAAGAAAGTTATTTTAGTAAATAGTGCTTTTACTGCTTCAAAGATCTTAATTATATTATTCTTGTTATATCAAAATTTATTCATATAACTGTTGCTTTTAATACCACGGATCTGGGTCTCAATTTTCTCAAAATTATTAATTTATCAATATATACATTACGGTTACTATTACTTCTTACAAAATTACAAAATATACAAATCTGATAATTTGTTCATTACATTGCGAAAGTTCTTTAAAGTTCTTTGTTACTTCTTATTAAGGGGAAATTTACAAAAGTTGTGGTTTGATATCACCTGAGGTTGTTGTTGTATTCTTGGGACATCTCCAGTTGTCTTCTACGGGTTGAGTACGTTGTTCTTGGTGTATCTACATCGGGTTGATTTTTTGTTAACTTGAAGCTCTCGAAGATAGGTTGTTTACTTGAAGTTCCAAATGTTGTAATTTCACTTTTCTTAGTGCAGATTCTTGTAGTTCACATTTTCTTTATTTTAATTACAGTTATAGTTCTCACTTTGCAGTACTACAGTCTAGTAGTTAACTATGCTACACTTACATTTGATTTTGTTTTTAAGAGATGTGTTGGCTACCTTTTTCTATTTTATTTATATATTTTCTCACAAACTCTAGACACTACATTATTCACAATAACAAGATTTCACGCTGGATATACTTCTAGAGAACATACACATACGTATATGTGTACAACACCAAAACTCACGTCTACTCATTGCGACGTTCTACGGCCGAATGCGCGTACGGTTTAGGGGAGAGGGCTCAGTAAGCTAGGGCGTATTTACGCGCTAAGAAAATAGTTCGTACTTTTCCTATTATTATTTATTCATTAATTAGAAGATAAATACTTTATGTTTATTTGATTATGACTTAGGGATTTCTTTATTTCTCTAGTCGCATTTTTTAATTATTTAAGTAATTATTATTATTATTTACTACTTAATACTTTTCTTGGCGTGTTGGTACTGGAAGGTTTCAAGTTGATTCAGGAATCTGGGTATAGGTAAGGGTGTATGATACTCTTACTTATTAAAATTAAAAAATTTTAATCTGTGCGATTTTTTATACATTTAAAATCGTCACAGTCACTCAACGATGCCAACTGTCGGGTCTGCTGCAATCTGTGAATTCTATTTACTAAATGTAACAGCAATAATAACGACACACAAATATTATCAAACATATATCCTTGTGGAATCCTTTATTCGGAAAAACACTGGTTGACTGTTTTAATAAATTTAAACAGGATAATCGCAACTGTAGCGCAAAATATAATTCTTCCTTTACCAGTTGGCAGCAGTAGCCAAACGTTTAGAATTTCTTCGAGACCAAAACAATGCTTTTTGTTAACGTTTTTAAATACAATATATCAATTATCTCAGGGCGTATATGGTTCGGGGATTATAAATTAAACAAAATATTACACTATTAATCAAAATACAAGTTTACAATTACAGGATATTACAACGTTAGAGTGATACGTACACACAGTAATTGGCTAGTGGTTACCAGTTTTAAAAAGGTTATGTCCAGTTCAGGCTTTGATAGTTATTATGTAAATTAAAAGTTCTTGTTGTGTTTAAAAAGGTGTTAGTCTTATATGGTGTTATTAGTGGTTGTTTCTAGTGTTCGTGTTATATGGTGTCTGTAGTTTAGTTGATTATTGCTTAACAGTAGTGTATACAAATGTGTGTGTTGTAGTACGATATAATGAGATGTCAGAATCACCAAATCCTCTTCTTATACTCTTCTTGGTTGAAGATGGGGCCCACGTACACGTCAAATCTTCTTTCTTGTCCCTCGTTCACTTCAAATCTTCTTCCTGGTTGTTATTTCTTCTAATCCATATAATGGGTAGTCTTCTGTTATTGCAAAGAGTTCGTATAGTGTACCTCTAACTGTATTTATCTGGTTGTATAGTTTTTTCACACCTTATAACATATAATGTAAGACGATTTAAGAACGCGTCTATCTGCTAAGATCGTTGTCAAAGAAGTCCCATTTTATTTATCCGAAATTTCTGGTTACTAAGGGTAAACTTGGAATCTGGTTGGTTAATTCGGATCTACATACTTTCGTTATTTCAAAGTCTAAAATTTGTTCAAAATCTTTAAATTAACATTACTCTTCCATACTGAATGGGAATTTAAAACCATTATCAGCATTATTTTGATCTTCACATTTGTTATATTTAGACACCAAACATGCCTATTTTTACTTAAAAACTATGGATGTTACAATTTTATTATTTGGAATTTTCTTAAATAACTTGATATGTGTTATTTTGTTTCTATATTCCTTGTATACGTTATTACCTATAAATACATCTACCTTTTCACATTTGCTTTACAAAATTTCTAATATAATTGTTCAAAATTTACTAAAGTTGGTTTCACCTGGCCTATGTAATAGTATTACCTTCATCACCATGTTTTAACATCTTTAACAATTAAATTAACTTCTAACACTCATCAAAATGGTTTAACATATAACGTTATTTTAACAACACAAAAGATATATTACTCCAATAGTTAAATTCATGCCCACATGGCTATGATTTTACCAAATCCTTGCACAAATAATTGTTTTCTACTCAGACTGTATAAGTGTTTGACACTTAACAAAACATCTTTATATAGTCCATTCTGCTTTGTCAATTAATCAATTTACCATGGTTTAACATCAGTTTTATTGTTATATTTGTTAACGCAACATAAAAAAAATGGAATTAATATCATTAAATTGACATTCCTTTAAACTAACTGTATCATCTGTTACATACAAAAAACACAACACAAATACTATGATATAACACTGTGCTAAAACATAAAACATGCACATTTTACAAAACAAATTCTATACTAATTGGTTAGTCCTTTGTCAGCTAATTTACTCATTATTCTGACACTGTCTATGTCATATTTACTATTTATATGGGTTTCAACATCCGTATACTTACTGATGTTTGACTTACAAAAATTACAATAAAATGAACACTGTTGCTCTACCTCACCACACAGTTCTAATAATCTTGTTACATTTACTGTTTATATGGGTTTCACTCTTGTTATAAATGTTATTGTGACCATGTTATAATTTGTTGTTTACTGGACAACCCTATGAACTCTATATGTGACACTTATTTGTATGGTTCATGTATCTATTATCAGGTGTATTTATATTTCTGTTACATCAATTAACTTAATTATTTACTAATATTTCTCTTACCTAATATTACATGTTTGGGCCTATTATCCCTCACTTTGTATTTTGATTATCTGGATATAATGATACATTAATTGAAACCATTTGTTTCTTTATAGTCCTGGTTCATAAGCTGTTTGTCTTTACAATTCTTTGTTTGGTCAATACTGAAAATTCATGTCATAGTTGGGGTTTGAAGACATCTGCATCACTTAGCCTAAATCATTAATTTGGGTACGGTCAGTTGTCTTACTAGTCAGTCTAAAATTGTTAGTCGTTCTTCTTCACTATCATCTTTGAAGATATTGTTCTTCTTGTTAGCTTCTTAACCAAAGTCTTCATTAAATCAGGTAAGATATTATGTTGTTCCAAATGTAATGTTACATATTACCCTGCCACCAAATTTGATCATTTTAATAAAATATTGTTTTTGTTGAAATTATCAATTACCTTAATTTTCACATTGTCATTTGTTATTCTTATTATGATCTGGTATACTTGTCTTTAATTATAAGTGTTCTATCCCTGGAACATGTTACTTCCCTAACAAATTAATCACCATATATTCTGGAATCAGTCGGGGGGCTCTCTTGACCTAATACCCCGCTGTCCTTACAATACATAATACATAAATAATATCGATTGCTGGAGCTATCTCGTCAGTCAATCACATTTAATAATTACCAGTCTATTCACGACTAAAATAAATAAAATAATATAATATATTCTTGGGATTGTTCACTCAGTCTAACTTCTCAGATCTAAATATTTCTTTCCATTGATTCTTTCAGATGTTTATTTTCTTGTGGCGATATTAATAACATTTTTTATTTTTAATTGGTACTATCTTCCCTTCCTTCTTTATCAGTACTGCTTAATCTTCATTTTTTTTTCATTCACTATCTTCATTCAAATTAAAACATAACAAGTATCTGTATCTTTAGTTGTTGTGGATTCCCTCACAATCATGATAGGTTATTTGTAATAAATTCGTTTCTAGTCTTGTCTCATTTTCATCGTTGATTGTCTACATTTGTCCTTTCTTATTCATTTTATATCACTATAGTTTCTTCTAATTTATGGATGTTGTATCTTTCTTTTATATTCCAATAATAAGTTCATAACTGTGTTTAATAAGAGGTGCTTATTTTGTTTAGAATTTGGAAATTTATTCCCAGTTGTTTATCTGCTTGATTCATAATTACATTATTAAACTGTACTGTAATTGGTCCTTACTATTTATCTAAATTCTGAAATATTCAACCTTGTTTATTGGGCTTCATTTAAAATTATATCCTGAATTATCAAAGTTGGTAAGATGGGCTTACTATGTTCTTTGAGTTTTGAGGTTTTATAATAATAAATTCTTCACTTCCAAATTAATTCTCATAAATAATTAGTTGTAAGTTGATCTTACTATTTTTTTAGAATTTTGGTGGTATTTTCAACTTCTACACTTCTTATTATAGTGCTTATTGTCATATGTCCTTCTGTACCCAGTATTGATGATCTTTTGGTAATTTTCGTTATGTCGGTCAGTTGCTCATACCTTCATTTGTATGGTTCTATTTCTTTATTCTTTATTCATATTATTGTTTCTCAATGAAACTTATTTCTCGTCTCCTTAAAATGGTTCTTTGGCCGTAGTCGGTTAGCGTAGCATCCGTCCCTTTTCTTGATGTTGTGTGGTATATAATTTATCCCGGGTCCATAATCTCAGTTGACCTTATTGTCCGCACTACCATTGTCTTTTTAATTATTTCTTTCCTTGTGGCATCTCTCGCTTCCTCCTTGTACTTCGTTCTTCCCGTTCTTATTCTTTCATTGGCTGCAAAGCTTATTCGACTCATCCTATCATATTGTTGATTAAAACAATATGTTACTGGTCCATCAATGACTAATGATATCATTGACATTTTCCCACGTACTTCTATTTCTGGTATTTCCCATTTATCTCTAGTCTTCTCTAAGTTGTAAACTATAGTTTTATGGTAAGTCACTATTGAAATTGCTTTTAATCTCCTCCTATAGTCTCTGGCATTCATGATTTCTTCATTGTTGGTAATTGGGATGTTCAGTACATTAATTAACCCAGTGTTCATCATCTCCCATTCTTCCGGTGTTTTTATTAAATTCTTTAGATGTGTTCTCCTTACTTTCTTTGGTTCCATTTCACTATCTTTAGTATTTTCTTTGTTTTCGTTAGTTTTCTTTTCGGGTAATACTACTCCTGGTTCCTCTGTTTTGTCGTTTGGTATTTCTTCTGTTTCTGGTTTGCCATCATTTTTTATTTCTTCGGTCTTCTCCTTTCTTAATTTTTCTCTTTTTAATCTGTCCTCTCTCATTTCCTTAATGTCCGCTTTTAATTTTTCCCTAAACAGTTTATTATCATTTATTATTTCTTTGGACATTTCCTCCATGAATTCCATCATACGTTTAATCATTTCTCACGTCTTCTCACCTTCCGTTTGTGTGGTTTCTTCTGGTTGTTTTTCCGGATCCTTTCTTGTTATATTTTCTATTTCCTCAACCGGTGTCGCTTCTTTATCTTCCATATTTAACTCGTCTACCTTCTCGGTTTCGGCCGCTCGTTTTCGCGATACTCTCGCTTCCTCATCTTGTTTATTCTGGTTTATTTGTCTATTAATAATAATTTAATTTATATTAAATTACACGCCTCACACGTTGGTGCGCCAATTTGTAACGATAAAATATATAGATGATTGTCGTGTTAAAGCCTCACTTCGGGTTCGTCTGTTGGTAACCAGATTTTTCGTTACGTACAATGTTATTGTGAATAGGTTACTTGTATTTATGTAGTGTGCACTTGAATTACACCACCCGTTGGAAGTTCAACTTGTAATATAGGTAAATAATGTAGCGACAAACTCGCACTGGAGTCGTCGATGTGTAATTATAAATGTGTTATGTTGAACGGCGAATGATTTTGTAAATTGCCGCTTACTCCCACTCTGCTGCTTCTTTTCCGTGACGTCATGTGCCGCCCCTTGGCAAGACAACACAAAAATCAGGAACTAGTTTAATTCTTTACCAGTAAACTAAACCAGCTGCCGTTGTTAGTAAAACTCTTACTAACAAATTACAAAACAAGTATGATATAGGAAACTGACAAGGTTTGCATAAACTTATTCACTCACTAGGTATTAGCTAAAACATCTCTTTATTGCTATTGAAGTATTAATCAAACATTATTACTGATTTTAAAGAAAGTTATTTTAGTAAATAGTGCTTTTACTGCTTCAAAGATCTTAATTATATTATTCTTGTTATATCAAAATTTATTCATATAACTGTTGCTTTTAATACCACGGATCCGGGTCTCAATTTTCTCAAAATTATTAATTTATCAATATATACATTACGGTTACTATTACTTCTTACAAAATTACAAAATATACAAATCTGATAATTTGTTCATTACATTGCGAAAGTTCTTTAAAGTTCTTTGTTACTTCTTATTAAGGGGAAATTTACAAAAGTTGTGGTTTGATATCACCTGAGGTTGTTGTTGTATTCTTGGGACATCTCCAGTTGTCTTCTACGGGTTGAGTACGTTGTTCTTGGTGTATCTACATCGGGTTGATTTTTTGTTAACTTGAAGCTCTCGAAGATAGGTTGTTTACTTGAAGTTCCAAATGTTGTAATTTCACTTTTCTTAGTGCAGATTCTTGTAGTTCACATTTTCTTTATTTTAATTACAGTTATAGTTCTCACTTTGCAGTACTACAGTCTAGTAGTTAACTATGCTACACTTACATTTGATTTTGTTTTTAAGAGATGTGTTGGCTACCTTTTTCTATTTTATTTATATATTTTCTCACAAACTCTAGACACTACATTATTCACAATAACAAGATTTCACGCTGGATATACTTCTAGAGAACATACACATACGTATATGTGTACAACACCAAAACTCACGTCTACTCATTGCGATGTTCTACGGCCGAATGCGCGTACGGTTTAGGGGAGAGGGCTCAGTAAGCTAGGGCGTATTTACGCGCTAAGAAAATAGTTCGTACTTTTCCTATTATTATTTATTCATTAATTAGAAGATAAATACTTTATGTTTATTTGATTATGACTTAGGGATTTCTTTATTTCTCTAGTCGCATTTTTTAATTATTTAAGTAATTATTATTATTATTTACTACTTAATACTTTTCTTGGCGTGTTGGTACTGGAAGGTTTCAAGTTGATTCAGGAATCTGGGTATAGGTAAGGGTGTATGATACTCTTACTTATTAAAATTAAAAAATTTTAATCTGTGCGATTTTTTATACATTTAAAATCGTCACATCCTCCTGCACTTAACTATGAAAAACGGGGGGGTCTGAATAATAGAAAATCTAATAAACACAATTATATTTTTATCTTTCGTGAAATTCCCTTTCTCTCGTTTCTTAACATCTACCTTAATATTATTTACATATAAATAGACATTACTTCTTTATTAATCTATTTGTTACTCTTGTTTCCCGTAACTTCACAATATAGTGGCCCGACTGTATACCTTGCATACTCTAACTCAAGTAGTTAGTTTTCTGCTCTTTCATTACCCTTTTCCAGTGGGGTGCCATTGTGACTATGTTACGTCTTGATCCCTATATCTCTTAATTCTACTACAGTAATCTAAAGTTGATCCCATACTCAACCTTAGATCCTATCTTAACACTAATTTCTTATTCTACTGAGATACGCGGAATTTCACAAAGTGGGAATCTTTATTTACATTTAAACTATGAGCAGTTACAATCTAAGAGGGGTCAAACACTTTACACTAGACGCATTGTATTATTCACTAGGGAGGTTTTCATTGTTTAGCGATGCTACCATTTATAACAATAGGGGAAGGCTTACTACAATATTTCCTGTACGAACTGGTTTGTCTCTATTACTGTCAAGCTGGGGGAATTATTTTGAAGAAGGCCACGACCGGGCGTTTACACGACTCAAATATACTTTTATTATTATTTTCTCTTTACTCATTTTACTTCTACACTTTACACTTTTATTACACGTTATTTTTATTCAAGCTATTATTAAACCTTTTTATTTAAAGTACTTATTATTTATTTTATTTCAAACACTTATAAACTTGAATTTATTTAAACACACATACACATATATCTTATTTCATATTCAGCTTTGGGATGTAATCTTATCTTAATTAATCAACATAACTTATTTCACAACAATTAAATTCTCAGTATTGACATATATTATTAATCAAAACAAAACGATAATACTATTTTAGTAGAGAGAAATTTCATATACGGAAAGTTCATTGATTTAACAAACAGCACAAAGAATCAGCTGTTTTGGGGTGTCGTCTAGTTGCATAGGGTGGTAATTCAGAACAATACAAAAACAGGAAAGAGCTTGTCTAACGTGGCTTTGTTTGCTTTAGGGAGGAGGGGTTATGAATGAGATGGGTTCTTACAAAGGGGAGAGTTTACATTCCTCAACACATATTTAACATGAACCAACTGGCTTGGAATTGACTTGTTTGGAATTGTTTCCCTACCAGCTATTACTTGCTTAACACGGCAAACTCGCGATACTAATATTATTATTATATAATTAAAATTTTACTCATTTATTATTATTTTTTTTTTTTCTGAGTGAATAAATTTATGTTTGTCCTTTTTTACCGTTAACGACTTATAAACTTACACAACAACAATTACATAATTATGTTGCAATTTTCTGTACGTGACACTCTGTAAGCAATATTTTTTTTTACCAAGTAAATTACACAATTTTAAATTCAGCAGAGTGGCGCAATTTTGTCCCGCCCATTGGCAAGACAACACAGAAATCGGGAACTAGTTTAATTCTTTACCAGTAAACTAAACCAGCTGCCGTTGTTGGTAAAACTCTTACTAACAAATTACAAAACAAGTATGATATAGGAAACTGACAAGGTTTGCATAAACTTATTCACTCACTAGGTATTAGCTAAAACATCTCTTTATTGCTATTGAAGTATTAATCAAACATTATTACTGATTTTAAAGAAAGTTATTTTAGTAAATAGTGCTTTTACTGCTTCAAAGATCTTAATTATATTATTCTTGTTATATCAAAATTTATTCATATAACTGTTGCTTTTAATACCACGGATCCGGGTCTCAATTTTCTCAAAATTATTAATTTATCAATATATACATTACGGTTACTATTACTTCTTACAAAATTACAAAATATACAAATCTGATAATTTGTTCATTACATTGCAAAAGTTCTTTAAAGTTCTTTGTTACTTCTTATTAAGGGGAAATTTACAAAAGTTGTGGTTTGATATCACCTGAGGTTGTTGTTGTATTCTTGGGACATCTCCAGTTGTCTTCTACGGGTTGAGTACGTTGTTCTTGGTGTATCTACATCGGGTTGATTTTTTGTTAACTTGAAGCTCTCAAAGATAGGTTGTTTACTTGAAGTTCCAAATGTTGTAATTTCACTTTTCTTAATGCAGATTCTTGTAGTTCACATTTTCTTTATTTTAATTACAGTTATAGTTCTCACTTTGCAGTACTACAGTCTA
The DNA here is from genome assembly GCA_034769895.1 of Magicicada septendecula. Lineage (NCBI taxonomy): Eukaryota > Metazoa > Arthropoda > Insecta > Hemiptera > Cicadidae > Magicicada > Magicicada septendecula. The sequence continues at coordinate 373,516,642 of CM068370.1, forward strand.
GTAGTTAACTATGCTACACTTACATTTGATTTTGTTTTTAAGAGATGTGTTGGCTACCTTTTTCTATTTTATTTATATATTTTCTCACAAACTCTAGACACTACATTATTCACAATAACAAGATTTCACGCTGGATATACTTCTAGAGAACATACACATACGTATATGTGTACAACACCAAAACTCACGTCTACTCATTGCGATGTTCTACGGCCGAATGCGCGTACGGTTTAGGGGAGAGGGCTCAGTAAGCTAGGGCGTATTTACGCGCTAAGAAAATAGTTCGTACTTTTCCTATTATTATTTATTCATTAATTAGAAGATAAATACTTTATGTTTATTTGATTATGACTTAGGGATTACTTTATTTCTCTAGTCGCATTTTTTAATTATTTAAGTAATTATTATTATTATTTACTACTTAATACTTTTCTTGGCGTGTTGGTACTGGAAGGTTTCAAGTTGATTCAGGAATCTGGGTATAGGTAAGGGTGTATGATACTCTTACTTATTAAAATTAAAAAATTTTAATCTGTGCGATTTTTTATACATTTAAAATCGTCACATCCTCCTGCACTTAACTATGAAAAACGGGGGGGGGTCTGAATAATAGAAAATCTAATAAACACAATTATATTTTTATCTTTCGTGAAATTCCCTTTCTCTCGTTTCTTAACATCTACCTTAATATTATTTACATATAAATAGACATTACTTATTTATTAATCTATTTGTTACTCTTGTTTCCCGTAACTTCACAATATAGTGGCCCGACTGTATACCTTGCATACTCTAACTCAAGTAGTTAGTTTTCTGCTCTTTCATTACCCTTTTCCAGTGGGGTGCCATTGTGACTATGTTACGTCTTGATCCCTATATCTCTTAATTCTACTACAGTAATCTAAAGTTGATCCCATACTCAACCTTAGATCCTATCTTAACACTAATTTCTTATTCTACTGAGATACGCGGAATTTCACAAAGTGGGAATCTTTATTTACATTTAAACTATGAGCAGTTACAATCTAAGAGGGGTCAAACACTTTACACTAGACGCATTGTATTATTCACTAGGGAGGTTTTCATTGTTTAGCGATGCTACCATTTATAACAATAGGGGAAGGCTTACTACAATATTTCCTGTACGAACTGGTTTGTCTCTATTACTGTCAAGCTGGGGGAATTATTTTGAAGAAGGCCACGACCGGGCGTTTACACGACTCAAATATACTTTTATTATTATTTTCTCTTTACTCATTTTACTTCTACACTTTACACTTTTATTACACGTTATTTTTATTCAAGCTATTATTAAACCTTTTTATTTAAAGTACTTATTATTTATTTTATTTCAAACACTTATAAACTTGAATTTATTTAAACACACATACACATATATCTTATTTCATATTCAGCTTTGGGATGTAATCTTATCTTAATTAATCAACATAACTTATTTCACAACAATTAAATTCTCAGTATTGACATATATTATTAATCAAAACAAAACGATAATACTATTTTAGTAGAGAGAAATTTCATATACGGAAAGTTCATTGATTTAACAAACAGCACAAAGAATCAGCTGTTTTGGGGTGTCGTCTAGTTGCATAGGGTGGTAATTCAGAACAATACAAAAACAGGAAAGAGCTTGTCTAACGTGGCTTTGTTTGCTTTAGGGAGGAGGGGTTATGAATGAGATGGGTTCTTACAAAGGGGAGAGTTTACATTCCTCAACACATATTTAACATGAACCAACTGGCTTGGAATTGACTTGTTTGGAATTGTTTCCCTACCAGCTATTACTTGCTTAACACGGCAAACTCGCGATACTAATATTATTATTATATAATTAAAATTTTACTCATTTATTATTATTTTTTTTTTTTTCTGAGTGAATAAATTTATGTTTGTCCTTTTTTACCGTTAACGACTTATAAACTTACACAACAACAATTACATAATTATGTTGCAATTTTCTGTACGTGACACTCTGTAAGCAATATTTTTTTTTACCAAGTAAATTACACAATTTTAAATTCAGCAGAGTGGCGCAATTTTGTGCCGCCCCTTGGCAAGACAACACAGAAATCGGGAACTAGTTTAATTCTTTACCAGTAAACTAAACCAGCTGCCGTTGTTGGTAAAACTCTTACTAACAAATTACAAAACAAGTATGATATAGGAAACTGACAAGGTTTGCATAAACTTATTCACTCACTAGGTATTAGCTAAAACATCTCTTTATTGCTATTGAAGTATTAATCAAACATTATTACTGATTTTAAAGAAAGTTATTTTAGTAAATAGTGCTTTTACTGCTTCAAAGATCTTAATTATATTATTCTTGTTATATCAAAATTTATTCATATAACTGTTGCTTTTAATACCACGGATCCGGGTCTCAATTTTCTCAAAATTATTAATTTATCAATATATACATTACGGTTACTATTACTTCTTACAAAATTACAAAATATACAAATCTGATAATTTGTTCATTACATTGCAAAAGTTCTTTAAAGTTCTTTGTTACTTCTTATTAAGGGGAAATTTACAAAAGTTGTGGTTTGATATCACCTGAGGTTGTTGTTGTATTCTTGGGACATCTCCAGTTGTCTTCTACGGGTTGAGTACGTTGTTCTTGGTGTATCTACATCGGGTTGATTTTTTGTTAACTTGAAGCTCTCAAAGATAGGTTGTTTACTTGAAGTTCCAAATGTTGTAATTTCACTTTTCTTAGTGCAGATTCTTGTAGTTCACATTTTCTTTATTTTAATTACAGTTATAGTTCTCACTTTGCAGTACTACAGTCTAGTAGTTAACTATGCTACACTTACATTTGATTTTGTTTTTAAGAGATGTGTTGGCTACCTTTTTCTATTTTATTTATATATTTTCTCACAAACTCTAGACACTACATTATTCACAATAACAAGATTTCACGCTGGATATACTTCTAGAGAACATACACATACGTATATGTGTACAACACCAAAACTCACGTCTACTCATTGCGACGTTCTACGGCCGAATGCGCGTACGGTTTAGGGGAGAGGGCTCAGTAAGCTAGGGCGTATTTACGCGCTAAGAAAATACTTCGTACTTTTCCTATTATTATTTATTCATTAATTAGAAGATAAATACTTTATGTTTATTTGATTATGACTTAGGGATTTCTTTATTTCTCTAGTCGCATTTTTTAATTATTTAAGTAATTATTATTATTATTTACTACTTAATACTTTTCTTGGCGTGTTGGTACTGGAAGGTTTCAAGTTGATTCAGGAATCTGGGTATAGGTAAGGGTGTATGATACTCTTACTTATTAAAATTAAAAAATTTTAATCTGTGCGATTTTTTATACATTTAAAATCATCACAGTCACTCAACGATGCCAACTGTCGGGTCTGCTGCAATCTGTGAATTCTATTTACTAAATGTAACAGCAATAATAACGACACACAAATATTATCAAACATATATCCTTGTGGAATCCTTTATTCGGAAAAACACTGGTTGACTGTTTTAATAAATTTAAACAGGATAATCGCAACTGTAGCGCAAAATATAATTCTTCCTTTACCAGTTGGCAGCAGTAGCCAAACGTTTAGAATTTCTTCGAGACCAAAACAATGCTTTTTGTTAACGTTTTTAAATACAATATATCAATTATCTCAGGGCGTATATGGTTCGGGGATTATAAATTAAACAAAATATTACACTATTAATCAAAATACAAGTTTACAATTACAGGATATTACAACGTTAGAGTGATACGTACACACAGTAATTGTATAGTGGTTACCAGTTTTAAAAAGGTTATGTCCAGTTCAGGCTTTGATAGTTATTATGTAAATTAAAAGTTCTTGTTGTGTTTAAAAAGGTGTTAGTCTTATATGGTGTTATTAGTGGTTGTTTCTAGTGTTCGTGTTATATGGTGTCTGTAGTTTAGTTGATTATTGCTTAATAGTAGTGTATACAAATGTGTGTGTTGTAGTACGATATAATGAGATGTCAGAATCACCAAATCCTCTTCTTATACTCTTCTTGGTTGAAGATGGGGCCCACGTACACGTCAAATCTTCTTTCTCGTCCCTCGTTCACTTCAAATCTTCTTCCTGGTTGTTATTTCTTCTAATCCATATAATGGGTAGTCTTCTGTTATTGCAAAGAGTTCGTATAGTGTACCTCTAACTGTATTTATCTGGTTGTATAGTTTTTTCACACCTTATAACATATAATGTAAGACGATTTAAGAACGCGTCTATCTGCTAAGATCGTTGTCAAAGAAGTCCCATTTTATTTATCCAAAATTTCTGGTTGCTAAGGGTAAACTTGGAATCTGGTTGGTTAATTCGGATCTACATTGTCACATACTTTCGTTATTTCAAAGTCTAAAATTTGTTCAAAATCTTTAAATTAACATTACTCTTCCATACTGAATGGGAATTTAAAACCATTATCAGCATTATTTTGATCTTCACATTTGTTATATTTAGACACCAAACATGCCTATTTTTACTTAAAAACTATGGATGTTACGATTTTATTATTTGGAATTTTCTTAAATAACTTGATATGTGTTATTTTGTTTCTATATTCCTTGTATACGTTATTACCTATAAATACATCTACCTTTTCACATTTGCTTTACAAAATTTCTAATATAATTGTTCAAAATTTACTAAAGTTGGTTTCACCTGGCCTATGTAATAGTATTACCTTCATCACCATGTTTTAACATCTTTAACAATTAAATTAACTTCTAACACTCATCAAAATGGTTTAACATATAACGTTATTTTAACAACACAAAAGATATATTACTCCAATAGTTAAATTCATGCCCACATGGCTATGATTTTACCAAATCCTTGCACAAATAATTGTTTTCTACTCAGACTGTATAAGTGTTTGACACTTAACAAAACATCTTTATATAGTCCATTCTGCTTTGTCAATTAATCAATTTACCATGGTTTAACATCAGTTTTATTGTTATATTTGTTAACGCAACATAAAAAAAATGGAATTAATATCATTAAATTGACATTCCTTTAAACTAACTGTATCATCTGTTACATACAAAAAACACAACACAAATACTATGATATAACACTGTGCTAAAACATAAAACATGCACATTTTACAAAACAAATTCTATACTAATTGGTTAGTCCTTTGTCAGCTAATTTACTCATTATTCTGACACTGTCTATGTCATATTTACTATTTATATGGGTTTCAACATCCGTATACTTACTGATGTTTGACTTACAAAAATTACAATAAAATGAACACTGTTGCTCTACCTCACCACACAGTTCTAATAATCTTGTTACATTTACTGTTTATATGGGTTTCACTCTTGTTATAAATGTTATTGTGACCATGTTATAATTTGTTGTTTACTGGACAACCCTATGAACTCTATATGTGACACTTATTTGTATGGTTCATGTATCTATTATCAGGTGTATTTATATTTCTGTTACATCAATTAACTTAATTATTTACTAATATTTCTCTTACATAATATTACATGTTTGGGCCTATTATCCCTCACTTTGTATTTTGATTATCTGGATATAATGATACATTAATTGAAACCATTTGTTTCTTTATAGTCCTGGTTCATAAGCTGTTTGTCTTTACAATTCTTTGTTTGGTCAATACTGAAAATTCATGTCATAGTTGGGGTTTGAAGATATCTGCATCACTTAGCCTAAATCATTAATTTGGGTACGGTCAGTTGTCTTACTAGTCAGTCTAAAATTGTTAGTCGTTCTTCTTCACTATCATCTTTGAAGATATTGTTCTTCTTGTTAGCTTCTTAACCAAAGTCTTCATTAAATCAGGTAAGATATTATGTTGTTCCAAATGTAATGTTACAACGTTTATATCTCAATTATTACAATTTCAATTCGGGTTCTATTACTATCATTGTACAGCTTATTTATTCATCTTTATTTTGACATGGCTTGATGCCAGTTTGGTCACAGTTTTCATTAATATTTCGTTACTTTAAACTTACTAGTGAATTGTTTACATGCATCGTCTGCTAAATGTTGCAAATCCGACTATTAACTTTTTTCCTAATATTTCCTTAATTATTATTAATTTCTAATTTGAAGATGATTAATTGATTACAAAGAATACCTTATTATACATAAATGCTGCATTCAGCTGAACAATATTAATTATCTGTTTACATTTGTTGATTTACTAACATAAACTTCCATATTTTACTATATTTAGTTTTAAAATGTCCTTCTCATCTCTTATTTTTATAACATCACCCATGTGGTGACGCTTTACATTCTTTTCATCATTGTCATGATTCTACTTCATTATGCTTAGTAGGATTTCTATTTAATTCTTATTTCTTTGATTTAAATTGGTCATTCAGGGTCTATTATCATCATGTTACAATGTTTTGTTCCCTGACTATTATTATCTTTCTGTACACATTTTACTTACTTATGAAGTTACCTAAACACATACAGTGCTTACATTTATAGTTATTCTTAATTTATGATAATACATATTTGGCTTTCACATTATCTTTTACAGTTTGTGACTATTCCTAGCATAGTTCACTATATTGGTCCTTTTTAAATCATTGTTTTGACTTAGATCAGCTAATGTGCTGTTTTTTTATTCATAATATATACAGTACAATACTATTCAAGTCAAATGTTATTTTACTTATTCTGTTTGATTTTATTTATCAAATGTTTTTATTGAGCTCACTTGACAGTTTATGTCGGAAACTTGTCTTGTCATTTCGTCTTTGTCATTCAGTTTATTTTGTGATGGTACAATTCTGGTGCAAATATTAAATTAACAAAACATGGTATAAAAGACCATAAGTATTGTATTCCTTCATTTTTTAATAATTTGGTCATAATTAATTAAACCTTTAATAATCCCTGTAAAGCTACAGTGAGTGAACTATATAAATATTTTGTGAACGCAAAAGTGAATTGCCAGGATTCTAACTGTTTCATCATAAAAAACCAAGAAACACAGCAAAAAACGTATGTCGCATACTGAGATAAGGTGCCTATCCCTGATGACGCCAGCGATGAAGCTGTAAACAGACGAACAATAACTTGATGACGTAGTTTTCGCCCCACCTACAATATATGGAACAAAGACTCTTGGTCATTTCATCAGAAAGCGTGAGCGCAGCCGGCCGGCAAACCATTCCCCGAGTGTGAATTTCAACTTTTACACCACTAAAAGTGGTTAATTAACTAACTAAAATATCGGAAATGTTGGGGCGTTAACGAAATTGGACAGGTGTCATCGGCCGATGGATCGTCCATAAAATAGTGTGTATAGAATCTGTCCAAGGCGTTTTCGTGGGCAGACACGACGGTGTGGGCCTTTAGAACGATGTAAAATTACAGATTGTGCACGAGACGGACGACCCTAGAAGTGCGGTGAGACCTGTACAACATATAGGTGAGAACGTTCTAACATCATTTTTATTTTCACATCAAATAACATAATTCAATATAAAATGGCCAACTAACATTTCATTCAATATAAAATGACCAAAATTTTAAATCAAAATCTATTTAAGAAATTGAAATGAGCTCAGTTAAAAGAAATTGTACCAGAGTGAGAGAGAGAGAGAGTGAGAGGGAGAGAGTGTCGTATAATTTCTAAGTGCTGGGTTGTGCAGGTATTAAATTTGTTTTGGTTTTAGCATATTATACTCTATTTCATGTTATTATATGTTTAGTATATTTACAATGTTTATTTCTAATAATGTTTATTCAAAAATATATAGGACTACGCCCCGAGGCCTAGTAACGTGCGTGTTTGGCACATAGTAGAATCATTTTTATATGTAGAATCTTTTTGATAATAATAATATTTTGGTAACCATTTCAACTAAGAGTATTTATTTCAGATAACACTTCCTGCTATCATATCGTTCGCTTAACATGAATTCTGGCCCGCAAAATAAGTCTAATATCATATGTTGGTAATTTCCAACATGGCGCCCGTAATTATACAATGTTTATGGTAAAGGTAGTTATATGTATGTGATTTGTATAATCACATTTGGTCGCCTGGCGAACAGGGACTCCATATAATCTAATTTTATGTGGGGTAAGCCTACGAAGAGAGCGGAAGAAATTATCTGATATAATAAATAAATTTTAATACGTAAACATAACCAAATTTTACGAAGTTAGGTTATACGATTGTATGCATGCGTGTATTGTAAAATTGCAAACATGAGTACTAATGATAATGTTACAATAGAAATCAGTACAGCTGATGTAAATTTGACTGGTGAGATGGATGTTCAACCAACTCAAACTAGTCAGACTGACAAGGCAAATACGCCTGTATCTGTAGAGACAGAGAAGGTCGCTACATCCATGTCAGCTAGTTCAGAAGGTAAACCAGATGGTACCGCTGCTTTGATGCAGCTCTTATTAAATAAATTTAATGAAAAATTTACAAATTTGAATGACAAATTTGATAAACAAAGTGGAAAATTTGATAGTTTTGATATCAAGTTCAATGAATTAAAGAATGAAATTAAAAACGGTAACGATATTCTCATTAAGCAGTGTAATAAAGTAATTAAAAAATTGGATGAGAATTTAATTCAACTAGAAAAACAGAAGGCGAATAGTAGTGAAAACAGTACGAAAAACTAAGTACTGACTAATAACGTAAGTAACAGTGATAATCTGCATAATGAATTTACAGATAGTAAGAATATGATATTAGAAAATGATAATAAAAGTATTATGAGTGAAAATGAGGTGTTTGAGTGTATTGAGTCAGAAAGAGAGTTTGGAGAAAGTATGTTTGTACAAGGGGTGCAAGGGGTAGAATTTTCTTTTGATGTTGTGTTAGGGGGTGAAGAAAAGTCTTCACGTATTTTTTATAAGGACAAGAGTTCCTTCAATTTATATTTGGGAGACGATAGGTCTACAAATAAAGTTTCTTGGTGTTTTTGTGTACCTAATAAGTGGTGCAGTAATTTTGAGTTAGGGACCCCTGCATATTTGGAGAGAGAGAGTGTAACTTGGTGTTATGGTGAGAAATATATTAAGAGAGAAAGTGTAGAGAGATATTGTGAGAGAAAGAAAGTAATAGAAATTTTTAAAGTAAATAGAAAGTACAGAGAATTGGTAGAGAGGTTAGGCATAGATATGGTGGATGAAAATAATAAATACTTACCTTGTAGTAACAGTGAAATTGAAATAACAATAAATGATGAGAATAATGGTATTAAGTACTTACCTGTGGTAGAAAATTATGATGATAATTACAAGATGAATAACAAGATTATAACATATGATCTTACTGATATAGACAGAACCCTACTCGATCGTGATTTGATATATTTGTTTGATATATGAATATGAATATAATGTTTCTAATCATAAAATGTTTTCATTAAAAAATAAGATAAATAGACGTAAGATAAGAATGTTATTCAACGATGGAGGATAGAGTGTTTCAATTGTGTAATGAACATTAAATATATGTGAAAAGTGGTATTGAATTGGACTGCTATGGACTGAGTTTGATAAATAACCAAATAATGTGTTTGGAGTTTATATTTTTCATTGTATTAAATGTATTTACATATCAATGTATTTATGTATTTTTGATGTTGTATTACAGGTATATTTTGTGTACACCAGTTATTATGTATTTTAATAATTAACATGTTTTGTTTAATTAAACAAGTTTAAACAAATGAATAATATTTAAAGGTCAATTACTGAATTAAAATAGTACAAAAGAAAGTTGTACTAATTAGTAACAGAAGTAAATCGTAATAGAAAGTTTCTAATGAAGTTAAATTATTAATTCATTTGTAATGAAAGTAATTCCTAATGAATAATTAAATAAATGATTAAGTAAGAATATATATTTGAAAAGTGAGATGTACTGTTATGAGTAGATGAGAGATGAATTTTATAAGACAATTGTCAATGATTACAGTAAGGTAGAACGTTTAAACAGGAATAGTGCCTGGGTATAGATAAAGGCAGGTGAGTTATTTAATTGAAGTAAATGGGAGTTAGATAGTTAATAATTTTTAAAGAAAATAATATCAAGAGAGTATTAGATATTTAGGGACACAGTAGTTAGTGATTATTTGTAAAGGTGTTTAAGTCAAGGTATAAATATATATTTGTTGTTGATGATATTTTGTAGTGGGGGTGAGGTGATAAGGAGTAGCCAACTTATAGTGTTGTGGCAGGTAATAGCGTAGTTTAAGGGAGTGTTTGCCAAATTTTTTGGAAGGGCAAAATATTATGAATGTATATAGCCAGTTAGGGAATACCCATCTCTGTACAAAAACGCGCGGTGCTATAGGATTTATCGTCGGAATGAAATTAGTAAAGGTGTTTATAATTGAGATATTGGTGTCATGATAGGTAAATTTGGTTGTCAGTTAGAAGAAGGTGAGTAAGATTATAATAAGTAAAGGCATAGTGAATATAGGAGTCACCCAGACTAAACAATGATAGAAGGTGAAAGGTTAGGTAGTTAGTTAGGTAGAAAGTTCAGAGTAGAAAGGTAATGAAAAATGAATAATGAAGTAATAATAATAATATGAATATTAATAATAAATGTGAAATAAATATTAATAATAATATTATAATAATTGATGTCTAATTAATTAATTAATTGAAATTGTAACTTAAATGATTTAAATATAACTTTAACTAGAATATGCAAATTTGAATGCAAATCTTAATCAAGATTAAATAGGTAATGTAATTACAAAAGTATTTCAATGTATTACTGTATTAATATAATAATAATGTGTATTATGATGTATCAATGTATTATCATGTATTATGTAATGAAATTTTAACATGATTTATGGAAATAGTGTGTGTGGAGGAGAAAAAGGGGTAAATATAATTGGCGCTGTCAATAACAATTATTACCTGTTAATAATGATAGTAATGATTTTAATAATAATTTTAATTTCAATAAGATTTTCTTAATGATGTTTTTTCTATAATTTGTTTTTCTCCATGTTTGAATATTTGGGAGATTTATATGGGAATTTCCATGTTTTCATTTATAATTAAATTAAATTCTTTTTTATATCAATATGTGTTTCTTTTATAATTATAAAACAGAAAGAGTTAATTATTATCGATGGGAATCGAAACAATTTAATAATTCAGGGTAGTTAACAAAGCGAAGGGCCATTCTGTATAATTCTTGTGTGTTACAATTTTTATATTATATTTCTAGTATTTCAAGCAAACCCAGTGCTTATTAGCACAAACCAGCACCTAGCTAAGGGGAACCAAATCAGTTAAGGATAGAGTAATTTACCAAGCCACTATTTTGATATTTTTCATTTATTGTTTCAGTGTTTGGTGATGTTATGACGGCGGTCCTGAGCTGGCCAGCGCGTCAGAGCAGGGGTGTTACGCGCCTAATTGGCCTTATGGTGTTAGGATCTCGAAGGAGAAGTCCAATAAGGTCATGCAGGTACTGTCATCGTCATCAGACCACGGGTGAGTTATTGATTTTCTTTTTGTATAAATTGTAAGGGGGTTGTGGCAACCTATCCTGGCTGATCCCTTTAGGAAGTATGAATGGGTCAATGAAAGTTTTTATGCTTCGGCACAAAATCTTTCATTGAGGGGGTTTTGTGATGGTACAATTCTGGTACAAATATTAAATTAACAAAACATGGTATAAAAGACCATAAGTATTGTATTCCTTCATTTTTTAATAATTTGGTCATAATTAATTAAACCTTTAATAATCCCTGTAAAGCTACAGTGAGTGAACTATATAAATATTTTGTGAACGCAAAAGTGAATTGCCAGGATTCTAACTGTTTCATCATAAAAAACCAAGAAACACAGCAAAAAAGTATGTCGCATACTGAGATAAGGTGCCTATCCCTGATGACGCCAGCGATGAAGCTGTAAACAGATGAACAATAACTTGATGACGTAGTTTTCGCCCCACCTACAATATATGGAACAAAGACTCTTGGTCATTTCATCAGAAAGCGTGAGCGCAGCCGGCCGGCAAACCGTTCCCCGAGTGTGAATTTCAACTTTTACACCACTAAAAGTGGTTAATTAACTAACTAAAATATCGGAAATGTTGGGGCGTTAACGAAATTGGACAGGTGTCATCGGCCGATGGATCGTCCATAAAATAGTGCGTATAGAATCTGTCCAAGGCGTTTTCGTGGGCAGACACGACGGTGTGGGCCTTTAGAACGATGTAAAATTACAGATTGTGCACGAAAATGATGACCCTAGAAGTGCGGTGAGACCTGTACAACATATGGGTGAGAACGTTCCAACATCATTTTTATTTTCACATCAAATAACATAATTCAATATAAAATGGCCAACTAACATTTCATTCAATATAAAATGACCAAAATTTTAAATCAAAATCTATTTAAGAAATTGAAATGAGCTCAGTTAAAAGAAATTGTACCAGAGTGAGAGAGAGAGAGTGAGAGGGAGAGAGTGTCGTATAATTTCTAAGTGCTGGGTTGTGCAGGTATTAAATTTGTTTTGGTTTTAGCATATGTAACGTTACCAAATTTGGTAGTTACATAAAGTAAGCAATTATAACGTCAAGTGACGGGAAAGCATGAAAGTATTTCTAGATAAGTAAAACTATGTGAACAAAAAGTGTCTATCTACAGATATATTAGTGTAAAGTTCCAACTATGAAGAAGAAAGTGTAACATAGCAGCATCGTACTCGAAATGGAGAAAGAAAATGACCATGAGCCAAAATAAAATGTTAGAAACCAGGCCCAATAGATTCCAACAGTGAGGGGAACCAACAAAAATAATAAAAGTGTAAAAGAAGACAACAGGATTCCAACAGTGAGGGGAACCAACAAAAATAATAAATAATAAAAGTGTAAAAGAAGACAACAAGATTCCAACAGTGAGGGGAACAAATGAAGATAGTGACTATAATAAAAGTGTAAAAGAAGACAACAGGATTCCAACAGTGAGGGGAACCAATAAAATGACTATGCAAAATAAAGGAAGAAACAACTCAGGAGCAACCACAATGATGGCAGACAAACCAATATATTTACAAATATAAATATTATGAAACAACGACTACTACAATGGAAATATTGAAGAAGACGTTCAAACCTAAAGAAGAAAGGAAGAAGAAGGACAAGGAAACATGACATGAAGAGAGAAGAAAATGGATAGACCATACAAGAAATCATCATTCATCAAGTATACTAGAGACAATACTAGTAACCAAAAGAATAGTGATTGTCAACTATGAAGAAACAGTGTTTAACATATTTAAGAAATCACAAACAGTTATAGTGAATACTTAATGTAAGTGTGAGAACCTGTGACCAGTTAACTAATTTTAACCTAATAAACCCCACAAACAATTCCAGTGATAAGGTTTATAGCGGAAGAAAATGTGTTACTTTCATAGTGGAAACATCAAGGATTAAATAGTCAAAAAATACACAGACAGTTAGTGTGACTAGTTTAATGAAGATTGTGATCCAAATAGATAATCATAAGACCACCAAACAATGTAAGATAGAACAGTTATATTATTGTTCATAGAACTTGATAATAAAAACCTTTGTAAATTTCAAAAGAAATGTAACTGAATGCCACGGCAAAACAGAATACAATACAAAGAAAGGCCAGAAAAAATAATAACAAACAAAGTAGTTTGTTAAATATCAAACAAATGTGACAGAAATTAGTTACAAACCATGACAAGAAAGGTATTATCATTAGTTCAAGAATATTTGTATTATTGTTTAAGAAGAAGTAGTGTAAACATGTGTATTAATCAACAATCAAACTATTGTAATAGAATACCATACTGAAGTCATGATAGTAGTAGCAAAATGCTGCATTAGAATATGTTGTACATTGTTACATAACTCCATAGGAAAGGCACCTATGAAACAAAAAATCATACATGTTAGTTTAACCAAACAACCACCAACAATTGTGTCAATCAAAGATTCGTTATAAGTAATGATACACCCTAATAAACAGTGTATTATATTGAAATACACTGCAAATAAAGCAGACCAAATATGATAGCACAAAGCTAGATGAAAGGGAACCTAATATGCCAAATTAGTTAAACAAAATACATTGTTAAAACTTGTACAAAGATTGATGAAAGTATTACCAGTAGTTAGAAGAACATCTGGTACTACTATGAGAACAGATTATAAGTATAATGATAATAGTTTTATGATCAAAATATTGTAAACTAGCTGACTATGAATGCATAGCCAGAAGTGAGCAGAGGCAATGTAACCAACTAGTTAAGCAAAATACCTTATTAAAACTTAAACAGAGATTGATGAAAGTGTTACCAGTAGTAAGAAGGACACCTAATACTACTATGAGAACAGACCGTAACCATAAGAATAGTAATTTTATAGATAAATTATTAAAAACTAAATGACCATGATGGTGGAATCAGAATGTAAACAAACAATATGTAGCAAGTTATTTATGCAAAATGCAACATACAAACTTGTTCGAAAGTAAATAAAAATGTTATCAATGATCAGAAGGATGTCTGATACTACTTTGAGAATCTATGTCAAATATAATAATTGTTGGATATATGCAATACATTTATATTGTATAATATATGTAATGCGCGTGAGCATGTATAAGTTTGTTAGTTTTCAGTTTGTAACAAGACGCCGTGAGTGAAGCACGTGTTGTAGTACTGTGTATTAAGTATGTATTGTGTATGGTTTAATAAACTTTATTATACTCTGAAAACTCTTATATTACTTCAATCCACACTTTAACATGGTAGCAGAGCGTGGTTTAATAAACTTGTGGTCAAGAGTTTAAGTGAGTATAGTATCGTTTTTTTGTGCTGTCGCATGCTGTGATACGGAAAAATGGCGAAGTACAATGACATTACAATTCCAGTGTTTGATGGAGAGGACTATAGTATGTGGAGAAAACGTATTGTGTTGTTTTTGAAATTTAAAAAATGTGATGAAGTGATAACACGAGCAAAAACGGCGCAGGATAAAGACCCGTGAGACGATAATGATTTAAAGGTTATGAACTATATATACAGTAATATAACGAATAAGCAATTGGAATTTATTAGTGATAAAACAACGGAGTATGAAATAATTCAAAAGTTTGATGAAATGTATTTGAAAAAGTCTACGGCATTGCAAATTGTATATAGAAATAAATTGGAAAAATTAAGACTTAAAAATTATACTGATGCAGCGACATTCTTCAGTGATTTTGAAAAAACTGTGAACGAGCTTAAAAACGCGGGTGCTACTGTGTCAGAAAAAGAAAAATTAAATTATATGTTAAATACGTTGCCGGATTCATACAGTTATATAGGCGATTTAATAGACGCATTAAAAGAAGAAGATCAAACTGTGGATTATGTGAAAAGTAAAATTCAAATGACTGAAATAAAGCATCAAAAAGATGAATATTCTGGACGAAAATCTAACGCATTCATGGCGGATAAAAGTCGACAACTGCGAAGATGCTTTCAATGTGGCAAAACTGGTCATATCAAAAGAGACTGTAAATATGGTGGCCAAGCGGCAGGCAGCAGCAATACATGGCGAGCACCACGAGGCAGACATGAAACCGAAAAAAATAACTACGCCAGACGGCATGGCAATTTTCGAAGTCAGCGAGGTGCAAGAGCACATCAAGCAACTCAGTCGCAGCAGAAGAATCCAGATACGAGCGCATGGGTTATAAGAGTCGACTATCACACGGCGCATAATAGTAAGGTAGATAAAGATAAGTTTAATAATTGCGAGATTAATTGGTTATTAGATAGCGGTTGTACTGACCATATAATAAATAATGATAAATATTTTGATAAATGTATGATACTTAAAGAACCTGTTAATGTTTATTTGGGAGATAATAGAGTTGTAAAAGCAACTAAAATTGGTAATGTGGTAAGTTACTTTGATCTTTTTGGTAAGAGAAATGAAGTAAACATGCAAAATGTATTTTATGCTAAAGATATGCATACAAATTTAATAAGTTATGGTAAAATAATGGAAAATAATACTATTATTTCTAAAGGTAAAATGACAAAAATTATTGATAAGTTTGGAAATACTACAGCTGTAGCTTGGAAAGAAAATGGTCTATATAAGATGAAAAGTAAATTAAAAAATGTAGAGTCATTGGTAAATGTTGCAAATAAAAATTGTGATAATATGAGTAAAAAAGAAAGGTGGCATCATATGCTGGGCCATGTAAATTTTAATTATTTGAATATTTTGTGTAAACATAAATTGTTAAGTGGTATTCCAAATGAACTTGAATCAGAATTCATGAAGTGCAAAATATGTGTTGAAAATAAAATGCATAATATTCCATTTGAAAATAATAGAAAAAGAGCTAAAGATATTTTAGAAATTGTTCATACTGATGTGTGTGGACCTTTTAAAACAGCTGGTCTAAACGGGGAAAAATACTTTATTTCCTTTATTGATGATTACAGTAAGATAGCTAAAGTTTATACCATGATGTCTAAAGTAGAAGTTTTCAATTGTCTTGTTCAATATGTAAATGAGTGTGAAAACTTAACGGGTAAAAGAATTAAATTTTTGAGGTGTGATAATGGGAAAGAATACTTAAATGGTAATATTTATAATTTTGCCAAAGAAAAAGGTATTATAATTAATAATTGTCCTGCTTACATACATGAATTAAATGGAACCGCAGAACGGTTTAACAGAACGATAATGGATATGTCACGTTGTTTATTAGCTGAAGCACAAATCCATAAAAAATATTGGCCTGAAATAGTTTGTGCTGCTACTTATTTGAAAAATCGTACGTTATCAAATACTATAGAAAAGAAAACTCCTTATGAAATATTTTTTGGGACGAAACCGAATGTTTCAAATTTACATTTATATGGTAGTAAAGTTTTTGTAAGAAAACCGGAACAAAAAAGATTTTCTAAGTGGGATAAAAAGGCTGATATGGGAATTTTGATCGGTTATAGTGAAGTTGGTTATAGAGTGCTAATTAATGGAAAAGTAATAGTGGCTAGACATGTTGATATTGTTGAAGAAAATGTAAATTGTACTGGCTTGAATGAATGTGAGTCTGATAAAGAAGTATATGAATCTACAGATAATGAATCTCTTGATGATAGCTTTAAAGGTACAGATGAAAATCTAGGGGATGAAAATGAAAATAAAATAAAAAAATCTGAGCGTATAAGAAACCCACCAAAAAGATATGAAGATTATTATGTATATAATAGTAATATTTTTGCAAATTATTGTAGAGCAGATACTCCTAGTACATTTGAGGAGGCGCTTGAGAGCAATGAAAGTAAGTATTGGTCAAAAGCTATGGATAAAGAAATTGATTCGTTAAATAAAAATAAGACTTGGCAATTAGTTGAAAATGTAAATGGTAAAAAAATATTGGATGTAAAATGGATTTATACAAAAAAGTCTGACAATGCTTATAAGGCCAGGTTAGTTGTAAGAGGTTTTCAACAAACCGATAAAATTGATGATGTTTATTCTCCTGTTGCGAGAATGCAAACTTTAAAGATTTTATTATCATACTGTTGTCAAATGGGTCTAATTATTGAACAAATGGATGTAGAAACTGCATTTCTAAATGGTAAAGTAAGTTCTGAGGTATATGTCCATCAACCAAAAGGTTATGAGGATGGTACAAATAGAGTGTGTAAGTTAATAAAAGCTTTGTATGGTTTAAAGGAAAGTCCCAGAGCTTGGTATGAATGTCTTGATAAATTTTTAATAAGTTTGGGTGTTAAGAAAAGTAATTTAGATTATTGTTTATATACTTTTGGAAATGGAAAAGATACTATTTATTTATTAATATTTGTGGATGATTTATTAATTTGTGGACGTAACAAAGAAAAAATGCAAAATATTATGAAACTTTTATCAGAAAAATTTAAAATGAAAGATCTTGGTAAAATTAAAGAATATCTTGGTATTACCGTAGAGTATAAGTTCCGTAAATGTGGAATAAAATTAAGTCAAACAAAATATATTGAGTCATTAGTAAGAAAGTATAATTTAGAAAACAGTAAGATGTATAATACACCTATGGAGGTAAATTTAAAAGTTGAAAAGTCTGATATTTGTGGAAGGAATATTCAATATAGAAATTTAATTGGTGCATTATTATATATAAGCTCAGCTACAAGGCCCGATATAAGCTTTAGTGTAAATTATTTAAGTAGATATCAGAATTGTTATAATGAAACACACTTTAAATATGCTTTGCGAATATTAAAGTACTTGTATTTAACGAAAGATTTAAAATTGACTTATAAAAGAAATGATAATTCTGAAATTATAGATTGTTATGTTGATGCCGATTGGGCTGGTGACCATTTGGACAGAAAATCTACAACTGGTTATGTAATTCGATTATTTGGTAATGTAATTTATTGGAAGTCTAGAAAACAAAAGTGTGTAACAAAGGCTTCGACATATGCAGAGTATGTAGCGTTGTCGGAAGCTGTGAGTGAATTGAAATTTGTGAAAGAATTGCTAAAATTGTTTAATGTAACTTTAGAAAAACCGATTAATATTTTTGAAGATAATTCAGGAGCGATAAGTTTAGCAAAGTATGGAAGTTTTACGAAAAATTCTAAACATATTGAAGTTCATTACCATTATGTACACGAATGTATAAAACAAAATATGATTAATGTTGTAAAGGTAAATTCTGATGATAATATTGCTGATATATTTACAAAGTCATTGTGTAAAGAAAAGTTTGAGAGATTTCGAACTATGCTGAACTTGAAAAGTTGAACTTGAAATGTGTATTTGTAAAAATTAAATTTGTAAATACAATATAAATGTAAGGAGGCGTGTTGGATATATGCAATACATTTATATTGTATAATATATGTAATGCGCGTGAGCATGTATAAGTTTGTTAGTTTTCAGTTTGTAACAAGACGCCGTGAGTGAAGCACGTGTCGTAGTACTGTGTATTAAGTATGTATTGTGTATGGTTTAATAAACTTTATTATACTCTGAAAACTCTTATATTACTTCAATCCACACTTTAAGAATAATAACAATTTAGTTATTGATTTATCAAAAAATAACTGACTACCATGTCATGACCTAATGTAAACAAACCCATTACTAGAAATTGAAGGGTTCTCAGATAGCTAAAAGCTAACAAATATATTAAATGAATTAGGTACTATAGTTGTACACTAGTTGCATTTACAACATAATATACCTTATATAGAAAAACCATAAACAAAGTGACAATTTGAAGAAAAGAGATAGGAAGGTAGTTAAATAATACTACTAGTATATGAAACCCAACCTTGTGCATATACTAAAGTATAGACCCATGTAAATAAACATTTATATTATTGTTAGATTACAAAACCAATGTTATTAGATAAGGAAAAATAGTATTAAGGACAATTATGAATAATCGAATATGGACGCTAAAGACGCCATGATCAAACATTGTTTGGGTAACAATTATTCCCAAATTTTTGTATTAAACACTTGAGAAATAGACTCAAATCGTTTAATCAAAAGTGTTTTAGTGTAATTAGTTAAGTTTTGGTGTAATAAACTTATTAACTATAAGATTCACCATAAAAATTTGTGAAATCGATATAGTGATTTAATAATGGACGGATTATAATCTTGTTTGGACTTTATTTAAAGCTCAGGATGTCCGCGATTTATTGGCACCAACCACTCAACGATTAGACAAATAATAAGAAAGTTATAACGATTATAAACTTTTTAATTATTTTGTGCACCAGTGCTTACGTCATTCTAATCTCAAACCCAAATGCAAAATTGGTAATAAATTAAAAATTTTACTAAGTCAAGGTACTTTGGGTCGGAGAGTTCAAAGAATTCAACCAATCAAATGAATGAAAACCGGCAGACAAGCCACAGACGCTCCGGAGGAGCGTGACAGTCATCTATCAATCATCAACGAGACAAGACGTATCATTCGACGGACCAAGTCTATGAAGAAGTTTATTTTGAATTGTGCGCGACATATAAACAGAAGTCAAACTACATACACCTAACCTACATACCACACAGAATTAACGTGTGTACAGTGCGGAGTGAATAAGAATTAAATACGACCAGTGTATAATATCGGTCGTATTTTCGAGTGTTGTGTTGAAAATAAACCAGGGAGTACAATATTTTTCATTAGTTAACAATAAAACAGAAATAATCATTTCTATAAAAACAATTGGTCGGATACTACGCTAATCAGTAGGAGCGAAGTATAATAATGCTGATGAAATTTATCAGAATTGACGAAAGAATTGTTTCGCAATTTTTAACTTGATAAATAAATGTTTTCAATATTCTTCATAATTAACAGAATCAAGATTATTTTAGTTATTACAAAATATGAGCGCCGCCAATAGTCGCTCAATTGACTCATGCAGTTTTTTGATTTTATTAGTGGAAATAAATATTTTAATTTTTTTTGCGAAAGAATATTCGATTCTACTGATAGTTATGCATAAGAAATATTATAAATAATATATGTATGTTTAGATTAAGAAGAAATCAATGCTTAATATAATTAACCCTAATAACTATTCACGTTATTAGATAACCTAAAAATAATAACCACAATTTGTCACCTTTTTGTCATAAGTCTGTTCTCAAATAATACAAACCAGATGAAAGCTATAACAAGAGTTTTTTTTTTATTATAACTTTTTCTCTTGTAAATAAATAATTCCTATAGTTAACTATTAAAATGTAATAGTACATTTTAGCAGTGCAAATCAACGCACTTGTTTATTGTCAAAGTAACTACTCTATACTGGGTACTAATTCCCGCGTACGATAATACCATAATTATCGATTATATGGTACCAATTTTCAATTTTAATATTTGTTTGTTTGTTTTCTATTAATTGTTTATTAAATATCATTATAAAACACCACATCTTGTATCTGGCATCATGTCACTTAAAAGAATCACACGAACTTGGTAATTAAACTATGTAAGAGGACATAACCTCTCAAAATAAAAATTATTGTATAACCTGTTAGTAGCCAGTGTTACCAGGTTATAACCAGTGTTACCAGCCTTGAGGTTAAGAAGAGTTTCATTTTAAATTTGTTCATAGTAATTATTTTCTGTAAAATTATTAGTGACTGATTGTTAATTTTTAAAAGCTTTTCTAGCATTCCAAACTGTTAATAAACCTCAATATTTTGTTACCAGTGGAAAAAGTGTTTAATTTCCAACTTAAAATAGTTCATTTTTTCATAGCCAGTTCTATCAAAAGGTGGCGGAAGAATTTAAATATTCCTGATAATTCAAAACACTATTCAGTTGTTATTTTATGATTATTGTGCATGCTAATCACGTTTGATATTCAAATAGAATATCTCCTTGTATGTGTAGCGTGTATGTTACAGCTGAGCAGTCACCCAACAGAACAGCAATATCCACATATGGTAAGTGGGGAGGTTACCAGCGGAGTGCGAAAAATACTTTTAAATTAAAAGATTTAACCAGCGATACCCACACATTTACTAATCACAATCAGACTGATAATAATAATTATAATTTTGGATATTTTATTGTACAACATTATTGTGGATACCGGAGCGTATCTACAAGCAACACATACAATCAATACACTACACATCCAGCATCAAGAACGTATATACATCGATATACATACATCTATATTACATTAAAGATTGGCCCCCAACGTCTGAGCGCGGATTAAGGAAAAAACGGACAATTTAACCAATAATTTAATAACCCAATCCGTCGAGAGACTGCAAGTACATTGCCAGCGACAAGATGTATACGAGGAGATCAACCTCAAAAAAGAGAGCAGCAGAGGCAGAGAGGGAGGCCAGACTGGAAGAGAAGGAGGCAACATCAATGGAAGACGTTGAAGAAATCCTATTAGAAATTGTGGACAAACAACCTGAACTGGCGGAGGAGGTTCAACAACCGGACGAGGAGGAACCGGAAGTCATACCACAAGAAGTTCTACCGGAAACAAACCAACCCGAGAGACCGGTGCAACCAGGAGACGTATACGTCGTAGAAATGTTAATGAGTATGAGAGCATTTATGGAAGAAAGCCAGAAATCCACAGACCAGAAGATGGAAACAATGAGCAAGAAGCTGGACGAAAATAGTCAATCCACCAAGGAGACTAACAAGAATTTAGAATCATTAAAGGAGGACAACCGAACTTTGAAAGAAGAGTTGAACAGTAAAATAGAGGAAACCAGTCGGTCCACGAACCAGAAAATAGAAGAAGGCCAGAGGGAGAGCCAGAAAAATATGGAATTGTTGAAGGAGGAGTTAAATGACAAGATAAATGAAACCAACAGGAGGATGGAAGACGGACAGAAAAAGACTGAAGAGCTATTGGAGAAGAAGATGGCAATCATGAAGGAGGACTTGTCTGCAGAGTTGGGGATTAAAATCGACCAAACCAACCAGAAAATCGACGAGATTAATGCCAAAATTAGTCGAGACATTGAACTCATGCAAAACGACAACGAAAGACTGTGGCAACAAATGGCCAATAACAGTGACAAGGCGGAAGAAGTCGCCAAAAATACGGTCGAGTTGGTCGAAAGAAGACTAGAAGAAAATTTAGAGGCAACGGAGGAGCGGATGGCCACATTAACAGCCGAAATTCATGTAGAAATCTCAGAGATACGGAAGGAGGGAGAAAACCATAATCAAAAGTTGCTACAGACAGAAGTAGACGTCAACCGTCGGATCAGTGATATTGAGAAGATGCACAGCGCCCAGATAGGAGTTGTAGCGCAGGAACAAACTGAGATGAAGATAGCACAATCGACACTGAGTGAAAAATGTGAGGAGGTTTCTGTGAAGGTGGATGCCATCAAACAACAAGTAAGTAACGACAAAGACCAGTTGACGGAACGCCAGCAGAGAGAATTAAATGATATTAGGGACGAGATGCACCGATTACGAACAATCCCAAACATTCTGTCAGGACTAACTCACCTGGAAGGTAGAGACCAAATTGCCTTCCGTGCATATGTTAAGAATCCGTTAGAATTCTTGGAAAGAATAGAAGAAGTCATAAACCGGAATCAAGAAAACAGGTGGTCCATTATCAAGGGAATGCTGGACGAATCATTCAAGAACACTTTCGATAATTGGTGGACGGCGACCCGTCATGAAGTAGAAAGTTACGATACCTTTAAAACAGCCTTCAAACAGAAATACTGGTCCGAGACGACCCAAAACATAATTAGAGATGATATAACGGACGGAAAATTTGACATAAACGGCAGACAGTCAATGACTACATATTTTCTAGGCAAGATCTGTCTGGCCAGAAACTTAGAGCCAGCCATCCCGGAAGAATGCTTGGTAACTAAATTAGCATATCACTTTAACCAAGGAATTTCACAGGGTAGGCTAAACTCGCAAATCAAGACTATCCAGGGAATGTGTGCTCTACTGGAGAGTCATGAACGAGAGAGGTATTACCAGCGGAACCGCCAAGGTCCTGGACAAGTGTATGATCGGGGAGGACCCGGAAATGTCAACCCTAAAAATAACAATGACAGAACCAATCCTGGAAGGAATTTCAACAATCCTCCACGGTTCCAGAACCAGCAAGGACCACGCCAAAATGGAGGTGGCAATCATGTGGACAGAGGAAATTTTAACAACCCCCGACCAAGTGGATACCAATGGGACGGACATTATCAGAGGGGCAATAATTATTATAGACCCTACAACAACCAATCCCCCAACAATCAACAGCGACATGGCAACGGGAGCCAAAACAATAATCAGTTCCGGAGGGTGAACTATGCCCACGCAAGCAGAGGTGGAAATAGACGGAATTATTATCAAGGACGGAGAAGTTTTCCGAACCATCATAGTAACTCCAGCCACAGCGACCGAGAAGACCGAGAGTCAGGTTATAGGTCCAATAGGAGCGACAGTAGTGAAGGCAACAGACCAGTCACACAAACAACTGAAACCTATCACAACGGACACGGGCCAGGAGCCCAGGAACCCATCGCATCTACTTCGCAAGACAGGCACACAAACGGTGACCTGCCTTTAAATGGGAACCGGCAGTGAAAAGATTAACCACACCCTCACTGAACCGGACTATTGGGTCTGACATTTTGGCAACAAAATTGGTTTATAATAAAATGTACCACAACAATTATCTTAAGAACATTAGGAAGGACCTAATGGAGGAAAAAGAAGACAGTATCGGAGACACAACTAACAGCGAAATCGCATATATATCTGTAAGAGTCAACGGAATAAATACTACAGCAATGGTAGATACAGGAGCTAATGTATCATTAATCGACAGATTGGAATTGAACCGGATACAGTCAGAAAATCAGACTACTATACCAACCCTACCCATCAATAATATAATACTTATTGGAGCCACTGGGCGACAAAATAAAACTATTCGCCACCAAGTACAGCTGGAAGTGTCGAGTAATGGAAAAACAATTCCAATGGTGTTCCTCGTAGCTAGTGGACTGCCATTCACATTACTCATCGGCTGCGACATACTGCGGAAGTATACAGCCATAATTAATATGGACGAAGATACTGTGTTACTGAAGGCAGAGGAAGTTGAATGGACTGCAAATCTTATAGAACATAGGAAGGCACCCTCAGAACATGTCATATATTATATACGGGAAGGCCATGAACATCAGAAAATGTCCATCAACCAAGAAATTCGCAGCAATCCAGAAGAAGCATTATGGGTAGAAAAGATTAACGAAATTAGAGAATTCCAGACAACCAACATTAACCATGAGTTGACTCATGAACAGCGTGACAAACTAATACAAATCTACTATCGATACCGTCATGTATTCTCCGATACACCTGGCAAGATAAAAAATTTTCAGTGTGAACTAAAATTTAAGGACCAAACTGAATTCAAGAGAAAGTCCTATCCAATCGCTTTTTCACTTAAGGAAGCCGTTCGTGAGGAAATACAAAGATTGATTGAGAACGATATCATTGAAGTTAGCAATTCCCCGTACACTAATCCCATTGTAGCTGTACCCAAGAAAAACGGTGCAGTGAGAATTTGCTTGGATGCACGGGAAATTAATAAGTCCATAATTAATGACAGGACATCGCCTGGCGAAATCGACGAGATATTAAAGAGATTTTATAGCACCAGATATTACAGTATATGGGATACTGTCTGCGGTTATTGGCAGGTTGAATTACACCCAAATAGCAGGAAGTTCACAGCATTTATTTTCTAAGGCCGTAATTATCATTTTAAAAGATTACCCTTCGGCCTTGTGAACTCTGTGGCCATTTTTGTCAAATGCATGGATGAAATATTAGGCCATAACACGTTACAATTTACGACAGTATATGTCGATGACCTATTAATAGCATCAGATAATTGGGAAGAACACTGTAACCGGGTGGCACAAGTATTAAAGAAGTTAGAAGACAACAATATCACGCTCAAACTGGACAAATCACAGTTGATAGCCAAGGAAGTACAATTTTTGGGGTTCAACTTATCAGAGTTGGTAATCACACCATCCCAAGAAAAGATGGAAGCAATCCAGCGTTTCCCAGTACCGAAAAATAAAAACAGTTACAGTTGTTCCTCGGAATTTGTAATTATTACAGAAAGTTCCAGAGCAACTATTCTGAATTAACGGCTCGATTTTCGTCACAATTATCCTCAAAGGAAAAGTGGAAGTGGGGTTTGACCAAGACACTACCTTTGAATTAATAAAGAAAAAATTTCTCGATACAGTCATGCTACACCATCCTAATTTTGAAAGACAATTTTTTATGAACTGTGATGCTAGTGATCTTAGCCTTGGTTCAGTGTTATACCAGGAGGACCAAGAAGGTAATCACCAAGTAATTAGTTTCGCAAGCAGAACTTTAAATAAATGTGAGCGAAACTACCACACAACTGAGAAAGAGTTACTGAGTATAGTGTTTGCCTGTGAGAAATTCAGAACCTTCATATTGGGATATCCTATTACGGTGAGAACAGACCACAAGTCTATTTCCTTTCTCAAGAATTGCAGACTGAAACATGGTAGATTAACAAGGTGGACACTGACACTCCAGGAATATAACATCCAATGGGAATATATACCAGGGAAGAGCAACATAGCTGCAGACGTGTTGTCCCGAGTGAACATCACCGCCCAGACATTCGAGGGAGAAAAAGAAACCATCGCAAAAGTCTACCATATATTAAAAAACACATCTGAACTAACCAACATCCTATCAGACATAAACACTCATCAGAACCAGGATCCCAAAATCTCACAAATCATTCAAAGATTGGCAAACGATGATGGAAAAATAACACCATTTTACTGTACTCACAACCGAAAACTATTCACTAAACCTAACAAAGATGGTGAACAATGGAAGGTGGTTATACCAAAAACCATGGAAAAAGAACTAACCATGTGCGCTACGGTCACATGGGCGCAGTCAAAGTAGTAAGAGCATTACAAGAACATGTACACTTTAAAGACATGAACCGAAAGGTAAGAAGGTATATTCAAAATTGTCATATTTGCCAGTTGGTAAAGTGTAGTAATGAAAAACGAGAAGGGGTAATGATACCTATAACATCGACAGCAAAATTGGAGAAAATATTATTAGATATTTGTGGACCATTTCCACGAAGTGGTGGAAGGCATCAATACAAATATGTAGTAATCATATTCGACCACTACACAAAATTCACCAAACTTTACCCAATAAATCGAGCTACAACAAACAAAATACTGGACATTGTGATATCCAAGTATATACCCGAAGTGGGAAAACCGTTATCAATAATTACAGATCATGGAACACAGTTCCGAGGACGAAAGCGGCGGGAAACTTTAATCCATCAGGGCATAAAGACCTACAAAACATCTGTGTATCACCCCAACAGCAACCCTGCTGAGAGAGTGTTGAGAGAAGTAGGAAGGATCTTAAGAACCTACTGTCACAGCCAGCAGAGGAAATGGGAGGAATATCTATCCCCGGCTGAAGACTTCCTGAACCTAGCCTATCATCAATCAACAGATGAGACACCTTATATGGCTATGTATGAGCGAAGACCACCCCGGGAAATTACAGAAATCATAAACTTTCCTATAGAAAAGGAGTTCAAATTCAATAAAACAAAATTTTACAATAACGCAGTTGAACGAGCTGACAAACTTAGGCTCAAATACAAGAAATCGCAACCTAAAGTTATAAAGTATGAAGTGGGAGACAGAGTACTCATAAAAAACAGAGAACTCCCAAGTACAGTAGAAGGTATTGCGAAAAAACTGCTACTGCTATTCACAGGCCCATATACTGTAACCAAAAACAACCTCAATAATACTTATGAATTGCAAGACCCAATAACCAAGAAGATAAAGGGCACATACAACCAAGCTTCAATGAAACGATATATCGAGAATTGAAATATAAATATAAAAGTGAAATATAGCGATGAAAATTATTTGTTATGGATATTAAATGAAAGATGAAAATATTCTTGTGAATATAACTGTTAACTATATAAAGATAAAAAGTGAAATGTGGCGATGCAGATTATTGTTTATTAGTAAGTGAAAAATGAAAATATAATTATGAAAATAAATGTTGACTAATGAAGAAAGGATGGAATATTGCTATGAAGATTATTATGTGTTTATATTAAATAAGAAATAACTATATAACTATGAAATGAACGTTGACTATATTGTGATTTTGTAATGTGAAAAAATATGTTCCCAAAGAAGTTATGTAAAGGATCCAGAAAATTGTATTTACAAATAATAGTACTACTACTACTACTAAAAGAAATATAATATACGAGATCGACAAATTCCATCTTTGGCACCAATGTATGTATAATACACCAAATTCCAAGAGCCAAGTCAACAAGTAGATTACCATCACACCCGTACTACTAAAGAAATATAATATACGAGAACGACACCCAAGAACTTTGGCATAAAATATATGAAACGTGTATATAAATTCCTAGAGCCGAGTCAACTAGTAAAGTTAACATCTTACCCATACTAATAAAGAGGAGAACAATACGAGACGGACACCCAAGATCTATGGCATAACTATATATAAATATATAATTCCAAGAGCCACGTCAACAAGTAAGATTACCATCACACCCGTACTACTAATGAAAAAAAGAAGGAGAAAATAAGAAGATGGAGGAACAAACCCAAAGAAATGTATTAACGTAGATAAGAAACAACACACAACCACGATGTTTTTTAGTGTTTGTTACTAGAAGAAAGCCAATACCACATGTACTATATCTCAACTGAAACCATGAGAAAGAAAAAAATATATATACAGTATTCATGATATATTCATATATATATATATATATATATATATATATAATTTGTGATGTTTTCAATTTGTTTCTTCTGCATGTAGATAATATTGTATATTCTTTTTAACACCTGACGCACGTTTCACTGAAAAATATCAGTATCATCAGAGGTTTCTAAGTGAATTAATAACAATCGTAATAATTCTATTAATATAAAAGTAACGAATAATCGAATTTGTATCGATTTTAACGTAAAATAAAATAACTGATAATCGATTTAGGTCGATTAGTTAACGATTGTTTTAATGTTTATTTCTTCAGCAGCTGTTTTCTCGGTTATATTTGAAATTTTGTTTATATAGTATTTTATTCACATTTATTTTTATTTTTTAGTAAATTTATAATTTTAAATAGATAGTCTTGTTTTGTTTTTATTTGGGTTTGTTCTTTAATTAATAAATTATTGTTATTGTGTTTGTAAATGTTAAGATTTTCCCAAATATTCATTTTTTGACCTTTTTGTATGTTTTTAATTAATTTTATATTTTCAATGTTTGGAAACTGGTGGTTATTATTTAGACAATGTGTGGCTAAATTAGATTTATAAATATTTGGTTTTAAATATGCATTGCGGTGTTGAACGAATCTATCTCGTAGTTTTTTCTTCGTCTGGCCCACGTAAAATTTATTGCAATCTGGACATTCTATTTTATATATTCCATTTTTCATTGTGAGTATTGGATTTAGTTTTAGGTTTTATTTTATTAAAAATTATATTATCTGTGTTATAAGATATTTTTAAATTAGTATCATTAAATATTTTATTTAGTTTTTGAGTTATATTTCCGTAATAAGTGAAGGTTGTATATTTTATATTATTATTAATAGATGAATTTTTAAATGTAGTGTTTTTAGGAATTTTATTAGTGATTTTATGTTTAATTTTATTTTCTAATTTATTAATACAGTAGACGCCCTCTTAACCGGCCTCGGATCAACCGGCCGCCGCTTTAACCGTCCAGACTCGTCTGTTTCCCACGCTTTCGATATCCGTTAATTAAACGG
The DNA here is from genome assembly GCA_034769895.1 of Magicicada septendecula. Taxonomy (NCBI): domain Eukaryota; kingdom Metazoa; phylum Arthropoda; class Insecta; order Hemiptera; family Cicadidae; genus Magicicada; species Magicicada septendecula. Next base: position 373,546,122 of record CM068370.1, read on the forward strand.
ATGTACTGTACCTACATTTTCTATTTGTTTTTAGTAGTCAAGCGGCTTTTGATTACCGCTTTAACCAGCCGACCCTCAGACTCGTCTGTTTCCCACGCTTTCGATATCCGTTACTTCAACGGATGTTTATACATTATCTACACTATGTTTTTAGTAATCAAGCGGCTTTCGATTGTATCGCATAAACATAAATGTGAAATTACACCGACACAGCTCACCGGCATGTCAAAAGTTTCATGATTTGCACTTGTTTATTTTACTGAACGTCTTTAGTCAGTTTAGTGGTTGATTTGTCAATGTGAAGACGTGTCGATTATTACTGTACTGGGTACTACTGTAAGTACAGTTTCATTATTTTTTTCGTGTGCTACAAACATGAGTGACAAAAAACGGAAACGTGTAGTAATCAGTATCGCGCAAAAACTTAACGCCTTAGAACGTTTGGACAAAGGTGAATCGGTACAATTAATATGTAACGAATTAGGCGTGGGAAAAAGTACTGTCAACGACTGGCGGAGAAACAGAAATTCACTTCAGGATTACTGTATGCAAGTTGAATCACAAAAAGTACTCGAGTCCCGTTGCACAATTAGAAAACCAACCAACGAGATTGTTGATGATGCCCTTTGGGTATGGTTTGTCCAACAACGTCGAAAAGGTACGCCGATTAGTGGGCCAATATTAAAAGAAAAGGCCTTATGTTTTCACAAAAAACTCGAAAACCAGGCCGAATTTGTTGCTAGTGATGGGTGGTTATCGAGGTGGAAAAAACGGCATGGAACACATGTGCTTGATGTGTGTGGGGAAAAGCTGTCCGCTAATCCAGGAGCAGTAGATGAATTTACAAAGGAACTCGTAAAAATCATAAACGAAAAAGAACTTAAACCAGAGCAGATATATAACCTAGATGAAACGGGCTTAAATTTCAAACTTCTACCAAAACAAACTTTCGCTATGGCAGATGAAAAATCAGCACCGGGAATGAAAATTAACAAAGAAAGATTGACTGTTGCTCTCTGTAGCAATGCCGCGGGTACACATAAGATTCCTCTTTTTGTGATTGGTAAATCGAAGAAACCGCGTGTGTTTAAACATGTTAATATGGAAGCCCTCCCGGTTTACTATAGATCTCAAAAATCTGCGTGGATGGACTCCCATCTTTTCAAAGAATGGTTTACAACGCAATTCATACCAAAAGTTAAAAGCCATTTAATCAATCTAAAATTGCCTGTAAAAGCTCTACTTGTCATTGACAATGCACCGACCCACCCCAGTGCTGATCAATTAGTATGTGAGGAAGACATCAGCGTTTTATTTTTGCCTCCTAACGTAACTAGTCTCATACAACCTATGGACCAGGGAGTTATTGCAAGTTTCAAAAGACGGTATAGGCGAAAATTGTTATCTGAAATTTTGGGTAAAATGGAAGATGAAAACTCAGGACTTGTAGACGCTGTAAAGACTATAAACATCAAAGATGTGGTGTACATGATAGCAGCTGCGTTTGAAGAAATTCCCCACACTGCTTTTATAAAATCATGGAGGAAAGCTTGGCCAGGCATTGAGAATTACGTTGACCAGATAACGGAAGAAAATACACGTGTCCCAGATAACGACAATCAAAGTTTACTCTGTGATCTGCAAAAAATAATGGCAGAATGCGAAGAAAGAGATGTCGAAGAATGGATAAATGGTGATCAAGAGCTTGAAAACGAAATTTTGGCTGATGAGGAAATCATAAGTGTTGTCTGCCAGCAAACTGATATTGACGAAGATGGGATCATAGAAGAAAAAGAAGAAGACAGCGAGGGAAAAGTCAGTCACAAAGACGCATTGGAAGCATTACAGCTGGCAGTGCGATACGTCGAACAACAAGGTGAGGCGTCTGGTGTCGATGTCATGTTTATGCGAAAGTGGCGTGACCACGCTTTTAAAAATTCATTCAAACTTAAAAAGCAAAAAACAATCACGGATTTTTTTAAAGTGTAACTGAAATGTGTACTGTATACAGTGTTAATGTTATGTCTGTAAAATAAACAACTTTTAACGATACAGTACGCGATGTACAGTAACGATGTTTAGATATCGCGTGTGTCTCAAATTTGGGTATTTTATGTGTTTTTTATGTTTATATTATATTTATTGTTATGTGTAAAATTGTATATACAGTGTTTTTAATATTTTAACGATCGACGAACTTCAACAATGGATATTCCTGATGATGGGGCATATGTCCTGAAACGCGTTGAATTAAATATAGAGAAAAGGCCACCAGACGGACAAGAAAAAGGTACGTAAACTATTTTACTACAGTAATTAGTACAAGTGTTTGATTTTGTTCGGTTTAACCGGCCATTTTGTTAACCGGCCGACCCCCTGGTCCCAAGCTGACCGGTTAAGAGGGCGTCTACTGTAGTTTTAATTTTGTATCCATTTTTAACTGCTATTTGTTGGATAATTTTTCTTTCTTTGTTTCTTTCTGTGTTATTTAATGGGATCCTAAGCATTCGGTAAATCATGGAATTAAATACTGCCATTTTGTGTTGGGGAGGATGATTAGAAGTATTTGGTATTACTACTAAGTCAGTTTGAGAAGGTTTCCTGTATATTGCGTATTCAAAATTTGTTTCATTTTTCTTTATTGTTAAGTCTAAATAATTTAATTTATTATTAGATTCTTCTTCTAACGTGAATTTTATTTTAGAATGTAAATTATTTATGGAGTTGAATATTTTATTTATATTTATACCATTGTTTTGGGAAATGTACAGAGTGTCATCAACGTATCTAAAATAACATCCTAATGGGTCGTTTAATTTTATTATATTTATTATTTGTTCGTCGAGTTTTTGTAGGAAGATTTCTGATATGATAGCGGAGGTTGGGGCTCCCATAGCAAGGCCATCTGTTTGATAGTACAATTTGTTGTTGTATTGAAAATAATTTTGATTTAAAATTATTTTTAAAGTATTAGTTAACTGTTTAATGTATGTGTTACTTTCGTTATTTGTTTTCAGATTATTTATTATAATATTTATAGTTTCTTCAATGGGAATGTTTGTATACATGTTTGATATGTCGAATGAATATAATTTTGTATTTCTGTTTACTTCTACGTTTATTAGTTGTTCCGTGAGTTCGATACTATTTTTTATATTGTGTTTTGCTGGAAGTTCAATTTTATGTTTTAAGATTTGAGTTAATAATTTTGATATTTTATAATTTGGTGCGGTCCTAGCGTTTATTAAAGGTCTGATAGGTTTATTGATTTTGTGTAATTTTATTAAAGAATTTAATTTTGGTGCACAAGGATTATCCATTTTATATTTAAAGGAGTCTTTAGGATTTATGATTTGGTTACTATTTTTTTATATATTTGTTATTTGTGTTTGATATTTATTTGTGGGATCTTTATTTAATGTTATGCAATTATTATTAACTATAAATTCTTCTGTTTTATCGTCTAAATCTTTCTGAGAAATTATTATTGTACTATTACTCTTATCAGCTTTGGTTAAAGTGAGGTTATTAGTCGTTAGTTTCTGTTTTATTATATTAATGGTTTTATTTTGTTTATTTTTATTTTTAATATGATGATTTTGGTTATTATATTTTTTGATATATTTTATTATTTCCATTGAGGCTTCTGTTCTTATTTTATCTTGTTTTTCGTGTTCTACATTATTAATTGCATTTTCAGTTTCGACTATGATATTATCTATTACATATTTGTTTACATTTTTAAGATTTGTTTTGTTTGATGATTCTAGGGTAGCTATTTCGTTTTCCGTGAATTTAATATTAGATAAATTTACGAATTTTGGGTAAAAAGTGTGGTTATTATTTAATGTGTGTAAATTTTGGTTATCTTCTTTAGGTGTACTATTTATTAGTAGATTTTTTAAGTTTTTTATTGATTGTGTTAAATTTAATTGTTTTGTGTTTATTTAGTATTTTAAGCATATTAATATATTTATTATTCCATGTATGATAATCAAGTGTGTTGGCTAAAAGAAGATGTAAATTAATTAATTGTTTATTAATGTAGTCGATTTTTCTGTAATTATTTGATATTTCGTCTTTAATCCATTTATATTGGGCTTGAGTAATATATTTGCTTACTTTATTGTTATTGTTGTTTTTTACTATTATTTTTGTGTATTTTGGAAAAATATTAAGGTGTAGGCATTTTTTGTTGAAATATATGTTTCCAAAACAATTAATTAATTGTTTTTTACGTTTAATAAATTGGTTATAGGAATGAGTTACATCACCTTGTATGGTGTTTTCATCCATCATTTTCTATATAAGTAACTCGATGTTTCTTGCAGTAATTATATAATTTGTGATGTTTTCAATTTGTTTCTTCTGCAAGTAGATAATATTGTATATTCTTTTTAACACCTGACGCACGTTTCACTGAAAAATATCAGTATCATCAGAGGTTTCTAAGTGAATTAATAACAATCGTAATAATTCTATTAATATAAAAGTAACGAATAATCGAATTTGTATCGATTTTAACGTAAAATAAAATAACTGATAATCGATTTAGGTCGATTAGTTAACGATTGTTTTAATGTTTATTTCTTCAGCAGCTGTTTTCTCGGTTATATTTGAAATTTTGTTTATATAGTATTTTATTCACATTTATTTTTATTTTTTAGTAAATTTATAATTTTAAATAGATCGTCTTGTTTTGTTTTTATTTGGGTTTGTTCTTTAATTAATAAATTATTGTTATTGTGTTTGTAAATGTTAAGATTTTCCCAAATATTCATTTTTTGACCTTTTTGTATGTTTTTAATTAATTTTATATTTTCAATGTTTGGAAACTGGTGGTTATTATTTAGACAATGTGTGGCTAAATTAGATTTATAAATATTTGGTTTTAAATGTGCATTGCGGTGTTGAACGAATCTATCTCGTAGTTTTTTCTTCGTCTGGCCCACGTAAAATTTATTGCAATCTGGACATTCTATTTTATATATTCCATTTTTATTGTGAGTATTGGATTTAGTTTTAGGTTTTATTTTATTAAAAATTATATTATCTGTGTTATAAGATATTTTTAAATTAGTATCTTTAAATATTTTATTTAGTTTTTGAGTTATATTTCCGTAATAAGTGAAGGTTGTATATTTTATATTATTATTAATAGATGAATTTTTAAATGTAGTGTTTTTAGGAATTTTATTAGTGATTTTATGTTTAATTTTATTTTCTAATTTATTAATAGTTTTTATTTTGTATCCATTTTTAACTGCTATTTGTTGGATAATTTTTCTTTCTTTGTTTCTTTCTGTGTTATTTAATGGGATCCTAAGCATTCGGTAAATCATGGAATTAAATACTGCCATTTTGTGTTGGGGAGGATGATTAGAAGTATTTGGTATTACTAAGTCAGTTTGAGAAGGTTTCCTGTATATTGCGTATTCAAAATTTGTTTCATTTTTCTTTATTGTTAAGTCTAAATAATTTAATTTATTATTAGATTCTTCTAACGTGAATTTTATTTTAGAATGTAAATTATTTATGGAGTTGAATATTTTATTTATATTTATACCATTGTTTTGGGAAATGTACAGTGTCATCAACGTATCTAAAATAACATCCTAACGGGTCGTTTAATTTTATTATATTTATTATTTGTTCGTCGAGTTTTTGTAGGAAGATTTCTGATATGATAGCGGAGGTTGGGGCTCCCATAGCAAGGCCATCTGTTTGATAGTACAATTTGTTGTTGTATTGAAAATAATTTTGATTTAAAATTATTTTTAAAGTATTAGTTAACTGTTTAATGTATGTGTTACTTTCGTTATTTGTTTTCATATTATTTATTATAATATTTATAGTTTCTTCAATGGGAATGTTTGTATACATGTTTGATATGTCGAATGAATATAATTTTGTATTTCTGTTTACTTCTACGTTTATTAGTTGTTCCGTGAGTTCGATACTATTTTTTATATTGTGTTTTGCTGGAAGTTCAATTTTATGTTTTAAGATTTGAGTTAATAATTTTGATATTTTATAATTTGGTGCGGTCCTAGCGTTTATTAAAGGTCTGATAGGTTTATTGATTTTGTGTAATTTTATTAAAGAATTTAATTTTGGTGCACAAGGATTATCCATTTTATATTTAAAGGAGTCTTTAGGATTTATGATTTGGTTACTATTTTTTAATATATTTGTTATTTGTGTTTGATATTTATTTGTGGGATCTTTATTTAATGTTATGCAATTATTATTAACTATAAATTCTTCTGTTTTATCGTCTAAATCTTTCTGAGAAATTATTATTGTACTATTACTCTTATCAGCTTTGGTTAAAGTGAGGTTATTAGTCGTTAGTTTCTGTTTTATTATATTAATGGTTTTATTTTGTTTATTTTTATTTTTAATATGATGATTTTGGTTATTATATTTTTTGATATATTTTATTATTTCCATTGAGGCTTCTGTACTTATTTTATCTTGTTTTTCGTGTTCTACATTATTAATTGCATTTTCAGTTTCGACTATGATATTATCTATTACATATTTGTTTACATTTTTAAGATTTGTTTTGTTTGATGATTCTAGGGTAGCTATTTCGTTTTCCGTGAATTTAATATTAGATAAATTTACGAATTTTGGGTAAAAAGTGTGGTTATTATTTAATGTGTGTAAATTTTGGTTATCTTCTTTAGGTGTACTATTTATTAGTAGATTTTTTAAGTTTTTTATTGATTGTGTTAAATTTAATTGTTTTGTGTTTATTTAGTATTTTAAGCATATTAATATATTTATTATTCCATGTATGATAATCAAGTGTGTTGGCTAAAAGAAGATGTAAATTAATTAATTGTTTATTAATGTAGTCGATTTTTCTGTAATTATTTGATATTTCGTCTTTAATCCATTTATATTGGGCTTGAGTAATATATTTGCTTACTTTATTGTTATTGTTGTTTTTTACTATTATTTTTGTGTATTTTGGAAAAATATTAAGGTGTAGGCATTTTTTGTTGAAATATATGTTTCCAAAACAATTAATTAATTGTTTTTTACGTTTAATAAATTGGTTATAGGAATGAGTTACATCACCTTGTATGGTGTTTTCATCCATCATTTTCTATATAAGTAACTCGATGTTTCTTGCAGTAATTATATAATTTGTGATGTTTTCAATTTGTTTCTTCTGCAAGTAGATAATATTGTATATTCTTTTTAACACCTGACGCACGTTTCACTGAAAAATATCAGTATCATCAGAGGTTTCTAAGTGAATTAATAACAATCGTAATAATTCTATTAATATAAAAGTAACGAATAATCGAATTTGTATCGATTTTAACGTAAAATAAAATAACTGATAATCGATTTAGGTCGATTAGTTAACGATTGTTTTAATGTTTATTTCTTCAGCAGCTGTTTTCTTGGTTATATTTGAAATTTTGTTTATATAGTATTTTATTCACATTTATTTTTATTTTTTAGTAAATTTATAATTTTAAATAGATCGTCTTGTTTTGTTTTTATTTGGGTTTGTTCTTTAATTAATAAATTATTGTTATTGTGTTTGTAAATGTTAAGATTTTCCCAAATATTCATTTTTTGACCTTTTTGTATGTTTTTAATTAATTTTATATTTTCAATGTTTGGAAACTGGTGGTTATTATTTAGACAATGTGTGGCTAAATTAGATTTATAAATATTTGGTTTTAAATATGCATTGCGGTGTTGAACGAATCTATCTCGTAGTTTTTTCTTCGTCTGGCCCACGTAAAATTTATTGCAATCTGGACATTCTATTTTATATATTCCATTTTTCATTGTGAGTATTGGATTTAGTTTTAGGTTTTATTTTATTAAAAATTATATTATCTTTGTTATAAGATATTTTTAAATTAGTATCTTTAAATATTTTATTTAGTTTTTGAGTTATATTTCCGTAATAAGTGAAGGTTGTATATTTTATATTATTATTAATAGATGAATTTTTAAATGTAGTGTTTTTAGGAATTTTATTAGTGATTTTATGTTTAATTTTATTTTCTAATTTATTAATAGTTTTTATTTTGTATCCATTTTTAACTGCTATTTGTTGGATAATTTTTCTTTCTTTGTTTCTTTCTGTGTTATTTAATGGGATCCTAAGCATTCGGTAAATCATGGAATTAAATACTGCCATTTTGTGTTGGGGAGGATGATTAGAAGTATTTGGTATTACTACTAAGTCAGTTTGAGAAGGTTTCCTGTATATTGCGTATTCAAAATTTGTTTCATTTTTCTTTATTGTTAAGTCTAAATAATTTAATTTATTATTAGATTCTTCTTCTAACGTGAATTTTATTTTAGAATGTAAATTATTTATGGAGTTGAATATTTTATTTATATTTATACCATTGTTTTGGGAAATGTACAGAGTGTCATCAACGTATCTAAAATAACATCCTAATGGGTCGTTTAATTTTATTATATTTATTATTTGTTCGTCGAGTTTTTGTAGGAAGATTTCTGATATGATAGCGGAGGTTGGGGCTCCCATAGCAAGGCCATCTGTTTGATAGTACAATTTGTTGTTGTATTGAAAATAATTTTGATTTAAAATTATTTTTAAAGTATTAGTTAACTGTTTAATGTATGTGTTACTTTCGTTATTTGTTTTCAGATTATTTATTATAATATTTATAGTTTCTTCAATGGGAATGTTTGTATACATGTTTGATATGTCGAATGAATATAATTTTGTATTTCTGTTTACTTCTACGTTTATTAGTTGTTCCGTGAGTTCGATACTATTTTTTATATTGTGTTTTGCTGGAAGTTCAATTTTATGTTTTAAGATTTGAGTTAATAATTTTGATATTTTATAATTTGGTGCGGTCCTAGCGTTTATTAAAGGTCTGATAGGTTTATTGATTTTGTGTAATTTTATTAAAGAATTTAATTTTGGTGCACAAGGATTATCCATTTTATATTTAAAGGAGTCTTTAGGATTTATGATTTGGTTACTATTTTTTAATATATTTGTTATTTGTGTTTGATATTTATTTGTGGGATCTTTATTTAATGTTATGCAATTATTATTAACTATAAATTCTTCTGTTTTATCGTCTAAATCTTTCTGAGAAATTATTATTGTACTATTACTCTTATCAGCTTTGGTTAAAGTGAGGTTATTAGTCGTTAGTTTCTGTTTTATTATATTAATGGTTTTATTTTGTTTATTTTTATTTTTAATATGATGATTTTGGTTATTATATTTTTTGATATATTTTATTATTTCCATTGAGGCTTCTGTTCTTATTTTATCTTGTTTTTCGTGTTCTACATTATTAATTGCATTTTCAGTTTCGACTATGATATTATCTATTACATATTTGTTTACATTTTTAAGATTTGTTTTGTTTGATGATTCTAGGGTAGCTATTTCGTTTTCCGTGAATTTAATATTAGATAAATTTACGAATTTTGGGTAAAAAGTGTGGTTATTATTTAATGTGTGTAAATTTTGGTTATCTTCTTTAGGTGTACTATTTATTAGTAGATTTTTTAAGTTTTTTATTGATTGTGTTAAATTTAATTGTTTTGTGTTTATTTAGTATTTTAAGCATATTAATATATTTATTATTCCATGTATGATAATCAAGTGTGTTGGCTAAAAGAAGATGTAAATTAATTAATTGTTTATTAATGTAGTCGATTTTTCTGTAATTATTTGATATTTCGTCTTTAATCCATTTATATTGGGCTTGAGTAATATATTTGCTTACTTTATTGTTATTGTTGTTTTTTACTATTATTTTTGTGTATTTTGGAAAAATATTAAGGTGTAGGCATTTTTTGTTGAAATATATGTTTCCAAAACAATTAATTAATTGTTTTTTACGTTTAATAAATTGGTTATAGGAATGAGTTACATCACCTTGTATGGTGTTTTCATCCATCATTTTCTATATAAGTAACTCGATGTTTCTTGCAGTAATTATATAATTTGTGATGTTTTCAATTTGTTTCTTCTGCAAGTAGATAATATTGTATATTCTTTTTAACACCTGACGCACGTTTCACTGAAAAATATCAGTATCATCAGAGGTTTCAAAGTGAATTAATAACAATCGTAATAATTCTATTAATATAAAAGTAACGAATAATCGAATTTGTATCGATTTTAACGTAAAATAAAATAACTGATAATCGATTTAGGTCGGTTAGTTAACGATTGTTTTAATGTTTATTTCTTCAGCAGCTGTTTTCTCGGTTATATTTGAAATTTTGTTTATATAGTATTTTATTCACATTTATTTTTATTTTTTAGTAAATTTATAATTTTAAATAGATCGTCTTGTTTTGTTTTTATTTGGGTTTGTTCTTTAATTAATAAATTATTGTTATTGTGTTTGTAAATGTTAAGATTTCCCAAATATACATTTTTTGACCTTTTTGTATGTTTTTAATTAATTTTATATTTTCAATGTTTGGAAACTGGTGGTTATTATTTAGACAATGTGTGTCTAAATTAGATTTATAAATATTTGGTTTTAAATATGCATTGCGGTGTTGAACGAATCTATCTCGTAGTTTTTTCTTCGTCTGGCCCACGTAAAATTTATTGCAATCTGGACATTCTATTTTATATATTCCATTTTTATTGTGAGTATTGGATTTAGTTTCAGGTTTTATTTTATTAAAAATTATATTATCTGTGTTATAAGATATTTTTAAATTAGTATCTTTAAATATTTTATTTAGTTTTTGAGTTATATTTCCGTAATAAGTGAAGGTTGTATATTTTATATTATTATTAATAGATGAATTTTTAAATGTAGTGTTTTTAGGAATTTTATTAGTGATTTTATGTTTAATTTTATTTTCTAATTTATTAATAGTTTTTATTTTGTATCCATTTTTAACTGCTATTTGTTGGATAATTTTTCTTTCTTTGTTTCTTTCTGTGTTATTTAATGGGATCCTAAGCATTCGGTAAATCATGGAATTAAATACTGCCATTTTGTGTTGGGGAGGATGATTAGAAGTATTTGGTATTACTAAGTCAGTTTGAGAAGGTTTCCTGTATATTGCGTATTCAAAATTTGTTTCATTTTTCTTTATTGTTAAGTCTAAATAATTTAATTTATTATTAGATTCTTCTTCTAACGTGAATTTTATTTTAGAATGTAAATTATTTATGGAGTTGAATATTTTATTTATATTTATACCATTATTTTGGGAAATGTACAGAGTGTCATCAACATATCTAAAATAACATCCTAATGGGTCGTTTAATTTTATTATATTTATTATTTGTTCGTCTAGTTTCTGTAGGAAGATTTCTGATATGATAGCGGAGGTTGGGGGTCCCATAGCAAGGCCATCTGTTTGATAGTACAATTTGTTGTTGTATTGAAAATAATTTTGATTTAAAATTATTTTTAAAGTATTAGTTAACTGTTTAATGTATGTGTTACTTTCGTTATTTGTTTTCAGATTATTTATTATAATATTTATAGTTTCTTCAATGGGAATGTTTGTATACATGTTTGATATGTCGAATGAATATAATTTTGTATTTCTGTTTACTTCTACGTTTATTAGTTGTTCCGTGAGTTCGATACTATTTTTTATATTGTGTTTTGCTGGAAGTTCAATTTTATGTTTTAAGATTTGAGTTAATAATTTTGATATTTTATAATTTGGTGCGGTCCTAGCATTTATTAAAGGTCTGATAGGTTTATTGATTTTGTGTAATTTTATTAAAGAATTTAATTTTGGTGCACAAGGATTATCCATTTTATATTTAAAGGAGTCTTTAGGATTTATGATTTGGTTACTATTTTTTTATATATTTGTTATTTGTGTTTGATATTTATTTGTGGGATCTTTATTTAATGTTATGCAATTATTATTAACTATAAATTCTTCTGTTTTATCGTCTAAATCTTTCTGAGAAATTATTATTGTACTATTACTCTTATCAGGTTTGGTTAAAGTGAGGTTATTAGTCGTTAGTTTCTGTTTTATTATATTAATGGTTTTATTTTGTTTATTTTTATTTTTAATATGATGATTTTGGTTATTATATTTTTTGATATATTTTATTATTTCCATTGAGGCTTCTGTTCTTATTTTATCTTGTTTTTCGTGTTCTACATTATTAATTGCGTTTTCAGTTTCGACTATGATATTATCTATTACATATTTGTTTACATTTTTAAGATTTGTTTTGTTTGATGATTCTAGGGTAGCTATTTCGTTTTCCGTGAATTTAATATTAGATAAATTTACGAATTTTGGGTAAAAAGTGTGGTTATTATTTAATGTGTGTAAATTTTGGTTATCTTCTTTAGGTGTACTATTTATTAGTAGATTTTTAAGTTTTTTATTGATTGTGTTAAATTTAATTGTTTTGTGTTTATTTAGTATTTTAAGCATATTAATATATTTATTATTCCATGTATGATAATCAAGTGTGTTGGCTAAAAGAAGATGTAAATTAATTAATTGTTTATTAATGTAGTCGATTTTTCTGTAATTATTTGATATTTCGTCTTTAATCCATTTATATTGGGCTTGAGTAATATATTTGCTTACTTTATTGTTATTGTTGTTTTTTACTATTATTTTTGTGTATTTTGGAAAAATATTAAGGTGTAGGCATTTTTTGTTGAAATATATGTTTCCAAAACAATTAATTAATTGTTTTTTACGTTTAATAAATTGGTTATAGGAATGAGTTACATCACCTTGTATGGTGTTTTCATCCATCATTTTCTATATAAGTAACTCGATGTTTCTTGCAGTAATTATATAATTTGTGATGTTTTCAATTTGTTTCTTCTGCAAGTAGATAATATTGTATATTCTTTTTAACACCTGACGCACGTTTCACTGAAAAATATCAGTATCATCAGAGGTTTCTAAGTGAATTAATAACAATCGTAATAATTCTATTAATATAAAAGTAACGAATAATCGAATTTGTATCGATTTTAACGTAAAATAAAATAACTGATAATCGATTTAGGTCGATTAGTTAATGATTGTTTTAATGTTTATTTCTTCAGCAGCTGTTTTCTCGGTTATATTTGAAAATTTGTTTATATAGTATTTTATTCACATTTATTTTTATTTTTTAGTAAATTTATAATTTTAAATAGATCGTCTTGTTTTGTTTTTATTTGGGTTTGTTCTTTAATTAATAAATTATTGTTATTGTGTTTGTAAATGTTAAGATTTTCCCAAATATTCATTTTTTGACCTTTTTGTATGTTTTTAATTAATTTTATATTTTCAATGTTTGGAAACTGGTGGTTATTATTTAGACAATGTGTGTCTAAATTAGATTTATAAATATTTGGTTTTAAATATGCATTGCAGTGTTGAACGAATCTATCTCGTAGTTTTTTCTTCGCCTGGCCCACGTAAAATTTATTGCAATCTGGACATTCTATTTTATATATTCCATTTTTATTGTGAGTATTGGATTTAGTTTTAGGTTTTATTTTATTAAAAATTATATTATCTGTGTTATAAGATATTTTTAAATTAGTATCTTTAAATATTTTATTTAGTTTTTGAGTTATATTTCCGTAATAAGTGAAGGTTGTATATTTTATATTATTATTAATAGATGAATTTTTAAATGTAGTGTTTTTAGGAATTTTATTAGTGATTTTATGTTTAATTTTATTTTCTAATTTATTAATAGTTTTTATTTTGTATCCATTTTTAACTGCTATTTGTTGGATAATTTTTCTTTCTTTGTTTCTTTCTGTGTTATTTAATGGGATCCTAAGCATTCGGTAAATCATGGAATTAAATACTGCCATTTTGTGTTGGGGAGGATGATTAGAAGTATTTGGTATTACTAAGTCAGTTTGAGAACGTTTCCTGTATATTGCGTATTCAAAATTTGTTTCATTTTTCTTTATTGTTAAGTCTAAATAATTTAATTTATTATTAGATTCTTCTTCTAACGTGAATTTTATTTTAGAATGTAAATTATTTATGGAGTTGAATATTTTATTTATATTTATACCATTGTTTTGGGAAATGTACAGAGTGTCATCAACGTATCTAAAATAACATCCTAATGGGTCGTTTAATTTTATTATATTTATTATTTGTTCGTCGAGTTTTTGTAGGAAGATTTCTGATATGATAGCGGAGGTTGGGGCTCCCATAGCAAGGCCATCTGTTTGATAGTACAATTTGTTGTTGTATTGAAAATAATTTTGATTTAAAATTATTTTTAAAGTATTAGTTAACTGTTTAATGTATGTGTTACTTTCGTTATTTGTTTTCAGATTATTTATTATAATATTTATAGTTTCTTCAATGGGAATGTTTGAATACATGTTTGATATGTCGAATGAATATAATTTTGTATTTCTGTTTACTTCTACGTTTATTAGTTGTTCCATGAGTTCGATACTATTTTTTATATTGTGTTTTGCTGGAAGTTCAATTTTATGTTTTAAGATTTGAGTTAATAATTTTGATATTTTATAATTTGGTGCGGTGCTAGCGTTTATTAAAGGTCTGATAGGTTTATTGATTTTGTGTAATTTTATTAAAGAATTTAATTTTGGTGCACAAGGATTATCCATTTTATATTTAAAGGAGTCTTTAGGATTTATGATTTGGTTACTATTTTTTAATATATTTGTTATTTGTGTTTGATATTTATTTGTGGGATCTTTATTTAATGTTATGCAATTATTATTAATTATAAATTCTTCTGTTTTATCGTCTAAATCTTTCTGAGAAATTATTATTGTACTATTACTCTTATCAGGTTTGGTTAAAGTGAGGTTATTAGTCGTTAGTTTCTGTTTTATTATATTAATGGTTTTATTTTGTTTATTTTTATTTTTAATATGATGATTTTGGTTATTATATTTTTTGATATATTTTATTATTTCCATTGAGGCTTCTGTTCTTATTTTATCTTGTTTTTCGTGTTCTACATTATTAATTGCGTTTTCAGTTTCGACTATGATATTATCTATTACATATTTGTTTACATTTTTAAGATTTGTTTTGTTTGATGATTCTAGGGTAGCTATTTCGTTTTCCGTGAATTTAGTATTAGATAAATTTACGAATTTTGGGTAAAAAGTGTGGTTATTATTTAATGTGTGTAAATTTTGGTTATCTTCTTTAGGTGTACTATTTATTAGTAGATTTTTAAGTTTTTTATTGATTGTGTTAAATTTAATTGTTTTGTGTTTATTTAGTATTTTAAGCATCTTAATATATTTATTATTCCATGTATGATAATCAAGTGTGTTGGCTAAAAGAAGATGTAAATTAATTAATTGTTTATTAATGTAGTCGATTTTTCTGTAATTATTTGATATTTCGTCTTTAATCCATTTATATTGGGCTTGAGTAATATATTTGCTTACTTTATTGTTATTGTTGTTTTTTACTATTATTTTTGTGTATTTTGGAAAAATATTAAGGTGTAGGCATTTTTTGTTGAAATATATGTTTCCAAAACAGTTAATTAATTGTTTTTTACGTTTAATAAATTGGTTATAGGAATGAGTTACATCACCTTGTATGGTGTTTTCATCCATCATTTTCTATATAAGTAACTCGATGTTTCTTGCAGTAATTATATAATTTGTGATGTTTTCAATTTGTTTCTTCTGCAAGTAGATAATATTGTATATTCTTTTTAACACCTGACGCACGTTTCACTGAAAAATATCAGTATCATCAGAGGTTTCTAAGTGAATTAATAACAATCGTAATAATTCTATTAATATAAAAGTAACGAATAATCGAATTTGTATCGATTTTAACGTAAAATAAAATAACTGATAATCGATTTAGGTCGGTTAGTTAACGATTGTTTTAATGTTTATTTCTTCAGCAGCTGTTTTCTCGGTTATATTTGAAATTTTGTTTATATAGTATTTTATTCACATTTATTTTTATTTTTTAGTAAATTTATAATTTTAAATAGATCGTCTTGTTTTGTTTTTATTTGGGTTTGTTCTTTAATTAATAAATTATTGTTATTGTGTTTGTAAATGTTAAGATTTCCCAAATATACATTTTTTGACCTTTTTGTATGTTTTTAATTAATTTTATATTTTCAATGTTTGGAAACTGGTGGTTATTATTTAGACAATGTGTGGCTAAATTAGATTTATAAATATTTGGTTTTAAATATGCATTGCGGTGTTGAACGAATCTATCTCGTAGTTTTTTCTTCGTCTGGCCCACGTAAAATTTATTGCAATCTGGACATTCTATTTTATATATTCCATTTTTATTGTGAGTATTGGATTTAGTTTTAGGTTTTATTTTATTAAAAATTATATTATCTGTGTTATAAGATATTTTTAAATTAGTATCTTTAAATATTTTATTTAGTTTTTGAGTTATATTTCCGTAATAAGTGAAGGTTGTATATTTTATATTATTATTAATAGATGAATTTTTAAATGTAGTGTTTTTAGGAATTTTATTAGTGATTTTATGTTTAATTTTATTTTCTAATTTATTAATAGTTTTTATTTTGTATCCATTTTTAACTGCTATTTGTTGGATAATTTTTCTTTCTTTGTTTCTTTCTGTGTTATTTAATGGGATCCAAAGCATTCGGTAAATCATGGAATTAAATACTGCCATTTTGTGTTGGGGAGGATGATTAGAAGTATTTGGTATTACTAAGTCAGTTTGAGAAGGTTTCCTGTATATTGCGTATTCAAAATTTGTTTCATTTTTCTTTATTGTTAAGTCTAAATAATTTAATTTATTATTAGATTCTTCTTCTAACGTGAATTTTATTTTAGAATGTAAATTATTTATGGAGTTGAATATTTTATTTATATTTATACCATTATTTTGGGAAATGTACAGAGTGTCATCAACATATCTAAAATAACATCCTAATGGGTCGTTTAATTTTATTATATTTATTATTTGTTCATCTAGTTTCTGTAGGAAGATTTCTGATATGATAGCGGAGGTTGGGGGTCCCATAGCAAGGCCATCTGTTTGATAGTACAATTTGTTGTTGTATTGAAAATAATTTTGATTTAAAATTATTTTTAAAGTATTAGTTAACTGTTTAATGTATGTGTTACTTTCGTTATTTGTTTTCAGATTATTTATTATAATATTTATAGTTTCTTCAATGGGAATGTTTGTATACATGTTTGATATGTCGAATGAATATAATTTTGTATTTCTGTTTACTTCTACGTTTATTAGTTGTTCCGTGAGTTCGATACTATTTTTTATATTGTGTTTTGCTGGAAGTTCAATTTTATGTTTTAAGATTTGAGTTAATAATTTTGATATTTTATAATTTGGTGCGGTCCTAGCATTTATTAAAGGTCTGATAGGTTTATTGATTTTGTGTAATTTTATTAAAGAATTTAATTTTGGTGCACAAGGATTATCCATTTTATATTTAAAGGAGTCTTTAGGATTTATGATTTGGTTACTATTTTTTTATATATTTGTTATTTGTGTTTGATATTTATTTGTGGGATCTTTATTTAATGTTATGCAATTATTATTAACTATAAATTCTTCTGTTTTATCGTCTAAATCTTTCTGAGAAATTATTATTGTACTATTACTCTTATCAGGTTTGGTTAAAGTGAGGTTATTAGTCGTTAGTTTCTGTTTTATTATATTAATGGTTTTATTTTGTTTATTTTTATTTTTAATATGATGATTTTGGTTATTATATTTTTTGATATATTTTATTATTTCCATTGAGGCTTCTGTTCTTATTTTATCTTGTTTTTCGTGTTCTACATTATTAATTGCGTTTTCAGTTTCGACTATGATATTATCTATTACATATTTGTTTACATTTTTAAGATTTGTTTTGTTTGATGATTCTAGGGTAGCTATTTCGTTTTCCGTGAATTTAATATTAGATAAATTTACGAATTTTGGGTAAAAAGTGTGTAAATTTTGGTTATCTTCTTTAGGTGTACTATTTATTAGTAGATTTTTAAGTTTTTTATTGATTGTGTTAAATTTAATTGTTTTGTGTTTATTTAGTATTTTAAGCATATTAATATATTTATTATTCCATGTATGATAATCAAGTGTGTTGGCTAAAAGAAGATGTAAATTAATTAATTGTTTATTAATGTAGTCGATTTTTCTGTAATTATTTGATATTTCGTCTTCAATCCATTTATATTGGGCTTGAGTAATATATTTGCTTACTTTATTGTTATTGTTGTTTTTTACTATTATTTTTGTGTATTTTGGAAAAATATTAAGGTGTAGGCATTTTTTGTTGAAATATATGTTTCCAAAACAATTAATTAATTGTTTTTTACGTTTAATAAATTGGTTATAGGAATGAGTTACATCACCTTGTATGGTGTTTTCATCCATCATTTTCTATATAAGTAACTCGATGTTTCTTGCAGTAATTATATAATTTGTGATGTTTTCAATTTGTTTCTTCTGCAAGTAGATAATATTGTATATTCTTTTTAACACCTGACGCACGTTTCACTGAAAAATATCAGTATCATCAGAGGTTTCTAAGTGAATTAATAACAATCGTAATAATTCTATTAATATAAAAGTAACGAATAATCGAATTTGTATCGATTTTAACGTAAAATAAAATAACTGATAATCGATTTAGGTCGATTAGGTAACGATTGTTTTAATGTTTATTTCTTCAGCAGCTGTTTTCTCGGTTATATTTGAAATTTTGTTTATATAGTATTTTATTCACATTTATTTTTATTTTTTAGTAAATTTATAATTTTAAATAGATCGTCTTGTTTTGTTTTTATTTGGGTTTGTTCTTTAATTAATAAATTATTGTTATTGTGTTTGTAAATGTTAAGATTTTCCCAAATATTCATTTTTTGACCTTTTTGTATGTTTTTAATTAATTTTATATTTTCAATGTTTGGAAACTGGTGGTTATTATTTAGACAATGTGTGGCTAAATTAGATTTATAAATATTTGGTTTTAAATATGCATTGCGGTGTTGAACGAATCTATCTCGTAGTTTTTTCTTCGCCTGGCCCACGTAAAATTTATTGCAATCTGGACATTCTATTTTATATATTCCATTTTTATTGTGAGTATTGGATTTAGTTTTAGGTTTTATTTTATTAAAAATTATATTATCTGTGTTATAAGATATTTTTAAATTAGTATCTTTAAATATTTTATTTAGTTTTTGAGTTATATTTCCGTAATAAGTGAAGGTTGTATATTTTATATTATTATTAATAGATGAATTTTTAAATGTAGTGTTTTTAGGAATTTTATTAGTGATTTTATGTTTAATTTTATTTTCTAATTTATTAATAGTTTTTATTTTGTATCCATTTTTAACTGCTATTTGTTGGATAATTTTTCTTTCTTTGTTTCTTTCTGTGTTATTTAATGGGATCCTAAGCATTCGGTAAATCATGGAATTAAATACTGCCATTTTGTGTTGGGGAGGATGATTAGAAGTATTTGGTATTACTAAGTCAGTTTGAGAACGTTTCCTGTATATTGCGTATTCAAAATTTGTTTCATTTTTCTTTATTGTTAAGTCTAAATAATTTAATTTATTATTAGATTCATCTTCTAACGTGAATTTTATTTTAGAATGTAAATTATTTATGGAGTTGAATATTTTATTTATATTTATACCATTGTTTTGGGAAATGTACAGAGTGTCATCAACGTATCTAAAATAACATCCTAATGGGTCGTTTAATTTTATTATATTTATTATTTGTTCGTCGAGTTTTTGTAGGAAGATTTCTGATATGATAGCGGAGGTTGGGGCTCCCATAGCAAGGCCATCTGTTTGATAGTACAATTTGTTGTTGTATTGAAAATAATTTTGATTTAAAATTATTTTTAAAGTATTAGTTAACTGTTTAATGTATGTGTTACTTTCGTTATTTGTTTTCAGATTATTTATTATAATATTTATAGTTTCTTCAATGGGAATGTTTGAATACATGTTTGATATGTCGAATGAATATAATTTTGTATTTCTGTTTACTTCTACGTTTATTAGTTGTTCCATGAGTTCGATACTATTTTTTATATTGTGTTTTGCTGGAAGTTCAATTTTATGTTTTAAGATTTGAGTTAATAATTTTGATATTTTATAATTTGGTGCGGTGCTAGCGTTTATTAAAGGTCTGATAGGTTTATTGATTTTGTGTAATTTTATTAAAGAATTTAATTTTGGTGCACAAGGATTATCCATTTTATATTTAAAGGAGTCTTTAGGATTTATGATTTGGTTACTATTTTTTAATATATTTGTTATTTGTGTTTGATATTTATTTGTGGGATCTTTATTTAATGTTATGCAATTATTATTAATTATAAATTCTTCTGTTTTATCGTCTAAATCTTTCTGAGAAATTATTATTGTACTATTACTCTTATCAGGTTTGGTTAAAGTGAGGTTATTAGTCGTTAGTTTCTGTTTTATTATATTAATGGTTTTATTTTGTTTATTTTTATTTTTAATATGATGATTTTGGTTATTATATTTTTTGATATATTTTATTATTTCCATTGAGGCTTCTGTTCTTATTTTATCTTGTTTTTCGTGTTCTACATTATTAATTGCGTTTTCAGTTTCGACTATGATATTATCTATTACATATTTGTTTACATTTTTAAGAATTGTTTTGTTTGATGATTCTAGGGTAGCTATTTCGTTTTCCGTGAATTTAATATTAGATAAATTTACGAATTTTGGGTAAAAAGTGTGGTTATTATTTAATGTGTGTAAATTTTGGTTATCTTCTTTAGGTGTACTATTTATTAGTAGATTTTTTAAGTTTTTTATTGATTGTGTTAAATTTAATTGTTTTGTGTTTATTTAGTATTTTAAGCATATTAATATATTTATTATTCCATGTATGATAATCAAGTGTGTTGGCTAAAAGAAGATGTAAATTAATTAATTGTTTATTAATGTAGTCGATTTTTCTGTAATTATTTGATATTTCGTCTTTAATCCATTTATATTGGGCTTGAGTAATATATTTGCTTACTTTATTGTTATTGTTGTTTTTTACTATTATTTTTGTGTATTTTGGAAAAATATTAAGGTGTAGGCATTTTTTGTTGAAATATATGTTTCCAAAACAATTAATTAATTGTTTTTTACGTTTAATAAATTGGTTATAGGAATGAGTTACATCACCTTGTATGGTGTTTTCATCCATCATTTTCTATATAAGTAACTCGATGTTTCTTGCAGTAATTATATAATTTGTGATGTTTTCAATTTGTTTCTTCTGCAAGTAGATAATATTGTATATTCTTTTTAACACCTGACGCACGTTTCACTGAAAAATATCAGTATCATCAGAGGTTTCTAAGTGAATTAATAACAATCGTAATAATTCTATTAATATAAAAGTAACGAATAATCGAATTTGTATCGATTTTAACGTAAAATAAAATAACTGATAATCGATTTAGGTCGATTAGGTAACGATTGTTTTAATGTTTATTTCTTCAGCAGCTGTTTTCTCGGTTATATTTGAAATTTTGTTTATATAGTATTTTATTCACATTTATTTTTATTTTTTAGTAAATTTATAATTTTAAATAGATCGTCTTGTTTTGTTTTTATTTGGGTTTGTTCTTTAATTAATAAATTATTGTTATTGTGTTTGTAAATGTTAAGATTTTCCCAAATATTCATTTTTTGACCTTTTTGTATGTTTTTAATTAATTTTATATTTTCAATGTTTGGAAACTGGTGGTTATTATTTAGACAATGTGTGGCTAAATTAGATTTATAAATATTTGGTTTTAAATATGCATTGCGGTGTTGAACGAATCTATCTCGTAGTTTTTTCTTCGCCTGGCCCACGTAAAATTTATTGCAATCTGGACATTCTATTTTATATATTCCATTTTTATTGTGAGTATTGGATTTAGTTTTAGGTTTTATTTTATTAAAAATTATATTATCTGTGTTATAAGATATTTTTAAATTAGTATCTTTAAATATTTTATTTAGTTTTTGAGTTATATTTCCGTAATAAGTGAAGGTTGTATATTTTATATTATTATTAATAGATGAATTTTTAAATGTAGTGTTTTTAGGAATTTTATTAGTGATTTTATGTTTAATTTTATTTTCTAATTTATTAATAGTTTTTATTTTGTATCCATTTTTAACTGCTATTTGTTGGATAATTTTTCTTTCTTTGTTTCTTTCTGTGTTATTTAATGGGATCCTAAGCATTCGGTAAATCATGGAATTAAATACTGCCATTTTGTGTTGGGGAGGATGATTAGAAGTATTTGGTATTACTAAGTCAGTTTGAGAACGTTTCCTGTATATTGCGTATTCAAAATTTGTTTCATTTTTCTTTATTGTTAAGTCTAAATAATTTAATTTATTATTAGATTCATCTTCTAACGTGAATTTTATTTTAGAATGTAAATTATTTATGGAGTTGAATATTTTATTTATATTTATACCATTGTTTTGGGAAATGTACAGAGTGTCATCAACGTATCTAAAATAACATCCTAATGGGTCGTTTAATTTTATTATATTTATTATTTGTTCGTCGAGTTTTTGTAGGAAGATTTCTGATATGATAGCGGAGGTTGGGGCTCCCATAGCAAGGCCATCTGTTTGATAGTACAATTTGTTGTTGTATTGAAAATAATTTTGATTTAAAATTATTTTTAAAGTATTAGTTAACTGTTTAATGTATGTGTTACTTTCGTTATTTGTTTTCAGATTATTTATTATAATATTTATAGTTTCTTCAATGGGAATGTTTGAATACATGTTTGATATGTCGAATGAATATAATTTTGTATTTCTGTTTACTTCTACGTTTATTAGTTGTTCCATGAGTTCGATACTATTTTTTATATTGTGTTTTGCTGGAAGTTCAATTTTATGTTTTAAGATTTGAGTTAATAATTTTGATATTTTATAATTTGGTGCGGTGCTAGCGTTTATTAAAGGTCTGATAGGTTTATTGATTTTGTGTAATTTTATTAAAGAATTTAATTTTGGTGCACAAGGATTATCCATTTTATATTTAAAGGAGTCTTTAGGATTTATGATTTGGTTACTATTTTTTAATATATTTGTTATTTGTGTTTGATATTTATTTGTGGGATCTTTATTTAATGTTATGCAATTATTATTAATTATAAATTCTTCTGTTTTATCGTCTAAATCTTTCTGAGAAATTATTATTGTACTATTACTCTTATCAGGTTTGGTTAAAGTGAGGTTATTAGTCGTTAGTTTCTGTTTTATTATATTAATGGTTTTATTTTGTTTATTTTTATTTTTAATATGATGATTTTGGTTATTATATTTTTTGATATATTTTATTATTTCCATTGAGGCTTCTGTTCTTATTTTATCTTGTTTTTCGTGTTCTACATTATTAATTGCGTTTTCAGTTTCGACTATGATATTATCTATTACATATTTGTTTACATTTTTAAGAATTGTTTTGTTTGATGATTCTAGGGTAGCTATTTCGTTTTCCGTGAATTTAATATTAGATAAATTTACGAATTTTGGGTAAAAAGTGTGGTTATTATTTAATGTGTGTAAATTTTGGTTATCTTCTTTAGGTGTACTATTTATTAGTAGATTTTTTAAGTTTTTTATTGATTGTGTTAAATTTAATTGTTTTGTGTTTATTTAGTATTTTAAGCATATTAATATATTTATTATTCCATGTATGATAAT
This sequence comes from Magicicada septendecula, assembly GCA_034769895.1. Lineage (NCBI taxonomy): Eukaryota > Metazoa > Arthropoda > Insecta > Hemiptera > Cicadidae > Magicicada > Magicicada septendecula. The sequence continues at coordinate 373,569,833 of CM068370.1, forward strand.
CAAGTGTGTTGGCTAAAAGAAGATGTAAATTAATTAATTGTTTATTAATGTAGTCGATTTTTCTGTAATTATTTGATATTTCGTCTTTAATCCATTTATATTGGGCTTGAGTAATATATTTGCTTACTTTATTGTTATTGTTGTTTTTTACTATTATTTTTGTGTATTTTGGAAAAATATTAAGGTGTAGGCATTTTTTGTTGAAATATATGTTTCCAAAACAATTAATTAATTGTTTTTTACGTTTAATAAATTGGTTATAGGAATGAGTTACATCACCTTGTATGGTGTTTTCATCCATCATTTTCTATATAAGTAACTCGATGTTTCTTGCAGTAATTATATAATTTGTGATGTTTTCAATTTGTTTCTTCTGCAAGTAGATAATATTGTATATTCTTTTTAACACCTGACGCACGTTTCACTGAAAAATATCAGTATCATCAGAGGTTTCTAAGTGAATTAATAACAATCGTAATAATTCTATTAATATAAAAGTAATGAATAATCGAATTTGTATCGATTTTAACGTAAAATAAAATAACTGATAATCGATTTAGGTCGATTAGTTAACGATTGTTTTAATGTTTATTTCTTCAGCAGCTGTTTTCTCGGTTATATTTGAAATTTTGTTTATATAGTATTTTATTCACATTTATTTTTATTTTTTAGTAAATTTATAATTTTAAATAGATCGTCTTGTTTTGTTTTTATTTGGGTTTGTTCTTTAATTAATAAATTATTGTTATTGTGTTTGTAAATGTTAAGATTTTCCCAAATATTCATTTTTTGACCTTTTTGTATGTTTTTAATTAATTTTATATTTTCAATGTTTGGAAACTGGTGGTTATTATTTAGACAATGTGTGGCTAAATTAGATTTATAAATATTTGGTTTTAAATATGCATTGCGGTGTTGAACGAATCTATCTCGTAGTTTTTTCTTCGTCTGGCCCACGTAAAATTTATTGCAATCTGGACATTCTATTTTATATATTCCATTTTTATTGTGAGTATTGGATTTAGTTTTAGGTTTTATTTTATTAAAAATTATATTATCTGTGTTATAAGATATTTTTAAATTAGTATCTTTAAATATTTTATTTAGTTTTTGAGTTATATTTCCGTAATAAGTGAAGGTTGTATATTTTATATTATTATTAATAGATGAATTTTTAAATGTAGTGTTTTTAGGAATTTTATTAGTGATTTTATGTTTAATTTAATTTTCTAATTTATTAATAGTTTTTATTTTGTATCCATTTTTAACTGCTATTTGTTGGATAATTTTTCTTTCTTTGTTTCTTTCTGTGTTATTTAATGGGATCCTAAGCATTCGGTAAATCATGGAATTAAATACTGCCATTTTGTGTTGGAGAGGATGATTAGAAGTATTTGGTATTACTAAGTCAGTTTGAGAAGGTTTCCTGTATATTGCGTATTCAAATTTGTTTCATTTTTCTTTATTGTTAAGTCTAAATAATTTAATTTATTATTAGATTCTTCTTCTACCGTGAATTTTATTTTAGAATGTAAATTATTTATGGAGTTGAATATTTTATTTATATTTATACCATTGTTTTGGGAAATGTACAGAGTGTCATCAACGTATCTAAAATAACATCCTAATGGGTCGTTTAATTTTATTATATTTATTATTTGTTCGTCGAGTTTTTGTAGGAAGATTTCTGATATGATAGCGGAGGTTGGGGCTCCCATAGCAAGGCCATCTGTTTGATAGTACAATTTGTTGTTGTATTGAAAATAATTTTGATTTAAAATTATTTTTAAAGTATTAGTTAACTGTTTAATGTATGTGTTACTTTCGTTATTTGTTTTCAGATTATTTATTATAATATTTATAGTTTCTTCAATGGGAATGTTTGTATACATGTTTGATATGTCGAATGAATATAATTTTGTATTTCTGTTTACTTCTACGTTTATTAGTTGTTCCGTGAGTTCGATACTATTTTTTATATTGTGTTTTGCTGGAAGTTCAATTTTATGTTTTAAGATTTGAGTTAATAATTTTGATATTTTATAATTTGGTGCGGTCCTAGCGTTTATTAAAGGTCTGATAGGTTTATTGATTTTGTGTAATTTTATTAAAGAATTTAATTTTGGTGCACAAGGATTATCCATTTTATATTTAAAGGAGTCTTTAGGATTTATGATTTGGTTACTATTTTTTAATATATTTGTTATTTGTGTTTGATATTTATTTGTGGGATCTTTATTTAATGTTATGCAATTATTATTAACTATAAATTCTTCTGTTTTATCGTCTAAATCTTTCTGAGAAATTATTATTGTACTATTACTCTTATCAGGTTTGGTTAAAGTGAGGTTATTAGTCGTTAGTTTTTGTTTTATTATATTAATGGTTTTATTTTGTTTATTTTTATTTTTAATATGATGATTTTGGTTATTATATTTTTTGATATATTTTATTATTTCCATTGAGGCTTCTGTTCTTATTTTATCTTGTTTTTCGTGTTCTACATTATTAATTGCGTTTTCAGTTTCGACTATGATATTATCTATTACATATTTGTTTACATTTTTAAGATTTGTTTTGTTTGATGATTCTAGGGTAGCTATTTCGTTTTCCGTGAATTTAATATTAGATAAATTTACGAATTTTGGGTAAAAAGTGTGGTTATTATTTAATGTGTGTAAATTTTGGTTATCTTCTTTAGGTGTACTATTTATTAGTAGATTTTTTAAGTTTTTTATTGATTGTGTTAAATTTAATTGTTTTGTGTTTATTTAGTATTTTAAGCATATTAATATATTTATTATTCCATGTATGATAATCAAGTGTGTTGGCTAAAAGAAGATGTAAATTAATTAATTGTTTATTAATGTAGTCGATTTTTCTGTAATTATTTGATATTTCGTCTTTAATCCATTTATATTGGGCTTGAGTAATATATTTGCTTACTTTATTGTTATTGTTGTTTTTTACTATTATTTTTGTGTATTTTGGAAAAATATTAAGGTGTAGGCATTTTTTGTTGAAATATATGTTTCCAAAACAATTAATTAATTGTTTTTTACGTTTAATAAATTGGTTATAGGAATGAGTTACATCACCTTGTATGGTGTTTTCATCCATCATTTTCTATATAAGTAACTCGATGTTTCTTGCAGTAATTATATAATTTGTGATGTTTTCAATTTGTTTCTTCTGCAAGTAGATAATATTGTATATTCTTTTTAACACCTGACGCACGTTTCACTGAAAAATATCAGTATCATCAGAGGTTTCTAAGTGAATTAATAACAATCGTAATAATTCTATTAATATAAAAGTAACGAATAATCGAATTTGTATCGATTTTAACGTAAAATAAAATAACTGATAATCGATTTAGGTCGATTAGTTAACGATTGTTTTAATGTTTATTTCTTCAGCAGCTGTTTTCTCGGTTATATTTGAAATTTTGTTTATATAGTATTTTATTCACATTTATTTTTATTTTTTAGTAAATTTATAATTTTAAATAGATCGTCTTGTTTTGTTTTTATTTGGGTTTGTTCTTTAATTAATAAATTATTGTTATTGTGTTTGTAAATGTTAAGATTTTCCCAAATATTCATTTTTTGACCTTTTTGTATGTTTTTAATTAATTTTATATTTTCAATGTTTGGAAACTGGTGGTTATTATTTAGACAATGTGTGGCTAAATTAGATTTATAAATATTTGGTTTTAAATATGCATTGCGGTGTTGAACGAATCTATCTCGTAGTTTTTTCTTCGTCTGGCCCACGTAAAATTTATTGCAATCTGGACATTCTATTTTATATATTCCATTTTTATTGTGAGTATTGGATTTAGTTTTAGGTTTTATTTTATTAAAAATTATATTATCTGTGTTATAAGATATTTTTAAATTAGTATCTTTAAATATTTTATTTAGTTTTTGAGTTATATTTCCGTAATAAGTGAAGGTTGTATATTTTATATTATTATTAATAGATGAATTTTTAAATGTAGTGTTTTTAGGAATTTTATTAGTGATTTTATGTTTAATTTTATTTTCTAATTTATTAATAGTTTTTATTTTGTATCCATTTTTAACTGCTATTTGTTGGATAATTTTTCTTTCTTTGTTTCTTTCTGTGTTATTTAATGGGATCCTAAGCATTCGGTAAATCATGGAATTAAATACTGCCATTTTGTGTTGGGGAGGATGATTAGAAGTATTTGGTATTACTAAGTCAGTTTGAGAAGGTTTCCTGTATATTGCGTATTCAAATTTGTTTCATTTTTCTTTATTGTTAAGTCTAAATAATTTAATTTATTATTAGATTCTTCTTCTACCGTGAATTTTATTTTAGAATGTAAATTATTTATGGAGTTGAATATTTTATTTATATTTATACCATTGTTTTGGGAAATGTACAGAGTGTCATCAACGTATCTAAAATAACATCCTAATGGGTCGTTTAATTTTATTATATTTATTATTTGTTCGTCGAGTTTTTGTAGGAGGATTTCTGATATGATAGCGGAGGTTGGGGCTCCCATAGCAAGGCCATCTGTTTGATAGTACAATTTGTTGTTGTATTGAAAATAATTTTGATTTAAAATTATTTTTAAAGTATTAGTTAACTGTTTAATGTATGTGTTACTTTCGTTATTTGTTTTCAGATTATTTATTATAATATTTATAGTTTCTTCAATGGGAATGTTTGTATACATGTTTGATATGTCGAATGAATATAATTTTGTATTTCTGTTTACTTCTACGTTTATTAGTTGTTCCGTGAGTTCGATACTATTTTTTATATTGTGTTTTGCTGGAAGTTCAATTTTATGTTTTAAGATTTGAGTTAATAATTTTGATATTTTATAATTTGGTGCGGTCCTAGCGTTTATTAAAGGTCTGATAGGTTTATTGATTTTGTGTAATTTTATTAAAGAATTTAATTTTGGTGCACAAGGATTATCCATTTTATATTTAAAGGAGTCTTTAGGATTTATGATTTGGTTACTATTTTTTAATATATTTGTTATTTGTGTTTGATATTTATTTGTGGGATCTTTATTTAATGTTATGCAATTATTATTAACTATAAATTCTTCTGTTTTATCGTCTAAATCTTTCTGAGAAATTATTATTGTACTATTACTCTTATCAGGTTTGGTTAAAGTGAGGTTATTAGTCGTTAGTTTCTGTTTTATTATATTAATGGTTTTATTTTGTTTATTTTTATTTTTATTATGATGATTTTGGTTATTATATTTTTTGATATATTTTATTATTTCCATTGAGGCTTCTGTTCTTATTTTATCTTGTTTTTCGTGTTCTACATTATTAATTGCATTTTCAGTTTCGACTATGATATTATCTATTACATATTTGTTTACATTTTTAAGATTTGTTTTGTTTGATGATTCTAGGGTAGCTATTTCGTTTTCCGTGAATTTAATATTAGATAAATTTACGAATTTTGGGTAAAAAGTGTGGTTATTATTTAATGTGTGTAAATTTTGGTTATCTTCTTTAGGTGTACTATTTATTAGATTTTTTAAGTTTTTTATTGATTGTGTTAAATTTAATTGTTTTGTGTTTATTTAGTATTTTAAGCATATTAATATATTTATTATTCCATGTATGATAATCAAGTGTGTTGGCTAAAAGAAGATGTAAATTAATTAATTGTTTATTAATGTAGTCGATTTTTCTGTAATTATTTGATATTTCGTCTTTAATCCATTTATATTGGGCTTGAGTAATATATTTGCTTACTTTATTGTTATTGTTGTTTTTTACTATTATTTTTGTGTATTTAGGAAAAATATTAAGGTGTAGGCATTTTTTGTTGAAATATATGTTTCCAAAACAATTAATTAATTGTTTTTTACGTTTAATAAATTGGTTATAGGAATGAGTTACATCACCTTGTATGGTGTTTTCATCCATCATTTTCTATATAAGTAACTCGATGTTTCTTGCAGTAATTATATAATTTGTGTTGTTTTCAATTTGTTTCTTCTGCAAGTAGATAATATTGTATATTCTTTTTAACACCTGACGCACGTTTCACTGAAAAATATCAGTATCATCAGAGGTTTCTAAGTGAATTAATAACAATCGTAATAATTCTATTAATATAAAAGTAACGAATAATCGAATTTGTATATATTTTAACGTAAAATAAAATAACTGATAATCGATTTAGGTCGATTAGTTAACGATTGTTTTAATGTTTATTTCTTCAGCAGCTGTTTTCTCGGTTATATTTGAAATTTTGTTTATATAGTATTTTATTCACATTTATTTTTATTTTTTAGTAAATTTATAATTTTAAATAGATCGTCTTGTTTTGTTTTTATTTGGGTTTGTTCTTTAATTAATAAATTATTGTTATTGTGTTTGTAAATGTTAAGATTTTCCCAAATATTCATTTTTTGACCTTTTTGTATGTTTTTAATTAATTTTATATTTTCAATGTTTGGAAACTGGTGGTTATTATTTAGACAATGTGTGGCTAAATTAGATTTATAAATATTTGGTTTTAAATATGCATTGCGGTGTTGAACGAATCTATCTCGTAGTTTTTTCTTCGTCTGGCCCACGTAAAATTTATTGCAATCTGGACATTCTATTTTATATATTCCATTTTTATTGTGAGTATTGGATTTAGTTTTAGGTTTTATTTTATTAAAAATTATATTATCTGTGTTATAAGATATTTTTAAATTAGTATCTTTAAATATTTTATTTAGTTTTTGAGTTATATTTCCGTAATAAGTGAAGGTTGTATATTTTATATTATTATTAATAGATGAATTTTTAAATGTAGTGTTTTTAGGAATTTTATTAGTGATTTTATGTTTAATTTTATTTTCTAATTTATTAATAGTTTTTATTTTGTATCCATTTTTAACTGCTATTTGTTGGATAATTTTTCTTTCTTTGTTTCTTTCTGTGTTATTTAATGGGATCCTAAGCATTCGGTAAATCATGGAATTAAATACTGCCATTTTGTGTTGGGGAGGATGATTAGAAGTATTTGGTATTACTAAGTCAGTTTGAGAACGTTTCCTGTATATTGCGTATTCAAAATTTGTTTCATTTTTCTTTATTGTTAAGTCTAAATAATTTAATTTATTATTAGATTCTTCTTCTAACGTGAATTTTATTTTAGAATGTAAATTATTTATGGAGTTGAATATTTTATTTATATTTATACCATTGTTTTGGGAAATGTACAGAGTGTCATCAACGTATCTAAAATAACATCCTAATGGGTCGTTTAATTTTATTATATTTATTATTTGTTCGTCGAGTTTTTGTAGGAAGATTTCTGATATGATAGCGGAGGTTGGGGCTCCCATAGCAAGGCCATCTGTTTGATAGTACAATTTGTTGTTGTATTGAAAATAATTTTGATTTAAAATTATTTTTAAAGTATTAGTTAACTGTTTAATGTATGTGTTACTTTCGTTATTTGTTTTCAGATTATTTATTATAATATTTATAGTTTCTTCAATGGGAATGTTTGAATACATGTTTGATATGTCGAATGAATATAATTTTGTATTTCTGTTTACTTCTACGTTTATTAGTTGTTCCATGAGTTCGATACTATTTTTTATATTGTGTTTTGCTGGAAGTTCAATTTTATGTTTTAAGATTTGAGTTAATAATTTTGATATTTTATAATTTGGTGCGGTGCTAGCGTTTATTAAAGGTCTGATAGGTTTATTGATTTTGTGTAATTTTATTAAAGAATTTAATTTTGGTGCACAAGGATTATCCATTTTATATTTAAAGGAGTCTTTAGGATTTATGATTTGGTTACTATTTTTTAATATATTTGTTATTTGTGTTTGATATTTATTTGTGGGATCTTTATTTAATGTTATGCAATTATTATTAATTATAAATTCTTCTGTTTTATCGTCTAAATCTTTCTGAGAAATTATTATTGTACTATTACTCTTATCAGGTTTGGTTAAAGTGAGGTTATTAGTCGTTAGTTTCTGTTTTATTATATTAATGGTTTTATTTTGTTTATTTTTATTTTTAATATGATGATTTTGGTTATTATATTTTTTGATATATTTTATTATTTCCATTGAGGCTTCTGTTCTTATTTTATCTTGTTTTTCGTGTTCTACATTATTAATTGCGTTTTCAGTTTCGACTATGATATTATCTATTACATATTTGTTTACATTTTTAAGAATTGTTTTGTTTGATGATTCTAGGGTAGCTATTTCGTTTTCCGTGAATTTAATATTAGATAAATTTACGAATTTTGGGTAAAAAGTGTGGTTATTATTTAATGTGTGTAAATTTTGGTTATCTTCTTTAGGTGTACTATTTATTAGTAGATTTTTTAAGTTTTTTATTGATTGTGTTAAATTTAATTGTTTTGTGTTTATTTAGTATTTTAAGCATATTAATATATTTATTATTCCATGTATGATAATCAAGTGTGTTGGCTAAAAGAAGATGTAAATTAATTAATTGTTTATTAATGTAGTCGATTTTTCTGTAATTATTTGATATTTCGTCTTTAATCCATTTATATTGGGCTTGAGTAATATATTTGCTTACTTTATTGTTATTGTTGTTTTTTACTATTATTTTTGTGTATTTTGGAAAAATATTAAGGTGTAGGCATTTTTTGTTGAAATATATGTTTCCAAAACAATTAATTAATTGTTTTTTACGTTTAATAAATTGGTTATAGGAATGAGTTACATCACCTTGTATGGTGTTTTCATCCATCATTTTCTATATAAGTAACTCGATGTTTCTTGCAGTAATTATATAATTTGTGATGTTTTCAATTTGTTTCTTCTGCAAGTAGATAATATTGTATATTCTTTTTAACACCTGACGCACGTTTCACTGAAAAATATCAGTATCATCAGAGGTTTCTAAGTGAATTAATAACAATCGTAATAATTCTATTAATATAAAAGTAACGAATAATCGAATTTGTATCGATTTTAACGTAAAATAAAATAACTGATAATCGATTTAGGTCGATTAGTTAACGATTGTTTTAATGTTTATTTCTTCAGCAGCTGTTTTCTCGGTTATATTTGAAATTTTGTTTATATAGTATTTTATTCACATTTATTTTTATTTTTTAGTAAATTTATAATTTTAAATAGATCGTCTTGTTTTGTTTTTATTTGGGTTTGTTCTTTAATTAATAAATTATTGTTATTGTGTTTGTAAATGTTAAGATTTTCCCAAATATTCATTTTTTGACCTTTTTGTATGTTTTTAATTAATTTTATATTTTCAATGTTTGGAAACTGGTGGTTATTATTTAGACAATGTGTGGCTAAATTAGATTTATAAATATTTGGTTTTAAATATGCATTGCGGTGTTGAACGAATCTATCTCGTAGTTTTTTCTTCGTCTGGCCCACGTAAAATTTATTGCAATCTGGACATTCTATTTTATATATTCCATTTTTATTGTGAGTATTGGATTTAGTTTTAGGTTTTATTTTATTAAAAATTATATTATCTGTGTTATAAGATATTTTTAAATTAGTATCTTTAAATATTTTATTTAGTTTTTGAGTTATATTTCCGTAATAAGTGAAGGTTGTATATTTTATATTATTATTAATAGATGAATTTTTAAATGTAGTGTTTTTAGGAATTTTATTAGTGATTTTATGTTTAATTTAATTTTCTAATTTATTAATAGTTTTTATTTTGTATCCATTTTTAACTGCTATTTGTTGGATAATTTTTCTTTCTTTGTTTCTTTCTGTGTTATTTAATGGGATCCTAAGCATTCGGTAAATCATGGAATTAAATACTGCCATTTTGTGTTGGGGAGGATGATTAGAAGTATTTGGTATTACTAAGTCAGTTTGAGAAGGTTTCCTGTATATTGCGTATTCAAATTTGTTTCATTTTTCTTTATTGTTAAGTCTAAATAATTTAATTTATTATTAGATTCTTCTTCTACCAAGAATTTTATTTTAGAATGTAAATTATTTATGGAGTTGAATATTTTATTTATATTTATACCATTGTTTTGGGAAATGTACAGAGTGTCATCAACGTATCTAAAATAACATCCTAATGGGTCGTTTAATTTTATTATATTTATTATTTGTTCGTCGAGTTTTTGTAGGAAGATTTCTGATATGATAGCGGAGGTTGGGGCTCCCATAGCAAGGCCATCTGTTTGATAGTACAATTTGTTGTTGTATTGAAAATAATTTTGATTTAAAATTATTTTTAAAGTATTAGTTAACTGTTTAATGTATGTGTTACTTTTGTTATTTGTTTTCAGATTATTTATTATAATATTTATAGTTTCTTCAATGGGAATGTTTGTATACATGTTTGATATGTCGAATGAATATAATTTTGTATTTCTGTTTACTTCTACGTTTATTAGTTGTTCCGTGAGTTCGATACTATTTTTTATATTGTGTTTTGCTGGAAGTTCAATTTTATGTTTTAAGATTTGAGTTAATAATTTTGATATTTTATAATTTGGTGCGGTCCTAGCGTTTATTAAAGGTCTGATAGGTTTATTGATTTTGTGTAATTTTATTAAAGAATTTAATTTTGGTGCACAAGGATTATCCATTTTATATTTAAAGGAGTCTTTAGGATTTATGATTTGGTTACTATTTTTTAATATATTTGTTATTTGTGTTTGATATTTATTTGTGGGATCTTTATTTAATGTTATGCAATTATTATTAACTATAAATTCTTCTGTTTTATCGTCTAAATCTTTCTGAGAAATTATTATTGTACTATTACTCTTATCAGGTTTGGTTAAAGTGAGGTTATTAGTCGTTAGTTTCTGTTTTATTATATTAATGGTTTTATTTTGTTTATTTTTATTTTTAATATGATGATTTTGGTTATTATATTTTTTGATATATTTTATTATTTCCATTGAGGCTTCTGTTCTTATTTTATCTTGTTTTTCGTGTTCTACATTATTAATTGCGTTTTCAGTTTCTACTATGATATTATCTATTACATATTTGTTTACATTTTTAAGATTTGTTTTGTTTGATGATTCTAGGGTAGCTATTTCGTTTTCCGTGAATTTAATATTAGATAAATTTACGAATTTTGGGTAAAAAGTGTGGTTATTATTTAATGTGTGTAAATTTTGGTTATCTTCTTTAGGTGTACTATTTATTAGTAGATTTTTTAAGTTTTTTATTGATTGTGTTAAATTTAATTGTTTTGTGTTTATTTAGTATTTTAAGCATATTAATATATTTATTATTCCATGTATGATAATCAAGTGTGTTGGCTAAAAGAAGATGTAAATTAATTAATTGTTTATTAATGTAGTCGATTTTTCTGTAATTATTTGATATTTCGTCTTTAATCCATTTATATTGGGCTTGAGTAATATATTTGCTTACTTTATTGTTATTGTTGTTTTTTACTATTATTTTTGTGTATTTTGGAAAAATATTAAGGTGTAGGCATTTTTTGTTGAAATATATGTTTCCAAAACAATTAATTAATTGTTTTTTACGTTTAATAAATTGGTTATAGGAATGAGTTACATCACCTTGTATGGTGTTTTCATCCATCATTTTCTATATAAGTAACTCGATGTTTCTTGCAGTAATTATATAATTTGTGATGTTTTCAATTTGTTTCTTCTGCAAGTAGATAATATTGTATATTCTTTTTAACACCTGACGCACGTTTCACTGAAAAATATCAGTATCATCAGAGGTTTCTAAGTGAATTAATAACAATCGTAATAATTCTATTAATATAAAAGTAACGAATAATCGAATTTGTATTGATTTTAACGTAAAATAAAATAACTGATAATCGATTTAGGTCGATTAGTTAACGATTGTTTTAATGTTTATTTCTTCAGCAGCTGTTTTCTCGGTTATATTTGAAATTTTGTTTATATAGTATTTTATTCACATTTATTTTTATTTTTTAGTAAATTTATAATTTTAAATAGATCGTCTTGTTTTGTTTTTATTTGGGTTTGTTCTTTAATTAATAAATTATTGTTATTGTGTTTGTAAATGTTAAGATTTTCCCAAATATTCATTTTTTGACCTTTTTGTATGTTTTTAATTAATTTTATATTTTCAATGTTTGGAAACTGGTGGTTATTATTTAGACAATGTGTGGCTAAATTAGATTTATAAATATTTGGTTTTAAATATGCATTGCGGTGTTGAACGAATCTATCTCGTAGTTTTTTCTTCGTCTGGCCCACGTAAAATTTATTGCAATCTGGACATTCTATTTTATATATTCCATTTTTATTGTGAGTATTGGATTTAGTTTTAGGTTTTATTTTATTAAAAATTATATTATCTGTGTTATAAGATATTTTTAAATTAGTATCTTTAAATATTTTATTTAGTTTTTGAGTTATATTTCCGTAATAAGTGAAGGTTGTATATTTTATATTATTATTAATAGATGAATTTTTAAATGTAGTGTTTTTAGGAATTTTATTAGTGATTTTATGTTTAATTTAATTTTCTAATTTATTAATAGTTTTTATTTTGTATCCATTTTTAACTGCTATTTGTTGGATAATTTTTCTTTCTTTGTTTCTTTCTGTGTTATTTAATGGGATCCTAAGCATTCGGTAAATCATGGAATTAAATACTGCCATTTTGTGTTGGGGAGGATGATTAGAAGTATTTGGTATTACTAAGTCAGTTTGAGAAGGTTTCCTGTATATTGCGTATTCAAATTTGTTTCATTTTTCTTTATTGTTAAGTCTAAATAATTTAATTTATTATTAGATTCTTCTTCTACCGTGAATTTTATTTTAGAATGTAAATTATTTATGGAGTTGAATATTTTATTTATATTTATACCATTGTTTTGGGAAATGTACAGAGTGTCATCAACGTATCTAAAATAACATCCTAATGGGTCGTTTAATTTTATTATATTTATTATTTGTTCGTCGAGTTTTTGTAGGAAGATTTCTGATATGATAGCGGAGGTTGGGGCTCCCATAGCAAGGCCATCTGTTTGATAGTACAATTTGTTGTTGTATTGAAAATAATTTTGATTTAAAATTATTTTTAAAGTATTAGTTAACTGTTTAATGTATGTGTTACTTTCGTTATTTGTTTTCAGATTATTTATTATAATATTTATAGTTTCTTCAATGGGAATGTTTGTATACATGTTTGATATGTCGAATGAATATAATTTTGTATTTCTGTTTACTTCTACGTTTATTAGTTGTTCCGTGAGTTCGATACTATTTTTTATATTGTGTTTTGCTGGAAGTTCAATTTTATGTTTTAAGATTTGAGTTAATAATTTTGATATTTTATAATTTGGTGCGGTCCTAGCGTTTATTAAAGGTCTGATAGGTTTATTGATTTTGTGTAATTTTATTAAAGAATTTAATTTTGGTGCACAAGGATTATCCATTTTATATTTAAAGGAGTCTTTAGGATTTATGATTTGGTTACTATTTTTTAATATATTTGTTATTTGTGTTTGATATTTATTTGTGGGATCTTTATTTAATGTTATGCAATTATTATTAACTATAAATTCTTCTGTTTTATCGTCTAAATCTTTCTGAGAAATTATTATTGTACTATTACTCTTATCAGGTTTGGTTAAAGTGAGGTTATTAGTCGTTAGTTTCTGTTTTATTATATTAATGGTTTTATTTTGTTTATTTTTATTTTTAATATGATGATTTTGGTTATTATATTTTTTGATATATTTTATTATTTCCATTGAGGCTTCTGTTCTTATTTTATCTTGTTTTTCGTGTTCTACATTATTAATTGCGTTTTCAGTTTCGACTATGATATTATCTATTACATATTTGTTTACATTTTTAAGATTTGTTTTGTTTGATGATTCTAGGGTAGCTATTTCGTTTTCCGTGAATTTAATATTAGATAAATTTACGAATTTTGGGTAAAAAGTGTGGTTATTATTTAATGTGTGTAAATTTTGGTTATCTTCTTTAGGTGTACTATTTATTAGTAGATTTTTTAAGTTTTTTATTGATTGTGTTAAATTTAATTGTTTTGTGTTTATTTAGTATTTTAAGCATATTAATATATTTATTATTCCATGTATGATAATCAAGTGTGTTGGCTAAAAGAAGATGTAAATTAATTAATTGTTTATTAATGTAGTCGATTTTTCTGTAATTATTTGATATTTCGTCTTTAATCCATTTATATTGGGCTTGAGTAATATATTTGCTTACTTTATTGTTATTGTTGTTTTTTACTATTATTTTTGTGTATTTTGGAAAAATATTAAGGTGTAGGCATTTTTTGTTGAAATATATGTTTCCAAAACAATTAATTAATTGTTTTTTACGTTTAATAAATTGGTTATAGGAATGAGTTACATCACCTTGTATGGTGTTTTCATCCATCATTTTCTATATAAGTAACTCGATGTTTCTTGCAGTAATTATATAATTTGTGATGTTTTCAATTTGTTTCTTCTGCAAGTAGATAATATTGTATATTCTTTTTAACACCTGACGCACGTTTCACTGAAAAATATCAGTATCATCAGAGGTTTCTAAGTGAATTAATAACAATCGTAATAATTCTATTAATATAAAAGTAACGAATAATCGAATTTGTATTGATTTTAACGTAAAATAAAATAACTGATAATCGATTTAGGTCGATTAGTTAACGATTGTTTTAATGTTTATTTCTTCAGCAGCTGTTTTCTCGGTTATATTTGAAATTTTGTTTATATAGTATTTTATTCACATTTATTTTTATTTTTTAGTAAATTTATAATTTTAAATAGATCGTCTTGTTTTGTTTTTATTTGGGTTTGTTCTTTAATTAATAAATTATTGTTATTGTGTTTGTAAATGTTAAGATTTTCCCAAATATTCATTTTTTGACCTTTTTGTATGTTTTTAATTAATTTTATATTTTCAATGTTTGGAAACTGGTGGTTATTATTTAGACAATGTGTGGCTAAATTAGATTTATAAATATTTGGTTTTAAATATGCATTGCGGTGTTGAACGAATCTATCTCGTAGTTTTTTCTTCGTCTGGCCCACGTAAAATTTATTGCAATCTGGACATTCTATTTTATATATTCCATTTTTATTGTGAGTATTGGATTTAGTTTTAGGTTTTATTTTATTAAAAATTATATTATCTGTGTTATAAGATATTTTTAAATTAGTATCTTTAAATATTTTATTTAGTTTTTGAGTTATATTTCCGTAATAAGTGAAGGTTGTATATTTTATATTATTATTAATAGATGAATTTTTAAATGTAGTGTTTTTAGGAATTTTATTAGTGATTTTATGTTTAATTTAATTTTCTAATTTATTAATAGTTTTTATTTTGTATCCATTTTTAACTGCTATTTGTTGGATAATTTTTCTTTCTTTGTTTCTTTCTGTGTTATTTAATGGGATCCTAAGCATTCGGTAAATCATGGAATTAAATACTGCCATTTTGTGTTGGGGAGGATGATTAGAAGTATTTGGTATTACTAAGTCAGTTTGAGAAGGTTTCCTGTATATTGCGTATTCAAATTTGTTTCATTTTTCTTTATTGTTAAGTCTAAATAATTTAATTTATTATTAGATTCTTCTTCTACCGTGAATTTTATTTTAGAATGTAAATTATTTATGGAGTTGAATATTTTATTTATATTTATACCATTGTTTTGGGAAATGTACAGAGTGTCATCAACGTATCTAAAATAACATCCTAATGGGTCGTTTAATTTTATTATATTTATTATTTGTTCGTCGAGTTTTTGTAGGAAGATTTCTGATATGATAGCGGAGGTTGGGGCTCCCATAGCAAGGCCATCTGTTTGATAGTACAATTTGTTGTTGTATTGAAAATAATTTTGATTTAAAATTATTTTTAAAGTATTAGTTAACTGTTTAATGTATGTGTTACTTTCGTTATTTGTTTTCAGATTATTTATTATAATATTTATAGTTTCTTCAATGGGAATGTTTGTATACATGTTTGATATGTCGAATGAATATAATTTTGTATTTCTGTTTACTTCTACGTTTATTAGTTGTTCCGTGAGTTCGATACTATTTTTTATATTGTGTTTTGCTGGAAGTTCAATTTTATGTTTTAAGATTTGAGTTAATAATTTTGATATTTTATAATTTGGTGCGGTCCTAGCGTTTATTAAAGGTCTGATAGGTTTATTGATTTTGTGTAATTTTATTAAAGAATTTAATTTTGGTGCACAAGGATTATCCATTTTATATTTAAAGGAGTCTTTAGGATTTATGATTTGGTTACTATTTTTTAATATATTTGTTATTTGTGTTTGATATTTATTTGTGGGATCTTTATTTAATGTTATGCAATTATTATTAACTATAAATTCTTCTGTTTTATCGTCTAAATCTTTCTGAGAAATTATTATTGTACTATTACTCTTATCAGGTTTGGTTAAAGTGAGGTTATTAGTCGTTAGTTTCTGTTTTATTATATTAATGGTTTTATTTTGTTTATTTTTATTTTTAATATGATGATTTTGGTTATTATATTTTTTGATATATTTTATTATTTCCATTGAGGCTTCTGTTCTTATTTTATCTTGTTTTTCGTGTTCTACATTATTAATTGCGTTTTCAGTTTCGACTATGATATTATCTATTACATATTTGTTTACATTTTTAAGATTTGTTTTGTTTGATGATTCTAGGGTAGCTATTTCGTTTTCCGTGAATTTAATATTAGATAAATTTACGAATTTTGGGTAAAAAGTGTGGTTATTATTTAATGTGTGTAAATTTTGGTTATCTTCTTTAGGTGTACTATTTATTAGTAGATTTTTTAAGTTTTTTATTGATTGTGTTAAATTTAATTGTTTTGTGTTTATTTAGTATTTTAAGCATATTAATATATTTATTATTCCATGTATGATAATCAAGTGTGTTGGCTAAAAGAAGATGTAAATTAATTAATTGTTTATTAATGTAGTCGATTTTTCTGTAATTATTTGATATTTCGTCTTTAATCCATTTATATTGGGCTTGAGTAATATATTTGCTTACTTTATTGTTATTGTTGTTTTTTACTATTATTTTTGTGTATTTTGGAAAAATATTAAGGTGTAGGCATTTTTTGTTGAAATATATGTTTCCAAAACAATTAATTAATTGTTTTTTACGTTTAATAAATTGGTTATAGGAATGAGTTACATCACCTTGTATGGTGTTTTCATCCATCATTTTCTATATAAGTAACTCGATGTTTCTTGCAGTAATTATATAATTTGTGATGTTTTCAATTTGTTTCTTCTGCAAGTAGATAATATTGTATATTCTTTTTAACACCTGACGCACGTTTCACTGAAAAATATCAGTATCATCAGAGGTTTCTAAGTGAATTAATAACAATCGTAATAATTCTATTAATATAAAAGTAACGAATAATCGAATTTGTATCGATTTTAACGTAAAATAAAATAACTGATAATCGATTTAGGTCGATTAGTTAACGATTGTTTTAATGTTTATTTCTTCAGCAGCTGTTTTCTCGGTTATATTTGAAATTTTGTTTATATAGTATTTTATTCACATTTATTTTTATTTTTTAGTAAATTTATAATTTTAAATAGATCGTCTTGTTTTGTTTTTATTTGGGTTTGTTCTTTAATTAATAAATTATTGTTATTGTGTTTGTAAATGTTAAGATTTTCCCAAATATTCATTTTTTGACCTTTTTGTATGTTTTTAATTAATTTTATATTTTCAATGTTTGGAAACTGGTGGTTATTATTTAGACAATGTGTGGCTAAATTAGATTTATAAATATTTGGTTTTAAATATGCATTGCGGTGTTGAACGAATCTATCTCGTAGTTTTTTCTTCGTCTGGCCCACGTAAAATTTATTGCAATCTGGACATTCTATTTTATATATTCCATTTTTATTGTGAGTATTGGATTTAGTTTTAGGTTTTATTTTATTAAAAATTATATTATCTGTGTTATAAGATATTTTTAAATTAGTATCTTTAAATATTTTATTTAGTTTTTGAGTTATATTTCCGTAATAAGTGAAGGTTGTATATTTTATATTATTATTAATAGATGAATTTTTAAATGTAGTGTTTTTAGGAATTTTATTAGTGATTTTATGTTTAATTTAATTTTCTAATTTATTAATAGTTTTTATTTTGTATCCATTTTTAACTGCTATTTGTTGGATAATTTTTCTTTCTTTGTTTCTTTCTGTGTTATTTAATGGGATCCTAAGCATTCGGTAAATCATGGAATTAAATACTGCCATTTTGTGTTGGGGAGGATGATTAGAAGTATTTGGTATTACTAAGTCAGTTTGAGAAGGTTTCCTGTATATTGCGTATTCAAATTTGTTTCATTTTTCTTTATTGTTAAGTCTAAATAATTTAATTTATTATTAGATTCTTCTTCTACCAAGAATTTTATTTTAGAATGTAAATTATTTATGGAGTTGAATATTTTATTTATATTTATACCATTGTTTTGGGAAATGTACAGAGTGTCATCAACGTATCTAAAATAACATCCTAATGGGTCGTTTAATTTTATTATATTTATTATTTGTTCGTCGAGTTTTTGTAGGAAGATTTCTGATATGATAGCGGAGGTTGGGGCTCCCATAGCAAGGCCATCTGTTTGATAGTACAATTTGTTGTTGTATTGAAAATAATTTTGATTTAAAATTATTTTTAAAGTATTAGTTAACTGTTTAATGTATGTGTTACTTTCGTTATTTGTTTTCAGATTATTTATTATAATATTTATAGTTTCTTCAATGGGAATGTTTGTATACATGTTTGATATGTCGAATGAATATAATTTTGTATTTCTGTTTACTTCTACGTTTATTAGTTGTTCCGTGAGTTCGATACTATTTTTTATATTGTGTTTTGCTGGAAGTTCAATTTTATGTTTTAAGATTTGAGTTAATAATTTTGATATTTTATAATTTGGTGCGGTCCTAGCGTTTATTAAAGGTCTGATAGGTTTATTGATTTTGTGTAATTTTATTAAAGAATTTAATTTTGGTGCACAAGGATTATCCATTTTATATTTAAAGGAGTCTTTAGGATTTATGATTTGGTTACTATTTTTTTATATATTTGTTATTTGTGTTTGATATTTATTTGTGGGATCTTTATTTAATGTTATGCAATTATTATTAACTATAAATTCTTCTGTTTATCGTCTAAATCTTTCTGAGAAATTATTATTGTACTATTACTCTTATCAGGTTTGGTTAAAGTGAGGTTATTAGTCGTTAGTTTCTGTTTTATTATATTAATGGTTTTATTTTGTTTATTTTTATTTTTAATATGATGATTTTGGTTATTATATTTTTTGATATATTTTATTATTTCCATTGAGGCTTCTGTTCTTATTTTATCTTGTTTTTCGTGTTCTACATTATTAATTGCGTTTTCAGTTTAGACTATGATATTATCTATTACATATTTGTTTACATTTTTAAGAATTGTTTTGTTTGATGATTCTAGGGTAGCTATTTCATTTTCCGTGAATTTAATATTAGATAAATTTACGAATTTTGGGTAAAAAGTGTGGTTATTATTTAATGTGTGTAAATTTTGGTTATCTTCTTTAGGTGTACTATTTATTAGTAGATTTTTTAAGTTTTTTATTGATTGTGTTAAATTTAATTGTTTTGTGTTTATTTAGTATTTTAAGCATATTAATATATTTATTATTCCATGTATGATAATCAAGTGTGTTGGCTAAAAGAAGATGTAAATTAATTAATTGTTTATTAATGTAGTCGATTTTTCTGTAATTATTTGATATTTCGTCTTTAATCCATTTATATTGGGCTTGAGTAATATATTTGCTTACTTTATTGTTATTGTTGTTTTTTACTATTATTTTTGTGTATTTTGGAAAAATATTAAGGTGTAGGCATTTTTTGTTGAAATATATGTTTCCAAAACAATTAATTAATTGTTTTTTACGTTTAATAAATTGGTTATAGGAATGAGTTACATCACCTTGTATGGTGTTTTCATCCATCATTTTCTATATAAGTAACTCGATGTTTCTTGCAGTAATTATATAATTTGTGTTGTTTTCAATTTGTTTCTTCTGCAAGTAGATAATATTGTATATTCTTTTTAACACCTGACGCACGTTTCACTGAAAAATATCAGTATCATCAGAGGTTTCTAAGTGAATTAATAACAATCGTAATAATTCTATTAATATAAAAGTAACGAATAATCGAATTTGTATCGATTTTAACGTAAAATAAAATAACTGATAATCGATTTAGGTCGATTAGTTAACGATTGTTTTAATGTTTATTTCTTCAGCAGCTGTTTTCTCGGTTATATTTGAAATTTTGTTTATATAGTATTTTATTCACATTTATTTTTATTTTTTAGTAAATTTATAATTTTAAATAGATCGTCTTGTTTTGTTTTTATTTGGGTTTGTTCTTTAATTAATAAATTATTGTTATTGTGTTTGTAAATGTTAAGATTTTCCCAAATATTCATTTTTTGACCTTTTTGTATGTTTTTAATTAATTTTATATTTTCAATGTTTGGAAACTGGTGGTTATTATTTAGACAATGTGTGGCTAAATTAGATTTATAAATATTTGGTTTTAAATATGCATTGCGGTGTTGAACGAATCTATCTCGTAGTTTTTTCTTCGTCTGGCCCACGTAAAATTTATTGCAATCTGGACATTCTATTTTATATATTCCATTTTTATTGTGAGTATTGGATTTAGTTTTAGGTTTTATTTTATTAAAAATTATATTATCTGTGTTATAAGATATTTTTAAATTAGTATCTTTAAATATTTTATTTAGTTTTTGAGTTATATTTCCGTAATAAGTGAAGGTTGTATATTTTATATTATTATTAATAGATGAATTTTTAAATGTAGTGTTTTTAGGAATTTTATTAGTGATTTTATGTTTAATTTTATTTTCTAATTTATTAATAGTTTTTATTTTGTATCCATTTTTAACTGCTATTTGTTGGATAATTTTTCTTTCTTTGTTTCTTTCTGTGTTATTTAATGGGATCCTAAGCATTCGGTAAATCATGGAATTAAATACTGCCATTTTGTGTTGGGGAGGATGATTAGAAGTATTTGGTATTACTAAGTCAGTTTGAGAAGGTTTCCTGTATATTGTGTATTCAAAATTTGTTTCATTTTTCTTTATTGTTAAGTCTAAATAATTTAATTTATTATTAGATTCTTCTTCTAACGTGAATTTTATTTTAGAATGTAAATTATTTATGGAGTTGAATATTTTATTTATATTTATACCATTGTTTTGGGAAATGTACAGAGTGTCATCAACGTATCTAAAATAACATCCTAATGGGTCGTTTAATTTTATTATATTTATTATTTGTTCGTCGAGTTTTTGTAGGAAGATTTCTGATATGATAGCGGAGGTTGGGGCTCCCATAGCAAGGCCATCTGTTTGATAGTACAATTTGTTGTTGTATTGAAAATAATTTTGATTTAAAATTATTTTTAAAGTATTAGTTAACTGTTTAATGTATGTGTTACTTTCGTTATTTGTTTTCAGATTATTTATTATAATATTTATAGTTTCTTCAATGGGAATGTTTGTATACATGTTTGATATGTCGAATGAATATAATTTTGTATTTCTGTTTACTTCTACGTTTATTAGTTGTTCCGTGAGTTCGATACTATTTTTTATATTGTGTTTTGCTGGAAGTTCAATTTTATGTTTTAAGATTTGAGTTAATAATTTTGATATTTTATAATTTGGTGCGGTCCTAGCGTTTATTAAAGGTCAGATAGGTTTATTGATTTTGTGTAATTTTATTAAAGAATTTAATTTTGGTGCACAAGGATTATCCATTTTATATTTAAAGGAGTCTTTAGGATTTATGATTTGGTTACTATTTTTTTATATATTTGTTATTTGTGTTTGATATTTATTTGTGGGATCTTTATTTAATGTTATGCAATTATTATTAACTATAAATTCTTCTGTTTATCGTCTAAATCTTTCTGAGAAATTATTATTGTACTATTACTCTTATCAGGTTTGGTTAAAGTGAGGTTATTAGTCGTTAGTTTCTGTTTTATTATATTAATGGTTTTATTTTGTTTATTTTTATTTTTAATATGATGATTTTGGTTATTATATTTTTTGATATATTTTATTATTTCCATTGAGGCTTCTGTTCTTATTTTATCTTGTTTTTCGTGTTCTACATTATTAATTGCGTTTTCAGTTTAGACTATGATATTATCTATTACATATTTGTTTACATTTTTAAGAATTGTTTTGTTTGATGATTCTAGGGTAGCTATTTCATTTTCCGTGAATTTAATATTAGATAAATTTACGAATTTTGGGTAAAAAGTGTGGTTATTATTTAATGTGTGTAAATTTTGGTTATCTTCTTTAGGTGTACTATTTATTAGTAGATTTTTTAAGTTTTTTATTGATTGTGTTAAATTTAATTGTTTTGTGTTTATTTAGTATTTTAAGCATATTAATATATTTATTATTCCATGTATGATAATCAAGTGTGTTGGCTAAAAGAAGATGTAAATTAATTAATTGTTTATTAATGTAGTCGATTTTTCTGTAATTATTTGATATTTCGTCTTTAATCCATTTATATTGGGCTTGAGTAATATATTTGCTTACTTTATTGTTATTGTTGTTTTTTACTATTATTTTTGTGTATTTTGGAAAAATATTAAGGTGTAGGCATTTTTTGTTGAAATATATGTTTCCAAAACAATTAATTAATTGTTTTTTACGTTTAATAAATTGGTTATAGGAATGAGTTACATCACCTTGTATGGTGTTTTCATCCATCATTTTCTATATAAGTAACTCGATGTTTCTTGCAGTAATTATATAATTTGTGATGTTTTCAATTTGCTTCTTCTGCAAGTAGATAATATTGTATATTCTTTTTAACACCTGACGCACGTTTCACTGAAAAATATCAGTATCATCAGAGGTTTCTAAGTGAATTAATAACAATCGTAATAATTCTATTAATATAAAAGTAACGAATAATCGAATTTGTATCGATTTTAACGTAAAATAAAATAACTGATAATCGATTTAGGTCGATTAGTTAACGATTGTTTTAATGTTTATTTCTTCAGCAGCTGTTTTCTCGGTTATATTTGAAATTTTGTTTATATAGTATTTTATTCACATTTATTTTTATTTTTTAGTAAATTTATAATTTTAAATAGATCGTCTTGTTTTGTTTTTATTTGGGTTTGTTCTTTAATTAATAAATTATTGTTATTGTGTTTGTAAATTTTAAGATTTTCCCAAATATTCATTTTTTGACCTTTTTGTATGTTTTTAATTAATTTTATATTTTCAATGTTTGGAAACTGGTGGTTATTATTTAGACAATGTGTGGCTAAATTAGATTTATAAATATTTGGTTTTAAATATGCATTGCGGTGTTGAACGAATCTATCTCGTAGTTTTTTCTTCGTCTGGCCCACGTAAAATTTATTGCAATCTGGACATTCTATTTTATATATTCCATTTTTATTGTGAGTATTGGATTTAGTTTTAGGTTTTATTTTATTAAAAATTATATTATCTGTGTTATAAGATATTTTTAAATTAGTATCTTTAAATATTTTATTTAGTTTTTGAGTTATATTTCCGTAATAAGTGAAGGTTGTATATTTTATATTATTATTAATAGATGAATTTTTAAATGTAGTGTTTTTAGGAATTTTATTAGTGATTTTATGTTTAATTTTATTTTCTAATTTATTAATAGTTTTTATTTTGTATCCATTTTTAACTGCTATTTGTTGGATAATTTTTCTTTCTTTGTTTCTTTCTGTGTTATTTAATGGGATCCTAAGCATTCGGTAAATCATGGAATTAAATACTGCCATTTTGTGTTGGGGAGGATGATTAGAAGTATTTGGTATTACTAAGTCAGTTTGAGAAGGTTTCCTGTATATTGCGTATTCAAATTTGTTTCATTTTTCTTTATTGTTAAGTCTAAATAATTTAATTTATTATTAGATTCTTCTTCTACCGTGAATTTTATTTTAGAATGTAAATTATTTATGGAGTTGAATATTTTATTTATATTTATACCATTGTTTTGGGAAATGTACAGAGTGTCATCAACGTATCTAAAATAACATCCTAATGGGTCGTTTAATTTTATTATATTTATTATTTGTTCGTCGAGTTTTTGTAGGAAGATTTCTGATATGATAGCGGAGGTTGGGGCTCCCATAGCAAGGCCATCTGTTTGATAGTACAATTTGTTGTTGTATTGAAAATAATTTTGATTTAAAATTATTTTTAAAGTATTAGTTAACTGTTTAATGTATGTGTTACTTTCGTTATTTGTTTTCAGATTATTTATTATAATATTTATAGTTTCTTCAATGGGAATGTTTGTATACATGTTTGATATGTCGAATGAATATAATTTTGTATTTCTGTTTACTTCTACGTTTATTAGTTGTTCCGTGAGTTCGATACTATTTTTTATATTGTGTTTTGCTGGAAGTTCAATTTTATGTTTTAAGATTTGAGTTAATAATTTTGATATTTTATAATTTGGTGCGGTCCTAGCGTTTATTAAAGGTCTGATAGGTTTATTGATTTTGTGTAATTTTATTAAAGAATTTAATTTTGGTGCACAAGGATTATCCATTTTATATTTAAAGGAGTCTTTAGGATTTATGATTTGGTTACTATTTTTTAATATATTTGTTATTTGTGTTTGATATTTATTTGTGGGATCTTTATTTAATGTTATGCAATTATTATTAACTATAAATTCTTCTGTTTTATCGTCTAAATCTTTCTGAGAAATTATTATTGTACTATTACTCTTATCAGGTTTGGTTAAAGTGAGGTTATTAGTCGTTAGTTTCTGTTTTATTATATTAATGGTTTTATTTTGTTTATTTTTATTTTTAATATGATGATTTTGGTTATTATATTTTTTGATATATTTTATTATTTCCATTGAGGCTTCTGTTCTTATTTTATCTTGTTTTTCGTGTTCTACATTATTAATTGCGTTTTCAGTTTCGACTATGATATTATCTATTACATATTTGTTTACATTTTTAAGATTTGTTTTGTTTGATGATTCTAGGGTAGCTATTTCGTTTTCCGTGAATTTAATATTAGATAAATTTACGAATTTTGGGTAAAAAGTGTGGTTATTATTTAATGTGTGTAAATTTTGGTTATCTTCTTTAGGTGTACTATTTATTAGTAGATTTTTTAAGTTTTTTATTGATTGTGTTAAATTTAATTGTTTTGTGTTTATTTAGTATTTTAAGCATATTAATATATTTATTATTCCATGTATGATAATCAAGTGTGTTGGCTAAAAGAAGATGTAAATTAATTAATTGTTTATTAATGTAGTCGATTTTTCTGTAATTATTTGATATTTCGTCTTTAATCCATTTATATTGGGCTTGAGTAATATATTTGCTTACTTTATTGTTATTGTTGTTTTTTACTATTATTTTTGTGTATTTTGGAAAAATATTAAGGTGTAGGCATTTTTTGTTGAAATATATGTTTCCAAAACAATTAATTAATTGTTTTTTACGTTTAATAAATTGGTTATAGGAATGAGTTACATCACCTTGTATGGTGTTTTCATCCATCATTTTCTATATAAGTAACTCGATGTTTCTTGCAGTAATTATATAATTTGTGATGTTTTCAATTTGTTTCTTCTGCAAGTAGATAATATTGTATATTCTTTTTAACACCTGACGCACGTTTCACTGAAAAATATCAGTATCATCAGAGGTTTCTAAGTGAATTAATAACAATCGTAATAATTCTATTAATATAAAAGTAACGAATAATCGAATTTGTATCGATTTTAACGTAAAATAAAATAACTGATAATCGATTTAGGTCGATTAGTTAACGATTGTTTTAATGTTTATTTCTTCAGCAGCTGTTTTCTCGGTTATATTTGAAATTTTGTTTATATAGTATTTTATTCACATTTATTTTTATTTTTTAGTAAATTTATAATTTTAAATAGATCGTCTTGTTTTGTTTTTATTTGGGTTTGTTCTTTAATTAATAAATTATTGTTATTGTGTTTGTAAATGTTAAGATTTTCCCAAATATTCATTTTTTGACCTTTTTGTATGTTTTTAATTAATTTTATATTTTCAATGTTTGGAAACTGGTGGTTATTATTTAGACAATGTGTGGCTAAATTAGATTTATAAATATTTGGTTTTAAATATGCATTGCGGTGTTGAACGAATCTATCTCGTAGTTTTTTCTTCGTCTGGCCCACGTAAAATTTATTGCAATCTGGACATTCTATTTTATATATTCCATTTTTATTGTGAGTATTGGATTTAGTTTTAGGTTTTATTTTATTAAAAATTATATTATCTGTGTTATAAGATATTTTTAAATTAGTATCTTTAAATATTTTATTTAGTTTTTGAGTTATATTTCCGTAATAAGTGAAGGTTGTATATTTTATATTATTATTAATAGATGAATTTTTAAATGTAGTGTTTTTAGGAATTTTATTAGTGATTTTATGTTTAATTTAATTTTCTAATTTATTAATAGTTTTTATTTTGTATCCATTTTTAACTGCTATTTGTTGGATAATTTTTCTTTCTTTGTTTCTTTCTGTGTTATTTAATGGGATCCTAAGCATTCGGTAAATCATGGAATTAAATACTGCCATTTTGTGTTGGGGAGGATGATTAGAAGTATTTGGTATTACTAAGTCAGTTTGAGAAGGTTTCCTGTATATTGCGTATTCAAATTTGTTTCATTTTTCTTTATTGTTAAGTCTAAATAATTTAATTTATTATTAGATTCTTCTTCTACCAAGAATTTTATTTTAGAATGTAAATTATTTATGGAGTTGAATATTTTATTTATATTTATACCATTGTTTTGGGAAATGTACAGAGTGTCATCAACGTATCTAAAATAACATCCTAATGGGTCGTTTAATTTTATTATATTTATTATTTGTTCGTCGAGTTTTTGTAGGAAGATTTCTGATATGATAGCGGAGGTTGGGGCTCCCATAGCAAGGCCATCTGTTTGATAGTACAATTTGTTGTTGTATTGAAAATAATTTTGATTTAAAATTATTTTTAAAGTATTAGTTAACTGTTTAATGTATGTGTTACTTTCGTTATTTGTTTTCAGATTATTTATTATAATATTTATAGTTTCTTCAATGGGAATGTTTGTATACATGTTTGATATGTCGAATGAATATAATTTTGTATTTCTGTTTACTTCTACGTTTATTAGTTGTTCCGTGAGTTCGATACTATTTTTTATATTGTGTTTTGCTGGAAGTTCAATTTTATGTTTTAAGATTTGAGTTAATAATTTTGATATTTTATAATTTGGTGCGGTCCTAGCGTTTATTAAAGGTCTGATAGGTTTATTGATTTTGTGTAATTTTATTAAAGAATTTAATTTTGGTGCACAAGGATTATCCATTTTATATTTAAAGGAGTCTTTAGGATTTATGATTTGGTTACTATTTTTTAATATATTTGTTATTTGTGTTTGATATTTATTTGTGGGATCTTTATTTAATGTTATGCAATTATTATTAACTATAAATTCTTCTGTTTTATCGTCTAAATCTTTCTGAGAAATTATTATTGTACTATTACTCTTATCAGGTTTGGTTAAAGTGAGGTTATTAGTCGTTAGTTTCTGTTTTATTATATTAATGGTTTTATTTTGTTTATTTTTATTTTTAATATGATGATTTTGGTTATTATATTTTTTGATATATTTTATTATTTCCATTGAGGCTTCTGTTCTTATTTTATCTTGTTTTTCGTGTTCTACATTATTATTTGCATTTTCAGTTTCGACTATGATATTATCTATTACATATTTGTTTACATTTTTAAGATTTGTTTTGTTTGATGATTCTAGGGTAGCTATTTCGTTTTCCGTGAATTTAATATTAGATAAATTTACGAATTTTGGGTAAAAAGTGTGGTTATTATTTAATGTGTGTAAATTTTGGTTATCTTCTTTAGGTGTACTATTTATTAGTAGATTTTTTAAGTTTTTTATTGATTGTGTTAAATTTAATTGTTTTGTGTTTATTTAGTATTTTAAGCATATTAATATATTTATTATTCCATGTATGATAATCAAGTGTGTTGGCTAAAAGAAGATGTAAATTAATTAATTGTTTATTAATGTAGTCGATTTTTCTGTAATTATTTGATATTTCGTCTTTAATCCATTTATATTGGGCTTGAGTAATATATTTGCTTACTTTATTGTTATTGTTGTTTTTTACTATTATTTTTGTGTATTTAGGAAAAATATTAAGGTGTAGGCATTTTTTGTTGAAATATATGTTTCCAAAACAATTAATTAATTGTTTTTTACGTTTAATAAATTGGTTATAGGAATGAGTTACATCACCTTGTATGGTGTTTTCATCCATCATTTTCTATATAAGTAACTCGATGTTTCTTGCAGTAATTATATAATTTGTGTTGTTTTCAATTTGTTTCTTCTGCAAGTAGATAATATTGTATATTCTTTTTAACACCTGACGCACGTTTCACTGAAAAATATCAGTATCATCAGAGGTTTCTAAGTGAATTAATAACAATCGTAATAATTCTATTAATATAAAAGTAACGAATAATCGAATTTGTATCGATTTTAACGTAAAATAAAATAACTGATAATCGATTTAGGTCGATTAGTTAACGATTGTTTTAATGTTTATTTCTTCAGCAGCTGTTTTCTCGGTTATATTTGAAATTTTGTTTATATAGTATTTTATTCACATTTATTTTTATTTTTTAGTAAATTTATAATTTTAAATAGATCGTCTTGTTTTGTTTTTATTTGGGTTTGTTCTTTAATTAATAAATTATTGTTATTGTGTTTGTAAATGTTAAGATTTTCCCAAATATTCATTTTTTGACCTTTTTGTATGTTTTTAATTAATTTTATATTTTCAATGTTTGGAAACTGGTGGTTATTATTTAGACAATGTGTGGCTAAATTAGATTTATAAATATTTGGTTTTAAATATGCATTGCGGTGTTGAACGAATCTATCTCGTAGTTTTTTCTTCGTCTGGCCCACGTAAAATTTATTGCAATCTGGACATTCTATTTTATATATTCCATTTTTATTGTGAGTATTGGATTTAGTTTTAGGTTTTATTTTATTAAAAATTATATTATCTGTGTTATAAGATATTTTTAAATTAGTATCTTTAAATATTTTATTTAGTTTTTGAGTTATATTTCCGTAATAAGTGAAGGTTGTATATTTTATATTATTATTAATAGATGAATTTTTAAATGTAGTGTTTTTAGGAATTTTATTAGTGATTTTATGTTTAATTTAATTTTCTAATTTATTAATAGTTTTTATTTTGTATCCATTTTTAACTGCTATTTGTTGGATAATTTTTCTTTCTTTGTTTCTTTCTGTGTTATTTAATGGGATCCTAAGCATTCGGTAAATCATGGAATTAAATACTGCCATTTTGTGTTGGGGAGGATGATTAGAAGTATTTGGTATTACTAAGTCAGTTTGAGAAGGTTTCCTGTATATTGCGTATTCAAATTTGTTTCATTTTTCTTTATTGTTAAGTCTAAATAATTTAATTTATTATTAGATTCTTCTTCTACCAAGAATTTTATTTTAGAATGTAAATTATTTATGGAGTTGAATATTTTATTTATATTTATACCATTGTTTTGGGAAATGTACAGAGTGTCATCAACGTATCTAAAATAACATCCTAATGGGTCGTTTAATTTTATTATATTTATTATTTGTTCGTCGAGTTTTTGTAGGAAGATTTCTGATATGATAGCGGAGGTTGGGGCTCCCATAGCAAGGCCATCTGTTTGATAGTACAATTTGTTGTTGTATTGAAAATAATTTTGATTTAAAATTATTTTTAAAGTATTAGTTAACTGTTTAATGTATGTGTTACTTTCGTTATTTGTTTTCAGATTATTTATTATAATATTTATAGTTTCTTCAATGGGAATGTTTGTATACATGTTTGATATGTCGAATGAATATAATTTTGTATTTCTGTTTACTTCTACGTTTATTAGTTGTTCCGTGAGTTCGATACTATTTTTTATATTGTGTTTTGCTGGAAGTTCAATTTTATGTTTTAAGATTTGAGTTAATAATTTTGATATTTTATAATTTGGTGCGGTCCTAGCGTTTATTAAAGGTCTGATAGGTTTATTGATTTTGTGTAATTTTATTAAAGAATTTAATTTTGGTGCACAAGGATTATCCATTTTATATTTAAAGGAGTCTTTAGGATTTATGATTTGGTTACTATTTTTTAATATATTTGTTATTTGTGTTTGATATTTATTTGTGGGATCTTTATTTAATGTTATGCAATTATTATTAACTATAAATTCTTCTGTTTTATCGTCTAAATCTTTCTGAGAAATTATTATTGTACTATTACTCTTATCAGGTTTGGTTAAAGTGAGGTTATTAGTCGTTAGTTTCTGTTTTATTATATTAATGGTTTTATTTTGTTTATTTTTATTTTTAATATGATGATTTTGGTTATTATATTTTTTGATATATTTTATTATTTCCATTGAGGCTTCTGTTCTTATTTTATCTTGTTTTTCGTGTTCTACATTATTATTTGCATTTTCAGTTTCGACTATGATATTATCTATTACATATTTGTTTACATTTTTAAGATTTGTTTTGTTTGATGATTCTAGGGTAGCTATTTCGTTTTCCGTGAATTTAATATTAGATAAATTTACGAATTTTGGGTAAAAAGTGTGGTTATTATTTAATGTGTGTAAATTTTGGTTATCTTCTTTAGGTGTACTATTTATTAGTAGATTTTTTAAGTTTTTTATTGATTGTGTTAAATTTAATTGTTTTGTGTTTATTTAGTATTTTAAGCATATTAATATATTTATTATTCCATGTATGATAATCAAGTGTGTTGGCTAAAAGAAGATGTAAATTAATTAATTGTTTATTAATGTAGTCGATTTTTCTGTAATTATTTGATATTTCGTCTTTAATCCATTTATATTGGGCTTGAGTAATATATTTGCTTACTTTATTGTTATTGTTGTTTTTTACTATTATTTTTGTGTATTTAGGAAAAATATTAAGGTGTAGGCATTTTTTGTTGAAATATATGTTTCCAAAACAATTAATTAATTGTTTTTTACGTTTAATAAATTGGTTATAGGAATGAGTTACATCACCTTGTATGGTGTTTTCATCCATCATTTTCTATATAAGTAACTCGATGTTTCTTGCAGTAATTATATAATTTGTGTTGTTTTCAATTTGTTTCTTCTGCAAGTAGATAATATTGTATATTCTTTTTAACACCTGACGCACGTTTCACTGAAAAATATCAGTATCATCAGAGGTTTCTAAGTGAATTAATAACAATCGTAATAATTCTATTAATATAAAAGTAACGAATAATCGAATTTGTATCGATTTTAACGTAAAATAAAATAACTGATAATCGATTTAGGTCGATTAGTTAACGATTGTTTTAATGTTTATTTCTTCAGCAGCTGTTTTCTCGGTTATATTTGAAATTTTGTTTATATAGTATTTTATTCACATTTATTTTTATTTTTTAGTAAATTTATAATTTTAAATAGATCGTCTTGTTTTGTTTTTATTTGGGTTTGTTCTTTAATTAATAAATTATTGTTATTGTGTTTGTAAATTTTAAGATTTTCCCAAATATTCATTTTTTGACCTTTTTGTATGTTTTTAATTAATTTTATATTTTCAATGTTTGGAAACTGGTGGTTATTATTTAGACAATGTGTGGCTAAATTAGATTTATAAATATTTGGTTTTAAATATGCATTGCGGTGTTGAACGAATCTATCTCGTAGTTTTTTCTTCGTCTGGCCCACGTAAAATTTATTGCAATCTGGACATTCTATTTTATATATTCCATTTTTATTGTGAGTATTGGATTTAGTTTTAGGTTTTATTTTATTAAAAATTATATTATCTGTGTTATAAGATATTTTTAAATTAGTATCTTTAAATATTTTATTTAGTTTTTGAGTTATATTTCCGTAATAAGTGAAGGTTGTATATTTTATATTATTATTAATAGATGAATTTTTAAATGTAGTGTTTTTAGGAATTTTATTAGTGATTTTATGTTTAATTTTATTTTCTAATTTATTAATAGTTTTTATTTTGTATCCATTTTTAACTGCTATTTGTTGGATAATTTTTCTTTCTTTGTTTCTTTCTGTGTTATTTAATGGGATCCTAAGCATTCGGTAAATCATGGAATTAAATACTGCCATTTTGTGTTGGGGAGGATGATTAGAAGTATTTGGTATTACTAAGTCAGTTTGAGAAGGTTTCCTGTATATTGTGTATTCAAAATTTGTTTCATTTTTCTTTATTGTTAAGTCTATATAATTTAATTTATTATTAGATTCTTCTTCTAACGTGAATTTTATTTTAGAATGTAAATTATTTATGGAGTTGAATATTTTATTTATATTTATACCATTGTTTTGGGAAATGTACAGAGTGTCATCAACGTATCTAAAATAACATCCTAATGGGTCGTTTAATTTTATTATATTTATTATTTGTTCGTCGAGTTTTTGTAGGAAGATTTCTGATATGATAGCGGAGGTTGGGGCTCCCATAGCAAGGCCATCTGTTTGATAGTACAATTTGTTGTTGTATTGAAAATAATTTTGATTTAAAATTATTTTTAAAGTATTAGTTAACTGTTTAATGTATGTGTTACTTTCGTTATTTGTTTTCAGATTATTTATTATAATATTTATAGTTTCTTCAATGGGAATGTTTGTATACATGTTTGATATGTCGAATGAATATAATTTTGTATTTCTGTTTACTTCTACGTTTATTAGTTGTTCCGTGAGTTCGATACTATTTTTTATATTGTGTTTTGCTGGAAGTTCAATTTTATGTTTTAAGATTTGAGTTAATAATTTTGATATTTTATAATTTGGTGCGGTCCTAGCGTTTATTAAAGGTCTGATAGGTTTATTGATTTTGTGTAATTTTATTAAAGAATTTAATTTTGGTGCACAAGGATTATCCATTTTATATTTAAAGGAGTCTTTAGGATTTATGATTTGGTTACTATTTTTTTATATATTTGTTATTTGTGTTTGATATTTATTTGTGGGATCTTTATTTAATGTTATGCAATTATTATTAACTATAAATTCTTCTGTTTATCGTCTAAATCTTTCTGAGAAATTATTATTGTACTATTACTCTTATCAGGTTTGGTTAAAGTGAGGTTATTAGTCGTTAGTTTCTGTTTTATTATATTAATGGTTTTATTTTGTTTATTTTTATTTTTAATATGATGATTTTGGTTATTATATTTTTTGATATATTTTATTATTTCCATTGAGGCTTCTGTTCTTATTTTATCTTGTTTTTCGTGTTCTACATTATTAATTGCGTTTTCAGTTTAGACTATGATATTATCTATTACATATTTGTTTACATTTTTAAGAATTGTTTTGTTTGATGATTCTAGGGTAGCTATTTCATTTTCCGTGAATTTAATATTAGATAAATTTACGAATTTTGGGTAAAAAGTGTGGTTATTATTTAATGTGTGTAAATTTTGGTTATCTTCTTTAGGTGTACTATTTATTAGTAGATTTTTTAAGTTTTTTATTGATTGTGTTAAATTTAATTGTTTTGTGTTTATTTAGTATTTTAAGCATATTAATATATTTATTATTCCATGTATGATAATCAAGTGTGTTGGCTAAAAGAAGATGTAAATTAATTAATTGTTTATTAATGTAGTCGATTTTTCTGTAATTATTTGATATTTCGTCTTTAATCCATTTATATTGGGCTTGAGTAATATATTTGCTTACTTTATTGTTATTGTTGTTTTTTACTATTATTTTTGTGTATTTTGGAAAAATATTAAGGTGTAGGAATTTTTTGTTGAAATATATGTTTCCAAAACAATTAATTAATTGTTTTTTACGTTTAATAAATTGGTTATAGGAATGAGTTACATCACCTTGTATGGTGTTTTCATCCATCATTTTCTATATAAGTAACTCGATGTTTCTTGCAGTAATTATATAATTTGTGATGTTTTCAATTTGCTTCTTCTGCAAGTAGATAATATTGTATATTCTTTTTAACACCTGACGCACGTTTCACTGAAAAATATCAGTATCATCAGAGGTTTCTAAGTGAATTAATAACAATCGTAATAATTCTATTAATATAAAAGTAACGAATAATCGAATTTGTATCGATTTTAACGTAAAATAAAATAACTGATAATCGATTTAGGTCGATTAGTTAACGATTGTTTTAATGTTTATTTCTTCAGCAGCTGTTTTCTCGGTTATATTTGAAATTTTGTTTATATAGTATTTTATTCACATTTATTTTTATTTTTTAGTAAATTTATAATTTTAAATAGATCGTCTTGTTTTGTTTTTATTTGGGTTTGTTCTTTAATTAATAAATTATTGTTATTGTGTTTGTAAATTTTAAGATTTTCCCAAATATTCATTTTTTGACCTTTTTGTATGTTTTTAATTAATTTTATATTTTCAATGTTTGGAAACTGGTGGTTATTATTTAGACAATGTGTGGCTAAATTAGATTTATAAATATTTGGTTTTAAATATGCATTGCGGTGTTGAACGAATCTATCTCGTAGTTTTTTCTTCGTCTGGCCCACGTAAAATTTATTGCAATCTGGACATTCTATTTTATATATTCCATTTTTATTGTGAGTATTGGATTTAGTTTTAGGTTTTATTTTATTAAAAATTATATTATCTGTGTTATAAGATATTTTTAAATTAGTATCTTTAAATATTTTATTTAGTTTTTGAGTTATATTTCCGTAATAAGTGAAGGTTGTATATTTTATATTATTATTAATAGATGAATTTTTAAATGTAGTGTTTTTAGGAATTTTATTAGTGATTTTATGTTTAATTTTATTTTCTAATTTATTAATAGTTTTTATTTTGTATCCATTTTTAACTGCTATTTGTTGGATAATTTTTCTTTCTTTGTTTCTTTCTGTGTTATTTAATGGGATCCTAAGCATTCGGTAAATCATGGAATTAAATACTGCCATTTTGTGTTGGGGAGGATGATTAGAAGTATTTGGTATTACTAAGTCAGTTTGAGAAGGTTTCCTGTATATTGCGTATTCAAATTTGTTTCATTTTTCTTTATTGTTAAGTCTAAATAATTTAATTTATTATTAGATTCTTCTTCTAACGTGAATTTTATTTTAGAATGTAAATTATTTATGGAGTTGAATATTTTATTTATATTTATACCATTGTTTTGGGAAATGTACAGAGTGTCATCAACGTATCTAAAATAACATCCTAATGGGTCGTTTAATTTTATTATATTTATTATTTGTTCGTCGAGTTTTTGTAGGAAGATTTCTGATATGATAGCGGAGGTTGGGGCTCCCATAGCAAGGCCATCTGTTTGATAGTACAATTTGTTGTTGTATTGAAAATAATTTTGATTTAAAATTATTTTTAAAGTATTAGTTAACTGTTTAATGTATGTGTTACTTTCGTTATTTGTTTTCAGATTATTTATTATAATATTTATAGTTTCTTCAATGGGAATGTTTGTATACATGTTTGATATGTCGAATGAATATAATTTTGTATTTCTGTTTACTTCTACATTTATTAGTTGTTCCATGAGTTCGATACTATTTTTTATATTGTGTTTTGCTGGAAGTTCAATTTTATGTTTTAAGATTTGAGTTAATAATTTTGATATTTTATAATTTGGTGCGGTCCTAGCGTTTATTAAAGGTCTGATAGGTTTATTGATTTTGTGTAATTTTATTAAAGAATTTAATTTTGGTGCACAAGGATTATCCATTTTATATTTAAAGGAGTCTTTAGGATTTATGATTTGGTTACTATTTTTTAATATATTTGTTATTTGTGTTTGATATTTATTTGTGGGATCTTTATTTAATGTTATGCAATTATTATTAACTATAAATTCTTCTGTTTTATCGTCTAAATCTTTCTGAGAAATTATTATTGTACTATTACTCTTATCAGCTTTGGTTAAAGTGAGGTTATTAGTCGTTAGTTTCTGTTTTATTATATTAATGGTTTTATTTTGTTTATTTTTATTTTTAATATGATGATTTTGGTTATTATATTTTTTGATATATTTTATTATTTCCATTGAGGCTTCTGTTCTTATTTTATCTTGTTTTTCGTGTTCTACATTATTAATTGCATTTTCAGTTTCGACTATGATATTATCTATTACATATTTGTTTACATTTTTAAGATTTGTTTTGTTTGATGATTCTAGGGTAGCTATTTCGTTTTCCGTGAATTTAATATTAGATAAATTTATGAATTTTGGGTAAAAAGTGTGGTTATTATTTAATGTGTGTAAATTTTGGTTATCTTCTTTAGGTGTACTATTTATTAGTAGATTTTTAAAGTTTTTTATTGATTGTGTTAAATTTAATTGTTTTGTGTTTATTTAGTATTTTAAGCATATTAATATATTTATTATTCCATGTATGATAATCAAGTGTGTTGGCTAAAAGAAGATGTAAATTAATTAATTGTTTATTAATGTAGTCGATTTTTCTGTAATTATTTGATATTTCGTCTTTAATCCATTTATATTGGGCTTGATAATATATTTGCTTACTTTATTGTTATTGTTGTTTTTTACTATTATTTTTGTGTATTTTGGAAAAATATTAAGGTGTAGGCATTTTTTGTTGAAATATATGTTTCCAAAACAATTAATTAATTGTTTTTTACGTTTAATAAATTGGTTATAGGAATGAGTTACATCACCTTGTATGGTGTTTTCATCCATCATTTTCTATATAAGTAACTCGATGTTTCTTGCAGTAATTATATAATTTGTGATGTTTTCAATTTGCTTCTTCTGCAAGTAGATAATATTGTATATTCTTTTTAACACCTGACGCACGTTTCACTGAAAAATATCAGTATCATCAGAGGTTTCTAAGTGAATTAATAACAATCGTAATAATTCTATTAATATAAAAGTAACGAATAATCGAATTTGTATCGATTTTAACGTAAAATAAAATAACTGATAATCGATTTAGGTCGATTAGTTAACGATTGTTTTAATGTTTATTTCTTCAGCAGCTGTTTTCTCGGTTATATTTGAAATTTTGTTTATATAGTATTTTATTCACATTTATTTTTATTTTTTAGTAAATTTATAATTTTAAATAGATCGTCTTGTTTTGTTTTTATTTGGGTTTGTTCTTTAATTAATAAATTATTGTTATTGTGTTTGTAAATTTTAAGATTTTCCCAAATATTCATTTTTTGACCTTTTTGTATGTTTTTAATTAATTTTATATTTTCAATGTTTGGAAACTGGTGGTTATTATTTAGACAATGTGTGGCTAAATTAGATTTATAAATATTTGGTTTTAAATATGCATTGCGGTGTTGAACGAATCTATCTCGTAGTTTTTTCTTCGTCTGGCCCACGTAAAATTTATTGCAATCTGGACATTCTATTTTATATATTCCATTTTTATTGTGAGTATTGGATTTAGTTTTAGGTTTTATTTTATTAAAAATTATATTATCTGTGTTATAAGATATTTTTAAATTAGTATCTTTAAATATTTTATTTAGTTTTTGAGTTATATTTCCGTAATAAGTGAAGGTTGTATATTTTATATTATTATTAATAGATGAATTTTTAAATGTAGTGTTTTTAGGAATTTTATTAGTGATTTTATGTTTAATTTTATTTTCTAATTTATTAATAGTTTTTATTTTGTATCCATTTTTAACTGCTATTTGTTGGATAATTTTTCTTTCTTTGTTTCTTTCTGTGTTATTTAATGGGATCCTAAGCATTCGGTAAATCATGGAATTAAATACTGCCATTTTGTGTTGGGGAGGATGATTAGAAGTATTTGGTATTACTAAGTCAGTTTGAGAAGGTTTCCTGTATATTGCGTATTCAAATTTGTTTCATTTTTCTTTATTGTTAAGTCTAAATAATTTAATTTATTATTAGATTCTTCTTCTACCGTGAATTTTATTTTAGAATGTAAATTATTTATGGAGTTGAATATTTTATTTATATTTATACCATTGTTTTGGGAAATGTACAGAGTGTCATCAACGTATCTAAAATAACATCCTAATGGGTCGTTTAATTTTATTATATTTATTATTTGTTCGTCGAGTTTTTGTAGGAAGATTTCTGATATGATAGCGGAGGTTGGGGCTCCCATAGCAAGGCCATCTGTTTGATAGTACAATTTGTTGTTGTATTGAAAATAATTTTGATTTAAAATTATTTTTAAAGTATTAGTTAACTGTTTAATGTATGTGTTACTTTCGTTATTTGTTTTCAGATTATTTATTATAATATTTATAGTTTCTTCAATGGGAATGTTTGTATACATGTTTGATATGTCGAATGAATATAATTTTGTATTTCTGTTTACTTCTACGTTTATTAGTTGTTCCGTGAGTTCGATACTATTTTTTATATTGTGTTTTGCTGGAAGTTCAATTTTATGTTTTAAGATTTGAGTTAATAATTTTGATATTTTATAATTTGGTGCGGTCCTAGCGTTTATTAAAGGTCTGATAGGTTTATTGATTTTGTGTAATTTTATTAAAGAATTTAATTTTGGTGCACAAGGATTATCCATTTTATATTTAAAGGAGTTAAATTCTTGGATTGGTTTAGGCTATAAGGTAAAACTTTACGTTTTTACTTATAAAAAACTTTGTGTTCTGAGTCGTCAATATTATAGTGATATTTATTTAAAGGAGTCTTTAGGATTTATGATTTGGTTACTATTTTTTAATATATTTGTTATTTGTGTTTGATATTTATTTGTGGGATCTTTATTTAATGTTATGCAATTATTATTAACTATAAATTCTTCTGTTTTATCGTCTAAATCTTTCTGAGAAATTATTATTGTACTATTACTCTTATCAGGTTTGGTTAAAGTGAGGTTATTAGTCGTTAGTTTCTGTTTTATTATATTAATGGTTTTATTTTGTTTATTTTTATTTTTAATATGATGATTTTGGTTATTATATTTTTTGATATATTTTATTATTTCCATTGAGGCTTCTGTTCTTATTTTATCTTGTTTTTCGTGTTCTACATTATTAATTGCATTTTCAGTTTCGACTATGATATTATCTATTACATATTTGTTTACATTTTTAAGATTTGTTTTGTTTGATGATTCTAGGGTAGCTATTTCGTTTTCCGTGAATTTAATATTAGATAAATTTACGAATTTTGGGTAAAAAGTGTGGTTATTATTTAATGTGTGTAAATTTTGGTTATCTTCTTTAGGTGTACTATTTATTAGTAGATTTTTTAAGTTTTTTATTGATTGTGTTAAATTTAATTGTTTTGTGTTTATTTAGTATTTTAAGCATATTAATATATTTATTATTCCATGTATGATAATCAAGTGTGTTGGCTAAAAGAAGATGTAAATTAATTAATTGTTTATTAATGTAGTCGATTTTTCTGTAATTATTTGATATTTTGTCTTTAAGCCATTTATATTGGGCTTGAGTAATATATTTGCTTACTTTATTGTTATTGTTGTTTTTTACTATTATTTTTGTGTATTTTGGAAAAATATTAAGGTGTAGGCATTTTTTGTTGAAATATATGTTTCCAAAACAATTAATTAATTGTTTTTTACGTTTAATAAATTGGTTATAGGAATGAGTTACATCACCTTGTATGGTGTTTTCATCCATCATTTTCTATATAAGTAACTCGATGTTTCTTGCAGTAATTATATAATTTGTGTTGTTTTCAATTTGTTTCTTCTGCAAGTAGATAATATTGTATATTCTTTTTAACACCTGACGCACGTTTCACTGAAAAATATCAGTATCATCAGAGGTTTCTAAGTGAATTAATAACAATCGTAATAATTCTATTAATATAAAAGTAACGAATAATCGAATTTGTATCGATTTTAACGTAAAATAAAATAACTGATAATCGATTTAGGTCGATTAGTTAACGATTGTTTTAATGTTTATTTCTTCAGCAGCTGTTTTCTCGGTTATATTTGAAATTTTGTTTATATAGTATTTTATTCACATTTATTTTTATTTTTTAGTAAATTTATAATTTTAAATAGATCGTCTTGTTTTGTTTTTATTTGGGTTTGTTCTTTAATTAATAAATTATTGTTATTGTGTTTGTAAATGTTAAGATTTTCCCAAATATTCATTTTTTGACCTTTTTGTATGTTTTTAATTAATTTTATATTTTCAATGTTTGGAAACTGGTGGTTATTATTTAGACAATGTGTGGCTAAATTAGATTTATAAATATTTGGTTTTAAATATGCATTGCGGTGTTGAACGAATCTATCTCGTAGTTTTTTCTTCGTCTGGCCCACGTAAAATTTATTGCAATCTGGACATTCTATTTTATATATTCCATTTTTATTGTGAGTATTGGATTTAGTTTTAGGTTTTATTTTATTAAAAATTATATTATCTGTGTTATAAGATATTTTTAAATTAGTATCTTTAAATATTTTATTTAGTTTTTGAGTTATATTTCAGTAATAAGTGAAGGTTGTATATTTTATATTATTATTAATAGATGAATTTTTAAATGTAGTGTTTTTAGGAATTTTATTAGTGATTTTATGTTTAATTTTATTTTCTAATTTATTAATAGTTTTTATTTTGTATCCATTTTTAACTGCTATTTGTTGGATAATTTTTCTTTCTTTGTTTCTTTCTGTGTTATTTAATGGGATCCTAAGCATTCGGTAAATCATGGAATTAAATACTGCCATTTTGTGTTGGGGAGGATGATTAGAAGTATTTGGTATTACTAAGTCAGTTTGAGAAGGTTTCCTGTATATTGCGTATTCAAAATTTGTTTCATTTTTCTTTATTGTTAAGTCTAAATAATTTAATTTATTATTAGATTCTTCTTCTAACGTGAATTTTATTTTAGAATGTAAATTATTTATGGAGTTGAATATTTTATTTATATTTATACCATTGTTTTGGGAAATGTACAGAGTGTCATCAACGTATCTAAAATAACATCCTAATGGGTCGTTTAATTTTATTATATTTATTATTTGTTCGTCGAGTTTTTGTAGGAAGATTTCTGATATGATAGCGGAGGTTGGGGCTCCCATAGCAAGGCCATCTGTTTGATAGTACAATTTGTTGTTGTATTGAAAATATTGATTTAAAATTATTTTTAAAGTATTAGTTAACTGTTTAATGTATGTGTTACTTTCGTTATTTGTTTTCAGATTATTTATTATAATATTTATAGTTTCTTCAATGGGAATGTTTGTATACATGTTTGATATGTCGAATGAATATAATTTTGTATTTCTGTTTACTTCTACGTTTATTAGTTGTTCCGTGAGTTCGATACTATTTTTTATATTGTGTTTTGCTGGAAGTTCAATTTTATGTTTTAAGATTTGAGTTAATAATTTTGATATTTTATAATTTGGTGCGGTCCTGGCGTTTATTAAAGGTCTGATAGGTTTATTGATTTTGTGTAATTTTATTAAAGAATTGAATTTTGGTGCACAAGGATTATCCATTTTATATTTAAAGGAGTCTTTAGGATTTATGATTTGGTTACTATTTTTTTATATATTTGTTATTTGTGTTTGATATTTATTTGTGGGATCTTTATTTAATGTTATGCAATTATTATTAACTATAAATTCTTCTGTTTTATCGTCTAAATCTTTCTGAGAAATTATTATTGTACTATTACTCTTATCAGGTTTGGTTAAAGTGAGGTTATTAGTCGTTAGTTTCTGTTTTATTATATTAATGGTTTTATTTTGTTTATTTTTATTTTTAATATGATGATTTTGGTTATTATATTTTTTGATATATTTTATTATTTCCATTGAGGCTTCTGTTCTTATTTTATCTTGTTTTTCGTGTTCTACATTATTAATTGCATTTTCAGTTTCGACTATGATATTATCTATTACATATTTGTTTACATTTTTAAGATTTGTTTTGTTTGATGATTCTAGGGTAGCTATTTCGTTTTCCGTGAATTCAATATTAGATAAATTTACGAATTTTGGGTAAAAAGTGTGGTTATTATTTAATGTGTGTAAATTTTGGTTATCTTCTTTAGGTGTACTATTTATTAGTAGGTTTTTTAATTTTTTTATTGATTGTGTTAAATTTAATTGTTTTGTGTTTATTTAGTATTTTAAGCATATTAATATATTTATTATTCCATGTATTATAATCAAGTGTGTTGGCTAAAAGAAGATGTAAATTAATTAATTGTTTATTAATGTAGTCGATTTTTCTGTAATTATTTGATATTTCGTCTTTAAGCCATTTATATTGGGCTTGAGTAATATATTTGCTTACTTTATTGTTATTGTTGTTTTTTACTATTATTTTTGTGTATTTTGGAAAAATATTAAGGTGTAGGCATTTT
Source organism: Magicicada septendecula (assembly GCA_034769895.1). Lineage (NCBI taxonomy): Eukaryota > Metazoa > Arthropoda > Insecta > Hemiptera > Cicadidae > Magicicada > Magicicada septendecula. Next base: position 373,612,417 of record CM068370.1, read on the forward strand.
TTGTTGAAATATATGTTTCCAAAACAATTAATTAATTGTTTTTTACGTTTAATAAATTGGTTATAGGAATGAGTTACATCACCTTGTATGGTGTTTTCATCCATCATTTTCTATATAAGTAACTCGATGTTTCTTGCAGTAATTATATAATTTGTGATGTTTTCAATTTGTTTCTTCTGCAAGTAGATAATATTGTATATTCTTTTTAACACCTGACGCACGTTTCACTGAAAAATATCAGTATCATCAGAGGTTTCTAAGTGAATTAATAACAATCGTAATAATTCTATTAATATAAAAGTAACGAATAATCGAATTTGTATCGATTTTAACGTAAAATAAAATAACTGATAATCGATTTAGGTCGATTAGTTAACGATTGTTTTAATGTTTATTTCTTCAGCAGCTGTTTTCTCGGTTATATTTGAAATTTTGTTTATATAGTATTTTATTCACATTTATTTTTATTTTTTAGTAAATTTATAATTTTAAATAGATCGTCTTGTTTTGTTTTTATTTTGGTTTGTTCTTTAATTAATAAATTATTGTTATTGTGTTTGTAAATGTTAAGATTTCCCAAATATACATTTTTTGACCTTTTTGTATGTTTTTAATTAATTTTATATTTTCAATGTTTGGAAACTGGTGGTTATTATTTAGACAATGTGTGGCTAAATTAGATTTATAAATATTTGGTTTTAAATATGCATTGCGGTGTTGAACGAATCTATCTCGTAGTTTTTTCTTCGTCTGGCCCACGTAAAATTTATTGCAATCTGGACATTCTATTTTATATATTCCATTTTTATTGTGAGTATTGGATTTAGTTTTAGGTTTTATTTTATTAAAAATTATATTATCTGTGTTATAAGATATTTTTAAATTAGTATCTTTAAATATTTTACTTAGTTTTTGAGTTATATTTCCGTAATAAGTGAAGGTTGTATATTTTATATTATTATTAATAGATGAATTTTTAAATGTAGTGTTTTTAGGAATTTTATTAGTGATTTTATGTTTAATTTTATTTTCTAATTTATTAATAGTTTTTATTTTGTATCCATTTTTAACTGCTATTTGTTGGATAATTTTTCTTTCTTTGTTTCTTTCTGTGTTATTTAATGGGATCCTAAGCATTCGGTAAATCATGGAATTAAATACTGCCATTTTGTGTTGGGGAGGATGATTAGAAGTATTTGGTATTACTAAGTCAGTTTGAGAAGGTTTCCTGTATATTGCGTATTCAAAATTTGTTTCATTTTTCTTTATTGTTAAGTCTAAATAATTTAATTTATTATTAGATTCTTCTTCTAACGTGAATTTTATTTTAGAATGTAAATTATTTATGGAGTTGAATATTTTATTTATATTTATACCATTATTTTGGGAAATGTACAGAGTGTCATCAACATATCTAAAATAACATCCTAATGGGTCGTTTAATTTTATTATATTTATTATTTGTTCGTCTAGTTTCTGTAGGAAGATTTCTGATATGATAGCGGAGGTTGGGGCTCCCATAGCAAGGCCATCTGTTTGATAGTACAATTTGTTGTTGTATTGAAAATAATTTTGATTTAAAATTATTTTTAAAGTATTAGTTAACTGTTTAATGTATGTGTTACTTTCGTTATTTGTTTTCAGATTATTTATTATAATATTTATAGTTTCTTCAATGGGAATGTTTGTATACATGTTTGATATGTCGAATGAATATAATTTTGTATTTCTGTTTACTTCTACGTTTATTAGTTGTTCCGTGAGTTCGATACTATTTTTTATATTGTGTTTTGCTGGAAGTTCAATTTTATGTTTTAAGATTTGAGTTAATAATTTTGATATTTTATAATTTGGTGCGGTCCTAGCGTTTATTAAAGGTCTGATAGGTTTATTGATTTTGTGTAATTTTATTAAAGAATTTAATTTTGGTGCACAAGGATTATCCATTTTATATTTAAAGGAGTCTTTAGGATTTATGATTTGGTTACTATTTTTTTATATATTTGTTATTTGTGTTTGATATTTATTTGTGGGATCTTTATTTAATGTTATGCAATTATTATTCACTATAAATTCTTCTGTTTATCGTCTAAATCTTTCTGAGAAATTATTATTGTACTATTACTCTTATCAGGTTTGGTTAAAGTGAGGTTATTAGTCGTTAGTTTCTGTTTTATTATATTAATGGTTTTATTTTGTTTATTTTTATTTTTAATATGATGATTTTGGTTATTATATTTTTTGATATATTTTATTATTTCCATTGAGGCTTCTGTTCTTATTTTATCTTGTTTTTCGTGTTCTACATTATTAATTGCATTTTCAGTTTCGACTATGATATTATCTATTACATATTTGTTTACATTTTTAAGATTTGTTTTGTTTGATGATTCTAGGGTAGCTATTTCGTTTTCCGTGAATTCAATATTAGATAAATTTACGAATTTTGGGTAAAAAGTGTGGTTATTATTTAATGTGTGTAAATTTTGGTTATCTTCTTTAGGTGTACTATTTATTAGTAGGTTTTTTAAGTTTTTTATTGATTGTGTTAAATTTAATTGTTTTGTGTTTATTTAGTATTTTAAGCATATTAATATATTTATTATTCCATGTATTATAATCAAGTGTGTTGGCTAAAAGAAGATGTAAATTAATTAATTGTTTATTAATGTAGTCGATTTTTCTGTAATTATTTGATATTTCGTCTTTAAGCCATTTATATTGGGCTTGAGTAATATATTTGCTTACTTTATTGTTATTGTTGTTTTTTACTATTATTTTTGTGTATTTTGGAAAAATATTAAGGTGTAGGCATTTTTTGTTGAAATATATGTTTCCAAAACAATTAATTAATTGTTTTTTACGTTTAATAAATTGGTTATAGGAATGAGTTACATCACCTTGTATGGTGTTTTCATCCATCATTTTCTATATAAGTAACTCGATGTTTCTTGCAGTAATTATATAATTTGTGATGTTTTCAATTTGTTTCTTCTGCAAGTAGATAATATTGTATATTCTTTTTAACACCTGACGCACGTTTCACTGAAAAATATCAGTATCATCAGAGGTTTCTAAGTGAATTAATAACAATCGTAATAATTCTATTAATATAAAAGTAACGAATAATCGAATTTGTATCGATTTTAACGTAAAATAAAATAACTGATAATCGATTTAGGTCGATTAGTTAACGATTGTTTTAATGTTTATTTCTTCAGCAGCTGTTTTCTCGGTTATATTTGAAATTTTGTTTATATAGTATTTTATTCACATTTATTTTTATTTTTTAGTAAATTTATAATTTTAAATAGATCGTCTTGTTTTGTTTTTATTTGGGTTTGTTCTTTAATTAATAAATTATTGTTATTGTGTTTGTAAATGTTAAATTTTCCCAAATATTCATTTTTTGACCTTTTTGTATGTTTTTAATTAATTTTATATTTTCAATGTTTGGAAACTGGTGGTTATTATTTAGACAATGTGTGGCTACATTAGATTTATAAATATTTGGTTTTAAATATGCATTGCGGTGTTGAACGAATCTATCTCGTAGTTTTTTCTTCGTCTGGCCCACGTAAAATTTATTGCAATCTGGACATTCTATTTTATATATTCCATTTTTATTGTGAGTATTGGATTTAGTTTTAGGTTTTATTTTATTAAAAATTATATTATCTGTGTTATAAGATATTTTTAAATTAGTATCTTTAAATATTTTATTTAGTTTTTGAGTTATATTTCCGTAATAAGTGAAGGTTGTATATTTTATATTATTATTAATAGATGAATTTTTAAATGTAGTGTTTTTAGGAATTTTATTAGTGATTTTATGTTTAATTTTATTTTCTAATTTATTAATAGTTTTTATTTTGTATCCATTTTTAACTGCTATTTGTTGGATAATTTTTCTTTCTTTGTTTCTTTCTGTGTTATTTAATGGGATCCTAAGCATTCGGTAAATCATGGAATTAAATACTGCCATTTTGTGTTGGGGAGGATGATTAGAAGTATTTGGTATTACTAAGTCAGTTTGAGAAGGTTTCCTGTATATTGCGTATTCAAAATTTGTTTCATTTTTCTTTATTGTTAAGTCTAAATAATTTAATTTATTATTAGATTCTTCTTCTAACGTGAATTTTATTTTAGAATGTAAATTATTTATGGAGTTGAATATTTTATTTATATTTATACCATTATTTTGGGAAATGTACAGAGTGTCATCAACATATCTAAAATAACATCCTAATGGGTCGTTTAATTTTATTATATTTATTATTTGTTCGTCTAGTTTCTGTAGGAAGATTTCTGATATGATAGCGGAGGTTGGGGCTCCCATAGCAAGGCCATCTGTTTGATAGTACAATTTGTTGTTGTATTGAAAATAATTTTGATTTAAAATTATTTTTAAAGTATTAGTTAACTGTTTAATGTATGTGTTACTTTCGTTATTTGTTTTCAGATTATTTATTATAATATTTATAGTTTCTTCAATGGGAATGTTTGAATACATGTTTGATATGTCGAATGAATATAATTTTGTATTTCTGTTTACTTCTACGTTTATTAGTTGTTCCGTGAGTTCGATACTATTTTTTATATTGTGTTTTGCTGGAAGTTCAATTTTATGTTTTAAGATGAGTTAATAATTTTGATATTTTATAATTTGGTGCGGTCCTAGCGTTTATTAAAGGTCTGATAGGTTTATTGATTTTGTGTAATTTTATTAAAGAATTTAATTTTGGTGCACAAGGATTATCCATTTTATATTTAAAGGAGTCTTTAGGATTTATGATTTGGTTACTATTTTTTAATATATTTGTTATTTGTGTTTGATATTTATTTGTGGGATCTTTATTTAATGTTATGCAATTATTATTAATTATAAATTCTTCTGTTTTATCGTCTAAATCTTTCTGAGAAATTATTATTGTACTATTACTCTTATCAGGTTTGGTTAAAGTGAGGTTATTAGTCGTTAGTTTCTGTTTTATTATATTAATGGGTTTATTTTTATTTTTAATATGATGATTTTGGTTATTATATTTTTTGATATATTTTATTATTTCCATTGAGGCTTCTGTTCTTATTTTATCTTGTTTTTCGTGTTCTACATTATTAATTGCGTTTTCAGTTTCGACTATGATATTATCTATTACATATTTGTTTACATTTTTAAGAATTGTTTTGTTTGATGATTCTAGGGTAGCTATTTCGTTTTCCGTGAATTTAATATTAGATAAATTTACGAATTTTGGGTAAAAAGTGTGGTTATTATTTAATGTGTGTAAAAACAAATCATAAAAAACAAATCATAAAACAAATCTTAAAAATGTAAACAAATATGTAATAGATAATATCATAGTCGAAACTGAAAACGCAATTAATAATGTAGAACACGAAAAACAAGATAAAATAAGAACAGAAGCCTCAATGGAAATAATAAAATATATCAAAAAATATAATAACCAAAATCATCATATTAAAAATAAAAATAAACAAAATAAAACCATTAATATAATAAAACAGAAACTAACGACTAATAACCTCACTTTAACCAAAGCTGATAAGAGTAATAGTACAATAATAATTTCTCAGAAAGATTTCGACGATAAAACAGAAGAATTTATAGTTAATAATAATTGCATAACATTAAATAAAGATCCCACAAATAAATATCAAACACAAATAACAAATATATTAAAAAATAGTAACCAAATCATAAATCCTAAAGACTCCTTTAAATATAAAATGGATAATCCTTGTGCACCAAAATTAAATTCTTTAATAAAATTACACAAAATCAATAAACCTATCAGACCTTTAATAAACGCTAGGACCGCACCAAATTATAAAATATCAAAATTATTAACTCAAATCTTAAAACATAAAATTGAACTTCCAGCAAAACACAATATAAAAAATAGTATCGAACTCACGGAACAACTAATAAATGTAGAAGTAAACAGAAATACAAAATTATATTCATTCGACATATCAAACATGTATACAAACATTCCCATTGAAGAAACTATAAATATTATAATAAATAATCTGAAAACAAATAACGAAAGTAACACATACATTAAACAGTTAACTAATATTTTAAAAATAATTTTAAATCAAAATTATTTTCAATACAACAACAAATTGTACTATCAAACAGATGGCCTTGCTATGGGAGCCCCAACCTCCGCTATCATATCAGAAATCTTCCTACAAAAACTCGACGAACAAATAATAAATATAATAAAATTAAACGACCCATTAGGATGTTATTTTAGATACGTTGATGACACTCTGTACATTTCCCAAAACAATGGTATAAATATAAATAAAATATTCAACTCCATAAATAATTTACATTCTAAAATAAAATTCACGTTAGAAGAAGAATCTAATAATAAATTAAATTATTTAGACTTAACAATAAAGAAAAATGAAACAAATTTTGAATACGCAATATACAGGAAACCTTCTCAAACTGACTTAGTAATACCAAATACTTCTAATCATCCTCCCCAACACAAAATGGCAGTATTTAATTCCATGATTTACCGAATGCTTAGGATCCCATTAAATAACACAGAAAGAAACAAAGAAAGAAAAATTATCCAACAAATAGCAGTTAAAAATGGATACAAAATAAAAACTATTAATAAATTAGAAAATAAAATTAAACATAAAATCACTAATAAAATTCCTAAAAACACTACATTTAAAAATTCATCTATTAATAATAATATAAAATATACAACCTTCACTTATTACGGAAATATAACTCAAAAACTAAATAAAATATTTAAAGATACTAATTTAAAAATATCTTATAACACAGATAATATAATTTTTAATAAAGTAAAACCTAAAACTAAATCCAATACTCACAATAAAAATGGAATATATAAAATAGAATGTCCAGATTGCAATAAATTTTACGTGGGCCAGACGAAGAAAAAACTACGAGATAGATTCGTTCAACACCGCAATGCATATTTAAAACCAAATATTTATAAATCTAATTTAGCCACACATTGTCTAAATAATAACCACCAGTTTCCAAGCATTGAAAATATAAAATTAATTAAAAACATACAAAAAGGTCAAAAAATGAATATTTGGGAAAATTTAACATTTACAAACACAATAACAATAATTTATTAATTAAAGAACAAACCCAAATAAAACAAAACAAGACGATCTATTTAAAATTATAAATTTACTAAAAAATAAAAATAAATGTGAATAAAATACTATATAAACAAAATTTCAAATATAACCGAGAAAACAGCTGCTGAAGAAATAAACATTAAAACAATCGTTAACTAATTGACCTAAATCGATTATCAGTTATTTTATTTTACGTTAAAATCGATACAAATTCGATTATTCGTTACTTTTATATTAATAGAATTATTACGATTGTTATTAATTCACTTAGAAACCTCTGATGATACTGATATTTTTCAGTGAAACGTGCGTCAGGTGTTAAAAAGAATATACAATATTATCTACTTGCAGAAGAAACAAATTGAAAACATCACAAATTATATAATTACTGCAAGAAACATCGAGTTACTTATATAGAAAATGATGGATGAAAACACCATACAAGGTGATGTAACTCATTCCTATAACCAATTTATTAAACGTAAAAAACAATTAATTAATTGTTTTGGAAACATATATTTCAACAAAAATGCCTACACCTTAATATTTTTCCAAAATACACAAAAATAATAGTAAAAAACAACAATAACAATAAAGTAAGCAAATATATTACTCAAGCCCAATATAAATGGATTAAAGACGAAATATCAAATAATTACAGAAAAATCGACTACATTAATACACAATTAATTAATTTACATCTTCTTTTAGCCAACACACTTGATTATCATACATGGAATAATAAATATATTAATATGCTTAAAATACTAAATAAACACAAAACAATTAAATTTAACACAATCAATAAAAAAACTTAAAAATCTACTAATAAATAGTACACCTAAAGAAGATAACCAAAATTTACACACATTAAATAATAACCACACTTTTTACCCAAAATTCGTAAATTTATCTAATATTAAATTCACGGAAAACAAAATAGCTACCCTAGAATCATCAAACAAAACAAATCTTAAAAATGTAAACAAATATGTAATAGATAATATCATAGTCGAAACTGAAAACGCAATTAATAATGTAGAACACGAAAAACAAGATAAAATAAGAACAGAAGCCTCAATGGAAATAATAAAATATATCAAAAAATATAATAACCAAAATCATCATATTAAAAATAAAAATAAACAAAATAAAACCATTAATATAATAAAACAGAAACTAACGACTAATAACCTCACTTTAACCAAACCTGATAAGAGTAATAGTACAATAATAATTTCTCAGAAAGATTTAGACGATAAAACAGAAGAATTTATAGTTAATAATAATTGCATAACATTAAATAAAGATCCCACAAATAAATATCAAACACAAATAACAAATATATTAAAAAATAGTAACCAAATCATAAATCCTAAAGACTCCTTTAAATATAAAATGGTTAATCCTTGTGCACCAAAATTAAATTCTTTAATAAAATTACACAAAATCAATAAACCTATCAGACCTTTAATAAACGCTAGGACCGCACCAAATTATAAAATATCAAAATTATTAACTCAAATCTTAAAACATAAAATTGAACTTCCAGCAAAACACAATATAAAAAATAGTATCGAACTCACGGAACAACTAATAAACGTAGAAGTAAACAGAAATACAAAATTATATTCATTCGACATATCAAACATGTATACAAACATTCCCATTGAAGAAACTATAAATATTATAATAAATAATCTGAAAACAAATAACGAAAGTAACACATACATTAAACAGTTAACTAATATTTTAAAAATAATTTTAAATCAAAATTATTTTCAATACAACAACAAATTGTACTATCAAACAGATGGCCTTGCTATGGGAGCCCCAACCTCCGCTATCATATCAGAAATCTTCCTACAAAAACTCGACGAACAAATAATAAATATAATAAAATTAAGCGACCCATTAGGATGTTATTTCAGATACGTTGATGACACTCTGTACATTTCCCAAAACAATGGTATAAATATAAATAAAATATTCAACTCCATAAATAATTTACATTCTAAAATAAAATTCACGTTAGAAGAAGAATCTAATAATAAATTAAATTATTTAGACTTAACAATAAAGAAAAATGAAACAAATTTTGAATACGCAATATACAGGAAACCTTCTCAAACTGACTTAGTAATACCAAATACTTCTAATCATCCTCCCCAACACAAAATGGCAGTATTTAATTCCATGATTTACCGAATGCTTAGGATCCCATTAAATAACACAGAAAGAAACAAAGAAAGAAAAATTATCCAACAAATAGCAGTTAAAAATGGATACAAAATAAAAACTATTAATAAATTAGAAAATAAAATTAAACATAAAATCACTAATAAAATTCCTAAAAACACTACATTTAAAAATTCATCTATTAATAATAATATAAAATATACAACCTTCACTTATTACGGAAATATAACTCAAAAACTAAATAAAATATTTAAAGATACTAATTTAAAAATATCTTATAACACAGATAATATAATTTTTAATAAAATAAAACCTAAAACTAAATCCAATACTCATAATAAAAATGGAATATATAAAATAGAATGTCCAGATTGCAATAAATTTTACGTGGGCCAGACGAAGAAAAAACTACGAGATAGATTCGTTCAACACCGTAATGCATATTTAAAACCAAATATTTATAAATCTAATTTACAATAATAATAATACACAAATAATATACAATAAATAATATACAAAAAGGTCAAAAAATGAATATTTGGGAAAATCTTAACATTTACAAACACAATAACAATAATTTATTAATTAAAGAACAAACCCAAATAAAAACAAAACAAGATGATCTATTTAAAATTATAAATTTACTAAAAAATAAAAATAAATGTGAATAAAATACTATATAAACAAAATTTCAAATATAACCGAGAAAACAGCTGCTGAAGAAATAAACATTAAAACAATCGTTAACTAATCGACCTAAATCGATTATCAGTTATTTTATTTTACGTTAAAATCGATACAAATTCGATTATTCATTACTTTTATATTAATAGAATTATTACGATTGTTATTAATTCACTTAGAAACCTCTGATGATACTGATATTTTTCAGTGAAACGTGCGTCAGGTGTTAAAAAGAATATACAATATTATCTACTTGCAGAAGAAACAAATTTAAAACATCACAAATTATATAATTACTGCAAGAAACATCGAGTTACTTATATAGAAAATGATATATATATATATATATATATGATATATTCATATCTAGAGAAGTAAACCCCGAAATGAAGAATATTATGAGATGACGTTTAATGTGATACAAAGAGAAGAGATTAATCGATGATGAAGAAGAATAAAAAGTAATATATTAACGAAGACAATCATGAGAGTATACCAGTGATGAAATGTAAAACAAAATATCCCTGTAATATGTGAAGAATTTAGCTGAGTTGAATCAAGAAAAAGAGAGTATAACAATGTATAAACCGCAGATGCGTGAGATAATCCCAAGAATATTTATTATTTGTCGGAAGAACGACCACTTTATATTTTTGATTATTTGAGATGAATTGACTGATGAATAATGCCAGCAATCATTTATTATTATTGATGGAGATGATGTGCCTCCGTATTTATTGAAGTTAGTATGGCCAGTGGAGTTGAATGCCAAAGTGAGCCACTCTGAACTGCCCCAGCTAAGCTTATGTTAGGGAATTAGGGAACTAAATAAACAAGGGAGATAATTACATAGAAGAGAAATAATTATGATTCAAATAGAAGAAAGTGAAGGGATATATATATATAAAAAGCATATGAATCGACATGGAAACGTACAACAATTGATGAATTCTTCAATGAAAAATAAATATACTGATTCAGAATTAATCAATTCTTATAGGAAGGCATATGTAACGTTACCAAATTTGGTAGTTACATAAAGTAAGCAATTATAACGTCAAGTGACGGGAAAGCATGAAAGTATTTCTAGATAAGTAAAACTATGTGAACAAAAAGTGTCTATCTACAGATATATTAGTGTAAAGTTCCAACTATGAAGAAGAAAGTGTAACATAGCAGCATCGTACTCGAAATGGAGAAAGAAAATGACCATGAGCCAAAATAAAATGTTAGAAACCAGGACCAATAGATTCCAACAGTGAGGGGAACCAACAAAAATAATAAAAGTGTAAAAGAAGACAACAGGATTCCAACAGTGAGGGGAACCAACAAAAATAATAAATAATAAAAGTGTAAAAGAAGACAACAAGATTCCAACAGTGAGGGGAACAAATGAAGATAGTGACTATAATAAAAATGTAAAAGAAGACAACAGGATTCCAACAGTGAGGGGAACCAATAAAATGACTATGCAAAATAAAGGAAGAAACAACTCAGGAGCAACCACAATGATGGCAGACAAACCAATATATTTACAAATATAAATATTATGAAACAACGACTACTACAATGGAAATATTGAAGAAGACGTTCAAACCTAAAGAAGAAAGGAAGAAGAAGGACAAGGAAACATGACATGAAGAGAGAAGAAAATGGATAGACCATACAAGAAATCATCATTCATCAAGTATACTAGAGACAATACTAGTAACCAAAAGAATAGTGATTGTCAACTATGAAGAAACAGTGTTTAACATATTTAAGAAATCACAAACAGTTATAGTGAATACTTAATGTAAGTGTGAGAACCTGTGACCAGTTAACTAATTTTAACCTAATAAACCCCACAAACAATTCCAGTGATAAGGTTTATAGCGGAAGAAAATGTGTTACTTTCATAGTGGAAACATCAAGGATTAAATAGTCAAAAAATACACAGACAGTTAGTGTGACTAGTTTAATGAAGATTGTGATCCAAATAGATAATCATAAGACCACCAAACAATGTAAGATAGAACAGTTATATTATTGTTCATAGAACTTGATAATAAAAACCTTTGTAAATTTCAAAAGAAATGTAACTGAATGCCACGGCAAAACAGAATACAATACAAAGAAAGGCCAGAAAAAATAATAACAAACAAAGTAGTTTGTTAAATATCATACAAATGTGACAGAAATTAGTTACAAACCATGACAAGAAAGGTATTATCATTAGTTCAAGAATATTTGTATTATTGTTTAAGAAGAAGTAGTGTAAACATGTGTATTAATCAACAATCAAACTATTGTAATAGAATACCATACTGAAGTCATGATAGTAGTAGCAAAATGCTGCATTAGAATATGTTGTACATTGTTACATAACCCCATAGGAAAGGCACCTATGAAACAAAAAATCATACATGTTAGTTTAACCAAACAACCATCAACAATTGTGCCAATCAAAGATTCGTTATAAGTAATGATACACCCTAATAAACAGTGTATTATATTGAAATACACTGCAAATAAAGCAGACCAAATATGATAGCACAAAGCTAGATGAAAGGGAACCTAATATGCCAAATTAGTTAAACAAAATACATTGTTAAAACTTGTACAAAGATTGATGAAAGTATTACTAGTAGTTAGAAGAACATCTGGTACTACTATGAGAACAGATTATAAGTATAATGATAATAGTTTTATGATCAAAATATTGTAAACTAGCTGACTATGAATGCATAGCCAGAAGTGAGCAGAGGCAATGTAACCAACTAGTTAAGCAAAATACCTTATTAAAACTTAAACAGAGATTGATGAAAGTGTTACCAGTAGTAAGAAGGACACCTAATACTACTATGAGAACAGACCATAACCATAAGAATAGTAATTTTATAGATAAATTATTAAAAACTAAATGACCATGATGGTGGAATCAGAATGTAAACAAACAATATGTAGCAAGTTATTTATGCAAAATGCAACATACAAACTTGTTCGAAAGTAAATAAAAATGTTATCAATGATCAGAAGGATGTCTGATACTACTTTGAGAATCTATGTCAAATATAATAATAACAATTTAGTTATTGATTTATCAAAAAATAACTGACTACCATGTCATGACCTAATGTAAACAAACCCATTACTAGAAATTGAAGGGTTCTCAGATAGCTAAAAGCTAACAAATATATTAAATGAATTAGGTACTATAGTTGTACACTAGTTGCATTTACAACATAATATACCTTATATAGAAAAACCATAAACAAAGTGACAATTTGAAGAAAAGAGATAGGAAGGTAGTTAAATAATACTACTAGTATATGAAACCCAACCTTGTGCATATACTAAAGTATAGACCCATGTAAATAAACATTTATATTATTGTTAGATTACAAAACCAATGTTATTAGATAAGGAAAAATAGTATTAAGGAAAATTATGAATAATCGAATATGGACGCTAAAGACGCCATGATCAAACATTGTTTGGGTAACAATTATTCCCAAATTTTTGTATTAAACACTTGAGAAATAGACTCAAATCGTTTAATCAAAAGTGTTTTAGTGTAATTAGTTAAGTTTTGGTATAATAAACTTATTAACTATAAGATTCACCATAAAAATTTGTGAAATCGATATAGTGATTTAATAATGGACGGATTATAATCTTGTTTGGACTTTATTTAAAGCTCAGGATGTCCGCGATTTATTGGCACCAACCACTCAACGATTAGACAAATAATAAGAAAGTTATAACGATTATAAACTTTTTAATTATTTTGTGCACCAGTGCTTACGCCATTCTAATCTCAAACCCAAATGCAAAATTGGTAATAAATTAAAAATTTTACTAAGTCAAGGTACTTTGGGTCGGAGAGTTCAAAGAATTCAACCAATCAAATGAATGAAAACCGGCAGACAAGCCACAGACGCTCCGGAGGAGCGTGACAGTCATCTATCAATCATCAACGAGACAAGACGTATCATTCGACGGACCAAGTCTATGAAGAAGTTTATTTTGAATTGTGCGCGACATATAAACAGAAGTCAAACTACATACACCTAACCTACATACCACACAGAATTAACGTGTGTACAGTGCGGAGTGAATAAGAATTAAATACGACCAGTGTATAATATCGGTCGTATTTTCGAGTGTTGTGTTGAAAATAAACCAGGGAGTACAATATTTTTCATTAGTTAACAATAAAACAGAAATAATCATTTCTATAAAAACAATTGGTCGGATACTACGCTAATCAGTAGGAGCGAAGTATAATAATGCTGATGAAATTTATCAGAATTGACGAAAGAATTGTTTCGCAATTTTTAACTTGATAAATAAATGTTTTTAATATTTTTCATAATTAACAGAATCAAGATTATTTTAGTTATTACAAAATACGAGCGCCGCCAATAGTCGCTCAATTGACTCATGCAGTTTTTTGATTTTACTAGTGGAAATAAATATTTTAATTTTTTTTGCAAAAGAATATTCGATTCTACTGATAGTTATGCATAAGAAATATTATAAATAATATATGTATGTTTAGATTAAGAAGAAATCAATGCTTAATATAATTAACCCTAATAACTATTCACGTTATTAGATAACCTAAAAACAATAACCACAATTTGTCACCTTTTTGTCATAAGTCTGTTCTCAAATAATACAAACCAGATGAAAGCTATAACAAGAGTTTTTTTTTTTATTATAACTTTTTCTCTTGTAAATAAATAATTCCTATAGTTAACTATTAAAATGTAATAGTACATTTTAGCAGTGCAAATCAACGCACTTGTTTATTGTCAAAGTAACTACTCTATACTGGGTACTAATTCCCGCGTACGATAATACCATAATTATCGATTATATGGTACCAATTTTCAATTTTAATATTTGTTTGTTTGTTTTCTATTAATTGTTTATTAAATATCATTATAAAACACCACATCTTGTATCTGGCATCATGTCACTTAAAAGAATCACACGAACTTGGTAATTAAACTGTTGCGGTTTGGAAGCTCTTGAATAATCGTGAGTTATTCCAAAGACGCTAATGAGGAAGGCTGGATTGTTTGTTAGAAAGAAGTGGACTGTATTAAAGATGTTGAACTTTCGTTTATTGAAAAAATCTGATTGTTAATTACGATCGGCACGTGCGGATGCATTTGAGGCAATAACGCCCGAAATTAATTTTGAACAAAATCGTGGTCCATTGTAGATGGACGCAGGTAGTTGAATGAAATGAAATATTATAAATGCATGCTAAAAAATAGCCAGAAGCCGCGGCTGGAAGAGAAGTGTTTTACGAGAGTTGCGCTCGGAGTCTTGTTATAAACTGAACTAAACTGGCTTGCAGTCGGCGGTGCTGGCCGGCTGCAACGTTTGATAAACGCGTGACGTCATCCGCGCGTGCCGTATACGGTGGTGGACCGTTTACAGCTGATAAACCAGTACAAAGTTT
The DNA here is from genome assembly GCA_034769895.1 of Magicicada septendecula. Classification (NCBI taxonomy): domain Eukaryota; kingdom Metazoa; phylum Arthropoda; class Insecta; order Hemiptera; family Cicadidae; genus Magicicada; species Magicicada septendecula. The sequence continues at coordinate 373,627,928 of CM068370.1, forward strand.
AAACATAAACTATGTAAGAGGACATAACCTCTCAAAATAAAAATTATTGTATAACCTACAGTGTTACCAGCCTTGAGGTTAAGAAGAGTTTCATTTTAAATTTGTTCATAGTAATTATTTTCTGTAAAATTATTATTGACTGATTGTTAATTTTTCTAGCATTCCAAACTGTTAATAAACCTCAATATTTTGTTACCAGTGGAAAAAGTGTTTAATTTCAAACTTAAAATAGTTCATTTTTTCATAGCCAGTTCTATCAAAAGGTGGCGGAAGAATTTAAATATTCCTGATAATTCAAAACATTATTCAGTTGTTATGTTATGATTATTGTGCATGCTAATCACGTTTGATATTCAAATAGAATATCTCCTTGTATGTGTAGCGTGTATGTTACAGCTGAGCAGTCACCCAACAGAACAGCAATATCCACATATGGTAAGTGGGGAGGTTACCAGCGGAGTGCGAAAAATACTTTTAAATTAAAAGATTTAACCAGCGATACCCACACATTTACTAATCACAATCAGACTGATAATAATAATTATAATTTTGGATATTTTATTGTACAACATTATTGTGGATACCGGAGCGTATCTACAAGCAACACATACAATCAATACACTACACATCCAGCATCAAGAACGTATATACATCGATATACATACATCTATAATATTACATTAAACATATTATACTCTATTTCATGTTATTATATGTTTAGTATATTTACAATTTTTATTTCTAATAATGTTTATTCAAAAATATATAGGACTACGCCCCGAGGCCTAGTAACGTGCGTGTTTGGCACATAGTAGAATCATTTTTATATGTAGAATCTTTTTGATAATAATAATATTTTGGTAACCATTTCAACTAAGAGTATTTATTTCAGATAACACTTCCCGCTATCATATCGTTCGCTTAACACGAATTCTGGCCCGCAAAATAAGTCTAATATCATATGTTGGTAATTTCCAACATGGCGCCCGTAATTATACAATGTTTATGGTAAAGGTAGTTATATGTATGTGATTTGTATAATCACAATTTATGTTGTAGTGTCATTTAGTACATGTAGTGGATTTATCACTGTTTACTTGAATTCCTTCTCTCCTTTCCTTCTTTATTGGTTTATTATTTGTACTGTTACATTCTTTCTGGTTACTCATTTATAGTTCTTTTAGTATTATTCACCCTTCTGGTGTTCATTATTATTATGGAACATTTTGTGATTTTACATATGCTCCCCTCTCAAAATTGATAATTGAGAAAAAGTTCTTTGGTTTGATGAAGTTATCATTTTAACTTGGTTCAATTATAAAACTACTGCTTTCTTCTTTATCTAACTTAATGGTTTTTTGGTGTATTGGTTTAGACTATGTTCATCGTTAGTCCTATCTTCAGCTTACAAGTATTGGTCAATTTTTCATTCTCTTGGTGATTTGGTTATATTATACATTTGTTCTTATTTTGATAATTTCCCTGTTTTCCTGTAGTAATACATTTCTCCTTCTCATTATACGTATCCTGATTCTTATAACAATTCTCCTTTTCTCTTTCATTTACCTCGAAGTTGTTGGTTTAATCCTTGAAATATTATAATTCCCTAACATTTTTCCCTAACATTTATAGCAGGTTCGGAGTCAGAGGGGCTCTCATTGGCATCCATTCTCCGCCCTTCCTTAACTATACACTCACAGATCAGAGGAATCTTCATCTTTGTCTGAGACAATAAAAAGTTGTACGTAACAACAGTTGCACTATCACAACACATAAGACATAATATATTATTTATACTTCATTATAAGACATTATATTCATTTATTAGAATACTCAAGGGATTAGAGGTTCCATTACATAAATTCTATTACTGTATCACTTCTGACGCTTTATCAATTCATTTAACATATTTCTCCTCACAGGTCATTATTTGTTATAACTTCACATATTTGTTATATTATTATAAGCTTTGCTGTTATTCATCAATACTATTTTGGACATTGGTTTTGTGATTATTCATATTTTTATTTTCATCACCATATAATTATGCAGTTAATTCTTAAATTCATCATAACCGTATGTTATAGTTTTCTATTCTTCTTCATTTTCACCATAATTCATTTTTAACATTGATTATACACTAGTTTGTAACATTTTTATGTTGGTTAGTTTCTTTTGTTTATTTATGTAAATGTTTCGTTTATTATCATTATCTCATTGTTAATGATATTTCCTTAATGAAACTTGGTTATATGTACCCTTAATTTAATTGTTCACAGGGTTTGTTAACTCATAGGTATTGTTGTCATTGTCCTTCGTGATCATATGTGGTCCAGTATATAATATTAACAGTTTTTTGGTTATACCTTGTATAGTACTTGGTAATTCTCTGTTTCTCACTACCACTTTCTCTCCTATATGATACTTAATAGCTTTTGGCAGATTCTTCAAGTATTTTTTCTTTTGTGGTATTCCTCAGTTGCAAACTCCTTTACAGACGTAAACAACTTGACGAATATAGGGGTGAACAAACTCTTAAAAATATAAAGGAATACAGTATTAAAAGTGCTATTTATAATTGGGCAAACAGCTGGAATGAGATCAAAATATCTACATTATGCAATGCATGGAATAAGATTTTGTACGATAAAGAGCCAGAGATCGACCTGCAAGGTTTGGAAGATGAAGATTATGCAGGTGCTTTTGGAGCTACCAACATTGAAGACATAAGAGAATGGTTGGGTGCCGATGAAGATGACGTAGGCTACCAGAATTTAACAGAGGAAGAGATCGTCTATCAAATGCAAGGCCAGAAAGAAGAAGTTGGAGATGATAGTGACGATGAAGAGGACGACGATAATGTTCCTAAGCCTACACTTTCCAAGGTGCGGGAAAATCTCGATTCAGTTATTAACTTTATTGACACTGACCCAGAATTTCAAAAATACTATTTAATCATCAAAGAAATGCGTCAAGAAATTATTAAAAAACAATACAACAGGGCAAAACAGTCTACAATTTCAACCTTTTTTAAGCCTGTAGCTTCAGTTTGGGAAGAATAAAAACCGTCAACTTCAGGGACCAGCCATTAATATTACATAACTCTTTGTGTGCTAAAGTGAAAACACGTCAGTGAAGTTTTTTTTGTTGGTATCGTGAAATTATTTATTCTTCTGTTTTGTAAAATACAATAAAATTAAATTTCCATTAATATTTACGTACATTAACAATTGCAAGTGTGCATTACTTATAAACATTTTGCATGCAAACTTAACTTGAAAACATTGATGGTGAAAGATTGTTGGTTATGTGAATTTAGTTATCCATTTTGTAAGTACAATATATTTAAATTTCCATTACTATATTTACGTAGTTTTAATATTTATTTTTAAGGCACTTTACCTATACTGTAGTATGAATTTCCATAAAATATTCTATAATTCGGATTTTTCTCTAATTCGGACTAGGCTTTGCCCCATATAATCCGAATTAGAGAGGTTTTACTGTATTTGCTTAATTATTCTTAATTTCTAATTTCAACATGATTAATTGATTAAAAAGAATACCTTATTATATATAAATGCTGCATTCAGCTGAACAATATTAATTATCTGTTTACATTTGTTGATTTACTAACATAAACTTCCATATTTTACTATTTTTATTTTAACATGTCCTTCTCATGTCTTATTTTTATAACATCACCCATGTGGTGGTGCTTTACATTCTTTTCATCATTGTAATGATTCTACTTCATTATGCTTAGTAGGATTTCTATTTAATTCTTATTTCTTTGATTTAAGTTGGTCATTCAGGGTCTGTTATCATCATGTTACAATGTTTTGTTCCCTGACTATTATTATCTTTCTGTACACATTTTACTTACTTATGAAGTTACCTAAACGCATACAGTGCTTACATTTATAGTTATTCTTAATTTATGATAATACATATTTGGCTTTCACATTATCTTTTACAGTTTGTGACTATTCCTAGCATAGTTCACTATATTGGTCCGTTTTAAATCATTGTTTTGACTTAGATCAGCTAATGTGCTGTTTTTTTATTTATAATATATATAGTACAATACTATTCAAGTCAAATGTTATTTTACTTATTCTGTTTGATTTTATTTATCAAATGTTTTTATTGAGCTCACTTGACAGTTTATGTGGGAAACTTGTCTTGTCATTTCGTCTTTGTCATTCAGTTTATTTATGTTGTAGTGTCATTTAGTACATGTAGTGGATTTATCACCGTTTACTTGAATTCCTTCTCTCATTTCCTTCTTTACTGGTTTATTATTTGTACTGTTACATTCTTTCTGGTTACTCATTTATAGTTCTTTTAGTATTATTCACCCTTCTGGTGTTCATTATTATTATGGAACATTTTGTAATGTTACATTATATACCGCACAAAGGCACAATTGTACAAAGGTTAAAATTAAAATATGACGACCAAATCTTTATTAGTACTCAAGACCGCCAGCACACGATTATATGCTTTGCAAAGACACAGCATTTTGTGCTGAACGATAAGCGGTATGCAGATCGAATGGAGAAACCTGAGGACGAAAAAAGACGAATTTTGGCAACAGCTGCAGAAATAATTTGTAAGGACATTAAATCCACTGCATGCAACATGGGTGTTTACCCTGCAGTGATCAAATGTTGGCTGATGTTAATAAAGATATTCTTGAGCAGTTATTATTGTTTTTGAATGAAATTATTACCAAGGACAAAATAGACGAAAACAAACAAATTTATAGAGACAAGTGTACATCGATCGCTCATCACACGTCCAAGATCATTCATATCCCAGCTGCAACTTTCATTATCTATGTTTTATAGAGAAGGTGTTCCAATAAATATAATGAATATGTGTCATTATTTAGGTTTTAGCAGTTCATACTACGAAACTAAATTATATGAATCTTCTGTCATTTATCAAGAAAAAATTATAGTGAAACCAGATACATTTGTTCAAATGGTCGAGGACAACGCAGATTTCAACAAAGCCACCATTGATGGTCATGGTACTTTCCATAATCTTGGAACTATTCAAATAATAACGCCGTACTCTAATATTTTACCTCGAAAACCAGTACAAAGATTGCAAAAAATACCTCCTGTATCGGAACTGCTGGCAGTTGAAAACATCCCTATCATTTCATATAATCGACCTGCGAACAAAGGAGTAAAGTCTATTGTCATGAAAATCTCCGAAGGCAGTCCATCCTTAACTCCATCATACTGTGGAAAGTTAAATTTTTTATGGATGTACATAAAGTACATGAAAATAATAATATTTTTGGCTGGAATGGCTTCATGGGAAATTTAACAAGTGGCATACAGGAATATTCACAATCTGCAATTAATTATTTACCCTTCATAAATTCAGCACCACCAACGATTACCATACGTTGTATACTGCACTTCAAGAGTCTGTTGAAGAAGCGAGAAATAAAGGTATGAAAACTTGCATCATAACATGCGATCAACCCCTTTACATAAAAAAACGCGATATGGTGGCTGCTTCGCCAAATTATGATGATATTCTAGTATTCATTAGACTTGGTGGGTTCCATGCTGTGATGTCATTTATGGGTACCATCAGCAATATCATGGCCAGAAGTGGAATCCGAGAAGTCCTATGTTTAATTTACGCGGAGAATAGCGTTAATCACATATTATCTGGGCATGCATATGCTCCAGCCTTACGAGTGCATACTTTACTGCAACAAGCCTTATCGCAAATAATATTTGATGAATTAAAAGAAAATACTGTCGAATTTCAAGATTTGTTAAACATTGGAGAGGGCGACTGTATGTTTTTTATGATGAATCTATACGAGATTCAGAGCAGTGAAACTTTCATAAAAATAAGTCAATTGTTTGAAGAAAAGCTATGTGAACTTGAGAAAAAAAGTAAAACTGCAAAATTATGGATATCATACTTCCGTATGGTATCTATTTTAAAAGATTTTGTTGCTGCAGAGCGTATGGGAGATTGACAGCTGCACTGCCAATTGCTTGAATTAATGATACCAATCTTTCACCCTGCGGGACATTTCGCATACGCTAAATCTGCACAAATCTATTTGCAAGACATTGAAGATCTTGCTTCTCGTATGGATCCAGATGAATATAAGAAATTTACTGAGCAAGGGTTTTTCACTTGCAGAAGAACTGACAAATTTTATGGTGGTGTTTTTTCTGACCAAACAATCGAACAAACATTAATGCGATCAATGAAAGTTGCTGGTGGGCCTTCTAAAAGAGGAACTTCGGATAGCGTTGTATAGAAATGGATCAAGGGTACAATATATACAAGAGACATAATGGAAGGGATTGAAAATTTTTGTAAAATTTATTTACAAAGAAGTCATGAGCATGTGGATGCATCTGATGCTCGAGTCCAAAAAGATGCTGAAGACGTACTGTCGGATACTTTGTTTTCATAACAATAATTAAACTCACCCTATCTCTACTTCATTAGTTCTCTAATAGAGTGTACTCCCATTAACTGTTTCAAAGTACAATTCACATAGTAATCAACAGTCATAATTAGAGCGTTTTCTTTCCTGTAGTGTAAGGCATATCATGCAGTTCAGTTTTTCTTTGGCTTATACACGCATACCGCAAGAATAGAAAGTCTATTCACCGCTATTTTTATTTTACTTCACTTATAATTTAAACCTCCACTTATTTCATGTGTTTAACGTTTATTAGAATATTATTGTTAAGTTTAGGACTGCCTAAAAACATCAGCGAAGTGTTGCTTACAACGGAGCATTTACAACGCACAAGGACAAGGTCAGTGAACGCTTAATATTTATGCATTGTTGATTACATGAGAATAAATCCTTTTAACTATTTTAGTTACAATATACAGTCCACTGCTAATAAAAAAAGAACCCCACATTTTTGGTCCGTCCAGCCCGGATAGCATCTTTCATTCTGAATCCAGCACGTTGGAAAGCAAGATTTTTATTAATTATTACACTCTTTATTATTACGTTTATTGAATTATTGTAACGCTTTAAAAAAAAAAAAAATTATTTACTACTGGCAAGTATTGCCAATACTCAGTGCTCTTTTCATTTTATTATGGTTATTTCATGTTTTATCTAGCAAGCATAGTTCTAAAGCGTAGTGTGTTTCTTCAAAACCGACCTCTGTATTAGTTTCTATAAAATACAGTAGCGATATTCCTTTATTACCATATTACCATTATTACTGTCATCTACGCTATTGGTATTTTAGACTGATAAAAAAAAAATAAATTAAAATTATTTGGACTGGAAATTACTGAATACTGGAAGAACATTGTGAATTACAACTTTTACTTAGAACTCTTTTGTTATTTACATCTGAATCTGTTTTTTAAAGCGAGTGTATTAATAAATTACCAAAATGAGATTTTCTTCTTTTGTGAAGCAAAGTGAACTGATTGAGAGTAGGCTTCATAATATTAACAAGCAAATTGTTGCTCTAGAGGTTATTGGTATAGGTAATTTAACTGAACAGCAAACACGAGAAGTTAGTTTGCTTAGTTCCACCGCAGAAAATAAATATGCTGAATTTGAAAGGCTTATAAATAAACTATTTAGTACAACACCTTTACCAGAAGATCTGGATAATGAACAGATTTCAAGATTACAAGATTCTATATCAGACTTAAATATAGCTATACAAAGTTCGTGTGCTCCTTTTCTACCATCGCTACCGCAGGAAACCTTGGATCAGTCTCACACTGGTGCATTACAACTAGTTGCGCCTACTCCCACCGTTAATTTACCTCGCTCAAACTTGGGAACATTTTCTGGACAACCTGAGAAATGGGCAGCCTTTCACATTCTGTTTGAAAATGCAGTGCACAAAAATGAAACCATTTCTAATGTGGAGAAATTTACATACTTGCTTTCTTGTTTGACTGATGAGCCGCTAAATTTAATTAAATTGTTGCCTGTCACTAATACAAACTATGGCATAGCCTGGCAAACTTTGCTAAAAAGATATCAAAATTCTAGATTGTTGATAACACTTCACATAAACAATATATTTGATTTACCACAATTGCACAATCCTTCAGTTAAACAAATGAGGAATTTTCTGTTGACCTATAATGAAAATTATCAAGCGCTCAAAGCACTAGGACATGATACTGCCAGCGAAAGTTTGTTGTTGACCTCATATATTTTGCGTAGATTTGACACGGAATTCAGGACCAAACTTGAACGTTCTCGAGATAATTTACAAAATGTTCCTACCATTACAGAAGTAATTACATTCTTAGAAAATGAATGTTCTTGCAAAGAGGCAGCGGGTTTAACTAATATCATCTCAAAAAATGAACCTTCTCTTCAAACCTCTCAAAAAATCAGTGGCTTTAAAATGAATACAAACCAGTTTAAACTGCACAAAATAGCGATGGTCACTACTCACACTCAGCATTGTATCTTCTGTTCATCAAATTCACACAACATATACAGATGTGCCGATTTTTCCGCACTTAATGTACAAGACAGACAAGCTTTTGTTAAAAATAAGAACTTGTGTCAAAATTGTTTTGGAACACATAAGTTAGTCACCTGTAAGTCCGTCCACACATGCACTGTATGTCATAGGCGTCACCATAGCCTACTACATTTTTTTGATCAGAACCGCTCTGCACAACCGCAACAAAAATTGACTCAGTCAAATAGACCTACCTTGTGCCCTTCTGTTGAAACAACGATGCATAAGCAAAACCACTCTGCAGAGTGTCATCAGGATACTACCTTGATAGGTGTTGCTTGCAATCAGAATAACACTGTGTTACTCGCAACCGCTTTGCTGCATATCACATCTGCCAATGGAAATGCGGCAGTTCTACGAGCTGTGCTTGATAGTACATCCCAAACAACAATTATTTCAGAAAGTTGTGCAAAGACTTTGTGTTTGCACCGCTCTCAAACAGATGTTCCAGAACTTAGTGGCATCTCTACCGCCCCAGTGAAAACAAAGGGACTTACCTTTGTGACATTGTCTTCGCTCAGTGGGAATATTTTAGCAAAATCTCACCCAGTCATGATTCTTAATAAAATATCATGCAATCTGCCTCGTGTTCAGCTCCCACCAGAAATTAAAGAACGACTCAAAGGTTATATGCTAGCGGATCCTACTTTTGATATTCCGGGTCCAGTTGACCTTCTGATTGGAGCAGATTTATTTGCATTGACTCTTAATGGTACCTTTATCAATCTCGACAAGAATATGCCATACGCTGTCAATACAATCTTTGGCTATGTTGTGCTTGGTAAGACACCTGTTTCACTTAAGTCTAAGCCTTACTCAGGCTTAGTGACTCTTTTATCGACGAATGATCGTGATCTGCATGCAACATTGCAACGTTTTTGGTCCATAGAGGAACCACCTCACACTACAAAATTCGCTCCACAAGATAAAAAATGTGAAGCTCACTTCGTCTCTACTCATAAGAGAGATGCCTCCGGCAGATATGTTTGTCACTTGCCTTTCAGCGGAAACCCTGCTCAACTAGGTGACTCTACAACTTTGGCAAAACGCCTGTTTAATACACTTGAACGCAAATTTGAATCTCAACCTGAGTTTAAACTGAAGTATGTCAATTTTATGAATGACTACTTAGCATGTGGGCACATGAAACTGTGCACATCTGTGCCGTCTCTGAACAAGCCGCATTACTTTTTGCCACATCATGGCGTTTTTAAAGATAGGAAAATCCGTGTTGTTTTCAATGGATCAGCACCATCTTCTTCAGGTGTCTCACTGAACCACATTCTACATCAGGGTCCAAAGTTGCACAATAACATTACTGATATAATTCTTCGCTTTCATCAACATAAATTTGTTTTCTCTTGTGATATCAAACAAATGTTTAGGCAGATATCCATCCATAAAGATGATCAGATCTTGCAGTTAATATACTGGAGAGAAGACACTTCAGTCCCGCTAAAGGTCTACCAATTGACTACTGTCACTTATGGTATGACGTCCTCGCCTTACCTTGCTAATAGAGTAGTACAACAGCTCATTATGGACGAAGGAAAAAATCATCCACTTGCTGCTGAAGCACTCCAACAGCAAATATATGTTGATAATGCTCTATTAGGGAGCAATTCTCTGGAAGAAGCTCTCCACCTTCAAGAGGATGTTGTTTTACTTTTGAAAAAGGGTGGATTCGAACTGAGCAAGTGGTCTTCAAACCATCCTAAACTCTTAGAAAATGTCATGCAAGATAATCATGAGACACCCCTCATGTTATGCACGTCAGAACAGCCATTTTCAAGTGTTTTAGGGCTAAAATGGATCCCAGATATTGATGTCTTTTCATATATGATGCACACACCTTCAAGTAATTACACAAAAAGAACTTTACTTTTATCAATTGCTCAGATCTATGACCCTTGTGGTTGGATATCCCCAATAGTTTTTTGGTCTAAAGTCTTAATGCAGCATGTATGGACCTTATGCTTAGATTGGGATTCTCCATTACCTGATCATATTTCCGAGAAGTGGTCACGATTCGTGAAAGAACTTCCAGAAATAGAAAAGCTACGGATACCACGTTTCATATCCTTAGCAACTACAGTCAATATCCAGCTTCATGGATTTTCAGATGGAAGTGAATCCGGATATGCAGCTTGTGTTTTCCTGCGCACAGAGGACACAGAAGGAGATGTCAACATACGACTGCTGATCGCAAAATCAAGAGTAGCTCCACTGAAGCGTGTGACTATTCCCCGCTTGGAACTTTGTGGTACGCACATGTTAGCCAAATTGCTACATTACTGTATAGAACAGCTCTCACAACATCACAAGATTGACAACATTTCAGCATGGTGCGACTCTACAGTAGTTCTATCTTGGATATGGACTCTATCTTTTCGACTCAAGGTGTATGTTGCTAATCGTGTGGCACAAATACAAGACTTAGTTCCACCGCACGTCTGGAAATATGTTTCAACTGTTGACAATCCTGCTGATTGTGCTTCTCGAGGCTTGACACCCACGGTTCTGATGAAACATAGCCAGTGGTGGCTAGGACCACCATGGCTTGCTAAATCAACGCAGACCTGGCCACAATCTATCCTTCATCCAATTTCGGAGGAGTTTATTCCCGAAATGAAACCAAATGTGCTTAATCTTATGATGACCACAAAAGAAGTCCCACCATTTGGATTTCTTACAAATTTTTCTTCTTGGAAGACTCTTCTTCATGTAATGGCTTATGTCCTTCGCTTTATAACCTGTTTGAAATTTAAAACCACCATAAGTGGATCATTTACAGTAACTGAATTAAATAACGCCTGTAACCGCATTTGCTGGCTCATTCAGAGACTTCACTTTGCAGAAGACATAGATCTACTCTCCAAGAAAAGGACATGCTCAAACTGCATCCAACGTCTAGCACCCTTTATTGATGATGCAGGAATAGTCCATGTCGGAGGTCGACTGAAGAACTCTGCGCTTACTTACAATGCCAAACATCCTATTCTTCTGCCAAAAAATCATGTCACTATTCATTTACTCATCGATTACTATCATGGCATGTACCTGCACGCTGGTCCCCAGTTCCTCCAAGCAACACTATCTCAACGCTTTTGGATCCTCTCCCCCCGCAGTGTTATACACTCAAGAATATTTAAATGCAACGATGTTTTCATACAAAATCAACAAACACGTCTCCGCTCATGGGTGATCTACCAGCCGGTCGTGTTACCCCTACTCGTTGTTTCAACGCTTCTGGAGTTATGCTCTGGCCCTTACATGGTCAAGTTCTTTACACTTCGCAGGATACAGCCTATAAAGGTGTACCTCTGCCTGTTCATCTGTTTTGCAACAAAAGCTGTACACTTGGAAGTGGTTACTGATTTAACTACAGACGCCTTCATTGCAGCCCTTACGAGATTCATCTCTAGGAGAGGTCTTGTATCAGACCTGTACTCTGATTGTGGGACTAATTTCATAGGAGCTGCTTCTTCGCTCAAAAGATGTTTTCAAGATCTCATGAAGCAACCAGAGATGCAAGATTTTGCTACGAACAACAGTATCACATTCCATTTCATTCCTCCGCGTGCACCTCACCAAGGTGGACTTTGGGAACGTGCCATTAAAGGTGCAAAATATCATCTCACCAGAGTCATAGGTGAACACATTTTAACGTACGAAGAATTTACCACCTTAGTTGTGCGTGTTGAAGCTATCCTTAATTCGAGGCTGATAGCTCCTCTCTCGAATGACCCTTCAGAATTTCAACCTCTTACACCAGGACATTTTCTAACTGGAGGACCTCTTAATGCCCTGATCGAACCTCAACTAACTAATGCATCACTTAATCACATAAAATGCTGGAAATTGGTTCAAGCCTTCACACATCTCTGGAAAAGATGGCAAATGGAGTACCTCCACACACTTCAAGAACGGTCCAAATGGATCAGACCTCAAGAAAATCTCAAAATAGGAGATTTAGTCGTTATTCATGAAACGAACCTGCCACCCCTCAAGTGGAAGCTCGGGAGAGTCATCTCAGTATCTCCAGGGAATGATGGAGTGGTACGTGTCGTCAACATGAAGACTGCCGGTGGAACCTTGACCCGTCCTTCTGTTAAGGTTTCCCATCTTCCCATTTACTAAAATCCTTGACCAGTCAATTGGCTACTGCCCCTTATAATTTAGTTTTATTATACTCTTCCAAAGGATCAAATTTGTTCTTATGTTCTTTTAATGTTTCTTGTTGAACCAGTTGGTTCAAAGGGGCCGGTATGTCGGATATTTTGTTTTCATAACAATAATTAAACTCACCCTATCTCTACTTCATTAGTTCTCTAATAAAGTGCACTCCCATTAACTGTTTCAAAGTACAATTCACATAGTAATCAACAATCATAATTAGAGCGTTTTCTTTCCTGTAGTGTAAGGCATATCGTGCAGTTCAGTTTTTTTTTGGTTTATACACGCATACCGCAAGAATAGAAAGTCTATTCACCGCTATTGTTATTTTACTTCACTTATAATTTAAACCTCCACTTATTTCATGTGTTTAACGTTTATTAGAATATTATTGTTAAGTTTAGGACTGCCTAAAAACATCAGTGAAGTGTTGCTTACAACGTGACATTTACAACGCACAAGGACAAGGTCAGTGAACGCTTAATATTTATGCATTGTTGATTACATGAGAATAAATCTTTTAACTATTTTAGTTACAATATACAGTCCACTGCTAATAAAAAAAGAACCCTACACGTACGCAAGTTAAAGGAATTTTTAGAGCAACATAACCCCTTTCCGAGTAACGATAAAATTATGAGTATATCGTCTGGGGGTTTTGGAAATGATTCTATTGATTGCCACTTGGCATTTGAAAAAGGATTAGCTACTATGAAAAAAATTAATGGCAAAAATTTTAAAGAATTAACTTTAACTAAAAAAGACAAAGTAACTTCTCTTTTAGCTCTTAGTAGCAAAATCAAGATTAACAATGAAGAAGTTGCAATCGACCCACTGTTATTGTTTCAAAGAATTTCCGTAATGAAGAAATCTGATGAGGAATTTCAAAAATATTTCGAATATGAATTAGCTCCATTTCCGCTTGCACTATTTGACAATGACAGATTTATGCGCAAAACACAAAAATCAAATTTATACGATCTTTTCACGGAAGTTAGTGAAAATGTCTCAGCTGTTAATTGATGTATTTTTGTAATTGATGGAGGTATGGTTTTGCATCGAGTAAGGTGGGGAACAGGCATATGTTTCAATGCCATTTTTAACTGTTATCTTCAATATTTAAAAAGAAATTTTGGTAATCACTGTCACGCCATTTTTTATGGTTATGAGGAAAAAACAACAAAAAGTCAAGAGAGATTTTGAAGATCGCAAAAAAATGCCTCTCGTGACTGCGTGTTTCAAAACAAGACGATAAACACTACTGCTCAGCAATCGCTTTTAGCTAACAAGTTTAATAAAAGTAGATTTATTACTAAGTTAATGGAAACCCTAACTAAAAATAATATTCTATGTTATTAAGACAAAGGTGATGTGGATCGCCTAAGTGTTCAGACTGCGGTAGATTTATCCATTAATTCTGATTCACGGAAGGTTGTAATTGTATCTGAAGACATAGATGTTATGGTTGTATTAACCGCATTAACTCCACCAGATGGTAAAGCAATATTTTATTTGAAGCCAAACAAAAACAAAGCTCCTGCTCAAATTTTTTCTTCAATAAGTTTTGAAAACAATTATCTGAATTCAAAGAAATACATTCTTTTACGGGATCAGATACAACGTCATGCTTTTATAACAGGGGGAAAAAATTTTGCTAAAGATTTGGAATCCAAGAAACCGTTGCAAAAATTGGCTGAAGTATTTCTACAGGAAGATGAAAGTGTAGATATAATTTTCAATGCAGGAGTACAGTTAATAAAGGCAATATACGGCAAACTAGAACAACTTGCCAAAAACAATAGACAAAAACTACAAAAAGAAGAAACTGAAGAGCAAAATCTGCAGAAAATAAGATATAAATAATTTGTTGCACGCACCACAAAAAAAAAAAATGCAGTCCAATTACAGTCTCTGATCCCAACTGAAAATGGCTTACAAGAGCACTTGAAGAGAGTTTATTTGCAAATTCAGATGTGGTTAGGTAGAGAGTGTTTACCTTTAGATTGGAGATGGGAAAATAAAGATGACTCTTTGGTCCCAATAAAAATGACGCAGCCTGCAGCCCCAGATAATGTTCTCCGAATGCTATTTTGTAGTTGCAGTAGAGGCTGTGGAGTTGCTTGTGGGTGCAGAAAAAGTGCATTATTTTGTACTGATGCATGTAGAAATTGTAAAGGAAATAGTCGCTTCAATGCAGCCCCTGTTCAGACACAAAGACGCAAATGATGAAAACGGAACAGAAAGTGAGAGTGAAGATGAATGAAAGGGAATATAGGCTATTTTGTACACTTACAAAAGTGTAGATACTTTGCCGATAAGAATTTATGTTTATACATATAACAAAAACTTATTATTTATAATGAACACTGTATAATTTATTTGTAACATAATTTTTCTGACATCCTTTTCTCTTTTTTGTTATTTATATTTTTCAAAATTATTCATTTTACTTGCTCTTCAGAACTTTGGAATCCAACTTTTATTTTTTTTATAAGTTTCAACCCTTGCGTCTGATGTATCCTTTTATGTCAAAATCGTAATCAGCACCCCCCAAAACCTGTATGTACCAAATTTCAGGACTTCAAAGTACGTCCTCGCGTTGTTTCGTGTAATCAATGCTTTAGGGTTGGTTTTTAACCATTTCAAGTCCAACCATTGCGTCGGATGTATCCCTTGATGTCAAAATCATAATCAGCACCCCCCAAAACCTGTAGGTACCAAATTTCAGGACTTCAAAGTACGTCCTCGCGTTGTTTCATGTAATCAATGCTTTATGGTTGGTTTTTAACCCTTTAAAGTTCAACCCTTGCGTCGGATGTATCCCTTGGCATCAAAATCGTAATCAGCACCCCCCAAAACCTGTAGGTACCCAATGTCAGGACTTCAAAGTACGTCCTCGCGTTGTTTCATGTAATCAACGCTTTAGGGTTGGGTTTTAACCCTTTAAAGTTCAACCCTTGTGTCCGATGTATCCCTTGACATCAAAATCGTAATCAGCACCCCCAAAAACCTATGGGTACTCACTTTTGAGGCTTTGACCAGCATTTTCGCGAAGTTTAATAATTACACCCCCTGATTATAGCCTGCTTAAACCCTTTAAAAACTACCCTTTGCATTGAATATACTTTTGGACTTCATAATCGTAATCAGCATCCCCAAGAACCTATAAGTACCTAATTTCAGGGCTTTAAAATGCATTCTCGTCGTTTCATATTTTCAACCATTTAGGGGTAGTTTTCAACCCTTTTGGGGTGAGAGCGGGCCAAAAATTTTCCTTAACTTTGTTCTAGAACCTTTTAGTAAGAGATAGCAAAAGGAATTAAAAAATTACATGGACACTAACTCAAAATCGGCAGATAGGCCCTTTATCATGCCTCACGTAATAGACTAATGTGTTAGTATAATTATTATGCCTAAACCCATAACCTATATTCTGTACCAAGAGTTCGTCTAAACGACCCTGGAGTTTTTTATTTAAGGGAGTTCAATTTTAATTATTTAATAAATTATTTATGAGGGGAAGAGTGTGATTGGTTTCTACATTTACTCCCCAAAATGTAGTGGCGGCCCTTGAGTACTTTGGGGAATCTTCTGTTATGTTTTAAAGGTAATTCGAAATAGATCGCAATAATCGGGGTAAGTATTCTTCTTGTGTTTATTTGTAAAGTTACAATCAGCGACCCTGCCAGGATGCTTATATGAATTTTTTTATATAGGTTAGGCCTACTTGAGGTACAGAAATAGGTTTTGGTTAATGGCGTTTTTTGTATTGTTTGTATAAGTTACGAAGTGTGTGTGATTAGAGGTTATGATATAACACATTGTGATTAACATTTTTTTATAAAATTTTATTTATATAATTGAAAAAAAAGGGCATATGAAAATGAAACTAGTTTAACTGACTCTGCTATAATGAGTGACTCTGGATCACAGTCAACTCCAGTGTCAACAAAAGAAAAGGAGGGGTCAATGGCTGATATAACGAATTTTTTGCGAACAATGTCGAATGATATTAGAAATGAAGTGAAAGAACAGAATACTAGTTTAGTAAACAGTTCAATGAGCGGTTTGATATTAAATTCAGTGAAATGAAAGAACAACAAAATGCAATGTCTAATGATATTAGAAATGAAATGAAACTACAAAATGTTAATTTAAGGGATGATTTTAATGAAATAAAAGAACGAAATGTTGAATTCAAAAAGCAATTTTAATGAACTAAGGGGTGATATTAATAATATGGACAAAAAGTTTGATAAGTGTTTGAGTGTTATTGATGAACAATTAGTATATTAGTATCAGTAGATAGTCGTCTTAGTACCATGCAGAAACAAATGCAAGCCACTGTAAATGACATTAGAAAAAGAACGGAGAAGCGGAAACGAGAGGCAGAGAAATTAAAGGAGAATAAAGAAAGTGAACTAAACCAGGTAATAGATAGGTAAGTGATTCTGATAGTGAAAATAATAGTGATAACTATAATGATATGACGAGTAATAATGGTGATATAATTGAAAATGTGGTATTAGAGAGTAAAATGTTGACTAATGGTAGTGATGATGAGAGTTTAATGGGAGTAGAGGTTAATGATGTGGTAATAGTTGTTAATGAGATTGAGAGAGTGTGTGAAGTAAGGTTAGGTGAGAATAAAGGGCAAAGGGCAAATTTTCCCTGTGGTATAAGTGGAGTAAAGACTCCACATGTGGTTTTTGAGGACAAAGGTTCCTCCGGAGGTTATGTGGGAGACAAGGTGTCTCCAAATGGTCCCCTAATTTGTTGTGATGTACCTGGTAAAGCCAGGAAGTATTTTAGTGATTTTGTGTTGCCCTTTGCATGGTGTGAGATAGTTCAGGGGGTTGTGAGGGCTTTTTTTAAAAACAAACAACAGACAAAGACAGAAAACAACAAATTCATAACACTAACATACATCAACAAACAAACTGAAAAAATAGCCCACAAACTCAAAAAAGCAGGATACAGAATCGCTTACAAAACTACTAACAAAACAGAACACACACACAACGCACAAAACAAATTCGATCTACCTGGTGTTTACAAACTAAATTGCTCAAATTCTACATATGCCAGACAGGACGTAGCTTCAAACAAAGATACATTGAACACACAAAGGCACTCCACTCCACTACAGAATCCACCTTTGCAAACCACCTCATTGAAGCAAACCACACATACAAAAACATCGACAATATCATGAACATTCTACACGTACACACAAAAGGCCAAAAACTAGACACTCTAGAACAACTGGAAATATACAAACACACAAAAACAAATAAAAACGACATCCTAAATGAACAGACACAATTCAAGTCACACGCATTATTTGAACATATCTCACCCCACACACACAACATCGATCTTTTGAAAATCGAATCCGTCGCCCACAACAGGACGGACAGCGCTACCAGTGGCAACCTCTGAAGAAGCTTTTTAAAAGTGAAAACCTGTTCAGGTTGTAAGGTAAAACTTTGTTTTTACTCATAAAAAACTTTGTGTTCCGAGTCGTTAATGAAATAGTTGTATTTAGTTAAGTAACGGACACGTCATCGACAACGAAATCCAAAAATATTTTTTTGATATGAGTTAAAAGTGTATGTTGACATATGGTCATATATTTATGTATGTTAATATGTTATGTGGTTTAAATAAAATGTGTTATGTTAGCAATAAGGGTACCTCTTGTTGAAGGACGATATGCTAATTGGTGTATTAAGATACTTATGATATCAAATCAGTACTTTGGTAAATGCAAATAGTACTTCTAGGGGGAACCCAAATCGGTTAAGGATATAGAATAATGAAAGACCATTTGCTAATGTTTTTACTTTGTTGTTACAAAATCTGGGTGAGCCTGTGGAGACGGACCTGTGCTGGCCAGCGCATCAGGGCAGGGTCACCAAGTGCCTGTCTGGCTTTATGGTGTTGGGATCCTGATGTAGGAAGTCCAGTAAAGTCATGCAGGTGTGGCCACAGCCACTGGATTAAGGGGGTAAGTACCAAAATTTAAACAGGAAGTAAGGGGGGTCATGGCACCATATCCTCACTGGTCCTCTTAGGTTTAGGCAATGAGAGTTTTTATGTTTTTGACATAAAACCTCTCATTGGGGGGGGGGGGTCTTGTAACGGGACAAAATTAGCGTAACCAAAATTCATGTACCATTTTAAAACATTTTTGTTGTGATGAAACAGATCTAGTTATTCGATGGCCAAATAAGGTAATGTAACAAAGCATGTGAGACACATACAGTGCGATGCGAGGTGTACAGATGATGGCCAAATAAGGCAAGGAATGTGGCCCATTGAGTTCATGTCACCAGTGAATCACCGGTTAGTCATTTGTGTATGACGAACAAGAACGGAAATTTCCAGTCACCAGGGCAGGACGTTGGTGGAATTTCGCCTCAAACCAGTTTTCAAAGGCACAATTAAAACGGAAATCTGGCGTGGTCACGCTAAGCTCGCCCCAGTCTAGTATTCGCCATCGGACCGTACGGTCGTTTTATAACAGTGCCCGCAGGCAGGCCTGGTAAGCTTACCGAAATAATGGTTTAAAATATGAGAGAACAGTGACGAGTTTGTAAAAATGGTAAATCAACAACAGTGAACATAATATAACAGTTTTGAACCGTTTATTTTGAGTGTTTTAACAAAAAGGTGTAGTACATCAGGTGGTGCAACAATTTGGATACCGCACGCAGATAGGTAACAGTAAAGAATAAATTGGCCAAAATTCAATCAAATTTCAATTTCAACTTTTAGAACTAAATGTATTAATACAACTTTTGTAATGTATTAAACAAAAAATTATGAGAACTCAATATTGAGAGAGAGAGAGAGAGAGAGAGAGAGACATAAGAGAAAAGGGAGGGATATATAAGCATAAAGAGAAGGCATGTAAGAGAAAATGGGGGTGAGGGAAAGAGAAGAAGAGAAAAGTACTGATTTGCTATTTATAAATTTTATTGTCTCATGTTTATTTTGAATTATTTAATTAATAACCATTATATTATGTAATCAATAAAATTACCAAGCAATTAATAATATTTGTTAAGAAAAATAAAATAAGATTATAATATAAGAAAATAAGATTCTAACCATATGTTAGTATAATTATTACGCCTAAACCCATAACCTATATTCTGTACCAAGAGTTCGTCTAAACGGCCCTGGAGTTTTTTATTTAAGGGCGTTCAATTTTAATTATTTAATAAACTATTTATGGGGGAAGAGTGTGATTGGTTTCTACATTTACTCCTCAAAATGTAGTGGCGGCCATTGAGTACTTTGGGGAATCTTCTGTTCTGTTTTAAAGGTAAGTCGAAATAGATCGCAATAATCGGGGTAAGTATTCTTCTTGTGTTTATTTGTAGTGAGTTTTTTGTGCCCTTTGCAAGGAGTGAAGTAGTTCAGGGGGGTTTTGATAGGTATTATGATGACAGGTGGAGAAAGAAAGAAATAAGAGATTTTTTATGTTAGTAGAGGTTAGTGAAGATTTTACATAATGAGGGAGTGGAGGAAATTGATAACTTACCTTGTAATGAGATTGAGAACTGGTGCAGCAGATGATGATGATGATGATGATGATGATGATCTTGTGACTTACCTGATTTTGACTAATAATACCAAGGGTGACTTGACTGTACACGATGTCGACAAGGTATATGATATATTATTGTGGAATAATCCTGTTGATGATTATTATAGATATTTGTATGATTATTGTTATTGTTGTTATATTGAAAGAAGTAAGATTGGATTAGACAATACTGAAATGTGTATATACCAGTAAACATATCATGATGATGGACATTTGATAATTTGATTTAATGGTTTTGTTACTTAGCTTCCTTTACGGAGTGATTATGGGCAATAATGATGGATTATGTTATATTATTTGT
Source organism: Magicicada septendecula (assembly GCA_034769895.1). Classification (NCBI taxonomy): domain Eukaryota; kingdom Metazoa; phylum Arthropoda; class Insecta; order Hemiptera; family Cicadidae; genus Magicicada; species Magicicada septendecula. The sequence continues at coordinate 373,648,545 of CM068370.1, forward strand.
ATATAAATTTGTATTTGGGTTAAATGTATTAAGTTATATGTATTGTTACTGTAAGGTATTGGAGTATACATTGTTGTTGTATACGTGTTTTGTATTTTTGGGTAAACAGACTTTGTGTTGATTAATGATAAATATGGAAGTTCAGATCAGTTTGTTACTTTTGATTATAACTGTATTTTATTGTAATTGTATAATTTGGATTGAATAATTGGCATACTCAGTGTTGAAGGGTAACTGATAATCCTGAAGGTATTACTAAATTTTTTATTGTAATTTGGACTGTACTTGATTTCAGTCACGTAATTAAATTGATTTGAGATTGTGAAGTTATTTAATTAATACATTTAAATTACATAATATTTATCTCCCACTTACCTTTAAATCTTCTTTCTGCCCAGAGTTACGTCACACGAACGTTGAAATGCAAGTATGATTGTAAGGTTATTTTAATAACATACGCAACTCGCATTTATGAGAAAGAACAATTAAAATTTTTATTCGATTCTTTGACTATTTTCATGTCATGAATATTCATTTCTTTAAGCTATCCATTAATTCCCAACAATTAATACAAAAAAAACAAAATTTCTTTAAGTAATGATAAACAAGCTTATATAAATAAAAGTTAAAATTAGGTACCTTAGATTAAATAAAGCAGCCCAGCCTGCTCGCACTCACATTCATCTCATTTAAAACCCCTTTTTTAAAAAATGTAATTATTTTTTGATGGATTACCCCACCGGGGTCACTCCTCTCATGGCCATGTGCGTTTTAAGTCCGAAAGTTATAATTCACCTTTTCACTTTTCCATTTACTTCACTAACTTCTTCTTCTGATTTTATTCACTTTTATTTATTGTATAATACTTTTACATAATAACTTTAAATTTAGGGTGCACACGTTTTTTTCTTAGATCCCGGCCGGGATGAGAGTCTTATTCGACTGGGGAGAACGCTACCAAAATTTCTTCCACCAGCAGTTAGGCATAACGGAAATTGCAATGCCTTAGATGTTGAATCGTTCATCACTGTTCATTTAACATGTGTTATTCACGTGTGTCAGGCGTTGACGAAATCTTGAAGCCACTGGTTACGTCACTCCAAGGGGCGTGTTCTTGTCAAACTTCCGTCAGCATGGGACAACGTTACTGACAAAATTAGTTACCTTCGGGCCATATGGTTTGGTGTCTAAGCGTCGTTAGTGCGCCCCACTGTTGTTCGCGCGTTTGTGTGCGCCACACAGCACTACAGTTCTTGGAATTCAATTGCGTTGACAGCCTGCATCGCATTCCAACTACTTACACAGACTACTTACACAACTTCACATCACTGTTTCTTTGCTCGACGACAAATTCAATTAACATGGGACTGGCCACGCAGATGGGAAACAAATTTATATTAATAAAATAAAATAAAACCCTCTCCCTTTTTAGCCCCGTTACAATACCCCCCCAATGAGAGATCTTCTGCTGAAACAGAAGAACGCTCATTGCTAAACCCCTAAGAGGATCGGAGAGGATATGGTGCCAACAACCCCCCCTTAATTCTTAACGCATCATGGGTAAACTACCTTCCTAGCTCGGCGACTATGGCTGCACCTGAACGAGATTACTGGACTTCCCTGTCCGAGATCCCAACACCATAAAATCGAACAGATACGCACCATAGCACACTCACCTTTTAACATTCTACCCCCAAAATCAAAACCCTGGCCTGACAGCATGCCAAATCCTCAACCGATATATTCCCCCTTACATGCACACTGGGCTGCCTTTAGCAAGTACTGGGTGCGTACACATATTCATTTATACATCCTAACAAAATCCTTATTTAAAATTCAGAAAATATTTATCTTTAAATTCAAAATTCATTTAAGTTTAAAATCAAATTGTTATATCTCCATTACTTTTTCCAAAAATCAAAAAAATAAAAAATCTTTTACATGAATCTATCAACTTTCTTCACTACTAATAACAATCCTAAAGAAAAAACAAATTAAACACCTTATTAAAACATGAATTCACTTATGCTAACATTTGTTTACACATATATTCTAAACAATATAATTCAATAAAACACTAGTAGTACACATAAACAATAACATACTTGAAATTCAAACATCATCTACATGGCAGGTCTAAAATAATTTTTTTTTTGTCAAAAAATTTAAATTCACTAAAATCTCTTTTCTCAATTTTCAAAAAACAAAAATAACTTATTTAATTCAATCAAGAAACAAAATGCAAAATGGCATCAATCAATTGCTAAAAACTGGTCTTGTCTCTAACATCAACCATCAGCTGATCTTTCTGGGTCAAGTCAATGACCTTGACATACCTATGTTATACAAAGCTACATCATAAAATACATGAAACATCTTTAAAATTTCTTATCTTCAAACATAATACAATAAAACATTTAAAATTTCTTATCTTCAAACATAATACAATAAAACATTTAAAATTAACATGGTTATTATTGTAATAAACAATAGAATTTACATTTAATAAATTGACAAAAATTACATCTTTTATAGCTTTATTTTCAAATTCTATTACAATCTGTCACTTGTTGCAATTATTACATTTTGACTATGACTTTCTTTCTTTAATATTTTCATTCTCAATAAGTTTGGGTGATTCTCAATTATTCATAACATTTCACTTTACGACTTGGCAATGATATATAATCTTACCCCCCTTTTGACTCTAATACTCACTAACAGCTTTAACTAATATGACACCCATCTATCAAAACATCTACCAACCATTCTCCACCTCTAACTTACTACTCAAACTCATTTCGCATCATTCTACCCTTATAACAAAAAAAATACTCTCTACCCCTTTGTACTCAGGATGTGTGTTCCCTTCCCACTGCTCATTCCCTTATGTTGGTTACCCTCCCTAGGTAACCCTTTCTGGCGCTAATTGGTTCCCTTCCCGCCACAACGCTTTTCGTTGAGGACTCCTTATCACACCACCCCCTTACAAAATTCCCCATCAACTAATTACTCTCCTAATACCTCATTTTCATCTACAAAATATCTCCATTTATTTATTACCTCAATATATATCACTCATTACTCTACATATTTTCCCCATAGCTACTGTGTCACTATTACATCTCAAATTCTACATTACTTTTATTCATAACAATCTTACTTTGTTCAATTCCCCTTTTAAACTTAACTTGGACTGATCTAAATGTCCTAACGAAATATTACTCACCCAAATTCTAACATTTACTACATTTTACATTACAGTTACCATTGAAAATTCAAAACTAGCTCAATCCATTTTACCATTTAATCCACCATCTATTCAACACATTGAAAATATATTATTCAATCGTTAATTATATTCAATTTTACTTATATTCAAACATTTAATTACACTGAAAATTTTGTGAATTATTTGTAAGTGACACACTACATTATTAACTCCAGCAATCAGCTGATTTTCTCGGCAAGGTGAATGACCTTACTATAGATACCATTCAACAATTATATAAAGTACATATTTCTTGTAATCCTTATATCTAACATACTACATACAATTAATACACATACACAAAATTATATAGTTATCCTACAATGTTATTTGAATTCATTACAAGTTAAATCTGGTACTTGAAATGGTTTTGCTCTCATAGGGACATACATCGCTACTCATTGAGACATAGTCATAGCAACAGTTACTGAACAGCTCTATGGATTGTCAACCCACAACTCTCTCTATAGAGTCGTGTTATAAGTTGACCGCCCGCTGTTTACAGAGGTCGTCACCCTCTCACTGAATTTACAGCTACACTCCCACTACGTCGTTACTTACAGTCCCCCCGTATACCCAGTTACAATTAGGTAAACCACCTGCCGGTCGGTCTAGGTATTTACCTTGTGCACAGATGCGTTATCTGTGCCCCTGGCTTGTAACTGCCAGCTCCTTTCCCACACACACTATTGTTTACTGCTGGTGGACTGTGGCGTCCATTTGCATCCCCAAGAACTGAAGTTGCATATATAACATACCTGTATATATTGTAACATGACCAAGCATTACATAACCTAGACATATACCCATGGAATTAATAAATACATGAAAGTAACGTAAGTGGATAATATGATGATGAAAGTAGCGAAGAAGAGAAGGACCAACGAAGAAGAAAGAAGAAGAAGTGCCACAAGAAGCAGTAAACAAGACACTGCTTGACACTACAACCAATACTATAACTGACACAAACTAATGGACAAGCTAAGTTCACTATAAGCTGTCAAGCGAGTCAGTGAATGACTTGAATGTAATTTCACATGTTAATAAAAATAATTAAGTAATGACCCGAATAATGTAATATCAGCAACAGTATTTGGCTGAGAATAAATAAACAATGACTAGTAACTATCAATGCCTAGGACTAAGATTAGCTATGGCCACAATATAAAATTGAAACTGTATTACAATCTCAAATGTACTCATAAGAAGTAAAAATAATTGTAAGAGGGAACCTTATATAAATAAGTTACCTAAACAATGTACCAAATGTAACTAATGACTATTATTAAGGCATAAACTCGATGTGAAAGGTATGCCTAGGCTACGCCTAAAACGAACGATTGTCAGTAAGGTGATAAGTAGAAAGGACTACTAGTGTAAATAACATACACTGAACAATCATTATACCAAGTGTAACGATAAATATTATTAATGTATTATAAAAGTAACAACTCAATTATTAATGGGTAGCATAGAGCGAAATAGTATAGACAAAATGTAATTAGGAAGTAAGGATAGTTCATAGCAATGTATTACATCAGTTAATTAAGATTTAATAATTAGGTTCACTAAATAAGTATAAAGACGGATATATTAGTGTTCCGACACAGACGTTTAAGTGAAAACGCAATGTGAAACACAAATAATTTATTGATAAGAAAGAATCGTGGCTGGAGTCACTAGCAGACGACAGCGCGAAGCCATATATCTGAACATTATTTATTAAGAAATGTCAGTGAAAGTGCAAATAAAACCAGTGTCAAACTATATCAAATTAAAGCGTAAAAAATATCCTTTAATTTGATAGCGATACAACCACGATCGCAACTATAATAAATGCGTGACATGCGTTAGCATCATTTGTAAATAGAAAGTAAGAAATTTGTTTGTCAACACTAACAACAACGTCAACTGTCAATCATCTTAGCCAAAAGACGGTTAATGACGGTTGGAAAACAATGCGTCATTTTCGTAACGTCTGGTTAAGCCAATCAAAAAATAGCTTACTAAATGAAACAATCACCTAAGCCTCATCAAAACAGGGGGTATATAACGGGAATGCGAGTAATTCCGTTACCACTTTTTGACAATCATCTCGAGCGAGAAGGTGTCGCTCGTCACCTCAAAATTTTTATTAACTTATAGTATCATGTAATAGTGCATCCATTGAATCATTTCGGCAACACCAAGTAACTACAATACAGTCTACCTAGAATCAGTGCATCGATGTGAAGTATTTATTTTATTTAGTGCGGGATAAATCGAACAGGAGAAAATAATTAACCAGTATTACTAATAGTCCAATTTAGTCAGAAGCGGACAATTATTCTCTGTTCAAAGTGCGTGTGCAGTGTAAAACCAGGGTCACTATAATCCGACCGCTGGAGTGTTCAATTAAATTTTAATCTAAAAGATTAAAATAAAGAGGTAACATCGTGACAATTTATTCCATTAATCTGAGTGCACTGATATATTTTTTAAACAAAATTTGTACTGACGCATAACACCAAAACATTTTCTATGTTACACAATGACTGAATTTATTTAGTGGATTTGTCAATCCTATCTAAGAATGATGTTAGTCTAAAGTGGTCTATATAACTTTTGTGAATAATTAAGCAAGCGTGACGAACGCCTAACCTATAAATAGGTTTGATTTTTGTTAGTAAACAACAAGGCCGTATTAGTAAATATTGTTTTATGAAATAATTAACTTCTGTGTAGGCATGAACATTCTTTCTTGTGTTTAAAAGAATTTACGCCCGAGATATAAATAAAATTCATGTTTAAATTAAAGTTTATCTGGACATAACCAGAAAAGTTGTTTATACTCTGAGCTAGTGTAGTAGGGTAAGTGAACGAAATAATTTAAATTGTATACCAATGTATTTTCTTACTTATGTTTGTTTGAATTCATTATCAAGGGTACAAATAAAACCCAGTTATTAGCAGCATAACTTAGACTTAATTTATTTCGAAAAGTAAATAAATAATTAATTCAGAATAATTAAAGTAACTCTTAGTAGAAATCATACGTTGTTGAATTTGAATTGCCATAAGGGCAATAAACACAATTTTAGTTTTTTTAAAGAAGAGAATTAATAATTATTTGATTCTATTAATGGGTTTTACACGGGATTTTCCCGAAATAAACCTGTGTGGCACCCATTATTAAACAAGGAAACCTAACCTTGTAAGTAAAGCAAGCTGGTTTTGTAACCGTCTTGGCAGCTTATTAATTTATAAAATAGTGAACTTCCGAACTTCCAGAATCACGACCAGGTACGTGGAAGTGTATTTTATTAATTTTATTGTCCAGACGTGACTTGACTTTACGTACTTAGACGACGGTCAACCTGGAGGAGGAGTTGAGCTGCCAGAATCGATGCAACGGCTACCTTTATCAAGCGACCAGCTAGTACGCTTTATTTATTGAATTAAGCAACATTATTATTCAAAATAACTTTACTGCAATTATTTTTATTTTTATTTAAAGGAGTTCTTTTAAGACAATTATAATTTTTTCGATTCATCATAACTTGTAACTTTAACTTTCAATTGTAAACTTATAACATTCAATATTAAACACATAAATAACACATTCTTAAACACACCGGATCTCGTTAGGTTACAATATACATGTATCGACATCGCACAAAGAACATACATAAAAGAATCAATTAAACAACTATATAAGAAAAAAGACGCCCTCAACCGCAAAGCACTAACACTACACCTACATATCGCCAACACATACGGACACAATTACATGACTGAACTAATACATCACACAAATGAATGGACAAAAAAACAAATACATAACATACAGACAAAACACGACAGAAAAATAAAAAACCTGACACCAATCAAAACAGATATAATTCCCTCGCACAAATTCTACCCACGTACAGTAAACCTCACGAACGTCACACTCACAAAAAACGAACAAACACTCCTTGATAAAGGCCTAAAACATAACATACATTACAAACATAACAACCAAACACTAACAAAGCTCATAATTGACACAGAAACAAATATACAAACCACAGCACCAGAACATCAAGACACATTAAGACATAATATAAACAACACAATAGGAGTACATAAGACACCAGACAACAACAACCACAACTCAAAAATACACACAGCCATCAAACTGAGGGAAAAGGCACACAAACACAACATCACATTTGTAAAAGCTGACAAAGGCAACACGACTGTAATTATCCCCACAGACAACCTACACAAAAAAGTACAAAACTTCATGGAACAGAACAACATCACAGAACTAAAACATGACCCCACCGACAGATACCAAAACTCAGTAAAACAAATATTCAACAAAGCCAAACACATTATGACACATAAACAAAAGCCCTACATGAAACAAATCCGACCATCAGCACCTACACTCCAAGCGCTTCCCAAAATCCATAAAGAAGACATTCCGATCCGCCCCATTATCAACTACCGTAATGCCCCTGCACACAAACTGGCAAAATATCTAGACAAAATTATTAGACAACACACACAAATAGACAACAACATTGCAGTAAAAAACAACACTGACCTAGTAACAAAAATAAAAGACATACACATCCCCCATAACACCACATTAGCCTCCTTTGCCACTAAAAACCTGTACACAAACATCCCCATCTCTGAAACAATCACCATCCTACAAAACAAACTCAAACAGAACAACACACCAGACGAACTTATCAATGAAATAACAGAAACTCTGAACATTATCACAAAACAAAACTACTTTACTTATAACAATAAATACCACACACAGAACGATGGCCTACCCATGGGCTCCCCCATATCCAGCATTCTAGCAGAAGTCTTCCTCCAACACTTAGAAAAAACAAAAATACTCACAAACAATGACAGACACTCACATAAAATACTATATTGGCACAGATACATTGATGACATTCTAATACTATACAGGGGAAACAAAAAACAATGTGAACAGTTACTAACGCACATAAACAAAATACATAAAAACATAACCTTCACTGCCGAATACGAACATAACAATACCATAAACGTCTTAGACCTCTCCATCACAAAACTAGAACACAGGCACAAATTCAGTATATACAGAAAACCAACTACAACTGACACACTAATACACAACACCTCCAATCACCCAATACAACACAAACTAGCTGCTTTTAGAACCATGATACATAGACTTAACAACATCCCCTTAGATGAAATAGACTACAAAGACGAACTAAACACAATAAAATATCTAGCAGAATCTAACGGTTATGACAGAACAATAGTCAGTAAACTCCTACACAAAACACAAAACAAACAACAGACAAAGACAGAAAACAACAAATTCATAACACTAACATACATCAACAAACAAACAGAAAAAATTGCCCACAAATTCAAAAAAGCAGGATACAGAATCGCTTACAAAACTACTAACAAAACAGAACACACACTATCAAAACGCATGCCCAAAGCACAAAACAAATTCGATCTACCCGGCGTATATAAGCTAAATTGTTCAAATTGCAATAAATTCTACATAGGCCAGACAGGACGTAGCTTCAAACAGAGATACATTGAACACACAAAAGCACTCCACACCACTACAGAATCTACCTTCGCAAACCACCTCATTGAAGCAAACCACACATATAAAAACATCGACAATAACATGAACATACTACACGTACACACAAAAGGCCGAAAACTAGACACTCTAGAACAATTAGAAATATACAAACACACAAAAACAAATAAAAACGACATCCTAAATGAACAGACACAATTCAAATCGCACACATTATTCGAACACATCTAACCACGCACACACAGCTTCGATCTTTCGAAAAACTATCTCGTCGCCAACAACAAGACGAACAGCGCTACTTACGACACCCTCTGATGAAGCCTTCTATAGGTGAAAGCCGATTTAGGCTGTAAGGTAAAACTTTACGTTTTTACTTATAAAAAACTTAGTGTTCCGAGTCGTCAATATTATAGTGATATTTACTTTAAATCTTCTTTCTGCCCAGAGTTACGTCACACGAACGTTGAAATGCAAGTATGATTGTAAGGTTATTTTAATAACATACGCACCTCGCATTTATGAGAAAGAACAATTAAAATTTTTATTCGATTCTTTGACTATTTTCATGTCATGAATTATTCATTTCTTTAAGCTATCCATTAATTCCCAACAATTACAGTAGAAGCCCGATATAGCGCGGTCCGATATACCGGGGATTCGGATATAACGCGGTGAAGAGTATGTCGCCCGTTATTAGCGAAAATTCTTACTTGTAGAGAGTGAGTAAATTATGAATTGTTTATCGTGACTTCCGTAGCCACAACATTGGAATGCGTTGCGTTTATTGTAAACAACAGCCAGAATTGCCAGTTCAAGTGTACCTGTAGACATAAACAATTGCCCGAGCTATTTACAGTCTCTACGTTTCTAAGAATTCATGCCAAGGCAAGCAGCCAACTAAATCCCTTCTCTCCCTCATATTACAGTACAGTATAAGATCATACTCTGATATTATCTTATCAAAGTGTATAGTCTTTGTCATAAATTCGCATAGTGTAGAGTTTTGTGATGTCGCAGAAAAGAAAAGCATATTCTGTGAGTGATAAACTCAAAATAATCGATCGTGTGAAGAACGGAGAGTCAAAGGCAAGTTTATCACGTGAGTGTGGCATCCCAGAAGGAACAATTAGAGGGCGGATGAAGGAAGAAGATAAACTTAAAAGTTTTGTGAACACAGTTGAAAGTGAAGTGGGGTTGCAAAGAAAAAAGACTAAAGTAGGTAAGGATAGTGAACTAGATGAGTGTCTGTACAGGTGGTTTTTAATAAAATGAAGTGAAGGTGTGCCACTGTCAGGACCAGTTATTAGAGCTCAAGCTGTAAAATTCCATAGTGATTTACATGGCAACAGCGACTTTAATGCATCTGATGGGTGGTTTTCGCGATGGAAATCTTGTCATGGTATAAGCCAGATAAGCATTGAAGGGGAAGCATGATCATGTGACAGTGAAGCTGCAGCACTTTTTCCTCAGGCATTAAACAAAGTAATGATCGATAACGATTTAAATGACCATCAAGTGTATATCTGTGATGAAACTGCTCTGTATTTTCGAATGCTTCCTACCAGAACTCTGGATGTGAATAATTCAATAAATAAATCTGGATTAAAAATAAATAAGGATAGAGTTACCGTCCTGTTTGCCACAAATAAATCAGGCAGCCACAAAGTTAAACCTCTCTGTATAGGGAAAAGCCGAAATCCTAGATGCTTTCAACATGTTAACATGACGTCATTACCCATCACATATAGTAATACAAAAAATGCTTGGATGACAAGTGATATTTTCGGTAAATGGTTCCATGAAGAATTTGTTCCATCTGTGAGAAGCCACCTGCGGGCACTCAACCTCGAAGAAAAAGCTGTACTGACCCTTGACCACTGTCCAGCACATCCACCTGCTGATATGCTACAGTCAAGAGATGGGAAAATCGGAGTCATGTTCTTGCCGAAAAACACTACAGCACTGATCCAGCCATTAGATCAAGGCATCATAAAAGCATTTAAAGCGCATTACCGCCATGAACTTCTGAGTGCTATAGTGAATTCTGATGAGGAAATGGAAATTTACCTTAAGTCAATAAACCTGAAAACAGTTGCGTATTCAATAGGTCTTGCATGGGAAAGTATTGTACGGCTACGATTCAGAATTGCTGGAAGAAATGTTCCTTTGAACAAAACATTGCCGATGGAAATTGCTCTGTTGCCGGATTCACTAATAGTGATGTACAGTCTGCGAGTAGTGCTCTGCATTGCAACTTCACTCTAGATGACTTGAATGACTGGGCAGAAGTTGACAACGGTGAGCCTGTTACAGAATATATAGGAGATAAAGGTATCATCGATGCAGTCCAAAATGCAAATTGTGAAGAAAAAGAAGACGATGACGATGATGGAAATGAAAATGGGGTGGAAGTGAAAGAAGTTATTCCAAATGTTAGTGAAGTGATAATACACATAAACAAAGTAATTTCATGGATGGAGAGGCAAAGTGAATCTAATAATGTTCATCTGCTGCACCTCGCGTTTATAAAACAATACGCGGAAAAGAAATGCTGTGCATTATCCCGTCAAACAACAATTACGGACTTTTTTAAGACCAACAATTAGGCCTACAGTAGGTCGAGTGAGCAATGTATAAATAGTGTATTTTATATTCCATTGGATTAAAATAGATTAAAATACGTATTGGATTAAAATACAGTTTTCTTATTTTTTATTTCTACATTTGGTGACGTAATTTACGTACAGTATATACTGTAGTTGTGCATTATGCTGTAGCCTTTTTCCCGGTCCTCCCTCCCCATCATTTGTCACTGTACAGGTCACCTTCCGATATACCGCGGTTACGCCTATAACGCGGGGGAAAGTATGTCACCCGACAACCGCGCTATATCGGGCTTCTACTGTAATACAAAAAAACAAAATTTCTTTAAGTAATGATAAACAAGCTTATATAAATAAAAGTTAAAATTAGGTACCTTAGATTAAATAAAGCAGCCCAGCCTGCTCGCACTCACATTCATTCCATTTAAAACACCTTTTTTAAAAAAATGTAATTATTTTTTGATGGATTACCCCACCGGGGTCACTCCTGTCATGGCCATGTGCGTTTTAAGTCCGAAAGTTATAATTCACCTTTTCACTTTTCCATTTACTTCACTGACTTATTCTTCTGATTTTATTCACTTTTATTTATTGTATAATACTTTTACATAATAACTTTAAATTTAGGGTGTACACGTTTTTTTCTTAGATCCCGGCCGGGATGAGAGTCTTATTCGACTGGGGAGAACGCTACCAAAATTTCTCCCACCAGCAGTTAGGCATAACGGAAATTGCAATGCCTTAGATGTTGAATCGTTCATCACTGTTCATTTAACATATGTTATTCACGTGTGTCAGGCGTTGACGAAATCTTGAAGCCACTGGTTACGTCACTCCAAGGGGCGTGTTCTTGTCAAACTTCCGTCAGTATGGGACAATGTTACTGACAAAATTAGTTACGTTCGGGCCATATGGTTTGGTGTCTAAGCGTCGTTAGTGCGCCCCGCTGTTGTTTGCGCGTTTGTGTGCGCCACACAGCACTACAGTTCTTGGAATTCAATTGCGTTGACAGCCTGCATTGCATTCCAACACCCCGACTACTTACACAACTTCACATCACTGATTCTTTGCTCGACGACAAATTCAATTAACATGGGACTGGCCACGCAGATGGGAAACAAATTTATATTAATAAAATAAAATAAAACCCTCTCCCTTTTTAGCCCCGTTACAAGATTGTTTGAGATTTAAATTTTCAATTGTTCATAAAGGGTTAAAACTTGTTAGTTGAATTTCTATGAATTTAATAGAAAATTATAGCTAAAGTTGTAATGTGTAATTCAAATTTGGAATGAATATTTAATGTGGTGTATTTAAGATGAGTTATAAAATATGTATATGTCATATGTTATGGTTTATAATGTAGTATTTAGATACTGTATTGACAGGGTAGCTACGACACTCTAGCTATGTATAAAATGTTTATCCTTGTGATAACAATATTGTGTTTTACAACGGTTCTACAACGGTTCAACATTGCAAATATAAATTTATTTGTGTTGGAGGAGCCCCAAGTTAACGGGCAACAAAATTATATAACAACACAATTATATATGCAGGTTGTAAGTAATTATAACAATACCAGGTGTAACTATAATAAGAGTATTAGATTTATGAGTATTAAAAATTCATATTTATTGTTTTCTCAAACCTTATAAATAATAAAACATCGTTAATAATCTTCGGTCAAGATATCACACATTATTCTCTCACTATTTATCTCTTAAACTATACGGTGTTACACACATTTAAAACACTCTTACATCTAGACATGTTAATAATCTTAATCTAGACATTTATTCAATTTGATTTACTAAAACAAATAAAATTAAATGTAATTTGAATTGAATTCTTTTAATTCAGATCTGACCTCAGCTTGCTCAGTCTATACCAATGTTTAAAAATTAAATTTAAATTTATATTAATTACTTTTAGACTGGCATTTGTTTTATATTCAAAATGTAAATTATTCTTTTCTACAAATGCAAATATCAAATCAATTCAATTATTTACTTTGATAAACAAAAATATACTATCTCAAATTTAAATTCCTTTTTTTCTTCTTATTTCTTTATATGCGATCGCTCATTCTTACGACTAAACATTTATCTAAGATTCTAATATATTATTTCTAATTATAAACTTTTTTTGTTTTAATTTATTGTCTTTTTATATAGTCTTTATGAGCTCTCTTAAAAAAGCATTTATAAATGCATTATGCATGTCACCTCGAGTTTTGATGATCTTGCGACTTATTGACAGGGTCCAGCATTGTCCAGAGTTGGGTTTCCGTTACTCCTGGCTTGGCGTGGTCCTGGATATGTCCAGAGTCCAACATCGTTCTCCAGCAGTGTGTGGTCCGTCTCAGAGAATTGCTATCTGCTACAAGGTGGATCTCAATCGTTGGTTAGGCATCAAAAAACATCTCCTAACGTCCAGCATCCCTCGTCGCTCTTGTAGCTTCTCCGTAGATACTCTTTGTAGACTTAAACAGTCCCAGTACTTTACGCTTCCCGAAATACTGTCAACATAATTACTGAACATCTTTATTCGTTCATCAATGAGACTTATAATAAAATAAAAACTGTTCTGCTGACGGACAGCATGTCCGACTGCAACTGTGTCTTGAAATGAAGAGAAGGGTTTTCAGTTGAACCCTTAATTTATACCCTCTCGAGATTCCGCACCTGTTGGTTATGAAATCATCTTGTCGAAACCTGCAGATCACATGCTAGCCCCCACTCCCGAACCTTTTCATATATTTGCAAATTTTAGCAAGTAGCAATGTTTTGTACGGACTCGAGATAGCACAAATCATAGCTAATTTGATTAAGCACTCACTGTATTAATTTGAGCGTCTTAGGGTAATTCGCGTATTTTTGGCACATTTATTTCGCACTGTCTCTGCGTAATGTGTCCTATTAACGTCATTTTCTCACTGGGGATAACTATAAATTTTACACACACTTTGGTGCCTTTTGTTTGTTTATACACTAATTAGTTTTCACACAGTGAATTAAAATAATTATTTTATTAATTACTTGGTGAGGGTGGCTGAGATTCCTGTCTGTACATGCATCACTAACACACACAAGATAAACGCGTATCACACATACAATCGAGCAGGTGTTCCTTGCCTGTCGAAACAGGTTAATTTCTCCCCTAATATAACAATGAAATATTTTTACAATCTCAGACCTGTCCATTTACCCCTAACTTATAATAATTCTACAAATTTTATATTTATTTAAATCAATGCCCAATACAGCATATGGCTGTATCATTGCAGTTTGTTGTAATCTAATATGAATCAATTTTGACTGTAACTATTGGTAGTGTAAAATTGTAATATGGTATATTCGGACGCTATAAAGAATAATGCAGCAAATCTAAACTTGTGAGCGGTTATAAATAATGTGTGTTATATTGGCATAAGGGCATTTACTTTTGTATTTTGATATATGTTACTTGGGTTAAATACTGTGTATTATATTGGAATAAGGGTATCTACTTTTGTATTTTTATATATGTTATTTGGGTTAAATGTGTGTAAAAAAAAATTGTTAAACTACCACAGTCTGTCTATAAACAAATCAGTACTTTGGTCAATGCAAATCAGTACTTCTAAAAGGAATTGAAATCAGTGCAGGGATATGGTATGCTGAAAGACCGTTTAATAATATTTTACTTTTGTTGTCACAGAATCTGTGTGGGACTGTGGAGGCGAACCTGTGCTGGCTGGTTCGTCAGGGCAGGGTCGCCAAGTGCTGTGTGGCTTTACAGTGTTGGGATCTTGATGAAGGAAGTCCAGTAAAGTCATATGGGTACGACCACAGCCACTGGATTGGGGGATAAGTACCCAATGATAATCATGAAGTAATGGGGGTCATGGTGCCATATCCTCACTGATCCGCCTGGGTTTAGGGCAATGAGAGTGATGCGTGCTTAACGCTCTCGAATTTATCTTGAGTTAGTGTTGCAAGCTTAAGGAAGCTGGTAGGAAGTCAGAAAGTGTTTTACATGAATTAGTGGACTGTAAATTTAGATTAAGTAACGTTTATTGAATATCATTCAGAAGTGCAGGCCCACGCAATTACGTCTTGGTTCATAGCCAAAATATAAGATGTGGCATAAGTTGTCAGGCTACATAATGTGTAGCATTGAAACTAGATCAAATAAGAAAGACATAGAAAATTTAGGTTGCCGTGGCTGGCGAGAAAGTAAGGGTGCAAATGCACTGTTCAAAGATTGAGTGATGACTGGATAATCGTACTGGCGTGGCCACGTGCAGCACCGCTACGGTGATGTAAGTGCGCTGGGCAGATTGCGCGTGAGCAAGTACAAGGTACAATGCATTAACATACTGCCTGCCTCAAAATCGGCGATTTTGACATAGTTTGCAGTAAGAAAAAAGAACAAGTTATTTAGCATATACAAGTATACATGAATACTGGCAAAAATACAAATATAATATAAACGAGTACATCATTAATATAATTAAATACATCATTAATCAATGCTCCATAAGTAATATGTAACAATAATCCAAAGGCTTGAATATGCGATAAACCATAATAATAATAATAACAATAATACATGGCAATAAGGACATCGTAGGTGGCTTTGCACAATCATTAAAGAAATACAACCAATTTAAAAATAACAGCGTGACAATTAGCGTGTAATAAGCAGTATTACACAACAATACAAGGCAATATACCTGGAAAATTCACTATGACAATATACAATAGAAATATGCCACAAATCTCGATAATAATAATACAATAAAAATACCCCAAAAAATTAGTATAATAATACAATAAAAATACCCAAAAAATTTAGTATAATAATACAATGAAAATACCCAAAAAATTTAGTATAATAATACAATGAAAATACCCCAAAAATTGCTATAATAATATACACTGCACCACACCGTTCACCATAATTGACATCAAACTAAGAAAAAGAAAAACGTTTAAATGTTCACCAATGCACCGCTACATGGCGTCCATTAAATGATACAATAAATACAAGTGCATAACTGGTATACATTACATAAGTTACATAATATAAGTTACATAAACAACATTGTAGTCAGTAAAATGTGCATGGTAGAGCATGTGCTTGACCGGCAATGTCCCGGGCATGAAACACCGAGGCGCCAATCAGTCTGATGCCACCGGAAGTGGGCACAGCTTATGAATAGGTCTGCGCAGAATGCGGTTAGCAGTACGGACGTCCACGACACGTACAAACGAATCCTGCCCTAGATATGTCTGAGTGACAATACCGCGCATCCACAGCAATGGTGGAGTATTGTCATCCAGGATAAGGACCAATTGTCCTACCGATAAATTTTTAGACTGCTTTTTCCACTTGTTTCGCTGCTGCAAATAGTCTCTGGACCAACTCTTCCGAATGGAACGAGTAAACCCTTGCAAAAGCTGCCATCTCCCCAAGCGACCCATATTTGTATCTGAATAATCGGGTTCCGGAAGCGCGGTAAGGTGGGAGCCAACCAAAAAGTGAGCTGGAGTCAACGGCTCGGGATTCCCGGCGTCATTTGAAATGGAAAACAAGGGACGCGAGTTCAAACAGGCTTCAACTTGAGTCAAGATAGTGGAGAACTCTTCGAAGTTCAGGATCGTATTGCCTATGATGCGCCGCAAATGGAACTTAACACTCTTGACGCCACTCTCCCACAGACCACCAAAATGGGGGGCTGAGGGAGGTATGAACGACCACTTAATTCCGCGTGGACTGGCGAAGTCCTGAGCGGCCCTTTGAAATTCGTCCTGCTGGAAGAGCTTGTATAGCTGGTGTAATATAGTGCCAGCCCGACAGAAATTAGAACCGTTATCGGAGAATATTTGTTCGGGGATGCCCTCCGGGATATGAAACGTTTCAAGGCGGCCAAAAAGGCGTCTGCCGACAAATCTGAAACCAATTCAAGGTGAATAGCCTTGGTGGACAAGCAGATGAACAGAGAAATATAGGCCTTAGTAAGGATTTGGACCTTAGCCCGCCCTGGCGTAACAACATAGGACCGCCGTAGTCTACGGCGCATTGTGAAAATGGCTTGGAGGGGGTGACCCTAGGCGTGGGTAATTGACCTAACAATTGGCTAGAACCAGATGCGCGAAAGTGAAAACAAGTGATACATTTGTGAATGACTCAGCGTATGTACGACTAGTCGTTTATAATCCAATACCTTTGGCGCAGCGAACGCTGCGTAAGTTGTACTCCAGCGTGGAGTAGTCGAATATGTTCATATTCAATAATTAATCGAGTAAGATGAGCCTGCGGATGTAGTATGATTTGATGCTTGTTATTGTAACTTAGCTGAGACTGCTGAAGGCGACCGCCTACACGTAATATACCAGCGTTATCAAGAAAAGGATTAAGTGAGAATGTTTTACTATCAGTAGGTACAGGGCGATGTGCCTGTAATTCTTTAATTTCAACATTGAAATGCGAAAACTGGGCTTGGCGAATAAAAACCAAGAGCGCGCTGTTTAACTCATGCGCAGACAAAAAGGAGGTGCTTCTATTGGAAGCGGGAGACTTAGCGTTACGAATAAAACGCAGGCAGTAAGCAAAGACGTGTAGAAGCCTAGAGAGAGAAGAGTAATTTTCAACATAGTTTGAAAAGTGTGAGGCAGTAGCCAACGCGAATAGGGCCTGTTTACGTTCTTCCTTGTCCAACTCCGGATGAGCGTAAGCGGAATTGGAATCGAAGGGACGGATAGGCCAATCCAAAGGCTTCTTTAGTAGCCAATAAGGACCTTGCCACCATTGCTGGTGATCGTGTAATAAACGGGGTAAACAACCACGGGATAGAATGTCCGCGGGATTATCATGCGACGAGACATGATACCAATTGCCCAGACTAGAGAGCTGCTGAATTTCCGAAACACGGTTCGCTACAAATACCTTCCACCTGGACGGCCTTTGGTGAATCCAGTGTAGGGCAATCGTCGAATCAGAATAAAAATATAACTCGCTAAACTTGTAGGCCACGGCATGGACAACCTTAGAAACCAACTGCTGCGCTAATAACAAACAGGCGCACAGCTCGAGACGAGGTAAGGAAATTTGCCTTAAAGAGGCAACTCTAGATTTAGAGCACAAAAGTGAGACGAAATACTGTTATCGGAATATACCGTTCGCGCATAGATACAGCATGCGTAACCTTTTACAGACGCGTCGGCGAACCCGTGTAGTTGGAATGAGATGATTGACGAATTACCTGAATCCTTTACAGCCCTCGGGATCCTAAAATGAGTGTCTGAAATTAATTGAGCGTAGAGCTCAGTCCATTTAATAGATAAGGAGTCAGAAAGCGGGTCGTCCCAGTTTGTACCCGAAGACCAAAGTGTTTGCATAAAGTGCTTGCACCAAAACGTGATAGGCCCAATTAAACCCAATGGGTCATAGATACCAGCGATGACAGATAACACCTTTCTTTTATTGAAATGATCAATTTTAAAATTTCTTTGTATATTGTATACGAAGCTGTCCGCTAGAACGTCCCACTGAATGCCCAAAGTGCGGACTGTTTTGTCCTTATTAAAGTCCAGGGACGAGTTAGTGTACGAAGATGTTATATTCCGGTCGTTAGACGACCATTTGTGAAGAGTGAAGCCGTAGCGGCTTAACAACTCAGAAATGTCGGTATTCAATTGGATTAGAACGGGTGAGCTATCGGAACCGGTAAGGAGGTCATCGACGTAAAAGTCGTTAGCAATGACTGAACAGGCCAGGGGGTACTGAGTACTATTTTCCTGGGCGATTTGTTTTAAACATCTCGTTGCAAGAAATGATGCACTGGCAGTCCCGTACGTGACTGTTCTTAAAGCATAATGTTTGAGTTCCTTGTGGGAAGCGTCACGCCAAACAATTCTTTGTAAATTGGAATCACGTGGGGAGACCAAAATTTGGCGATACATTTTTTCTATGTCAGCAATGAAAGCGTAACGATGGGTTCTAAATCTGGCCATAATGGCGAAAAGATCCTGCTGGATCGTGGGGCCAACCATAAGGGTGTCGTTTAACCACAAATCGTTGGACGCCTTGGCCGAACCATAAAAAACAACGCGAAGTTTAGTGGTGGTGCTTGTAGTTTTAAAGACGGCATGGTGAGGTAGATAAAAAATGTTTGATTTGTCAACTGACAAGTCATATGAATCAAGCGGAGACATATGGCCGAGATTTAAATATTCTTGCATAAAGCCAATATAATCATTGTGCAAAGACTGGTTTTGCCTAAACTTGAGTTCAAGGGTTTGAAACCTACGAACCGCTCCGGTGAGGGAATCTCCGAGGCATTCTGTAGTGCGGGGTAGCGATACAACGAACCTACCACTATCATTACGATAGGTGTTTGCGAGGAAGTGATTTTCCCACTCCGAATCCGCATCTGAAGGAGTACGGCACGAAACATCCTCCAACTGCCAGAAGGCCTTGAGTTGCGATGAGATAGCCTTATTGTCGTCGAGAGCAATGAATGAAGAGACCAGTTTGGTAATGTCTACGTTGAAGGGTAGATTCCCGGCGAGTATAAACCCTAGCTTAGTTTCTTGGATTGTCGGAAAATGCGGACTTCGAACGAATTTAGTCGGCTCAATTAACTGCAAAAAGTATTGTGCCCCAAGTTATATGTCAATTTGTGATGAATTATTAAATTGCGGGTCAGCTAAAAATATCCCTCTAGGAATTTTCAAGGAAGCGATGTCAAAGGATTCGGTTGGAAGATTGTTTGTGATTCGGGGCAGAACAGCGCAGTGGACATTTAAGGTGAAGTCCTTATAACGTGAGTTTAAGTGCACGCGCGTGCTAAAATTGGCCTGACATGATGAGTTATTTATACCCATGATAGGCAGCTCAGATTTGTTTAGTTTTAGGCCCATGCAGCGGGCGAAACCCATAGTACAAAAATTAGCTTGCGACCCTGAATCCAGCAGGATTCTCACCGGGCGCCTTTTACCATGCTGATCGGTAGTAGTGCATACGGCGGTGGACAATAAAATTGATTTATTCGTCTGTAGCTTCAGGGAACATTGCTTATTGTTCCTGTTGCTCGACTGATTTATCGAAGCATGGAGCATAGTGTGATGCCTTTTCGCGCATGCCTTGCATGAAAATTTGGAAGGACAACACGAGCTGTTATGGCCTGAGCGAGTACAATTCAGGCATAGTTTATTATGTATTAACACTTCCCTACGTTGTATAGGCTGTAGGGCGATAAATTGCGGGCATTCAAGTAGTTTGTGATTACCACGACACAGCTGACAAGATTTATTGTTTGGTTAAGTGTACACTAGTGACCCAGTGAACTCCGCGTGCTTAGTTGACTTGCGATAAGAAGCATTATCGCTAACCTGTCTAAAGCCAGGCGAACCAGTCGGTGCATTTGTTTTGTAACAGCTGACATCTTGAATTTAAAAACTTAATGAAATTATCATAAATAGGAAGTTGTTTTTCGCCTAAGGTTTCCTTCCACAACCTGCACGTATGCTCGTCAAGTTTTTGGGATAGAAAATGCACAAAAATAAGCTCGAACGTATTTACAGAAAGTTTTAATGAGTTCAGCGCATTTATGTTGGCGGTGAGCTCATCTATAAATTTAGAAATGCTGAGCACGGACTCACGTTGAATGTGTCTCATGCCCAGGATGTTTGCTGCGTGATAAGTGGTTACAATTAATTTACTGTCATAGCGGGCCCTTAACAACTCAATGGCCACCGTGTAATTTTCGTGCGTGATAGGAAGCGATTTTATGACATTCAGTCTTTTAATGATAAGTGCAAATAGTGAAGCTTTTGGATGCCAGTCAGGTCCGTTCGGACATGAACTAGCTCCAAAAACATGTTGTAAAAGTGTTGCCACTCAATTATATCACCTGAGAAACAGGGTAGCTTAATAGGTTGCAACCGAATGGGAGGCGTGCTGAATGTAACTACCTCAGATGGACTTGCTGCCTTCCTGCTCATTTCCTCGGCATGGTCTATTAAATTTTGCAGCTTGCATTCTATGCTGCATAAGTCGTCTTCGGTCTGAACCCTATCGCTCGCGGAAGCAAAATCAGAGTCCTCAGACTCGATTTGTGTTTTGATCTCATCATATTTAGCCGATAGTTCCATAAGGTGGCGAAGCTTTATTTTTAATGCATGATTGTCATGCGTATCATGATCGAAATTGTCGGCATAAGTATTTATGCGCGATATAGAGGCCTTGATCGTGCCACGTTTCTTGATCAGCGCCTTCATATCCGCCATGATTGGGTATGAAATAAAAAAGAAAAAGAATTTAAATGATGCTACAAAGGCCAAGTTAATGCAACGAGATGAGCTAGACCTGGCAGGAAGTCCAAATTATAAAGTCACGCAACGACACGGTAATACTTACTTAACACATCTTAACTAAATTTATGTGACAATAAAATCCTGAATTAGGCATTACAAACAATATAGCAGTAATCATTAATGACACAAGTGCTGTTTGAAAAGATATGACTTACAAGTAAAGAGAATTAATATTATAAGTAGTTCGCAAAAAATTATAAGTTCATATTCAAATTATTGCAAAATATTTTAAATTATTAAATCATATTATTATTTCAATACTGCTTTGTTTAATTTAATGGCATTGAGAAAAAATATGCGAATTATGCAAGTTGAAACTAATATAAACATGAGTTCAGTCAGTTGAAATGGTACTTATCGGCATGTTCTAGAAAGCATCGAAAGCTTGTCAGAACCTTCGTAGTCGTGTCAGGTACCCAAGCATGGATAATGTAGACATGGTCGCTGCCTGTCCGGTGATGTCCAATGCAGTGGAATCCTGTCTAGATAGGCTGCTCTGGATTTTCCCACATGCTGAATGCCACGTGCTAGATGCTCATATGCTGCAATGATGATTCCAATGTTCCGGCTGGCGAAATATGACGTCCCCGTGATACGATTCCCAGATGTGGGTGCTAATTAACGAGTTGTTGAATTTAAATTGAAGAAAAATAAATGCTGATAGGCCTGCTTAATGCACTAAACCATGAGACGAATTGTCCATGGATTTAGTCACGTCCGTGAAATACAAATCCGGGGTCGGAGGACCATATGATGCGTGCTTAACGCTCTCGAATTTATCTCGAGTTAGTGTTGCAAGCTTAAGGAAGCTGGTAGGAAGTCAGAAAGTGTTTTGCATGAATTAGTGGACTGTAAATTTAGATTAAGTAACGTTTATTGAATATCATTCAGAAGCGCAGGCCCACGCAATTACATCTTGGTTCACAGCCAAAATATAAGATGTGGCGTAAGTTGTCAGGCTACATAATGTGTAGCATTGAAACTAGATCAAATAAGAAAGACATAGAAAATTTAAGTTGCCACGGCTGGCGAGAAAGTAAGGGTGCAAACGCACTGTTCAAAGATTGAGTGATGACTGGATAATCGTAGCGGCGTGGCCACGTGCAGCACCGCTACGGTGACGTAAGTGCGCTGGGCAGATTGTGCGTGAGCAAGTATAAGGTACAATGCATTAACAGAGAGTTTTTATGTTTGTGGACATAAAACCTCTCATTGGGGGCGTCTTGTAACAGTACATTACGCAACCTATTTTGAGTGGTTGACGAGTGAGTCATAGTTACGTACGCTAAATGGAATTTGTTTACATTATTGTTGTTGGGTGTGGAGCAAAATGGCGCAGTTATGTATTTGCTGTAAACAAGTGTTACGTCAGCCCATGGCAACGATGCTTGGCTGTAACTAGAAAAAACTGGTTTGAGTGTGCAGTTGAACGGACAGACTGTTGTGTAGAACAAAGGCAATGGAACTCAGTCTCACAATCGCCATCAACGAGTACACACGGGTTTCAGTGCGCGTGGGCAGCCAAGGTAGGCCTACCGCATTCTAGGTTGGAAACAATAAAAAATTATCCAAATTTTTGAAATGTAGTGTACCAAATTTTTGAGTGGTTTTTTTAATTTTCATCAGAACAAAGACAAAAAAGTAAAATATAACGAGTGTGGAGGAAGTTTTTTTGGCCAAATGATAAAAACAAAAGCTTATAAACTAAAGCTGGAGAGAGAGAGAGAGAGAGAGAGAGAGAGAGAGAACATAAAAGTACTGGTTTGCTTTGGGTTTCTTTTCATTTGTTTCTTGTTTCACACAATACGTTTTGTTATTTTTCAATAAATATAATATTTAATAATATGTTATTACAATAAAATAAGAATGTCTATTACAATTTGTTAATTTCATACGGCACCCTACAATAACCTATTCTCTGTGTCCAAAATTTCGTCTAATGGGCTTGGAATTTTTCTTGTGAGGAGAAGTTTTTTATTTTCAATTGTTTTTCATGGTGAAAGTAGACACGGTTTCCACATTTCCTCCATTAAAAATGTAGTGGTGACCCTGAGGCTTTTGGTGTTCTTCGGAACTTCTATAGGTAAGTAAAAATTAGTAATGGGGCTTAATTTCTTAGTTTAATTCCTTATTTTATTATTGTTAATTGTTTTGACTGATTACACTGTTCTCCTGGCTATTATTATATCCCCAGCCACAATCAGCACGTTTCTGGTTTACCCTGGCTATAATTAAAGCAAATATGTTATTCACTTGTTAATAAAGAAAAAAAAGCTTAAGTGGGTGACAAATTAGTGACACACTGTACGTATAACAACAATTGTGAATCTTCCTTTATTTCAATTGACTTTGATTGTAACATGTTTATTACTGATGTAAAAATGTACAAAGAAATAATTTATAACATGTAATGTATAAAAGAAAATTATTATTATACAAACAACTTTATGTACTGTGGTAAAAGCATTTCACAAGTATACTGAGCTATATCGATATTCAGACTGTGAGCCTCAGTCCTTGCCTTACTTGGGTTATCACAGAAATCTCGCAGGCGTTGCAGTAAGTCCTGTGGGTCTGTGTATAGACACTGTTTTGGATAGATTTCCGGATACACCAGTGAGTCTGGGCAAAGTGGAAAACACCCACACATTGCTGTTTCTAACCTGAAAGCCAATTATTTATGTTAGAACTAAATAAAATATTATAAATACCACAGTATTTACTACAACAAAGTAAAATAATCCATGCAATTTCTGAACCTACAACTGATGGCATATTACAAGTAGAAGTTAAAGCACAGATTGACCTCTACCACAATGGAACACCAATTTCAAACATAAATTTTTAACTATTAAGAATTTGTAATTTGTCTTGGTTGCAAAAAAAAAAATAAAGGGTGATAAAAACTGAGCTTTAAACAAAAAGATCTCATCAGAGCTGAACAAAGTGTAAAATAAAATAGAATAAAGAAACGGATAATAGAAATTACTAGTATGGAGGACATCTGTGATTTTCTATACATTTATTTTTTTACACATATTATGTCTTTTATTGTGTTATACACAATAAACCACCACTGAATCTGACTGATCAAAATCTGAAATTCAGTGTTTATAGTTAAGTGTTTCATGATTGTAGAAGTTCCATTACAATAATCCAAACCCTGCCGCCATGTATTTATACCTCCACTCACAGACCAGAACATTCCAAACTACGTCTTAGCGCCAGTGTGAACTACGTAATTAACTGCGGCTTTGACACAGTTGTAACGGGCCAAATTTGTGGGTATTTTTATTTATTTACATTTTCGGGGATTTCTAAGAAATATGTGTAAAGTTTATTTCAACGGTGACCAGACCACGTGGAAAGAACAGTGTTGTAACGAAGCGGCAACGCAATATCACGTTGTGCAATCGGTAGAAGAATCCGCACCACCTTAGTTTCCAAGAACTTTGTTTGTGTGTGACCGTGCGCTCGTACGCATGACACGGGTATACGCGCGGGGTGACGCTACTTCCAAAACCAAGATGGTCAGGAAACAAATTTTATTCACTTTCATCTACCTTACCGACGGATATGAAACTTTAAGTCACGCCTACACTGTGACGTCGAGCCATAAGCGCCTAAAAATCATCGGCGTACAGGACTAAAATACTGCTATGTATCAGGCACATAGCCACGCAACTGCAACAACTCAGGCTGTGAGCGACAACGAAATCCGTTCGCCGGCAGGCATTAATATCCGTCCGCATGAAATAAGTGAGTCTACATATAGCCGCGGCGGCGGCCAGACGCAAGCCGAGACTCGTGTGCAAGAAGTAATTTTTTAAATGTAATAAGTAACAACCCGAACGTTTAAAGTGTTTATTAAGATGAGTATAACCGAAAACAGGCAATAGTGAGAACCGAATATCGGACTTTGAACGACTTTCCAGAGTGCAACACGTGAGTGAACAAGGAAACAGAGAAGTAGCCGGGCAACCTTTTATTAAATTTTCTAAGTGTAGTAACTGTTCAAAAGCGCTAAAACTAAAAGAATGGGGAAATAAATTAGTATGAATGTGAGAGCGAGCAAGCTGGGCTGTGTAGGTTAAGGTAAGAGGTATATTTAGAAATAAGACATACATACATATATTCAAAAATTTGTTTTTTGCGTTTTGCTAATAATTGGTGAATTAATGTGAGTAAAACTATTTATGTCACGGTACAAAAATGTGTTAATCTAGTTATTACGCCATAACCATTTCCTAGTTTTCTGTGCCGACAGCTCGTCTAACGTAAATCGGGGGTTTACTGAAATTTATTACAGTCAGATAGCGGGATTTTTATAAGGGCAAGAGTGTAGAAGGTTTCGATATTTAACCTTTAGAAAAAATATCGTGGCGACCTGGGCAGTTTCAAAAGGCAAGTTTTACGGGGACCATGACGGTAAGTGAAATTCTGGCAGCGGTAAGTATAATTTTATGATGAGTGTAATTTATTAAATAAAAGGGTAAAAGGCGAGTACCTTTACAAGTGGCGACCCTGCCAGGATGTTCGTATATAAATTTTATAGGAACTAGACCTGTTTTAAAGCACAGAAAATAGGAGGTGGTAATGACGTATTTTATAAAAATTATTTATCGTATATAATAACGCACGTGTGAGTAGGTTATGTTTATGTTATTGTGATTTACAGTTGTGCTAGGTGTTTTGAGTGTAGAAAAATAGGGGTTTTTTATATAAAAAGTGTTATATAAATGAACTTTAAACATGTCTAAAATACAAGGTAATGATATTGATTTTGCGTGGGATGAGTGGGAGAATGAATTTAGAGAGGTGGTAGGCGAAATGACGGACGTGGAGTGGGGTAATTTAGAGAACAATTTAACGCGGATGGAAGAACAAGAAGAAGGAATATTTGCCGAAATTAAAAGGCATAGTGATGATATTAGTATTGGTAGTAAGATGACGAACGATAAAGGTAAGATAGTCGAAGTAATAGTGGTAGAGAATAAGACAGAGAATAGGCCTAGTGATAATGATGAGAGTGTGGTGGTGGTAAATACAGATAGAGAGACAGACCAAGTTAACAAGAATAAAGTCGAGCAGGTGGCAGACAATGAGGTAAGTGATGATATGAGTGAATCTGATTATAAGACACATATGATGAATATGATATTTATGATGTGCAAAGAGTTTAATGAACGTTTGGATAAACAAAACGCAATGTTAGATGACATGGTTAGTAATACCAAGAAATTCAACAATGAATTGAAAAAACAAAACGAGGAGTGGAGAAGAGATAGATGTCAATTAAAAGCAAATACAGGTGAATCAAAACAGGTAAGTGTTTGTGGTGGTAGCAATATATCAAAAAATAATGAAGGAATAATAGATGAGGTAAGTGGTGGTAGTAATGCAAATAATTATAATGGTGGAGTAACGTTAAATAAGAATAATGATTATATAGCTGAAAATGGGGTATCTAAGGATGATACGGTAAGTAACAGTGGTGAAATTAAAAACGTGGTGTTAGAGTGTAAGGTTGGGAGCAGAGAAAGTGTTGATGAGGTTATAAGTGTGTGTGTAGAAAGGTTAAATGGGCAAAGGGCAGATGTTCCCCAAGTTTATGGTGAAACAGAGTTTTCACAGGTGTTTAATGAGGACAGAGTTTCCTCCGGTATTTGTATGGAAGACAAGGTGTCTTCAGATGGTCCCTGTATTTTTTGTGATTTAACTGGTAAAGCCAGTAGAGGTAATAAATATTTAATGGTGCCCTTTGCATGGAATGGGAGAGTTCAGTATGGTTATGAGAGGTGTTGTAATGAAAGAGAGAGAGAAATAAAAATTTTTGAGATTAATAGAGGTTATGAAATGTTGGTGCAGGTGTTCGATTATTGAGAGAGATGAAGAAAGTGAATTGCCTTATGAAACCAAGAGAGAGGAATATTTGAATAAAACTGTTATAAATGATGATGAAATAATTAACTTGGTATTGAGAAAATTTACTAACGGAGACTGGACAAAATTAATGGACAATGACAAGTTTTATGACCTAATGAATGGTATAACGAAGAACTTAGAAGTAATGGTTTTTTATTACAATAATAATAGTAACAAAGTGAGTATAAGTAAGGAAGAGAAATGTTATAAAAAGGTACGACTATTACATGACGATGGAGGCTAGATTCAGAAATCGGGGAAGGAACCGTTAAATAGGTTAATACAGGGTAATGACCTAGCTGATTTTGACATTGAGGTGAGATATAACTGAATAAATAATGATGACGATTTGTAAATAATTGTAGTGAATTTATTTGTGTATATGGTAGAATTTTAAGTAAACAATGTGTATGTAGGTAATTGTGATAATAATAATTAATATTTGCAATCCAAACAAATAACCGAATTAATTTTGAAAACAGTAATTGGCTAATTGTAATTGTTTTAATAGAAATGAAATTTGTATTTTAATAATTAATTTAATTAAAATGATTTGAAAAGTTTTAAATATTTTGACTGATTTGAATGTTATATAATTGTGGCATTATCCATTAGTTTTGGTAGTGAATTTAAATTATTTTACAAGAGGTGATTTTGGTAATTAAATGATAAATTGTTTGATTTAAACTAACATTTTGTGAAATGTTTTAGAGGTTACGTGAAAGTATTGGTGTATGGTGTATATATTTTGTGTATGTCAGTTTAAATGGACTGTAAGTATAGAAATTTTACAGTACGAATCAAGTATAATAAAGAAATGTGTTTTCACTTTGCTGGGAATATCAGCTGATCTGTAGTAAAACGTCACTGTTATATTGTTTGTAGATGTTCAAGGTAATCAATGTTAAATGTAATGTTTCAATGTATTACAGATGCTATTTAAAATAATGAGAAAAGTAATTTGATAAAGTGAGAAATAAAGTAATGATTTGTGAAAGTTTAATAAAAGAGATCTTGGGTGATTAAGTTTTTATTGGGACATATAGATCAGTCCAAGTTAAAGTTAAAGTTAAAAGGGTAGTAGAGAGAAAAATAATGTTGTCTTGAATTAATGTAATGTTGTTGTGAGTTAATGTAATAGATATTGAGAAGTATTGATGTTGACACAGTAGTTATGAGGAATATATGTAGAGTTTTAAGTGATATATTGATATTATTAAATGATGTTGTTATTTTGTTGTAGTTGAAGTGAGGTAATAAGATTGAGATTTGGGGATGGCAATTTTGTAATAGGGGGTAGTGTAATGTGGGAGTCCGCAACAAAATGGTTGGGACGGGATGGGACCGTTTGGCGCCGGAAAGGGTTACCTTAGGTAGAATCCAGGAACCAACATAATGGGATGAGCTTTTGGGGGGGGGGGGGAACACACTTATCCTGAGTGCAAAGGGTTAGAGAGCATTTTTTTTATATATTGAGATAATGCGGCGATTTGAGTTTAATGGTAAGTTGGGTTTAGAGATGGTTTGATAGATATTTTGATAGAGATGGGTGTCATGTTAGTTATGGTTGTTAGTGGTATTGGAGTCAAAGAAGTAAAGATTGTATATGTACATGCCAAAGGGCAGATCAAGCTAAAATAAACAGTCAAATCACCCAAAGTAAAGGAAATGGAAAATAGTAAAGAAAGAGATTTAGAATAAAAAGAATATAAAATTTTTAATTGCAACCAGTGACAATTTTTGATAGATTTGGAAATATAAAGTTAGAAAGTGTTTATTTGAATAATTTAAATATCAATTTGATTGTTATTTATAATAATATTTTGTTATTTTAAGTGTCTTATTCTATTATGTTTTTGTGTCTCAAGATAGAATTTTACAGATGTACAATGTATTTTCAGATATAACTTGTGTAACGTATGTAGGTCAAGGTTCTTGACTTGACCCAGTTTTGGTCAGCTGATGGGTGAGGTCATATACTAGGCATGTTTAGCAAGGAAGTTAATTCAATTTTGTTTTAAATTGATTTGAACAAACTTTAAATGATTTCAATATGGAAAGAAAATATTTTAAAATTTAAATTTTTTGAATTAAAAAATTTTTTTTTTGAAATTTTTTTGGAAAAAAAACCTTGATTTTGAGCCTGCCAGCTAATGGATATTTTTAAACCTTAATTATTTTATTAATTATTTTATTGTTTGTGTACTAACCATGTTTATTATTATTGAATTATTTTATTGAATTGTATTGTTAGACTCTAGGTGTAATCACATGTTAGGTTAAGGATGTTCTTATTGTAAGAAATGTTCAATTGATTTAATTTTTTTGATAACAAAAAACTAAGGAAGAGAATTTTTTGATAAAAGATTTTAGTTTGAATTTTGGATTTTTCACTTAAATGAGATAATAAATTTTTGAAGAATATGTTAACCTTACAATATGTAGAATAGGTGTGTGTGTGTGTGAGCCCAGTATCTGCTAAAGGCAGCCCAGCTTGCATATAAGGGGAAACATATCGGTGGAGGATCTGGCATGATCTAAGCCAGGGAGTTGGGATTTTTGGGGAGCATGTTAGAAGGTGAGGTGCGCTGTGGTGCGTATCTGTTCGATTTTTTGGTGTTGGGATCTCTTACAGAGAAGTCCAGTGATCTCGTTCAGATGCGTCCATAGTCGCCAAGCCAGGGGAGTCGTTTACCCATGAGGTGTAAGAACAAAAGGGGGGTTGTTGTTGGCACCAGTTCCTCACCGGTCCTCTTAGGGGTTTTATCAATGAGATTTCTTCTGTTCTGACAGAAGACCTCTCATTGAGGGGGTATTGTAACGGGCCAAATTTGTGGGTATTTTTATTTATTTACATTTTTGGGGATTTCTAAAAAATATGTGTAAAGTTTATTTAAACGGTGACCAGACCACGTGGAAAGAACAGTGTTGTAACGAAGCGGCAACGCAATATCACGTTGTGCAATCGGTAGAAGAATCCGCACCACCTTAGTTTCCAAGAACTTTGTTTGTGTGTGACCGTGCGCTCGTACACATGACACGGGTATACGCGCGGGGTGACGCTACTTCCAAAACCAAGATGGTCAGGAAACAAATTTTATTCACTTTCATCTACCTTACCGACGGATATGAAACTTTAAGTCACGCCTACACTGTGACGTCGAGCCATAAGCGCCTAAATATCATCGGCGTACAGGACTAAAATACTGCTATGTATCAGGCACATAGCCACGCAACTGCAACAACTCAGGCTGTGAGCGACAACGAAATCCGTTCGCCGGCAGGCATTAATATCCGTCCGCATGAAATAAGTGAGTCTACATATGGCCGCGGCGGCGGCCAGACGCAAGCCGAGACTCGTGTGCAAGAAGTAATTTTTTAAATGTAATAAGTAACAACCCGAACGTTTAAAGTGTTTATTAAGATGAGTATAACCGAAAACAGGCAATAGTGAGAACCGAATATCGGACTTTGAACGACTTTCCAGAGTGCAACACGTGAGTGAACAAGGAAACAGAGAAGTAGCCGGGCAACCTTTTATTAAATTTTCTAAGTGTAGTAACTGTTCAAAAGCGCTAAAACTAAAAGAATGGGGAAATAAATTAGTATGAATGTGAGAGCGAGCAAGCTGGGCTGTGTAGGTTAAGGTAAGAGGTATATTTAGAAATAAGACATACGTACATATATTCAAAAATTTGTATTTTGTGTTTTGCTAATAATTGGTGAATTAATGTGAGTAAAACTATTTATGTCACGGTACAAAAATGTGTTAATCTAGTTATTACGCCATAACCATTTCCTAGTTTTCTGTGCCGACAACTCGTCAAACGTAAATCGGGGGTTTTCTGAAATTTATTACAGTCAGATAGCGGGATTTTTATAAGGGCAAGAGTGTAGAAGGTTTCGATATTTAACCTTTAGAAAAAATATCGTGGTGACCTGGGCAGTTTCAAAAGGCAAGTTTTACGGGGACCATGACGGTAAGTGAAATTCTGGCAGCGGTAAGTATAATTTTATGATGAGTGTAATTTATTAAATAAAAGGGTAAAAGGCGAGTACCTTTACACAGTCCACGTGGCTGGCGGCTTCGAGAAAACTCGCGAATGCGTCTAGACTCACGTATGCAACACACATTAGAGCGAGATTCTTCTGGCACATTCGACAAACATGTAGATTGTTCTGTGATGTCGTAACACTGCCTCCTCCTTAAGCCTGTATGTCCTGAACTGGCAAACCGTCTCTGAAGTAGTACTTAGCCAGGTGATCCTGTCCTTCCTGTTGAATCCGATAAACAATGTAACGGGCCAAATTTATGGGTATTTTATTTTATTGCATTTTCGGGGATTTATAAAAATATGTGCGAAGTCTAATTCCATTGTGACAGACCACGTGTTGTAAGAACAGTTTTTAACAAAGGGAACGCAATATCACGTTGTGCAATCGGTAACCAAGAATTCACCCAGCCTTCATTTCCACGAATTTTGTGAGAGTGTGACAGCGCGCCCATATGCGGCACACGAGCATGCGCGCGGACCCACGCTGACTTCCAAAACTAAAATGGCCAGGAAACAATTTTTATTCACTTTCGTCTACCTTGCTGCCGGATGTATAGACCAAGGTCCGCCCATCTCGTGACGTTAGCCAGTGCCTAGCCAATATCCTGATACAACTAACACAACACCAACTGTATGTGTTGAACGGAAGTAACCAGCGACGAACAACTACAAGGCATTGGTTTCCACCAAAAACGACGTCATCGAGTTGGCCACGAAATTATAGCCGTTCTGCCCAGTTCGTCACAGACAGTACCGGCCGGTACAACCCCACGGGGTTATTTTTACAGAATTTTAAAATATACCAGTAAAAAAGTGAAGTAACAATTTCAAATCAGTGACAGTGTTGAGTCAACGGAAGAACACCAACTTATATATCGTTTTTGGACACATCAATTAAATACCAAAAATGAAACGTAGTGCTCGAGCGATCGCCACGTGTCGGCAGGGATGGGTATTCTTTTAAAATGTTAAGGGTTTTATAAATTTTTGTGTGTGTAAAATTGCAGGCTGGGCTGTTATATTGATGTGTGATAATTAAGGTAAGCCAATAGAATAAGTTAACATGTAACAGACAACCAAGAGAAGAAATTATTAAAATGTAATTTAATCTGCACAAACATGAATAACAATTTTGGATGAAATTTGTTAAAGATTTAAAAGAAATTAAAAGATCATAAATTCTCTTCATTCAAAAATGAGTCGAGTCACTTATTTCAATAACCTATAAAACACGTTTGCATCCGACGTTCGTGCGACTGGATCCTGGGCCTAGATAAAAGAAACTTTGCAGGTAGGTGGAAATAAATTTGTATTATATATATTTAAGAGCGTTATTAATATCACAATGGCTTCCGATACAGGGACAATTTTATAAATTAAAAAATTTTTTAAATAAAAAATCCACACCTACAAAGATGCAAACGTGCTTTTAAGGTCGAAGTAGTGAAGGAGGAATAAATAATGTACACAGTATATAGGCAAGATTGAGATTGTAACAGAGTAAAATAATTAATTAGTTAAGATTGAAGTAAAGAAATAGGTTTTCGAAAATAATATTCAATGGAGAATAGTAAGAGCATTAATAATGAAGTCAGCCTCTCTGACAGTCAGACCGAGAGTCAAATAAATACCGACTCCGGTATTCAAACAGCATCAATGTCAATAGATGAGCAGAATGTAGAAGTATCTGTAATCAGTACGCCGGGAGCGATTTCTACTCCCGTAACAAATAAAACAAAAGAGAAAAAATTGTCACTAGATGACCTATTGGATTTTATGAAAGTCAATTTCGATAAACAAAATAATGACTTTAATAAACGTTTTAACACTAATGATGAGAAATTTGATGCAATTGACAAAAAATTTGAGAGTCGTTTTAATTCTAATGATGAAAAATTTGATAAAATAGACCGTCGTTTTGACGTTCAATATAGCAATTTTAATAAAAAATTCGAAGAACAGAATATTCAGTTGCAGCAGAGTATAAGTGTAAAATTTGATAATCTGAGTCATATATTAGATAAACATGTTGATGAATGTTTTGATAATATTAAATTACAATTGACAGAGTCTATGAATGAACAATTAGAGTGCCATGTTTCTGATATAACCAATGATATAACTAATAAAGTAGAGAAACAGATCACGGAACAATATAGCGTAATAAACACAATTGTTGAGAAACAAATAAATGAATACAACACCAATACTGAATGTAAGGTTAGTGATGCTATGATTATGATTGAAAATAATAACATTAAAATAAGTGAAATAGAAAATAATTGTAAGATTGAATTTAAGACGATACACAATACAATAAGTGACCTTGAATCTGATAGTCACAATAAATTAATAAACGTTGAGAAGAATATCATGGATGTTAAAAATGAATTGAGCATGGCCATCAGCCAACAAGTAAACACTGTTACCGAGCGAGTAATTATGACTCGTGACGTAAGCAGTGAAGTTGAGTTAGAGACATTTAGTTGTGATAACAAAAGAGTGCATCCTATGCAGTTCATAAATAGAGTGAGAGAGTTTAATAAATTTAATACTAACAGCTGGGAGGTACAATTACTAAAAATTTTAAAATGTTTCAAGGGTAGTTCGGAGATATGGGCCGAGGTACACAAAACAGAATGGGGGTGTTTTGAAAAGTTTCAACGCCGCATTCAGAAATAAATATTGGTCTGAAGAAGACCAAGAAGTGTTACGAAGTAGAATTATGGGAACCGGGAATTTTGGGGGGCCCAATAATAATATAACAGGGTATGTGATGAGAATATTTAATGAGGCGAAATATCTAGAACCGCCATTGCCATTTAGATCTTTCATGAGGCATGAAAGTAAGCATTTGCCAAGGGAAGTGCAAATAACGCTGATGACGCGGGAGGTAGCCAATATTAGCGAATTAGAGAACATTTTAGATGTGTTTCAGAACATCCGGGACCAAGAATGGAGTCGCCGTCACAACCAGCAGAATATGAACAATGGAGGTAATCAGGGACCGCCGAGGGGACCTACAAATGAACCAGCATACCCCAGACGAGAGCAAAACAATCGAGGTCCAATGTGGACTTGTCCAGCGTGTTCACAGGAGAATTACGCGTCACAAAATTTTTGTTTTAGATGCAGAAGAGAGAGACCGGGTCAGCGACAGGGACCACAACCCGCGCAGAACCACCAGGCATACCAACGAAGGGGAGAGGGCCAAGGAGAAGCACCGAGAGGCAACGCCCATGAAAGGCAGGTGAACCAGCATGGAAGGGGATACAACCCAGCGGTGGCGAGCACGTCTGCGGGAAACTAAGAGAGACAATGGAACACCGGACCCGACCGTTGTCGCCGGAAGCTTCTGGGGTCCAAATGAATGACAGCTATCAAAACAACTTGATCATAACTGATTTATCTGAGGAATTATTGGAGGAAGAAGACTTCGAAGCAGTGAGACGGGAGAATGGACTAACCGAGGTGAAAATTAATATAGAAGGTAAGGAGATTAAAACTTTAATAGATACAGGTAGCGAAATCTCTGTTATTTCTGAACACCTACTAGACGAATTGAAAGAAATAAATAGAAATATTCCATCTTTGCCAGTAGCGGGAGTGACGATTGTAGGTATTACGGGCGTTAGGAGTAAAAGAGTCACCAAACAAGTACATTTAAATATGATAATTAACGGGGTAGGGTACGATAATACATTTCTAGTCGTACGGGGATTAAATCTTGAGGTTATATTGGGAAATGATTTTCTGATTAAACATAAGGCGGTGATTGATTTTCATAAACGGGTGTTAGAATTAAATAATGAAGTAGAATCAGTCCGGATTAATTTTGAGCGGGTGGTAGATGCAGTAAGAATTTCGGGGGTAAGGGTGATACATAATCGGGTTAATAAACAAGAAACGGAAGTTAGTATGAATGTATGTAGTGAGAGTAAAATAGAGGGTGATGAGAATGTAGATCAATTATGGGATGAGAGGGCACTTAAATTTTGTAGTGACGGTGGTGTAATAGGGAGTTCTCAACGTGAATCGTTGTGGCGGGTAGTAGAGAATTTTAGAGGAGTGTTTGCCGATATACCAGGATGGGAAGAAACTATGAATGTGAGTTAAAGGTAAGGGAACACGCACCCTATGTACAAAGAAGTTATCCGGTGCCATATGCGAAGAGAAGGGTGGTTCAGATTGAGTTAGAGAAAATGTTAGAGGGAGATATAATTGAGCGATCCGTATCACCATATTCTAACCCCTTAGTAGTAGTGATTAAAAAAGATGGGAGAGTTAGGTTATGTTTAGATGCTCGCAAAATCAATCAAATAATTATTCCAGACCGGGAGTCACCCGAAGCCATCGAGGAGACTTTTCAGAAGTTCAGCGGTGTAAAATATATGACCTCTTTAGACCTAACCGCCGGGTATTGGCAAGTTCCGTTGGCAGCAAATAGTAGGAAATATACTGCTTTCTTATTCAATGGAAAAAATTATCAATTCAAACGACTACCGTTTTGATTGAACACCAGTGTAGCCAGTTTTATCAAGTGTCTTGATGAGATTTTGCAACCTCATAACTTAGATTTTTTAACTATATATGTTGATGATATTCTAATAGCTTCTAGAACATTTGAGGAGCATGTCGAACATTTAGAATATGTGTTGGAGAAGTTATACCAGGGAGGTTTGACGGTGAACTGGGACAAATCCAAATTTTTACAGACGGAAATACACTTTTTAGGTTTCATCATAACACCCACAGGAATACGGGCTAATCCGGATAAAGTAGAATCCATCCTGACGTTCCCGGAGCCTAAGAATATAAAACAATTACAAAGTTTTCTTGGTCTCTGTAATTTTTACAGGACGTTACAGCGAAACTACGCCCAGACGACGGCCCGACTTAGCGCAGTGCTACAAAAGAACAAACAATGGAGGTGGGGAGAAAACGAAAGAGAAGCGTTTAGCGAGATCAAGAATAAGTTCGTGGACATGATTTTAATGAACCACCCAAATTTTAATGATAATTTTTATTTACAGACCGATGCCAGCAATATAGCACTCGGGGCTGAACTGTACCAAGAAGACGAGGCGAGAGAACACAAGACCATTGCCTTCGCCAGCCGGACGTTACTAGCAGCAGAGCGGAATTACACTACCACCGAGAAGGAGCTTCTCAGTATCGTATTTGCAGTGAAGAAGTTCCGGACGTATCTGCTGGGCAATAAAACGATCATCAGGACGGACCATAAAGCGCTATCGTTCCTGAATACTTGCAAACTCACACACAGCCGGATAACCAGGTGGGTGTTAGCTCTCCAAGAGTATAATTTTTCTTGGGAATACATTAAGGGTGTAGAGAACAGGGTGCCAGACACACTATCACGAGTAGACACAGATAGAAATAGAACGGGTAGAGATATTAAAGAAATAGAGATTTATAGACTATCCCGGGAAGACAAGCTTTTTGGGGAAGAATTAAAGGATATAAATGTAATGCAAAGAGCTGATAGTAAATTAAATAAGATAATCACTAGCATAGAATCAGAGTAGACGAATTTGGGTATAAACAATATTTTCAAGTATTTCAGGGGAGTTTGTTTAAAAAAATAGAGGGGAGAGAAAGAGATTGGAGATTAGTTATACCTGAAGAGCTGGTAGAGAAAATAGTGTGGGACTGTCACCTTAGATACGGGCATTTTGGGGCAAGGAAGTGTGTGAATGTATATTAAGGGAATCTTGTCTATTTAAAAATATGGAAAAACGCGTCCGAAAGATACTTAGAGTTTGCGAACTATGTCAGAAGTCTAAAGTTGTAAATTGTAGGTTAGAAGGAGAATTAAATTACATTAAGGTAGAAAAACCATTAGATTTAGTAGCTGTAGATTTGTACGGCCCATTGCCAAAGGGTAGGGGTGGAGTGATGTATATTTTTGTTGTACTTGACACTTTTTCTAAATATGTAAGGTTATATAGCGTGAAGCGAGCAACAAGTAAGGTGCTGAGTGAAAAGATCGCACGCGACTACATGATCAACGTGGGAAAGCCGAAGGTGATATTATCTGACCATGGACCGCAGTTCATCAGTGGAAAATGGCGCCAGACCCTCGGATGGGAAGGTATCATCCCAAAGCACACCGCAGTGTATCATCCGCAGTCAAATCAGGCGGAGCGCGTCATGAGGGAGTTGGGAAGAATTTTCCGAACATACTGCCATGCCAAACACAGCGAGTGGCCACTATATGTTCAGAAAATTGAAAATTGGTTTAACTGCACCACCCACGAGTCGACGGGGTTCACACCTTATGAGTTAATAAGAGGGACGCGTCCACAGAGAATTTTGGAGCAATTAATTGAGTATCCACCAGAAACCAATACTATTGGTCGTGATGTAAAACTTAGGCTGGCGAATGAAAGTTTATTGACGAAGGGGGAGAAAAGAAAACAGAGGCATGATATGAAAGGTAAGTGGACGCAGTACAAGGTTGGACAGCTGGTATTAGTACGACGACACGATTTATCGAGTGCTCAGGATAAGGAGATCAAGAAATTTTTCTTACTCTACGAGGGGCCGTACGAGGTAATAGAGGTTAAAATGAAGAATTCATATGTGTTGCAGAACAGGGAGACGAGGGAGATAGTAGGAACGCACAACGCTACAAATTTGAAATTATATTGGTCAGCATAAGGATTTTATCAATGATTAATTGTATGAATGAAATTTAATTGAATGTTATATGTTTACAGAAGGGATCCTCCCCTATTTTCGGGCGGCCACGATCTTACCAGTCCTGGCCGTGGTATTCGGAACTCGGAGACGGGCCATGGTTGGAGGATCTTCCTTCGGGCGGTGAAAACAACAATGGTCCGGCTCCACCAAAATTGGTCGAAATTTGAAAACTAACTTCACATTTGAACGGGGAGGGGGACCCCAAAGGTACGTGACACGCATTATTATTCTTAATACACTCAAGGTGCAGCGGTTTGGTGTACCGGTCACGTGCCTGCACTGCCTTAGAGTGTTTGTATATAATGGAGGCTGCATTTGAATAAAAGGCAGTGCGTACAAATATAAAAGTTTCATGTCAATGGCAAAATTAAAATTGAGCCCTTGACAATAGTTTCTGTTTAGTCCGAAAAGACGCATTTTGTGGCAAGGGGGACGGGGAACAGGTAGACAACAGGGTAGAAGAAAAGGGGGATGGTAAGTAATGGGTGTTTGTGTAAGTAAATTCACGAAGTGGATATACCTCGTCCCTATCCTCTTTGCGGCAGGACCCGACTTTTCAGGGCGATTACTGCCTTACTACCACTTATCATAAGAATGTTAGTCAGCCTCCAATGTAAATAAAAATTATTTTGAAAAAAAAAAATACCAAAATATTTTGGATGTTTATAATTTTAAAATTAAATAAATTTTAGAATTAAGTGACCAAATATAATTGTCAAGTTTTAGTATCAGTGAGCATGGGAACGTTTTGCAAAGTGTGAAATAAAAAAATAAAAACTTATTGTCAATACAAGATGTGGGGATAATTTTGGGGGTAGATTGGTGTTTAAAGAAGGGATAGAACAGTGGAGTGTGGAACTGCCATGGTTGAAAGTTTTAGTTCATTACTTTTATTATTTAGTTATTAAGGCGCTATTGCTGGGGTGGCCTGTGCCCCAGTAGATAGTGGAATGGGTTGGGGTAACAGAGAGTGTTACCTCCATCGGAGGCCAACATGGCGAAAATGTGCGGCACACCCTTTTGTACAATTGTACCATGATAGACGCTCGTGCCGTACATAACAAAGATGATGTAGAACAGGCATTGAAATGAAAGTTAGATTTCCCCGACTTTTCGGGCGATTACTGCCTTATCAGCACTAATCGTGGCTTTGGCTAGCGGTCAGCTATGGCCATATCAAGTCCTTTGACCATAGCTGACTTGAAATTGGTTGATAATAGAAACTAATTGGGGGGTGAAATTAGGGGAAATCCAGGAACTATGGAATAGCGGCTGCCACTCTGTCCGCGTGGGGACAGCATAGCCAGGTGGTAGACCCGTTTTAAGGGCGAGTAAATATAAAACAAGGGTATGTCGATATCCACAATTTTTAAAATGTCAAGCCGAAGCAAAGACACGGAGATGTCCAATTCCTCCAACTATGCAGTCTTTGTGGAAGCGAATGGGCGCTACAGTCCTACATAAATTACAATAGTGTGTGTGGATCAGGGGGTTGCTCAGATGTGCAACGTGCTTAAATTTTGTAAATTAAAAATGCTAAATCAATTTTGCTTTAATAAAACGCTTGTATTCTGCTTTGATAAATAGGGGTTCATGCATTCAGTATAATGTGTTCATTCTATATTTTATAAATGTATTATTTTATTGTGTTAGAGGTAAGAATTGATAAAAAATGTGTGTTCTATATAATTTGTGTAATTTTGAAACTAAGTAAACAACTAAACCGACTGGCAGGCGGTTTACCTGATAGTACTAGAGACAGAAAGAGGGGAAACAATGGTGGTAGAGGTAAGGATTGCTAAAAAATAGGTATTTCATAGAATGTGTGTAATTTTGAAATGTGTTCTCACTTGGCTAGGAATGTTAGCTGATCAGTAGTAAAATGTCACTGTAAAATTGTTTATAAATGTTCAAAGTAGTTAATGTCAAATATAATGTTTAATGTGCTAAAGATGCTATTTCAAATAAGTGAGAAATAAAGTAATAATTTGTGAAAGTTAATAAAAGGTAGATTTTGGGTGATTAATATTTTGTGGGACATATAGATCAGTCCCAGTTGAAGTTAAAGTGGTAGTAGAGAGAATTATATTGTTTTGAATTAATGTAATGTTGTTATGAGGTAATGTAATAGAATTTGAGAAGTATTGATGTTGACACAGTAGTTATGGGGAATATATGTAGAGTAACGAGTGATATATTGATGTTTATAAATGATGATGCTATTTTGTTGTAGTTGAAGTGAGGTAATAAGAGTGAGATTTGGGGATGGCAATTTTGTAATAAGGGATAGTGTAATGGGGGAGTCCGCAACAAAAGGGTTGGGACGGGAAGGGGCCGTTTGTTGCCGGAAAGGGTTGCCTTAGGTAGAATCCAGGAACCAACATAAGGGAATGAGCTTTTTTTGGGGGGGAAACACACTTATCCTAAGTACAAAGGGTCAGAGATTAATTTTTTTATATCAAGAGAAAGATGTAGATTTGAGTTTAATAGTAAGTTGGGTTTAGAGATTGTTCGATAGATATTTTGATAGAGATGGGTGTCATAAGCTGTTGATGAGTAGTAGAATCAAAGAGTGAGAAAGATTATATATGTATAAATGCCAACTGGCAAATTGAGTAATTAGATCACCCAAAGTAAAGGAAAGTGAGAATAATAAAGAAAGAGATTTATAACAAGAATATAAAAATTTTGATTGAAACCAGTGACAATTCTTGATAGAGTTTGAAAGTAATGTAAAGTTATAAAGTGTTTATTTTGAATAATTTAAATATCAATTTGATTGTTATTTGTAATAATATTTTGTTAATTTTAAATGTTTTCTTATATTATGTTTTGTGTTTAAAGGTAGAATTTTACAGATGGTCAATGTATTTTCAGATGTAACTTGTGTATAAAGTATGTAGGTCAAGGTTCTTGACTTGACCCAGTTTCGATCAGCTGATAGGTGAGGTTCTATACTAGGGACATTTAGCAAGGAAATAAAGCCAATGTTGCTTTTAATTGATGTGAACAAAATTTTAAATAATTTCAATATGGAAAAAAGGAAAATATTTTAATAAATTTAAATTTTTCAAATTTAAAATTTTTTTTTGAAAAAAAAATTTCTTGATTTTGCGCCTGCCAGATATTCTAAACTTTGATTATTTTATTGTTTGTGTACTAACCGTGTTTATTATTATTGAATTATTTTATAGAATTGTATTGTTAGAGTATAGATGTAATCACATGTTAGGTTAAGGATGTTCCTATTTTAAGAGATGTTTAATTTGATTACTTTTTAATAACAAAAAACTAATGAAGAGAATTATTCAGTATAGATGCAAAATTTCTGTTTTGATTTTCAAGGAAAACAGCTAATGAATTGTAACTTAAATAAATTTTCGAAAAATAGTTTAATTTTACAGTATGTAGTATAAGTGCGTGTGTGAGCCCAGTATCTGCTAAAGGCAGCCCGGTTTGCATATAAGGGGGAACATATCGGTTGAGGATCTGGCATGATATAAGCCAGGGATTTGGATTTTTGGGGTAGCATGATAGAAGGTGAGGTGCGCTGTGGTGCGTGTCTGTTCTATTTTTCGGTGTTGGGATCTCGCACAGAGAAGTCCAGTGATCTCGTTCAGATGCGTCCATAGTGGCCGAGCCAGGGGGGTCGTTTACCCATGAAGTGTAAGAGCAAAAGGGGGTTGTTGGCACCAGTTCCTCACCGGTCCTCTTAGGGGTTTTTAACAATGAGACACTCACATAAAATACTATATTGGCACAGATACGTTGATGACATTCTAATACTATACAGGGGAAACAAAAGACAATGTGAACAGTTACTAACGCACATAAACAAAATACATAAAAACATAACCTTCACTGCCGAATACGAACACAACAATACCATAAACTTCTTAGACCTCTCCATCACAAAACTAGAACACAGGCACAAATTCAGTATATACAGAAAACCAACTACAACTGACACACTAATACACAACACCTCCAATCACCCAATACAACAGAAACTAGCTGCTTTTAGAACCATGATACATAGACTTAACAACATCCCCTTAGATGAAATAGACTACAAAGACGAACTAAACACGATAAAATATCTAGCAGAATCTAACGGTTATGACAGAACAATAGTCAGTAAACTCCTACACAAAACACAAAACAAACAACAGACAAAGACAGAAAACAACAAATTCATAACACTAACATACATCAACAAACAAACAGAAAAAATTGCCCACAAATTCAAAAAAGCAGGATACAGAATCACTTACAAAACTACTAACAAAACAGAACACACACTATCAAAACGCATGCCCAAAGCACAAAACAAATTCGATCTACCCGGTGTATATAAACTAAATTGTTCAAATTGCAGTAAATTCTACATAGGCCAGACAGGACATAGCTTCAAACAGAGATACATTGAACACACAAAAGCACTCCACACCACTACAGAATCTACCTTCGCAAACCACCTCATTGAAGCAAACCACACATATAGAAACATCGACAATAACATGAACATACTACACGTACACACAAAAGGCCGAAAACTAGACACTCTAGAACAATTAGAAATATACAAACACACAAAAACAAATAAAAACGACATCCTAAACGAACAGACACAATTCAAATCGCACGCATTATTCGAACACATCTCACCACACACACACAGCTTCAATCTTTCGAAACACTTTCTCGTCGCCAACAACAAGACGAGCAGCACTACTAACGACAGCCTCTGATGAAGCCTTCTATAGGTGAAAGCCGGTTTAGGCTGTAAGGTAAAACTTTACGTTTTTACTTATAAAAAACATTGTGTTCCGAGTCGTCAATATTATAGTGATATTTAGTTAAGTAACGGACACGTCATGGACAACGAAATCCAAGAAAAACATCTAACTGTCAGACACACACAAATGTAAATTGTAACAATTTCACAAGGAACTTTACTAATCTAAGACCAGTAAATGGCCAGTAATTATATGTAAATCATTTTAAAAGAGAAATGTTATTATAAAAGTTTAATTTAAGAAAGATATGTAATTTATCAAATGTCAAATATTTAGACTAAAGTTAATGTATAATAGAATATGACCTTATGAGGTATCATTGTAAACTTTGAAAGGAAAGAAAGATAATAGTGATATTATTTATTACCCCAAAGGAACGATAAAGGAATAAAACCATTAAGAAAATACATAATAAATTTGAATAAAAATTCAAATCCCTTAACAATGCTTTTGAAAGAGGTCTTAACCAATCAAAGGATTGATGTTACCATAG
The DNA here is from genome assembly GCA_034769895.1 of Magicicada septendecula. Lineage (NCBI taxonomy): Eukaryota > Metazoa > Arthropoda > Insecta > Hemiptera > Cicadidae > Magicicada > Magicicada septendecula. The sequence continues at coordinate 373,692,383 of CM068370.1, forward strand.
TAACGGGCCGTTGAATAAGAATTTTCCGTTAAATTTATTAGACTTGAAGAAATGAAGCGTGGGTAAGTGGCACGCAAAATTGTGATGACTGAAATTTTCAATTAAATAGTTTAAAAGACGTTCGGAAGTTAACCATCAAGACCAAAGACGAATAGATGAAGAACTACTAAGATTTAACGATGTCCTGGAATCAAATACCAATAAATTAGTTAACAGAAATCACAAGACAAGATTGAAAAAAGATGTCCGAAGCCTAAAACCAGTCCAAATTTGCAGAATATCCACTACCCCAGATGACCACATATCAACACTGTCTGAACTGATAAGTATCAAATAAATTCCTTTCTCCCAGAACCCAAATTACTATAAATATTTCTCAAACAATCAAATTTCTCACTATTGAACAAATATAATTTTCTTTCAAAGGTTTTAATGCATAATTAACTTACGTAAAAACATTTTGTTAACCAAAATATAACCTCGCATTAGAGTGCAACTTTGTAACAAAAGTACGACACTACCGAACAATTTGTAAAACCACATTATACTTTCTAAGTACGTAAAGGTATGGTAGTGTACTTTTTTAATGTAACCAACGTTTATGTCTTATTTTATAATCCAAAGAACCCCAGATTTTGAACAGATTAATATATTGTATGTAAACTGTAGCCATCTCGGCAACGAAAAGTTGTTTTAAAATCAATTTTGCCAACTCTGAGATATTTGTGTTTCATGTTCTAAGCCAGAGCAATTTGTTATCAAACCATTTATAATCCTTTTGTCATATCAATTAATGACTGAATTTGTATTAAAATCACAGTACAGAGTATTACTATCGTTTTATTTCATAGGACGTTGTAGAATATATGTGTGTTAGCAAGTTTTATTCAGTAACCAACTAGTGCTCGTCACGAGTGGACAACACAGTAACCTGTATAGCGGCGGGAACCATTTGAACGCTCCAGCTGTCAACGCTAATAACACGTATCAACTTGTAATTTACTATTTTAATTGTTTTGATAGAAACAATTTGGCGCCACCCGGGATTCGCAACCCCTATGAATTAACAGGTAGGTTGTACTGGTAATTCTGACAACGCTACAGACTCCAGTAGTGACTACGATTAATGTAACGACCGGTGTGAGGCAAACACACCACACTAACACTAATACACATAATAAACAAGTGTAAACACATTTTAACAGGTACGCACGAACCAAGCAATTCGTTACATATTGACGAACCCATCGTGGGGCTTTAAGTAAAAAGGAAGTCTCCATATTTTAATTCGTTACAATTGTTATTAGTAGGTGAGGGATGAATTTTCTAATGCAATTGTCAATGATCACAGTAATGTAAAGTGTTAAAAAGGGAGATAGAGCCTGGGTGATAATTATTAAAATAAAGGCATTTGAGTTAGTCAGTTAAAGTTAATGGGAGTTAGATAAATAAGAATTTTGAAATACCAGTAAAACAAAAAGAGAGTATTAGATATTTTAGAGACACAGTGGTGTTAGTGGTTATATATAGCGAAGGTGAGTAAAGTAAATGGTAAATACATTTGTTGATGGTTATATTTTGTAGTAAGGATAGTGGTGTAAGGAGTGATCAACGTGCGGCGTTGTGGCAGTTCCCGTAATTAGAGAAGGGTAAGAGTGTTTGCCGATATTTGGTGGAGGGTAAAAGGTTATGAACCTTTATCAACCTGGTTATATTGCCAGGTTGGGTACACACATCCTAGTACAAAGAGGAGAATAATTTGAGGTAAGTGGAATTAGTGAAGTGGTTTATAATTGAGAGATTTGTGTCATAATATGTAAATCTGGTTGTTAATAGTGGTTGTTAGTAGTGAGAAAGGGAGTAAGATTATAAATATTAATGCCATTTCGATAAGTCAAAGCATAGTGAATACAGGAGTCACCCAGACTAATCAATGATCAAAATGTGAAAGGTTAAGTAGAAAATTCATAATAGAAAGTTAATACGAAATGAAATACAAATATAATGTAACATGAATGTTAATAATAAATTTAAATTATATAGAATTAAATGATACAATAATGAGTAATTAAAAGTTGATATAAAGGAGTTAATAGAAAGTTCAAGTAACAATGTTCATAAATTTCTACATAAATTATTTAAAAGTAAACGGTTTGTTGAATGTAAAAATCGCAATGTTAATTATGAGTGTATTATTATGTATTATGTTTATTATATATTAGTGTAGGAATTTAAACATGAATTGTATGTATATATAAAGTGTAATTTTGGGGGTAGTTACAAATGTAACTAAATATGACACTAGGTGTCAAACCATTGTGATTCCCTACATTTCGGGCGATCTCGGCCTTACCAACCTAGATCGTGGTTTTGGACGACAACCAGCTGTGGCCAGAAATTGTAAAATCTGACCATAGTTGGTTGCCTTCGAAATTGGTTTAACGTAGAAATTTAATGGGGTTTTAAATAAGGGAATCAAAGATTATTTTTGAGCATAGGCTATTTTCACCTCAGTAGGGGTGGTAGACCTTAGGGGCATATCATAAGATAAAAAGTAGGGGTACTTACCTTGAAGTTTTTGTAAAGCTGAAGCAAGGATGGGAGAGAGAGAAAAGAAAAAAGTGCTCACTCCTTCTGCCTCAGTCCTTGTGGAGGCAACTGAATGCAACAGTTCAGGGGGGGAAATAGTGTGTGTGAAGGAGTAAAGGGGATAAGTATTATTAACAGCGCCGGATACCTTACTGTTAATAATAATAATAATAGTAATTTTTTTTATAAAAGAGAAAATGGTTCAGAAAGAGGGAGATTTTAATAATTGTATCTTAGTAAATTTTGGATTATGTGTTTAAATTGTAGTATAAAGATTTATGTTTCTTCTTATAATTATATTAATTATGATAGAAAGGGTTATTATCGATGAGAATCGAAAAATTTTATAATGTTAAGGGTAGTGAATTAAGAGAATGGAACTTCTGTATAATTCTTGTTGAGTTAAAGCAAACCCAGTGCTTCTTAACACAAACCAGCACATAGCTAAGGGGAAACAGATCAGTTAGGTTAGGGATATGGTATTATACCAAGCCACTATTTTGATATTTTTGATTTACTGTTTCAGTGTTTGGTGATGCTGTGACGGCGGTCCTAAGCTGGCCTGCGCGTCAGAGCAGGAGCGTTATGCGCCTGATTGGCCTTATGGTGTTGGGATCTCTCTGGAGAAGTCCAGTAAGTTCATGCAGGTACGGTCACCATCATTGGACCAAGGGTGAGTTAGTATATTAATTTTTATATAAATAGTAAGGGGGTTGTGGCAACATATCCTAGCTGATCCCTTTAGGAAGTATGAGTGTGTCAATGAGAGTTTTTATGCTTCGGCATAAAACCTCTCATTGAGGGGGTTTTGTAACGGTACAATTCTGGCCCTATTATATTTTGGGGAATAATGGATATAAATGGTAATTTTATTTAAAGTCATATAAATAAAACCTAGTAAAGTTTTATAAGGGTTTTTAACTACGTAATATTGAGTGGACAAGATTTGTGTCAAGGTCAGGGTTAGACTCACAGAAACAGCAAAAACAGTTCGTCATGTCAATGTGTCAACCAGCTGCGCCCATGATTACGTCAGCCAAAGGTATGCAAGGCATAATACATACATTTGTAAACAAATAGGGTTGGGCGAGATACACAAAGAAATGAGTGACGTAGTTTGTCCCCCACTTCTGTATTGCAGCGTTGCGAACAAAGACAGTCTCGTCTCATCAGAGTAGCGTGCCGGCCAGCAATTCTCTAAAAGCTACTTACATCTAAATTTTACATAACCAAGTTTTTGTTAAGTATGTGAAAGTGCAGTATTTTTAAAATAACAGTTTGACGAAACCCCAAATTTTGGGTTACGACAACAGCGAGAGTGTGAGATCAACACATAGGACATCTTCGAAGAATTTCCAGCTAAGTCATAAAAACAGGGGGGTACAAAAAGTCCAACTAAGGGTTTAAATAATCTTTTATTTTAAATTCGACATTAAAATGAGCTCAATTTTGGGGAAGTCAATTAACTAAAACTTTGTACCACGAATGAGAGTGCGAGAGAAAGAGAGGATGTTTCATTACAATAATTAATAAGTGCTGGGTTGTGAAGTCATTTTTAATAACAATATATTATGTTTATTATGTAACAAGTATAAAACATGTTATTTTGGAGGGCTTATAAAATGTTTAAGGGATATTATATGTTTACAAAATAAATGGGACTACGCCCCGAGGCATAGTAACGTGCGTGTTTGGCACATAGTTGAGTAGAGTCATTTTCGTATGTACGTAGAGTCTTTTTGATAATGAAAAGGTAATGTCATTGGTAAACAATATAAGCCAGAGTGAGTTATTTAAGGTAATACATTCCGCAAGTACTCGTTCGCTAACATGAATTCTGACCTTAGGTAAGTATACATATTTTGTGTATTTCAGTTTGCAACATGGCGCCCGATGAAAATTTTAAAGTATAAATTATCGATATTACAAAATAATAAAAAGTAATTAAATAATAAAAGTTATAGTTTCCCACATCTATAACACTTCGGTCTTCCATCCTTTCTTATTTTATTGTGTGGCGCTGACCATCGAGTCTCTGTTCCTTGTTCTTCTTCCTCATCGTCTGTGCCATCGCGATCTTTTAGCACGTGCGCTTTATGACTTGTCCAACCAGACGCTGATTTGGCGGCCTCAAATTGCAAAGCATGTACCAGGGCGTCCACACTGTTCTGGTGTCTTGCCATTCATAACACTTGCTGTAGTTCGTTATCTCAGACACCGGCAGTAAATGTCTGCATCGCAAAACTCGTTCGAAAATCTTCTGGTGCTTCAGGATAGGCCAGTCTAATTAGTCTGGTGATACTTGCTTCAAACTCTTAAAGGCTCTCCCCGGAATGCAGTCGCCTTGCTCTCAACTGGGTGCAGTACACATCTCGCAAATGTTTATCACCATACCGTAATTCTAGAGCTTTTATCAACTCGGCATAGATGTTCTGGCTGTCAGGTGGGACTTTCTGTAGTACTTCCACCGCGGGTCCTTTTAATGCGAGAACGAGTGAGACTGCCTTGTCTTTCTCTGTCCAATTATTTGTGCATGCAGCAGCTTCAAATTGGCGGAGGTACGTTGCCCAGTGACTGCTTCCGTCAAAGGTTGGAGCTTTGACATGAACTGTCCCTACTGCAGGCAAAGTGACTTTCTCTATTAACTTATTTTCTGCGTCTTTATCTGTCTTTATCATTAGTACAGTCTGTTCACAAAGTTGTTTTGGTTGTATCTTCAGGCACTGCTCGACTTCATTTTTAATCTGCTCTTTTATATTTGTAATCGAGTCTTCTATTTTTGTTGACACAGCTTTTTCCACACTCGTGACTGATTTTCTACTTCAGCTATTTTTTAGACATCAATTCTTCAACACTCGATACAGATTTTTCTACTTTAGCTATTTTTAATGTCATCGATTCTTGTACCTCTGATATTTTAGTAACTTGTTTATTAAGCTTACCTCGTAGGAGACCCAATTCTGCGATACTATGTTCTTGAATCTGTTTCTGCTCCTGTATTAATGCTTTGATGTCTTCTGTTTCAAGTTCCGTTCCTCTGTCTCATGTCGTCGTCGTTCCTCTGTCTCTTCTCTTTCCTGCCTGCGTTTTTCATCCTGTCATTTTTCTGCTTCTTCTCTTTCTTGTCTTCGTTCTTCTTTTTGTCGTCTTTCTGTTTCTTCCACCTCCTGTCTGCGTCTTTCCTCTGCTTCCAGCAGGAGGGTTTTCTGTCTCTCTTCCGCTTTCTCTGCATCCTGTTGTCATTGTTCCTCTGTCTGCAACAACAGCGCCTGGAAATTTTCCATCATCTGACTGGCATCTATTGTTTTCGGATTAATTACGAATTACACTCCTCTTGTACAAAGTGTCCACTGTTTCCACTGTTAACCATTCTGTCGCACTTCTGACACCACTGTTACGACGGTCTACTTGATCATCGTAGGTACAGTGGAAACAAAATAGAAGACACCTATTAAGTCACTAATCACCAGCTTTAATTTTCATAGTTAAACAGTTCATAATTAACAACACAGTCTCTTATAACAAACCAGACCAGAATGTTCCAAACTACATCTTAGCACCAGTGTGAACTACATAATTAACTGTGGCCTTGACACAGTCCGTGTGGCTGGCGGCTTCGAGAAAACTCTCGCAAATGCGTCTAGAGTCACGTATGCCACACACATTAGATCGAGATTCTTCTGGCACATCGACAAACACGCAGATTGTTCTGTGATATCATAACAATAATAATAAAGAATTATGTAAATGTTATATAAAACATTGTGTTACAAAATTTGTAAGGTTAATTAATCTTTCATTTGTTAAAGTATTCAGTATTCTAAATTAGTTTTCATTTAACATCTTGTTGATATAATAAGGTGATTCAGTTCTGTTTCCAGATGTGAGTAAATACACACATTTTGTATTATAGTAGAGTCCCGCTAATGTAAACCGTTCCCAGTCCAGACTGATTAAAACCTGGATTAACTGGAAATGACACAAAAATATACTTACATCTATTTTCAGTTATAGGGAGTGGTTAAAAGTATGACTTTTTTAACCATTTCACCTTTATCAATCTGAAACAAAGTTTGCAGTTTTTGTTCCATTGATAAAAGTCACCTTCTTATGCATAGCACTCATGTTTAAAAATTCTCTTTGACAAGAAGCAACATTCAATATTCTTTGACAAGACTACCAAGTTTGAATGTAAAAAATGTCTGGTAAACACAGGAGACTCACTCTCGACATTCAATACAAAACCAAGTTTTAAACATTAGAAACCTAGTTAGAGAAATGTCTGGATCAAGAAAGACTAACAACTTTAGTGAATTATGAATTGAATAAACTGATAGTTTAGAGGACACTTAACTGCATTACACATGAAAATTACTATAAGGAAAGCTCGCAACATTACCAAGCTCATTGTATTTCAAAATATATACACATATTGGAAAAACAACATTCATATGAAATGTTTCATTGGCAACAGCTTCATCAACCATGCTTGAAGTACTCACAGTGCACAGGAAAACTAGAGATGGGATTGACTGTCCTGTGATAATTTCTATCTTTACCACAAAATTTTCTCGTTTTTGTGTTTGTGTTGACTGTCCTGTGATAATTTCTATCTTTACCACAAAATTTTCTTGTTTTTGTGTTTGTGTTGACTGTCCTGTGATAATTTCTATCTTTAACACAAAATTTTCTTGTTTTTGTGTTTGTGAGAACAAAGAATGGTGTAGAAAAACTAGTAAGAGTTAGTGGCTTGTAAGGGATTATTTTATATGAATAGTTTATTGTAGTCAGTGGAAAATTATCTTATGTCAAGGTTGGGTGGGACTCTGAATTCAACTATCCATTGATGACTACTCAATGCCAATGATTCTAGTCTACTTGAGAAAGTGATGGGAAATAAGAGAAGTCTTAAGAAGACTAAAGCCAAATAAAATACGAGGTGAGATCAAAAAGTATGAGGATTGATTTTATTTATATAAATATACAAGAGTTACAGATTTGTAAACTTGTCTCTTTTAAAATAGTCCCCTTCCGCAGCCACACACTTCTTCCCACGCTTTGCCAACTGTTCAAAGCATGTGTTAAAGTCATCTTCTGTAAGAGCCTTAAGTTCTCTCGTCGCATTTTCTTTTATCTCTTCTATGTCTTGAAATTATCTCCCTTTCAATTAATTTTTTATCTTCGGAAAGAGAAAAAAGTCACAGGGAGCCATATCTGGCGAATATGGAGGATGCTGAAGCTGTGGAATATTGTGTTTAGCAAGAAAATGCTGAACAGCATGTGATGTGTGGGTGAGTGCATTGTCGTGTTGAAGCCACCATTCACCACTCTGATGCAACTGTGACCTTTTTTGTCGAATTGGATTCCTCAATCGCCTCAAATAGGAATGTAGTAATCCTGGTTTACTGTTTGGCCTGGCGGAGCAAATTCATGTTGATCAATCCTCTTGTGATCAAAGAAAACTGTGATCATGATCTTGACTTTGCTTCGGCTCTGTTTTGCCTTTTTTGGTCTTGGAGAATTTGATGTATTCTACACTGAAGACTAGGCCTTAGTTTCTGGATTGTATCCATAAACCCATGATTCATTACCCGTTACAATCAATTTAATGAAGTTCTCATCGTTTTTAGCACATTCAAGCAGGTCTTGAGCAACTGACACCCAGGCATTTTTTTGGGTCAGCTGTGAGCACTTTTGGTACAAACTTTGCAGAAACACGGAACTGATCCAAAACTAATATTTAAATCATTTGGTAGCTCACAAATTGTGATTTGGTGGTTTTCTCGCACAGCAGCACACACAAGCTCAATGTTGTGGTCAGTCTTGCTGGTTAAAGGCCTTCCTGAATGCTCGTCACTCTTAATACTTTCACGCCCATCTTTAAAATGCTTAAACCACTCATAAACCTGTGTACGACTCATACAATCTTCCCCCTAAACGTTTTGTAACTTTTCAAATGTATCTTTACATAGTTCACCAACTTTCTGACAAAATCTGATACAAATTCTCTGATAAATTTTTTCTAACATGGTAAATGTGGCAAATGAGATTAACACACAACACAACAATGGGCGTTTGTAAACAAACCAGATCAGTTGTTATTATAATACTTATACCGAATAATTGAAGAAAGATTATCAGATTAAGGTACACCAGACATGTAAATCTTAAAAACTACAATGCACCAACATGACTGCAAAGGAATGAAAACCCTAATCAAGTACTCCTATTAGCAACAGCAGTTTTTGAACTCATAAAATACAAACTGGTCTCTCACAGAATAAGTAAATCCAGAGACCCTCTTGTTATCGCAACATAAGTTAATAGGTCCCCATAGACAAATTCACCATTCAGCTAAAATAATCCCTTACAAGCCTACACTTTTAATTACGATATTGATGACGACTCGTTGGGCACTTGGTGAAACATATTAATACAAAGGTTTTTAAAATATATACACACTTGGTACGTTACACAGTTTTTTTTTAAATTCTGACAGCTGTTTCAGCTTATTAGGCTATTCTCAAAGAGAATCAAGGAACAACTAAACTAACAAAGAATGTAAGTGTGGTGAACATGTGTTTAGGGTGCGGTTCAGACATGTGTGGTGGAGTGTAATGATGGAGGGGGTGGAAAACTACTGGGAAGGTCAAGTGTCTGTAAAAACTAAGTACAATCAAAGGCAAAATATAAAAAATTAACTAAACTAAATAACAACTTTTAATAAAGGGGATACTTAGAATTCAGTTTGTTCATTTGTTAAATTTTTGTTACTTTTGATTGCAGTAACCTTCATACTTTAGCAGTGAATTAGGTAAGTTTTCTGAATAAAATTTTAAGTATAATGAGGTGCAATGCTCTCTAACCTGTCAACAAATACAGTAGTAACATGAATATTCTGTTAACACTACTTACTAATACTTAACATTACAAGATATACTTACATAGAGACACCAAAGAATTCGTGTTTAGCTGTGGAAACTGAAATGTGAGCAGTCTGTAGTATTCTATAGTAATCGTGTTTACTTTCCACATATGACCAGTGCTGTATCTGTTTTTCTAACCGTTGTTTTGCTTCATCAAAAACAGGTGGGTTGTCCACGTAACCTTCTCCTAACACTGACAATTTAAACTCACATCCCAGTTCTGCCAACATGTACATTGTATTAAAAAACGTATCAGGATCTTTATCATGTTCCCTGTGAGCAAATCTTATTCTTAGGTGACATATTTTATTTAAAAGTACTGTTTAAACAATTCAGAATGTATTAACAATTATATTCAAAAATCCTATGGTCTTGCATTAATTTACACATTTTCAGATATCATAACAAAAGCATTCACAAGATTTGCTCACATATGACTTGCAGCCACATTAAATTTGGGAAATTTGGGATAAGTATGGGTTGTTTTCTGGTAACAACTTAGCACTGTTTTTTTTTTATATTAATTTAAATGATACAAATTTAATTAAAGTTTAATTTGTAACAGGAAGTATTATTTTGCGAGTTCAGAATTAATTGTCTTGCTGAATTTATAACATGTTGAACAAGTAAATTCACTCTTTTACTGAGAAAAATTGAAATTTGAAAATTATTTTTAGTAGGGTCTTATACAACTCTACTAACTGAGGTGAGGTTAGAAATTTTATGAGTGTTAAAAGTGAGGTTGTAAAATTACAATTAAGCCTATATAAATTCTATGAGTTGTTGGATTTTAGTTTATCATTATTTTATTATATAATTTGATGTGTTATATTATTATATACTCTTATTACAATTAAACTGTTTTTAATTATCATGATTTTATAATTGTTTATTTGATTATCAATATTGTCTGGTTTGGTGTCAGTTTACAACATTTTTGTCATATGATATACGTTAAACGAGTATTGAATTTAACAAATAAAAATTTATAGTATTCTAGTAATGCGGAAAAATTAATTTAATGTCACATATCATCATAATCAATCCTATGTTCACTGGGTTCATAATGGATCTGGAGACAGGGCCGGTCCTTGATGTAAGCGAAGTACGCGGCCGCGTAGGGTGCCAGGCAAGGGGGGTGCCGAAGGTGCCCGCCACAGCCTCAAACTATATAGACCCTGAAGGCGCAGAAATAGTTTCAGTAAAGACAAGAAAACATAGACAAGATAAATCATATGCACAGTTAAAAATACAACATAAAACATAATTCAAAAGTATTGGGTATAATAATTCATTCATAACTTTAAGTAAAAAAAAGAGGCTAACTTCACGCTTGGGATGCAGAGCAGACGATACCCCTCTTTGGGTAAAATGAACTCGTCCGTGATTCATGCGTGGGAGTGGGAATGAACTCGTCCACTATTGGCTCGAAACGCCAATCCCGAACTAGTGCGTCGACGGAGTAGTTCGAATCAGTAGTGTGAATGAGGTTACCTGTATGCTGTTGCCTGTTAACAGGTAATAGGCTTGAGTTGCGAGTTTCCTGTATTCTTGTAGTTGTTTTGAAAATTAAAATAATGTCCAGTAGTAAAAAACCATCTGGGTCATTTAACCGCAAAAGGAAATTACAGCATTCGAAAGAAGATGAAAAGCAATCAAAAGCTTTGCAGAGGTCTTTGGGAAAAAGAAACCCAAGTCCGTCCAAGGAAAACAAAAAGGCAATTCTCCTATGAGATTGAAGATGAACCTGTTCAGGCTGGGAGAACATCGTTCAAAGTTAATTTCTTCTTTGTCGTGCTTGACACAGCAATATCCTTGCTTAAAAATAATTAATGCTTGATGCCTTTACTTGGTGAAAACCCATTTTGTAAGTTATAGTAAAAGATAAAACAATAAAATTAAACAATAAAATAATAGACGAGTGAAAATCACTAAAACTATTTTATTGTTTTATCTTTTACTATAACTTGCTTAAAAAGAGAGGTCTGAACTTATGGAGAACCACAGCAAGAGTTTCAAATTTCTTTATGACATTGGAAATCTACAGACATGGGATAGGAAGGAGTTGAAGGATGCCTGTACACATCTTCACAGTGTTCTAAGTGATGGAGAAGAACGTGATATAAACGGAGTTGAACTGTTTGACGAGCTGCAAATTTTTGCACCAATGCTGCCCTCTGGAAGCTCTCCAGCCTTGTCGTTCATAACCAAAATATCGGTATGGAGAACCATACATGACTTCCATGTTCTAAGATTTATATTTAAAATCATATTCAAAATGAAATATTACCATAGAAACTACTTCTTTCTACTTATTGCTTCAGCCTTAACCACGGTACTGTGGTCACTAATGTATACCACCTGACGTTTTCGCACTCGATTTTCACTGATGATGGCAGTCGATGGACTACCGAAAAGTCTGGTTTTGAAGAAAACATTGGACTACGGCTAAACAGCCCGGGAAGGAATTTCAACAAAGAACTACTTCTTTGGTGCCGATAACAGCACATATAAAAAATTCTCCCCTCCCCAATCAACTATAATTTTCATTAATAGAAAATTACCCCCACTCCGTTCACCTAACCTCTCCATTTATAGATATTTCATCTACATTTCTACAGTGGATTATTATGAGCTTCTTATTAGGATACATTATTTATCAAAATTAAGTACTTTACTCTTGTTAAAACATAAAACGCTGCAGGTAAACTACCCCTTTCTCTTAACCGATCTTCACCAAAATCAATAGACCTTCAGTCCTCTACAATTCAGAGATGCATGCAAAAAAATATTTGATTGTGTTTGAATGTGCGACAGTTATCGCTCGTCATATAAACAATTACGCTTGTTAAAACATAAAACGTTGCAGGTAAACTAACCCTCTCCCTTAACCGATCTTCACCAAAAACAACAGATCTTGCGAACTCTACAATTCAGGGGTGTATGCAGAACATTATTTTATTCTGTTTGAATTTGCAGCAGTTAACTTTCGCAAAAAAAATTACCCTTCTTAAAACATAAAATGTTGCTGGTAAACTTCCCCTTTCCCTTAACCGATCTTCAACAAAATCAACAGACCCTGAGTTCTCTTTAATTCAAAAAGGTATTATAACAAAGACAGATTGTGTATGTTGTTTGTGTTGTTATATGTCGGGTGTTACACTCCGCGCACTTTTGATACTTACTGATGACTGGTTCCTCTGCGATGATGTCGTCCTGCAAAACAACTTAAGCTACTATGTGTATGTGGGCGCCACTTGGATTTTTTTGTTCCAAGAAATTATTATTATTATTTTTAAAATTAAATTTTGATTTCTTAGTTGTTAAATTAATTCTATGAAAAAATGTGAACAAGACAGTTTGAATTTGAAAATAACGTATGTTTAATGAACCTTAAAAATCATCTGAAGGACTAACACTCGTATTAAATAAAATTGCAGAGTTATAAAAAATTATTATTGACAAGTTTTTTCAATCAAGTATCGGCTAATAAATATTTATTTACTCAGTTGAAAAGCATGAGTTTATTGTATGAAAAAATCTTTATACTCAGGACATGACTCCTTTGAACTACCAAGACAAATCAATAGGATGCTTTACAAAAATTGTGTGATTTGAAGGTGTGTGACATGTGTAGTACAACTGTGTGACAAATGATACCAGGTTAAAATGACTTTAACTTTTGAACAACTCACGTTCCGGTGGGTAATTATTTCTTGCACTGGACACTTCTCTTGGGGACGTTTCCAATCTTGACTCTTCGTGTAGACGTTCCTCGTGCACTGATAATTATTTGTAAGTCAAAATACGGTTTTTAAAACTCCGCACGATTGAAATAAGTTTCGCACTGAATTTATGCTTTGAATTCTGCCGGCAGTGATCAGCTGTCTGCGTGGTTTCTCGATTCGGCCGTCGCAGCGCTAGTTCCAGATTCAACGTTGAAAGGCTTGTGTCAGTAATTGTTTTGGGAATTTTGTCAAAGTCAGTTTGTCTTAGCGAATACCAGCAGAATTGATTCTCTATTAAAATTTGGTCCTTTTCAGGGTCGCTAGTATTCTGGCTGCGTGCGTTCTATTAAATATGGCGTGTTGCTGCTCTATTCAACAACACATTGGCGTATACTCCTTGTAGAGGTTAGTTCAGTCTTTTGTCATGTACGGGAAAAGCCTTTCTGTGTTCTCGTGTCGAATTCTCGTTCTTCGGTTTCGCCTCGGATGTGATGATCAGTTTCGTGGGTGATGTGTCTCTTCTGGATTCAAAGCATAAAGTGTTTTTGGTCAAATTTCGTCTTCCTTTTATACTCTGTAAGGGGCATTGTTTTAATTTTTTGACATGAACTTCCGGTAATTTTGAATAAAATGTTCTTCTAGAACGTTCGAGAATAATCAAATGGAACATCATGGAACAAATTTGACTTCCGTAGAAGCTTTAGAACAAAAACTTCTTATTCTTCACACTAAAGGATATTACTGAAATTATTCTGGTATTTGTCAAACAATTTTATATAACTACTTACAATCTGCATGCCATTACTATTTTTGGATTCTCTGCTTTCAACTGAATCTAATGATACTAATTACGATTGGTTTTGAACAAATTAACTCTAATAAAATAACATAAAATACAACTCTTACCTTGGAATGTTTTCACAAAATTCCAATTTTCTACTTATAAAAATGTTGTGAAGTTGTTTGGTTCTTGCTACAACATTAATGCATAACATAATTATCTTTTTATAACAAAATAAACAAATATTAACACATATAACATATAAATAAGTTCAGTTTTGTATAGGCCTTACATATGGCCTATGTTTTTGTCACTGGTTCTTTACAATAATTTGTCTTTTTTCGGTATTATATATGGGATTTTTCGGGTATTCACTGAGAGTTTGTTATATTGTTTATCCTTGGTAATACCTGGTTTATCCTGATACATATTATTTTTACTGTAAGATTACTTAGCATCATATTGGTTTGCATAAGTGATTCATTTTCTTGGTGTGACAAATTTCACTCTCATATTTCAAATCCTTTAAGAATTAAGCTTGTTTTCAACTGAGTAAGTTTGTTTCTATAGTACACTATAGGATTGTACCTTTTTCCTTTATTTTTGCTAATATTCTGCAATTATTCTGACAAATATGACTGTTTTTTTTATGTTTTTGGCCTCAGCCTGGTATGGTATAGGTAAATAGTTTCCTAACTCGACTGTTAAAGTGTTTTAGTTGGTCAAATATATAAGTATAGTCACATTATATTGTATTTCAACTTTATAATAAAATTTGGTTGCATTTTGTCAACATTAAATTCATAAATATTACAATATTATAGGTCCATCACGTGTTTTCAGTTAATACTGTTTTTGGCTATTTTAATTGATTTCTAATCACTTTACAGCTTTCTCTATTTAAGATAATTTGTTCGTCTTTGTCTAATTGACATTTACATATAGTTTTTATATTAATTCTATAATAATTAATTTTCACATAAAATCTGAGTGATTGGACTCAGCTCCTAAACATAGATTTTTGTCATAACATTTATATATTTTTTTATTTTAACTTACATCCTTTTTAATAATGTATTCAAATCATTTAATACATTTATTTTATCTATATTACAAAGTATAATAATGGATCTCAATTCACAATTGATCCATTAATTCACATGGATCCATTAATTCACAATAAATAGTTTTTTATACCCTATTCAGAGTTACATTTCTTAATAAGTAATGACCTCATTTTGGTTATTTCTGATATTATCTGTCTCTCTTATAGTATATTATTAGTTTTACACTGTTCTTCACTTAAATAATATATATGGGGTTTGAGTCTTAGTCATAGTCTCGTCATTTTTTCATGTTAATGATATTAATTATCGGACAATATTACAAAATTTTTCGGATTACTTGGGTTCGATACGGTTCACCTCACTTTCCTCTTATGATAAATTACTATGCAAATAATTTCCTTTATGGAACGTTCTGTGACGTTACATATGCCTCTCCATTAAAATTGATAATTTGGGAAAAATATTTCTTCAGTTTTGATGAAATTATCATTTGTATATTAACCTTCTATTAGCTTCTTTATATTTTATTCTTTTATCTTATAATTATATTCCTGTACTACTCCTTTAATATATTAATCCATCTCATTATTCATGTCTCATTCTTTATCGTATCTCCTATTCCTTTCCTTTTACCTTGATGTTAAATATTTAATCTTTGATATAACTCCCTAACAATTCCCTAACTTTTATAGCGGGTTCGAAGTCAGAGTGGCTCGCTGTGGCATACATTCTCCGCCCTTCCCTAACTATAATTACTGAAATCAGAGGCAACACATCTCTGTCCAGAAAATATATAAGACGTTCTTATAATTGCACTTTCGCAACAAATAATAATAATAAAAAAATATAATATTCAAAGATCATAGGCTCCTACACATAAATTCCCTTTCTTAAACTCTTCTGATTATTTCTCAATTATATTAATATACTGTTCTCCGCAGGTAAAATTATCTTTTAAAATCATATAAAATCATATTTATAGATTCATCATTACATATAAAATCATATTTATAGATTCATCATTACCTCCTTATATAACACACTGTTTCCCCCTTTTTTTTTTCATTTATCATCTCCTTTTAGTATCAATTATATGACAGTATTTCTCCTCCTTAATAATATCAATTGTTATTTGATTGTTCAATAATTTATTTAATTAATTATGTCCTTTCCTTCTTTCCTTTCTCTCCTTCTCTAAGTACGGGGAAGTTGGTAAATATACGTTGACTTGGCTATTGGAAATAAATTTATATTTTACATATATATATATTCTTGCCTTTGGTGGAAGGTGTCCTTCTCGTATTTTTTATTTATATTAATAATCTCTATTCCTTCTATAAGTACGGGTAAGTTGGTAAATATACGTTGACTTGTGTTTTTATTCATGGTACCTTCTCAATGACGCTTGATTATATGTACCCTTTACTTTGTTACTAACAGTGTCTGTTACCTCGTATGTATTGTTTTCATTGTCTTTCGTAATTGTAAAAGGTCCTGTATATAAAAGTAACAATTTTTTCGTTATGCCTTGTATAGTACTGGGCAATTCTCTATTTCGGACTAACACCTTTTCTCCTACCTTATACTTAATTGCCTTTGGTTGGGATTGAATATATTTCTTCCGTTGCTGTTCTGTTTTTTCTAATACTCTATTATAAAATTTGGTTCCTTCAAATTGGTATTCAGGTTCGCTGGAAAAACTAATAATCTCCATTATCTCCCGTGGTGGGGGTCTTTCGAACATAACTGTGTACGGTATCTCCTCTATGGTATTGTGATATGATAAATTGAGAAAATCCTCAGTTGACGCTAAGTACTCGTGCCATCTCTTCTGTTCGTCATGGCAGTAGGTTCTCAACAACCGTCCTACTTCCCTCAACACTCTCTCGGCTGGGTTACTATTCGGGTAGATACACGAATGTCTTATACGTCTTTATCCCGTGTTCTATAAGGTTCTCTTTCCATAATTTTCCCTTAAACTGGGTACCGTGGTCTGTAATTATAGAATACGGTCTGCCTACCTCCATTATATACCGTTCTATTATGATTTCTATAATTTTCTTTGTCGTAGCCCTAGTTATCGGATAAAGCTTAGTATATTTGCTGAAATGGTCAAAGATAATTACGATGAATTTATATCTGTGTCTTCCACCGCTGTGTGGAAATGGTCCGCAGATATCGAGAAATACCTTTTCTAATTTTTCGGTGGATGTTATGGGTATCATGACCCCTTCCTTTCTCTCGTTATTACATTTTACCTTCTGACAAATATCGCATGACTGTATCGCCTGTTGCACTTTTTTATTCATCCCTTTGATGTATGTTTGCTCTTCCAACGCTTTCCTTACCTTGAGGGCACCCATGTGTGCTCAATCGTAATTATCTCATGATAATCAATGATTAGTGGCCTCTCCATCCCTGGTGGAATTACTAACTTCCAATTCTCTTGGTGTGGGGTACTCCTTATAAACAAAGTATTGTCGTGTATACAGTAATATTTATCTATAACCTCGTCGCCTTCCAGTACCCTTTTCCTAATATTTCCTAAATTTGGGTCGGCCTCTTGTTGTGCCTTCACATCGTTTAAAATATTTTTTAAATCTTCCCTGCTCTTAATAATATGGTATACTTTCGCTATTTGTTCCTTTTCGCTGTCAAAGGTTTTGTTTTGTAAATTGATGCGGGATAGGACGTCGGCTGCTATGTTTTGTTTGCCTGGTATATATTCCCACATGATATTATATTCCTGTAGGGCCAAAACCCATCTCGTCAGCCTTCCATGATTTAGCTTACAATGTTTTAAAAATGATATTGATTTGTGGTCACTCCTAACCGTGATGGGGTATCCTAATATATACGTTCGAAATTTACCGCATGCGAAAACTACACTCAATAACTCTTTTTCAGTGGTATTGGAGTTTCGTTCGCAACTGTTCAGCACGCGGCTGGCGAAGCTAATCACTAAATGGTTTCCATCCTGATCTTCCTGATATAAGGCTGCACCTAAACTTACATTACTGGCATCGCAATTTAGATAAAATGGTTTCGTAAAGTCGGGGTGATGTAACATAACTGCTTCTAAAAATTTCTCCTTTATTAGATTGAGCACTCCATCTTGCTCTGGTCCCCAAGTCCATTTGTCTTTAGCTGATAACTGCTTTTGAAACCTGGCAGTTAGTTCTGAATAATTGGACCGAAACTTCCTGTAATAGTTACAGATTCCTAAAAATGATTGAAGCTGTTTCCTGTTTTTTGGGGGTGGGGAACTTCTGTATTGCCTCTACTTTCTCTTTGGATGGAGTAATCCCTTGCTCGGTTAGATTAAAACCTAAAAATTTCACCTCGTTTGCAACAAATTGGGACTTGTCTAATTTGAGGGTGATATTATTCTCTGATAGCTTCTCTAACACCTGTTCAACCCTATTGCAATGGTCATCCCAATTCGCTGAAGTTACCAGTAAATCGTCGACATATACTGTCGTAAATTTCAGCACTTCCTGGCCCAATATCCTGTCCATTATCTTTACAAATACCGCCACTGAATTTATCAAACCAAAGGGTAATCGTTTAAACTGATAGTTTCTGCCTTCAAATATGAATGCCATATTTTTAGATCCATGTTTTTCGGTATCCAGGCCACTTAATATATCGCGTGTGTCTCAAATTTGGGTATTTTATGTGTTTTTTATGTTTATATTATATTTATTGTTGTGTAAAATTGTATATACAGTGTTTTTAATATTTTAACGATCGACGAACTTCAACAAGGGATATTCCTGATGATGGGGCATATGTCCTGAAACGCGTTGAATTAAATATAGAGAAAAGGCCACCAGACGGACAAGAAAAAGGTAAACTATTTTACTAATTGAATGCCATATATTTCCTACTATCTGGGTCTTTGTCTAATTGACATTTACATATAGTTTTTATATTAATTCTATAATAATTAATTTTCACATAAAATCTGAGTGATTGGACTCAGCTCCTAAACATAGATTTTTTGTCATAACATTTATATATTTTTTTATTTTAACTTACATCCTTTTTAATAATGTATTCAAATCATTTAATACATTTATTTTATCTATATTACAAAGTATAAATATCGGTATGGAGAACCATACATGACTTCCATATTCTAAGTTACATTGCCCAGCGATCCACAGGAAGCAAATTGATGTCCATTTTTTCAGCTTGCACGCGTTATGTTGGTGTGGGTTTCGGTACTTTCCATTTAAAAAGCGTGCAAATGTAAGAAAATAAACATGAGTGAGGCCAGAAATAACGTGAATTGTGTGTGTGTGTGTGTGTGTGTGTTACCTGCCTTTTTATTGCTGTAGGCATAATAATAAAATGGAAACGTAAACATTACATAACTGAGATATGCTTACCTGCCACGAACGATATATTATTTTATACATGGAGGAGTTCAGTGACATACACACGTACAGAAGTCATCTTCAAAAATACTAGAAGTCGTCCACGCTTTTATGTTGGCAGTGTAACTTACAGGAAGTTTTTTGATGTTTTTAAAACATCTAGGATGCAAACTTTTCCCGATAACTAAAAGTTTCCTTTTTTCGGTTCCCGTCATGTTCGCACAAACAAAAACTGTAACTCTTTGTTTAGAGAGCTTCCCACCAACACACTTTTCATTTTTATTAAATTTGAAAGTCTTATCTGGAGTTAATTTATAAAAAATTCCGGCTTCATGTCCATTAAAGATGTCTTCATCTTTATATGATCGTCTAATTTCTGGCCAAGTGTTACGCACCCAATCGCCTGTAACGTTCAGATCTACGCATTTTGCCTCACCACAAATTTTTGCACAGGAAATCGAGTGTCGGGCCTTAAATCGATCTAGCCATCCGTTGGAGCACGTAAAATGGCTGGCACCGGCAGTCCTGTTACAGTGCTTATCGCTTGCATACAATGTATGTCTGTAGCCATGGGCTAGCGCGCGCGCGCACATATATATACGTTTATATGAAATTTAGAGTAAAATATCTGAGAAATATTTGACGCTATAACAGAGTAGTACAATATTTAGTGACGTTAAAACCGGGAATTTTTATAATGTTAAAGATATCAGTTTGACCGGACTTATGACAAAATAACGCTACACCCGAGTTGACGTAACAGCCGAGGCCGTAATAACCAAGTTCCACTGTATATATAAAGATATTAACTCAAACATAATTTACATTAAAATGAAAAAATTATAATTTTATTGCCTGGCAACAAAATTATTTTATTTTTAACAATTACCATTGTTTCAAAAAGTTTAAATAAATTTTCAAGTACTTTACTCTTGTTAAAACGTAACAGGTTGCAGGTAAACTACCCCTTCCCCTTAACCGATATTCACCAAAATCGAAAATCCTTGAGACCTCTACAATTCAGGGACGTATGCAAAAAATTATTTGATTCTGTTTGAATTTGCAGCTGTTATCGTTTGCCATAGAAAATACGCTTGATAAAAAACGTTGCAGGTAAACTACCCCTTCCCCTTAACTGATCTTCACCAAAAACAATAGGTCTTGAGTACTCTACAAATCAGGGCTGCATGCAAAACATTATTTGATTCTGTTTGAATTTGCGGCTGTTATCGTTTGCCATAGAAAATACCCTTGTTAAAAAAACGTTGCAGGTAAACTACCCCTTTCCCTTAACCGATCTTCACCAAAAACAATAGGTCTTGAGAACTCTACAATTTAGGGCTGTATGCAAATAATCTTTTGATTCTGTTTGAATTTGCGGCTGTTATCGTTTGCCATAGGAAATACCCTTGTTAAAACATAAAACGTTACAGGTAAACTACCCCTTTCCCTTAACCGATCTTCACCAAAAACAATAGGTCTTGAGAACTCTACAATTCAGGGCTGTATGCGAAACATTATTTGATTCTGTTTGAATTTGCGGCTGTTATCGTTTGCCAAAAAAAAAAAATTCCCTTGATAAAAAAAAACCGTTGCAGGTAAACTACCCCTTTCCCTCAACCGATCTTCACCAAAAACAATAGGTCGTGAGTACTCTACAAATCAGGGCTGTATGCAAAAAATCATTTGATTCTGTTTGAATTTGCGGCAGTTATCGTTTGCCATAGGAAAAAAATCTACAGACAGACAGACAGACAGACAGACACACAGACAGACACTTTTCGGAAAACGACTTTTTTGCATGTTTTGAGTGTAGTAGAATCAGAATCTGCAATAATCTCGAACACGATTTTTTTTGCCATCACCATACTTCCATTCCTTAAGGAATATGGAAGTAATAATGGATCTCGTCCATTAATTCACAATAAATAGTTTTTTATACCCTATTCAGAGTTACATTTCTTAATAAGTAATGACCTCATTTTGGTTATTTCTGATATTATCTGTCTCTCTTTGTAGCGGGTCAATTTTTGGGTGTTTTTATTTTTACCGTATGGGGCATGTACATTTTTATTTCTTTCATTTTTGGGCGGGTTTGTCAAAAGTCGTGAAAATTATTGTGTAACGAAATTCATTCCATTATAACAGAACGCATGGCAACGTTATTCCCAGTGTAACAGAACGATGTTAAGAAACAGTGAAACCAAGCAGTAAGGCGTTACGCAATTTCCATTGTGCAAGTCGGCGAGCGAAGCATTTACCCCCTTCAAACTTCTCAGAAATCTGTACTTGTGTAGCAGCACACAGACGCAACTGTATCACCACAAACTCGAGTGACGCATCCAGCCACCAAACAGGATGTCCTGGTACGAGTAAAATTCAGCAATGCGCTTTTGAGTGGCAGGAAGTGCTGTTTACGTCCGGTTCCTACCATGACGTCAGCCTGTGCCTAATTGAAATCATTGACCATGTTAACCTAAAAAACTACAGGCATGGCATGGAGCGAAACTTCGGCAACGAAGGGGAAGGCCGTGACTTCCATACAACTATGAGATCACGATAGCGGTACCTGTTACCTTACCGTAGTCAGTCTACCAGTTGACGACACCGGCGCCGGTACAATTAAAGTAGGCTCGCCAACAAAGTTTTAATTTATCAGTAGAAAAGGTGCTGATTACAACAAATTGTTATGTGACCGCGGTCAATCCACCTAGGGGCAGTAGTCAAGAGTTTTTTTCTTCTGTAAGAAAGCCAGTGTAACTAAACAATACGCGTGTGCGGTGACCGCGTGGTCGGTTTTTGGGGTGTGGAAATTAATTGGAAAATGTTAAGGGGTTTATAATTTATAGTGTGAATGTGAGTGTGGGCAAAGCTGGGCTGCTTTCCGTTTGTATCTGTGTTAATAATTGTGTTTATGTGACATACAAGGTAAGCTGTAGTCCATAAGTTTGATTATGTTAGTGTTGCACAACTTTGAAAATATGTATCCAAATGAATCTTCATGAGTTTACAATCATTTAAGAGTAAATAATAATAAATATCAATTCTCTTCATATATGAGCTGTGTCAGTGCTTTGCGTAACCCATAGACCATGTTTGTATCCAGCTACATGTGATCGAACTCTGTGACCTTGTTGAAGCTATCGTACCGGTAAGTAAGAGGTAATTTGAAATTTGGTTGTAATAATAATAAATGTGATTGATTAGTACGTCACAAATGGCGCCACGGAACAGGCACGAATTATAATTAATTAATTAAATTCCGCATCGACAGAGATACAAACATGTTCTAGGTTAGCTTAGCAATCTAACAGTATATTACAAAATTTAAGTAATTACAGTATTTATTTAATTAATCTATTCTGTTTAAGCAATTCATGTAATTTAATTTATATCAATAATACAAAATGTCAGATAATGAAAATAACGTAAATGAAACGATGAGTGTCGAAGTTTTTGACGAGTCAGATATAAATAATTTAGAGACACATTCGACTCCAAGTGCGAGTCAGAACAAAATAGAATTAAAGGTAACAGATCAGAGTAATGTAACTGTAGATTCGGGGATTCAAATAACCCCAATTTTGAGTAGGGAGCGTACAATTAATAATGAACAAGTCAGCTTCACTGACATTGAAACAGAGAGCCAAATGAATACTGAATTAAGTGGAACTGAGTCAAAAATTATGGATGAAGGAATTCATTCAACGCCCGTCCAAAGTAGAAAATCTGATACAGATGAGATGTTAATACGTTTATATAGCATGATAAATGTTAGACTTGATGTTAGTGACACTAAAATAAATGCAAAATTTGACGTTCAAAATCACAATTTTAGCGTAAAATTTGATGAACTTAAAACTGAAATTAATAAAGTACGAATCAATTGTGAGAGTAACTATAACAAATTGAAATACGAATTTAATGAAACGTTGAGTCACTCATTAAATAGTATGAATACTAGAATTGACGAAATAGAGAGTAGTGTGGTAGAAAAAACTAATAAACAAATACAGAAAGTAACTGGAAATCTTGATCGTAAAATAGATGAATGTAATGCTAGTAATGAGTACAAGTTGAATTGTGTAGTTAATAAGATTGAAACACATGAAAGTAATACTAATGCCAAAATCAATGAAATAGAAAGTAATTGTAAAACAGAAATACAAGCTATACAAAATACAGTGAGTACTATAGATAAGCGTCATGTACAAATTGAGAGTTTAAATAACAATATATTTGCATCAATTGAACAGAGTATAGTGAATGTTAAAGACGAATTGAATATAGCTATAAATGAAAAACTTAATAGCGTTACTGAACAAATAGTCATTACTAAAGATGTGAATAGCGATATTGATTTGGAGTTGTTTAATTGTGAAAACAGGGGGGTACACCCTATGCAGTTTTTAAATAGAGTCAAAGAATTCCATCAGTTTTGTAGAAGTAGCTGGGAGGTACAACTGTTAAAAATAATGAAGTGTTTTAGAGGGAATTCCGCGGTATGGGCGGAGGTACATAAAGTAGACTGGGTAAATTATCAGTGTTTCGAGACGGCATTTAGAGAAAAATATTGGTCGGAGGAGGAACAAGAAATATTGCGAAGTAAAATTATGGGACCAGGTAATTTTGGAACCCAAGGGAGCAACGTAACTATGTACGTAATGCGATTATATAATGAGGCCAAATATTTAGAGCCACCGTTACCGTTTTGATCGTTTGTCCGTCATATAAGCAAGCATTTGCCCAGAGAAATACAGATTACGCTAATGACGCGTGAAATTCTAGAGATCACGGAATTAGAAAAAATATTGGACATTTTTCAGAATATACGGGAACATGATATGAGTAGGCGAATAAACGCACCAATAACACACATGAATGGTAATCATAATCAATCCCGGGGAATACCAAATTTTCACCGAGGGGCGAGAGGGGGAAATAATGATAATCGAGGTGAGGGTTGGCGATGTGCCGATTGTAATGTCGAAAACTATGCTATAAGAACAACTTGTTTTAGATGCCACAAACCGAGAGAATGTCAACGCAGTGAGAGAACGTACCAGCAACAGAGTCAACCGCAGAGAGGAGCCGAGAACAATAGAGGAGTACCGAGGGGAAACGGAAGCGGAAACAGAGGCAGAGGTGGATACAACCAGGCAGTAGCGGGTCAATCTACGGGAAACTAGAGGAGACAATGGAGAACCGGGCCCATCCATTGTCGGAGGAGAACCTGGGGGTCCAAGAGGAGCATAACTACCGCAGCAATATAATTATCAGAGACATGGCGGAGGAGTTACTGGAGGAGGACGCTGCACAAATGACAGGAACCAAAACCGGACTGACGGAGGTATCCATAACCGTAGAAGGTAAGGATTACAAAACATTGATTGATACGGGTAGCGAGATATCAGTAGTTTCAGAGAATGTACTGGGTGAATTACAAAGGGTAAATAAGAATATTCCATTATTACCAGTAGCGGGAGTAACAGTAGTGGGGGTGACGGGAGTACGAAGTAAACGAGTCACTAAACAAGTTCAATTAAATGTATATATTAATGGAATAGAATTTGAAAATACTTTTCTAGTAGTTAAGGGTTTGAATTTAGATATAATTCTGGGAAATGATTTTTTGGAGAGAAATAAAGCAGTAATTGATTTTAATCAGAGAATAGTGGAATTTAATAAGGGGCATGAACCAATCAGGGTAGATTTTAAGAGGGTGTTAGATAAGGCTAGAGTTGCGGGTGTAAAGATGATACAAAACCCAGTAGGCGAGGGAATGATAGAAACAAGAGTGAATGTGTGTCAAGAGAGAGAGAGTAGGGAGAATGATGATAGAGTATGGGAAAATAGGGCAGAGAAATTTTTTAATGAGGGTGGAGTTGTAGGGGGTCCCCAACGACAGGAGTTGTGGGCGGTTATTGAACATTTCAGAGATGTATTTGCCGAGTTGCCTGGGAAAGCCAGGGACTATGTATGCGAGTTGAAGATTCAAGAGCACTCACCCTACATGCAGAGAAGTTACCCAGTGCCATTTTCAAAGAGGAGAGCCGTTCAAGAAGAGCTGGACCGCATGATGGAAGGGGACATCATCGAAAGATCTATATCGCCTTACTCGAATCCATTGGTAGTGGTCATCAAAAAGGATGGAAAGGTAAGATTGTGTTTAGACGCTAGAAAAATTAATCAGATTATAATACCGGACCGGGAATCACCGGAAGCCATGAACGAAATTTTTCAAAAGTTCAGTGGGGTCAGATGTATGACGTCCTTAGATTTAACGGCGGGCTACTGGCAAGTCCCATTAGCGCCAGAAAGCCGTAAGTTTACTGCATTCCTTTTCAATGGAAAAAACTATCAATTTAAACGCCTGCCATTTGGGCTTAACACTAGTGTAGCAAGTTTTATTAAGTGTTTAGACATGATATTACAACCGAAAGATTTAGATTTTTTGACGGTATATGTTGACGACATACTAATAGCATCAAGAACATTCTCTGAACACGTAGAACACATAGAATACATTTTAAATAAATTACGACAGGGTGGATTAACTGTTAATTGGGATAAGTCGAAATTTTTACAAACCGAAATACATTTTTTGGGCTTCATTATAACTCCTGAAGGAATTTTAGCAAACCCAGACAAAGTAGAAGCTATCATACGTTTTCCAGAACCAAAAAATATTAAACAGTTGCAGAGTTTTCTAGGATTATGCAATTTTTATAGAAAATTCCAGAGAAATTATACACATATTACCTCTAAGTTAAGTGCTGTTTTACAAAAGAATAAACAATGGAAATGGGGAGAGGAGGAGAGAACTATTTTCAATGAAATTAAAGAGAAATTTATAGACACAATAATGATGAATCACCCCGATTTTCAGAGAAAGTTTTATTTACAGACAGATGCCAGCAACATAGCCCTCGGCGCAGAGCTTTACCAGGAGGGGGAGGATCAGGAGCATAGGACCATCGCTTTCGCCAGCAGAACCTTATTGGCAGCAGAAAGAAATTACACGACTACCGAAAAGGAATTGCTGAGCATCGTCTTTGCTGTGAAGAAATTCCGTACTTACCTGCTAGGAAACGAAACTGTCATCAGGACCGACCATAAGGCCTTATCATTCCTAAATACATGTAAGCTGACGCATAGCAGATTAACCAGGTGGGTACTAGCTTTACAAGAGTACAACTTTTCTTGGGAGTATATTAAGGGGTCAGATAATAAAGTACCGGACACTTTGTCCAGGGTAGACACTATAGATAATAAAACAGGTAGAGATCTTAAAGAAATAGAAATTTTTCGATTAACTAGGGAAGATAGAATTTTTGGGGAGGAATTAAGGGAAATTAAAGACAGACAAAGATCAGAAAATAAATTGGGTAAGATAATAACTAGTTTAGAAGCAGACATGAATGGTTCAGAGTACAATACACATTTCCAGATACATACGGGAATCTTGTTTAAGAAAGTAGAAGGGGGTGAACGAGATTGGAGGTTAATGATACCTGATGAATTAGTAGATAGAATTATTTGGGATTGTCACATAAGATATGGTCATTTTGGGGCGAAAAAATGTGCAAATATATTGAAAGAATCTTGTGTCTTTAAAAATATGGAGAAGAGAGTTAGAAGAGTATTAAGAGTTTGTGATCTGTGTCAAAAGTCTAAAGTAGTAAATTACAGGGTTGAAGGTGAAATGAAGTATATTAAAGTAGAAAGACCTTTCGATTTAGTTGCAGTAGATTTGTATGGGCCATTGCCTAAAGGTAGAGGAGGAGTGATATATATTTTTGTTGTGTTGGATACTTTTACCAAGTTTGTTAGGTTATACAGTGTAAAGAGAGCTACTAGCAAAGTACTCAGCGAGAAGATCACCAAGGACTACATGATCAACGTAGGGAAGCCGAAGGTAATTTTATCTGATCATGGACCGCAGTTCATCAGCGGCAAGTGGAGACAGACTCTTGGCTGGGAAGGCATCATACCCAAACACACGGCAGTTTACCATCCACAGTCGAACCAGGCAGAGAGGGTGATGCGAGAAATTGGCAGAATATTCAGGGCGTATTGTCACTCCAAACACACAGAGTGGCCTTTGTACGTGAATAAAGTGGAGGATTGGTTAAACAGCACAACCCACGATTCTACAGGATTTACACCGTACGAACTAATCAAGGGAAGCCGTCCACCCAGAATATTGGAACAACTTTTTGAATATCCACCGGAAGAAAGAGTCTTGGACAAAGATGTAAAAATACGACTTGCCAACGAGAGTCTGCTCACCAAGGGAGAGAAGAGAAAACAAAAGCATGATGGCAAAGGTAAGTGGGTCAAATATGAGATAGGGCAGTTAGTGTTAGTGAGAAGACACGATTTATCCAGTGCACAAGATAAAGAGATCAAAAAGTTCTTTTTGTTGTATGAAGGACCGTATGAAGTTATTGACATTAAAATGGATAATGCTTATGTTCTATGAAACCAAACAACGGGGGAAATAGTGGGTACCCATAACGCCACCAACTTAAGAAGGTATTGGTCAAAATGAAATAATAATACACAAAATAATACATTGAATCCTGTAATTAAATATAACTAAACCACTATAATAAACCTATAGTTAAATAATTATAAATAACTATGAATAATATAAAACAGTAAGTGGTAGCGGATAGAGGTTCCCCACTTGTCCCAGTGGGGTTCGTCTATTTCAGGGACGCGCCCCTGCCCACGCGAGCCTTGGTTTTCTCCATGTACCCTTATTTCCGGAGGAAGCTTTGTCCCTACCTTTAGTCCTAGTTCTTGACCTTTTAATAATCCTTATCCCTTTTATCTTCCCGATTTCCTTAACCCTCCCCTTAGAGTAAACACATAAACAATAGTTACAGAAATTGGCACACTTTTTGGAACCATTTGATTGCCCTAATTCTCAATAACACATTAGGGTAATCCTCAAAATTAAATAAACTGGTGTTATTTATGAATTGTAAACTCATCCCTTAATTAGGTAGGTAGTGGAGAAGTTTTGTGGCTGAGTAGACAAACTAGATAATCAATTTTCTGTGTAATTCAACATGACTATTGTGGATTAAGATGGGGTTGTAGATTAGTGGTTGTGGTTTGTTTTTATGGGAAAGGAGGCAGGTAAGGAGTTCAGGGCTGCCAACAGGTTTGGTTTGCATTCACTGATGTAGGGGTTCTGTTCGTCTTCCATCGCATCTCAATTCCCAATAATCATGTACATGTAACATATAACCTATTTACAGGTAATTAAGAAAAAATAATAAGTATAAATATTATAATAAGTATAATATTAAGTAAGAAAATAATTTTGGAAAATGTTCTAAAGTAAACTTATGTAACCAAAGGGTTTAATTATTATTTTGTGGTACCTGCTATGTTAGGTTATGAGTAGGGGATTATGGTATTAAGAATGTGATTGTGGAGGAATTTAAAGAGAGATTAGAACCAATGATGTAATGTTTGTAAAATCTATTGAAATATTAAGAAAACTGAAACATTTAATCACGTAGAATCATTTTGAAAATTGTAATCGAAGTCATGGAAATTGTTTTGAATGTACTAAGAGATGAAATAGAATTGTAACCGCCCCTGGAGTAACTTAATATTGTCAATGTTAGTGCTGTGTAAATTCCAACTGCAAATTGAAATTGTAATTCTACATATTTTATACATTAACTTCATACAGCTGTAATTAAAGTCAAACTGTTTTGGATGGGGATTGTTAAAGAATTTTCAAGTTAAACAAATAATTTAAAAGGGTCAATTTTGTTAATGAATTAAAAATATATCTGATCTGAATTGGAATAAAAATGTAAGAGACAAGTATGTTATCTAAAAGATTTATAAACTCTGAAAAGTGTAGTAAGCAGGTATGGCAGTATATGAGGTAACCAGAATGTTTAGACTATGAATGCTGAAACTGAGCATGTTTATAACTGTTGTTTATGAAAACAAGTCTGGCACACAACTGTGTTTAGGTAAACAGTAGACAGGTGTGTTGTAGTGGTATGTTGTGACTAATGCCTACAGACATACTTGGTGACCATAACAAGAAATGTTGTAGTCTGCTGAATCAGTATCTTGAGCAAAACCCTATTGTGACATAAAAGAATTAAAGAAAATTTTTGCTAAAATAATAATGAGGTAATTATTGTAACTTAGAGTTTGAGACATTAAAAAACCATTAAACCATTAAATTACTCAAATTAATAGAAACAATGATTTTTAACAATGAACCTAAATTGTTTGAATTTTAAAAGTTTTGAGAAAAAAAAAAAAAAAATGGGATGTATATAATTTCAAATTTCAATAAATCTTAGAATTAAGTGACCAAAAACAATTGTCAAGAGTTAGTATCAGTGAGCATGGGAACGTTTTGAAACGATGTGTAACAAAATATAAACTTGTTATCAATACAAGAAGTGGGGATATTTTGGGGGGTAGATTGGTGCTTAATGAAGTGATAGAACAATGGAGTGTTGAACTGTATATGTAGAAAGTTTAGTTCAATTGTTAATAAATTAGTTAGCTATTAAATGGCTATGGCGGGGGTTGCCTGTGCTCTCGTTAATAGCGAAATGGGTTGGGGGTAACAGTGAGTGTTACCTCCATCGGAGGCCAAAAGGGCGATAAATGTGCGGCACACCTTATCCGTGTAAATTAAAGTGTACACACTGCCAAACTACCGTGTCGCACATAACTAGATTGATGAAACAGGCAGTCAAATTAAAGTTTGGATTTCCTCGACTTTTCGGGCGGTTACTGTCTTACCAGCACTAACCGTGGTTTTGGCTAGCGGCCAGCTATGGTCATATCAAGTCCCTTGACCATAGCTGACTTGAAATTGGTACAGATTTGAAATTCATTGGGGGGTGACAATTAGAGGAAATCTTCCCGGAACTATGGAACAGCGGCTGCCACTCTGCCCGCCTTGGGGTAGCAAGACAGGTGGTAGATCCGTCTTAAGGGTGTGATTATAGACAAGAACATGATGATGTTCGCCACGTTTAAAACTTAATAGCGGAAGCAGAGACACGGAGAGGTAAAAACCTGCTCCAAAATATACAGTCTCTGTGGAAGCGAAAAGGCGCCACAGTCTTACATAATTTGAAATAGTGTGTGTGGCTGGGAGGTGACTCAAACGAGTCACGAACTTGAATTCTATAACATAAAGAAATTTTTTGCTCATTCAAAGTTTGATCCAATAAAAAATGTTTGCACTCTGCTCAAATAACCAGATGCTCATATTTTCAATACAAGTTGTCCATACTATAATTTTAAATGTATTATTTTATTGT
This sequence comes from Magicicada septendecula, assembly GCA_034769895.1. Lineage (NCBI taxonomy): Eukaryota > Metazoa > Arthropoda > Insecta > Hemiptera > Cicadidae > Magicicada > Magicicada septendecula. The sequence goes on from CM068370.1 coordinate 373,723,183, forward strand.
TGTAAGTTAGGTATAGGCATTGATAAGAATATGTATTTTCATTATGTGTGTGTATTTTTTTTCTAAGCCAATAATTAAATCGTCTGGCAGGCAATCAACATAATAGAAGTAAGTATTGATAATGTATTCCATGTAACTTGTTCGATTTGAGATGTGTTCTAATTATGTTAGGATATCAGCTGATCAGCAATAACATGTCACTGGTATATCATTTAGAAATGTTTTAAGTAATTGATGTTCAATGTAATGTTTGATGTATTACAGATGTTTTGAAGTAACGATAAAAATAATTCGCTACCATGAGAAATAAAGTAACAATTTGTGAAAGTTAACAAAAGATAGTTTTTTGGGTGATGAGTATTTTATGGGACATGTAGATCTGTCCAAATTGAATTCAAAGTGAAGTTGAAAAAGGAGAGAATAATACTGTTTAGAGAATAATATGTTGTTTTGAAGTAATGTATGTTATAGAAGTTTGAGAAGTATTGACGGTGACACAGTAGTTGTGGAGAATAATGGTAGAGTTCTGAATGATATATTGTTGTTTATAATAAATGAGGTTATTTTGTTGTATTTGTAGTAAGGTAAGGAGATTGAGATTTTTGGGGATGGCAATTTTGTATTAGAGGGTAGTGTAATGTAGGAGTCCGCAACAAGGGTTGGGACGGGATAGGGATAGATTTTAGTGGGGAAGGGGCCGCCTTAGGTAGAATCCAGGGGCCAAATAAGGGAATTGAGTTTTGGGTAGGGGAAACACATATCCTATGTACAAAGGGTTAGAGAATATTTTTTTTATATATGTGGAGAAGGCGGCGAATTGCGTTAAATGATAAGTTGGGGTTGAGAGTGTTTTGGGATAGATATTTTGGTAGAGATGGGTGTCATGCTAATTGAAGTTGATTAATAGTAGAGTCAGAGAGTAAAGTTTATATATGTATACAGATCTAATACAGTAAATGAGAATAAATAATTTACATCACCCACAGTAGATTAGAATCAGATTATTAAATAAAGAGAGAGATTAATAAAGAATATAAAATTTTTCATTTTTTCAACCAGTGACAGAATTTTGGTAGAATGTTCAAATAATGTCAAGTTAAGAATTGTTTATTTTAAATTATGCAACTGTCAATTTGATTATTATTTATAATAATATTTTGTTTATGGTAAATATTTTATTTTATTATTGTTTTGTGTTTCAAATCAGATTGTTACCGATATTGTAGGTATTTTCAGATAGGAGGTACATAACATATGTAGGTCAAGGGTTTTGGAACTTGACCTAGTTTCGATCAGCTGATGAGGTCAGACTTACTAAGCTTGTATAGTAGGAAGTCAATTTTAATTTGTTTGTTTAATTAATTCGAACCAATATTTAAATAATTTTGCATATGAGGGAAACGTTTAAACAAATTTAAATTTTTTTTGAATTTAAAAATTTTTGGGAATTTGAATTTTTTGAAAAAAAAAAAAAAAAAAATGTTTTTGATTTTCCGCCTGCCAGCGAACGCATATTTTAGGTAGGGATTGTTTTATTATGTGTGTATTTACCACGTTTTGTTGTTTTGTTAATTGTTTAGTTTACTGATTTCTTGTATTGAACTGTATTGTTAGACTAAGACATGTTAGGTTAAGGATTTGTTCAAGTAGAGAAAACTCTTAATTCAAGTCATTTTAAAGGAAACAAAAAATAATGAAGAGAATTTTTTGAGCATATTATTTTTTTGCACTTTGAATTTTTTTAAAACTTTTGCCAATTCTAAAGAATTTTTGTAATTTTTCAATTTCACAATGTATCATGTAATGTGAGTATGTGTGAGCCCAGTATTTGCTAAAGGCAGCCCAGCTTTCAAAAAAGGGGAACCATATCGGCTGAGGATCTGGCATAATCTGAGCCAGGGATTGGGGATTTTTTGGGGGTAGCATGCAAGAAGGCGAGGCGCGCTGTGGTACGAGTCTGCTCGATTTCTCGGTGTTGGGATCTCTTACGGAGAAGTCCAGTGATCTCGTTCAGATGAGTCCATAGCCGCTGAGCCAGGGGGGTTGTGTACCCATGAGATTAAGAACCAGGGGGTTGTTGGCACCAGTTCCTCACCGGTCCTCTTCGGGGTTTGTCGATGAGATTTCTTCTGTTATGAACAGCAGAATTCTCATCGAGGGGGTATTGTAGCGGGTCAATTTTTGGGTGTTTTTATTTTTACCGTATGGGGCATGTACATTTTTATTTCTTTCATTTTTGGGCGGGTTTGTCAAAAGTCGTGAAAATTATTGTGTAACGAAATTCATTCCATTATAACAGAACGCATGGCAACGTTATTCCCAGTGTAACAGAACGATGTTAAGAAACAGTGAAACCAAGCAGTAAGGCGTTACGCAATTTCCATTGTGCAAGTCGGCGAGCGAAGCATTTACCCCCTTCAAACTTCTCAGAAATCTGTACTTGTGTAGCAGCACACAGACGCAACTGTATCACCACAAACTCGAGTGACGCATCCAGCCACCAAACAGGATGTCCTGGTACGAGTAAAATTCAGCAATGCGCTTTTGAGTGGCAGGAAGTGCTGTTTACGTCCGGTTCCTACCATGACGTCAGCCTGTGCCTAATTGAAATCACTGACCATGTTCACCTAAAAAACTACAGGCATGGCATGGAGCGAAACTTCGGCAACGAAGGGGAAGGCCGTGACTTCCATACAACTATGAGATCACGATAGCGGTACCTGTTACCTTACCGTAGTCAGTCTACCAGTTGACGACACCGGCGCCGGTACAATTAAAGTAGGCTCGCCAACAAAGTTTTAATTTATCAGTAGAAAAGGTGCTGATTACAACAAATTGTTATGTGACCGCGGTCAATCCACCTAGGGGCAGTAGTCAAGAGTTTTTTTCTTCTGTAAGAAAGCCAGTGTAACTAAACAATACGCGTGTGCGGTGACCGCGTGGTCGGTTTTTGGGGTGTGGAAATTAATTGGAAAATGTTAAGGGGTTTATAATTTATAGTGTGAATGTGAGTGTGGGCAAAGCTGGGCTGCTTTCCGTTTGTATCTGTGTTAATAATTGTGTTTATGTGACATACAAGGTAAGCTGTAGTCCATAAGTTTGATTATGTTAGTGTTGCACAACTTTGAAAATATGTATCCAAATGAATCTTCATGAGTTTACAATCATTTAAGAGTAAATAATAATAAATATCAATTCTCTTCATATATGAGTTGTGTCAGTGCTTTGCGTAACCCATAGACCATGTTTGTATCCAGCTACATGTGATCGAACTCTGTGACCTTGTTGAAGCTATCGTACCGGTAAGTAAGAGGTAATTTGAAATTTGGTTGTAATAATAATAAATGTGATTGATTAGTACGTCACATCTTATAGTATATTATTAGTTTTACACTGTTCTTCAATTAAATAATATATATGGGGTTTGAGTCTGTCATAGTCTCGTCGTTTTTTCATGTTAATGATATTAATTATCGGACAATATTACAAAATTTTTCAGATTACTTGGGTTCGATACTGTTCACCTCACTTTCCTCTTATGATAAATTACTATGCAAATAATTTCCTTTATGGAACGTTCTGTGACGTTACAGTATGCAAAAACGTAGTCGATTCTGTTTGAATTTGTGGCAGTTATCGTTCGTCATATAAAAAATTACCCTTGTTAAAACATAAAATGTTGCAGGTAAACTACCCCTTTCCCTTAACTGATCTTCACCAACACCAATAGGACTTGAGAACTCTACAATTCAGGGCTGTATGCAAAACATTATTTGATTCTGTTTGAATTTGCGGCTGTTATCGTTTGCCATAGAAAAAATTACATACATACATACATCCATCCTCGGCGCTACAGCCCAGTCCGGGCCCTGGCCTCCAAAAGAAATCTTCCCCACTGGTCTCTACTCCCGGCCAATGTCCACCAGTTTGCTGCACCCAGCCTCACTGCCTCCTTACCAACCTGGTCCAGCCATCTTGTACGCGGTCTTCCCTTCCTTCTCCTTCCCATCGGCAAATAATTCATCACTCTTTTTGGGATTCTATCCTCCGCCATTCTCTGCACATGACCAGCCCAACGCAATCTGTTAATTTGTATGAGTTGCACGATCGGAAGATCTTTAAACCTTTCGTACAACTCTCGATTATGCAATCGCCTCCAAATGTCGTTTTCCTTCACAGGGCCATAGATTCTCCTCAGTACCCTCCTCTCAAAAACGGATAGTTTCCGCTCATCTAGTTTTTTTACCACCCAGCATTCCGAGCCATACATCAGGACTGGTCTAATCAAGGTATTGTATAGGGTGGCTTTTGTATCTTTACTTATTAATTTAGACTTAAAATGTTTCACCAGTCCGTAGTAACACCTATTAGCAGATAATATCCGTCTTTCAATATCTCTAGAGGAGTCATTTCCAGAGTCCACATATGACGCGAGATATGGAAAACCCTGAACCTTTTCAAATTCATAATCGTTAATGCGGAGGGACAGGGCACGAGTGTTGGCACCTACAACCATATATTTGGTTTTGCTTTGGTTTATAACCAAGCCCATGGCCTTAGCGGACAACTCCAGTTCCCGAAAGGCTTCCTTTAAGCCAGATTCAGACCTACTTATGACGTCAATGTCATCGGCATAGGCCAGAAGCTGTACCTCCTTGTGAAATATGTGTCTGCTAGTTTGAATTCCTGAATCCCTGATGACCTTTTCTAGAGCTATGTTGAACAACAGGCACGCTAAGGTATCTCCTTGTTTCAACCCATTCAATGTTTTTAAGGAGTTAGATAGATTTGATTGTATTCTTATTTGGCACTTAGAATTGGACATAACTACTCCAACCATACGCACCAACTAAGATGGTATATTCAACTCCTTCATAGCTCTATATAGCATTTTCCAGTTAATTGAATCATATGCCGACTGGAAATCCACAAAGAGATGGTGAGTGGCCACTCCATATTCCAACGTTTTTTCTAGGATTTGCCTTAGTGTAAATATTTGGTCTGTTGTTGACCTATTCCTAGTGAATCCACATTGATATTCTTTTATGTTTTCCTCAGCATAGGGAAGCAGCCTAGAAAATATGATGTTGGACAATACCTTATACGCTGTATTAAGTAGAGAGATGCCCCTATAATAGAAAAAATTACCCCCGATAAAAAACGCTGCAGGTAAACTACCCCTTTCCCTTAACCGATCTTCACCAAAATGAATAGGTCTTGAGTACTGTACAAATCAGGACTGTATGCAAAACATTATTTGATTCTGTTTGAATTTGCGACTCTTATCGTTTGCCATAAAAAATACCCTTTTAAAACATAAAACATTGCAGGTAAACTACCCCTTTCCCTTAACCGATCTTCACCTAAAACAATAGGTCTTGACTCTACAGGTCAGGGCTGTATGCAAATAATCATTTGATTCTGTTTGAATTTGCGGCTGTTATCGTTTGCCATATAAAATACCCTTGTTAAAACATAAAACGTTGCAGGTAAACTACCCCTTTCCCTTAACCGATCTTCACCAAAAACAATAGGTCTTGAGAACTCTACAATTCAGGGCTGTATGCAAAAGAGTAGTTGATTCTGTTTGAATTTGCGGCTGTTATCGTTTGCCATAGAAAACAATTACCCTTGATTAAAAAAAAACCATTGCAGGTAAACTATCCTTTTCCCGCAACCGATCTTCACCAAAAACAATAGGTCGTGAGTACTCTACAAATCAGGGCTGTATGCAAAAAATGATTTGATTCAGTTTGTATTTGCGGCTGTTATCGTTTGCCATAGAAAAAAATCTACAGATAGACAGACAGACACACACACACACACACACACACACAGACACTTTTCGAAAAATGACTTTTTTGCATGTTTTGAGTGTAGTACAATCAGAATCTGCAATAATCTCGAACATGATTTTTTTTGCCATCACCATACTTCCATTTCCTTAAGGAACATGGAAGTAAAATGGTTATATGGACACCTTCCCAAACGTTTTTGTTACTTTGAGAATTCTTCTGACGCTCCCCGTTTCAGTGGCCAGTGGTAAAAGAAGTTTTTCTAAGTTGAAACTGATAAAAACTTATTTAAGATCAACTTTGTCCCAAGAGCGTTTGAGTGGGCTGGCAACAAAGGCCATTGAAAATGACTTGCTAAATGAAATGGACACAGATTTGATACTCAATGAATTCGCAAAAATGAAAGCCAGAAAAATCTCTTTTTAATGATTTATGTTGTTTAGCTTTGCCTTCACTAATTATACTTGTAAATAAAATTTTGATTTCTTGTAACCTGACTTGTGGGTGTATTCATTGACTTTTCACCATTTCAGATTTAACGTAAGTGTATTTTTAGATTTATGTATTTATTTTCTCAAGGTCTAAAAAATGTTTACAGGCAATTGTATTGCAATTAATACTATATGCTCGACAAAGATATCATAGTAAAGTTAACAAAATTATCAATCAAACACAATTTTTAAGTTACATTGAACTAGTTTGAGTTTAAAACAACGTTAGCAATAGTTTTTCAATCTCCAGCAAATTACTGTGGAAAAAATAAAGCCCACATGCCCCTTATAAAATTAGGAAGAAAGGTAATTCAATTTACAGTTTCATAAAAAACCTAAGATAAAAATGGTTTTGAAATGGCTTCAAGATTATAATTTTAATACTACTGTAACAGTCAGCGAATTTTTATACAAATAGCAAATGCAAGTTTGTGAAATTTTCAAACAAGTATCATGATTTTTTTTATAGAAGTAGTGTGTATAAGATTACTGATAACCCTGACATTTAAGCCAAAATATACCTAAAACTCTATTTCTGAAGCCTTCATTTTCAAATTTTTCTGGGGGGCCCCTGTACTATCTATCGGGGGGGGGGGGGGTATTCCTCTATGGAATACCCCGCAGACCCACCGGTAGAAGGGGCGCCGAAATAACAACGTTCGCTTACACTACAAAAATGTCTAGGGCCGGCCCTGTCTGGAGAGTTAACATTAAGGGTTATCAATCATACACCATTGTGGATTTGATGCAGCTGTCTACACAAACACAGTTTATGACCTTGGATTGTTTAATTTTTGGTGGGCTTTGTGCACACTATTCTTGCGGACAGCACACAAAACAGTTGCAGGATTATCACACATTAATTGGGGGTGGGGGGGGATCATGAGACACACTTACTATCTCGTATATAGTCCACACTTATGACAAAACAGTTGCACAACTGTTATAAGACAATACTGAAATGATCAGTAACACCATAGATTCTGATGATACTGCATTAGCTTGTGCATTATTATTAAGAGTGAGAAAGAAAAAAACAATGAAAAGAGTATAGGGTCCACCCAATTTATAGTGAAAGATTGTTAATTTTATACACTACACACTGACCTATGGCAGTATCCATCAAAAATTTTCAGATATTGCAGAGTTGATACTTTAATGAATTATGACATTTACGACCAATGATTTCATATAATACAATTCGTAGGTGAACCCTGCCAGCTGAGAAAAGATTAGTAATAACTTTGGGGGAAGGGTGTATGAAAAATAATTTAAAAATGTATATATTTTTGTTACACTTGTTATTTATTAATAAAATATTTTCTTCTATAACAAGTAAGTTTTGATTTGAAATATAACAAACAAACAAAGAGAAGGCTGTGTAATATAAGAGATGGATGTGCCACTGGAAACTTTACTCATGTTTTCTGTAAAACATTCAAAATTTCTATCCTTGCTTGCAATTTTTTGTCCTCATGTGTCCTTGCATCTGTAGTATCAACCTTAATGTTAATACTAGAGAGAGGGCAAAATTAGTGTTATCATAAGGAAACATCACTGCCTGTTTCTCTTTAAAAATTGTTACAAGCTGCTCCTCATACATGTAATTTTCTATCTTTTTACGTTTTGGAGGTCAAACTGCCATCGAGAAATGTTTTTGTGTTTATCAGTGTCAATATTCTCAGCATCTCTTTCTCTAACAGGGCTGATGTTCAATTATGGCAGTCTCATTTCCATGTCTGAAAAAAGGAAATGGCTGTCGAAATAGAAGTATTTTCGATGTTTCATTGAATCTTGGCCTGATTTTATATCCTTTTGTGCACTGGTTCTCTGCAAAAACATGAACACAAGTTGTGCCAGTGTTTCTGAACGTTAGAGGACTTAAAAAAAAGAAAATAGTTTTACTCTTGTACCCTGCTTACACTCAGTATATGGTTCCTGATACGCACACGTTCATAAAGCTCAATTATATTTAAGTGTCTTTTTTTTCTACTATCAGTCAATCATGTGAAATACTGTGGTTGTTTTCTTTAGCTTCACAATACGCTTTCTTTTATAATTTCAAGTAAGAAATTCAAATAAATTTCTGCTTATACAATCTTGTAGTATGTTCAGTGTTTAGTATTAAATTTGTCCCTGTTCGGACGTCAACTGAAGTATGTTCAGTAATTAGTTTTTATGTTAATATTGATTTTACGTGTGAAGGTTGACCAAGGATTTCGTCTAGTGTACTTGGCAGAGAATAATAGGCAAATACAAATAAATACAAATATTCTTCACTCACACAATCATACACATTTTCATAGTTTGTTGAGCTCAATTTATATATTTTTTAAATTGCCAGTATTTAATTATTATTGTAGGATTTACTTTCCTTTCATGATGCGTAGAGGTTCCCTATGGGACGTCTCCTTGTGCACACACTGTTTAAATGTTTCCTTGTTCTCACTTTTTACATTTTTGGCCGAAACTGTCACTCCAATTTTTTTAGCCACTGCGTATTTACATTATTGATATATTAGTCAAAATGCTGGTTTAGTTTAAAATTTCACATTTCAGGGTTTGCGGGTGAAACGAAAACGATACTCAGCCGGCGGGCGAGCGAACGGCTCGCATCCGTATTTGTTAGATGTTCATGGCCGACTGGCATTTAGCGTTAAATTTTCCGTTTGGTGACGTCTTTAAAACCAGTTCATTCCGTTCCCCACCATACGTCTCGTCCTTAGTATTAAAAGGTTCTGTTGGGCTTAGTATCACCTTTTCAACTTGCTACAAACAGATTTCCGTCAACAGAATTCTTTCGGTGTTAGTCACTGGCTACAAATAAACTCTCGATTTTCTTAATAACCGTATATGGTTATGAAGCTCTCACTGGCTGTTGCACCACCTTATGTGGGCCTCATCTTCCCATGTTAAGTTATTTATAAAATTATTAGGTAAATTTAGCCCCGTTGTAACGTGTCTAAAATTGGGTCATTTTATTTCCTACAGTATGGGGTATTCGTCTTTTTATTTATTTCATTTTGGGTGGGATTTTATAAATTTATTGTGAAAGTTTTATTTCCCGTCGAACGTTATGTCTATTACTGGTAAAGGGGTAATTAACGGGGTAGGGTACGATAATACATTTCTAGTCGTACGGGGATTAAATCTTGAGGTTATACTGGGAAATGATTTTCTGATTAAACATAAGGCGGTGATTGATTTTCATAAACGGGTGTTAGAATTAAATAGTGAAGGGGAACCAGTCCGTATTAATTTTGAGCGGGTGTTAGATGCGGTAAGAATTTCAGGGGTAAGGGTGATACATAATCGGAATAATAAACAAGAAATAGAAGTTAGTATGAATGTATGTAGTGAGAGTAAGATAGAGTACGAGGAGAATGTAGATCACTTATGGAATGAGAGAGCACTGAAATTTTGTAGTGAGGGTGGCGTGATAGGGAGTTCTCAACGTGAATCGTTGTGGCGGGTAGTAGAGAATTTTAGAGAAGTGTTTGCCGATATACCCGGGAGGGCAAGAAACTATGAATGCGAGTTAAAGGTAAGGGAACACGCACCCTATGTGCAAAGAAGTTATCCGGTGCCATATGCGAAGAGAAGAGCGGTTCTAATTGAGTTAGAGAAAATGTTAGAGGGAGATATAATTGAGCGATCTGTATCACCATATTCTAACCCCTTAGTAGTAGTGATTAAAAAAGACGGTAGAGTAAGGTTATGTTTAGATGCCCGCAAAATCAATCAAATAATCATCCCAGACCGGGAGTCACCTGAAGCGATAGAAGAAATTTTTCAGAAGTTCAGCGGCGTACAATATATGACCTCTTTAGACCTAACCGCCGGGTATTGGCAAGTTCCGTTGGCAGCGAATAGCAGAAAATATACAGCCTTTTTATTCAATGGAAAGAATTATCAATTCAAAAGACTACCGTTTGGTTTGAACACCAGTGTAGCCAGCTTTATTAAGTGTCTTGATGAAATTTTGCAACCCCATAACTTAGATTTTTTAACCATATACGTTGATGATATTCTGATAGCTTCGAGAATATTTGAAGAGCATGTAGAACATTTAGAATATGTATTGGAGAAGTTAAACCAGGGAGGTTTCACAGTGAATTGGGACAAATCAAAATTTTTGCAAACTGAGATACATTTTTTAGGTTTCATCATAACACCTACAGGGATACGTGCCAATCCGGATAAAGTAGAATCCATCCTGACGTTCCCGGAGCCTAAAAATATAAAACAATTGCAAAGTTTTCTTGGTCTCTGTAATTTTTACAGGAAGTTCCAGCGGAACTACGCCCAGACGACGGCCCGACTCAGCGCAGTGCTGCAAAAGAACAAACAATGGAGGTGGGGCGATAACGAAAGAGCAGCGTTCAACGAAATCAAAAATAAGTTCGCTGATATGATATTAATGAACCATCCGAATTTTAATGATAAATTTTACTTGCAGACAGACGCCAGCAATATAGCACTTGGAGCGGAACTGTACCAAGAGGACGAGGCGAAAGAACACAAGACCATCGCTTTCGCCAGCCGGACGTTGCTAGCTGCAGGGCGTAACTATACTACCACTGAGAAGGAGCTCCTCAGTATAGTGTTTGCCGTGAAGAAGTTCCGTACGTATCTGCTGGGTAACAAAACCATCATCAGGACGGACCATAAAGCGCTGTCGTTCCTGAATACTTGTAAACTCACACACAGCCGGATAACCAGGTGGGTGTTAGCTCTTCAAGAGTATAATTTTTCTTGGGAATACATTAAGGGTGTATAGAACAGGGTGCCAGACACACTATCACGAGTAGACACAGACAGAAATAGAACGGGTAGAGATATCAAAGAAATAGAGATTTATAGATTGTCCAGGGAGGATAAACTTTTTGGGGAAGAATTGAAGGTTATAAATGTAATGCAAAGAGCCGATAGTAAATTAAATAAGATAATTACTAGTATAGTCAGACGTAGATGAATTTGGGTATAAACAATATTTTCAAGTGTTTAAAGGGAGTTTGTTTAAAAAAGTAGAGGGGAGAGAGAGGGATTGGAGGTTAGTTATACCTGAAGGGTTGATAGAGAAAATAGTGTGGGACTGTCACCTTAGATACGGGCATTTTGGGGCACGTAAGTGTGTGAATGTGTTAAAGGAATCCTGTCTATTTAAAAATATGGAGAAACGCGTCCGAAAAATACTTAGAGTTTGCGAGATATGTCAGAAATCTAAAGTTGTGAATTATAGGTTAGAAGGAGAACTAAATTATATTAAAGTAGAAAAACCATTTGATTTAGTAGCTGTAGATTTGTACGGCCCATTGCCAAAGGGTAGGGGTGGAGTGATGCATATTTTTGTTGTACTTGACACTTTTTCCAAATATGTAAGGTTATATAGCGTGAAGCGAGCAACAAGTAAGGTGCTGAGCGAGAAGATCACACGCGACTACATGATCAACGTGGGAAAGCCGAAGGTGATATTATCCGACCATGGGCCGCAGTTCATCAGCGGGAGATGGCGCCAGACTCTCGGATGGGAAGGTATCATCCCAAAACACACCGCAGTGTATCATCCACAGTCCAATCAGGCGGAGAGAGTCATGAGGGAGTTGGGAAGAATTTTCCGAACATACTGCCACGCCAAACACAGCGAGTGGCCACTCTATGTCCAGAAGATTGAAAATTGGCTTAACAACACCACCCACGAGTCGACAGGGTTCACACCTTATGAGTTAGTCAGAGGGAAGCGTCCACAGAGGATTTTGGAACAATTAATTGAATATCCACCGGAAACCAACACTATTGGTCACGATGTTAAACTTAGACTAGCGAATGAAAGTTTGTTGACGAAGGGGGAGAGGAGAAAACAGAGACATGATATGAAAGGTAAGTGGACGCAGTACGAGGTTGGACAGCGGGTATTGGTGCGACGCCACGATTTGTCGAGTGCCCAAGATAAGGAGATTAAGAAATTTTTCTTGGTCTATGAGGGGCCGTACGAGATAGTAGAGGTAAAAATGAAGAATTCGTATGTGTTACAGAATAGAGAAACCAGGGAGATAGTAGGTACGCACAACGCTACAAATTTGAAATTATTTTGGTCAGCATAAGGATTTTTATCAATGAGTAAATGTATGAATGTCATTTAATTGTTTTTTCTATATGTTTCTAGAAGGGATCCTCCCCCATTTTCGGGCGGTCACGATCTTACCAGTCCTGGCCGTGGAATTTGGAACTCGGAGGCGGGCCATGGTTGGCGGATCTTCCTTCGGGCAGTGAAAACAACGATGGTCTGGCTCCTCCAAAATTGGTACAAAGTAGAAATTTAGCTACATATTTGAACAGGGAGGGGGACCCCAAAAGGTACGTGACAAATTATCATTAATACACTCCAGGTGCATCAGTTTTGATGTACCTGTCACGTGCCTGCATTGCCTTAGAGTGTTGTATATAAAGGAGGCTACACCTAAATACAAGGCAGTGCATACAAACTTAAATATTTTTAGTGTCAATGGTAAAGTTCAACATGAGCCATTGACAGTAGTATTGCTTAAGCCAGAAACGAAGAGTTTTGCGGAGAAAGATCGGGGATGTCGGCTCAGACGACGGGTTAGTAGAGATGAGAAGAGAAGGTAGCACAGTTGAAAACAAGGGGAAGTAACTGCACAAAGTAGATCTGAGTTGACATTTCTGTATCTTTCATCGCAAAACACCCCCGTTTCAGATGCGTCCATGGTCGCCGAAAAAAAAAAAAAAAAAAAACTTTGGATGTGTATAATTTTGGATTTAAATAAATTTTAGAATTAAGTGACCAAATATGATTGTCAAGTTTTAGTATCAGTGAGCATGGGAACGTTTAAAAGATGTGTAATAAAATAAAAACTTGTGATCAATACAAGAAGTGGGGATGATTTTGGGGGGTAGATTGGTGCTCAATGAAGTGATAGAACAGTGGAGTGTGGAACTGCAAAGGTTGAAAGCTTTAGTATATCAATGTTAATTAATTAGTTAGTAAGTTGCTATTGCGGGGGTGGCCTGTGCCCTCGTAGATAGCGAAATGTGTTGGGGGTAACAGAGAGTGTTACCTCCATCGGAGGCGAAAATGGCGAAAATGTGTGACACACCTTTTTTCGTGTAAATTAAAATTTACACACTGATAGACGACCGTGTCGCACATAGTAATAATGAATGTAACAGGCAGTGAAATGCAAGTTAGATTTCCCCGACTTTTCGGGCGATTACTGCCTTACCAGCACTAATCGTGGATTTGGCTAGCGGTTAGCTATGGTCATATCAAGTCCCTTGACCATAGCTGACTTGAAATTGGTATATATTAGAAATTGAATGGGGGGCGAACATTAGGGGAAATCCCGGCATTGAAACAGCGGCTGCCACTCTGCCCGCTTGGGGGTAGCAAAGACAGGTGGTAGACCCGCATTAAGGGCATGTAATTATAGACCAGAACATGTTGATGTTCATAACCTTTAAAATGTAACAGCGGAAGCAAAGACACGGAGAGGTAAAACTACTCCAAAATATGCCGTCTTTGTGAAAGCGAAAAGGACGATACAGTCCTCCATAACTTGAAATAGTGTGTGTGGCTGGGGGGTGACTCAAATGAGTCACGAATTTAAATTTTACAACATAAAAAATGTTTGCTAATTTGAATTTTGATCCAATAAAACTGCTTGTGCTCTGTTACATGCTTTTAAATGTATTATTTTATTGTTGTACGTTAGATATAGGTGTTGATAAAATAAGTGTTTTCATTATGTGTGTATTTTTTTTTCTAAGCCAATAATTAAATCGTCTGGCAGGCGGTTAATATGAATGATCAGAATCAGAGAAAGGGGAAACAATGAGGGTAGAAGTGAGTATTGATAAATAAATATATATATATTTCATGTAATTTTTTCAATTTTGAGATGTGTTTTAATTGTGTTAGGGAGATCAGCTGATCAGCAATAACAGGTCACTGGTATATTGGTTTGTAAATGTTCTAAGTAATTGATGTTCAAGGTAATGTTTTAATGTATTACAGATATTTTAAAGTAATGATAAAAATAATTTGATAAAATGAGAAATAAAGTAATAATTTATGCAAGTTAACAAGAGATAGTTTTGGGTGATAAATATTTTGTGGGACATATAGATCTGTCCAAGTTGAAGTCAAAATTGAAGTTGAAATAGTAGAGATGAAAATAATGTAATGTTGTTATGTTATAGAATTTTGAGGAGTATTGATGTTGACACAGTAGTAATGGAGAATTAGGTAGAGTTTTGAGTGATATATGGTTGGTTATAATTAATGATGTTATTTTGTTGTATTTGAAGTAAGGTAATGAGATTGAGATTTTGGGGATGGCAATTTTGTAGTAGGGGATAGTGTAATGTGGGAGTTCACAACATAATGATAAGTTGGGACGGGATAGAATCGATTTAGTGAGGAGGGGCCGCCTTAGGTAGAATCCAGGGGCCAAATAAGGGAATTGAGTTTTTTGGGGCGGGGAAACACATATCCTATGTACAAAGGGTTAGAGAGTTTTTTTATATATAGAGAGAGAAGGTGGCGAATTGAGTTTAAGGATAAGTTGGGTTTAGATTGTCTTGATTAGTAGAGATTTTGATAGAGATGGGTGTCATGTGAGTTACAGTTGTTAGTGGTTAGAGTCAGGGGGAGAAAGATTATATGTGTATACAGATCAAGTAGTAAATTAAATGAGAATAAATAATTTACATCACCCACAGTAATAGGGAATGAGATTGTAAAATGAAGAAAGTTATAGTTGAACATATAAAATTTTCATTTTTTAAAACCAGTGACTGAATTTTGATAGAATTTGGTAATGTAAAATTAAGAATTGTTTATTTTGAATAATTTAAATGGCAATTGGCTTATTGTTTATAATAATATTTTGTTATTATAAATATTTTATTTTATTTTGTTTTGTGTTCAAAGATAAACTTTTAAAGAGGTGCAATGTATTTTCAGAAAGTATACATAACATATGTAGGTCAAGGGTCTGGAACTTGACCTAGTTTCGATCAGCTGATGAGGTCATACACATACTAAGCTTGTATAGTAGGAAGTCAATTTAATTTGTTTATTTAATCAATTTAAACCAATTTTTAAATAATGTCTGAATATAAAGGAAACCTTTTAATGAATTTAAATTTTTTTGAATTTTAAAATTTTTTGGGAAAATATTTTTTTTTGAAAATTTTTTTTTGACCAAAAAAAATCTTCATTTTTCGCCTGCCAGTTAATGAATAATTTTGAGTAATGATTATTTTATTATGTGTGTATTAACCATGTCTATTTTTATTGATTTATTTTGTATTGTTAGACTCTAAGTATTCACATGTTAGAGTAAGGATATGTTTTGATTAGGAGAAAGGTCTAAATTAAGTCATTTTAAATAAAACAGAAAAACAAGGAAGAGAATTTTTTTAGTAAAATATATTATTTTGAATTTTGAATTTTTTTAATTTTTGTAAATTTTACAGAATTTGTCAAGGTGTAATATTATGTAATGTGAGTGTGTGTGAGCCCAGTATCTGCTAAAGGCAGCCCAGCTTGCATACAAGGGGAAACATATCGGTGGAGGATCTGGAATAATTTAAGCCAGGGATTGAGGATATTTGGGGATAGCATGCTAAAAGGCGAGGTGTGCTGTGGTACTTGTCGGTTCGATTTCTCGGTGTTGGGATCTCTTACGGAGAAGTCCAGTGATCTCGTTCAGGTGAGTCCATAGTCGCTGAGCCAGGGGGGTCGTGTACCCATGTAGATTAAGAACAAAGGGGGTTGTTGGCACCAGTTCCTCACCGGTCCTCTTCGGGGTTTATCAATGAGATTTCTTCTGTTTTGGACAGCAGAATTCTCATTAAGGGGGTATTGTAACGTGTCTAAAATTGGGTCATTTTATTTCCTACAGTATGGGGTATTCGTCTTTTTATTTATTTCATTTTGGGTGGGATTTTATAAATTTATTGTGAAAGTTTTATTTCCCGTCGAACGTTATGTCTATTACAACAAGAACACGTGTTGAGAAACAGTGGTGAAACAAAGCAGAGACGCAGTTTGCTGTTGAGTAATGCGGCCAAGAATTCGCACCACCCTCAAATTCTCAGAAATGTGCATAAGTGTAACCACTCACGCACGGCACTACTCAAGCACGCGCTCGGAATGACGCCTTCAGCCTAAAACCAAGATGTCTAGAGAACAAATTTTTTCATCGTCTCCTTACCGATCCGCAGGAAATGCTGCTAAGGACTGCCCACTTTTAGTGACGTTAACCGTGCTTCACAAATATCGTCAACGGTCACCACACAAAAAACACCTGTGTTGAATGTGCCACAGTAGTGACGATTAAATAGAAGGCATTGATGTCCGTCGTCTCAACTAAAATGCTCAAGGAGTGGGGAACTGAGAGACGCTAGCAGTCTTTTGTCGACTCTCGCCTGCGCAGGCCGCCCGACAAACCGGGCTCAGAAATAAAACTTTTCTAAACCGACATCCAGTGCAATAGTAGAAAAATTTGGTGTGACCGCGGTCCAGTAAAAACAGTAAAGAACGTAACTGTGCAATTTTTGGACAATAATAAGAAGTTTTACCGGAACAATGAGTGCGTGTGAGAAGACCGCGTGACTGACGGGGGGGCAATATCATCTAAAAAATGTTCAGGGATTTATAACTTTTTTGTGTGTGTTTGGGTGAGTGTATAAAATATGCAGGCTGGGCAGTTTTGAGTGTGTGTGTATAAAAAATTAAGGTAAGCGATAGTATAAGTTAGATTAAGTACGATTATCGTACGCTGATTATGTAACCAAGCAATAGGTTTCCACAAAATTACATCAGATGCAGTAAAGTATATAAAGAAATTGTAACTGAGTCAAAATTAAAGTAAAAGATAATTCTCTTCATAAAAAATGAGTCAAGGTACTTATTTCAGTAACCTGTAGATCACGCTAACATTTTACGTTCGTACGAAAACCCTGGCCCGGATAGAAATTGTACAGGTAGGTCAGTTTAATTTATGTATTTTTATACATTTAATGAGTTTTTATTAACATCTCACCGTTACAATGTTAAATATCTGTTAACTATTCTCACCTACATGATGGCCCCTAAATGTCTTTATGTTTATTATTATTTTTATTCCTACCTATTAAAATTACCTCCTCATATGACAAGTTCTCGAACTGACACTCAGTCATGTATTTTTCAGATACTTTTCAAGTGGTACTAGCTTCTATATGTTGTTTTTTGAGTTCTTACTTGTGTCATACGATCACAAAAGTGTTGTGCAGATGACCATTAACTGTCTGTGGAATGTTATGCAGCTGCTACATATATATGGCTACCAAAACAGAAGAGGAATGGATTGAAGTGGCACTCGTTTTACCAACATATGAATTTTCTAAATATTTTGAGGGCAATAGACAGCAAACATATTAGGATTAAACAACACCATGATAATAGCTCTTTATTTTTCAGCTACAAAAAGTATTTTTCGATAGTAGGCCTATTAATGGCTTGGGTTGACACAGTCTACAAATTCATATTTGTTGATATTTGTTCCTATGGTTCACCAAGTGATTCAAATGTTTTCAAACATAAGAAGAAAGTCAGAAAATGAGGAGCTTCACATTCCTAAGGCCAAATCTTTACCAAATGACAATGGGCAACCTATACTGTTTACAGTTGTTGGCAATAAGGCCTTTGGACTATCAAAACATATTTTACGTTCCTTCCCAAGAAAAAATTTGAGTGTTCAGAAGAAAGTATACAACTACAATGGCAGACAAGGGCTTGCAGAAAGTCACGATATATGTTTGGAATTTTAGCTAGTAAATGCCACCAGTGGATGTTGGGGTACACCTGTTTTGTGATTAAATAATAAAAGCATGTTGTGTTCTACACAATTGTGTACGTACAAAAGATGGAATTTGTTTTGCAGATACTTTACACAAATATCCACTAGAAAGTCATTCTTGTTCTGCAGATCGCAAAAATGTACCTGGAGTGAACATTAGAAACTATTTTACTTATTACACTTCTCCACAAGGAGCAGTACCTTGGCAGTATGAAAAAGTGCGAGTTCATGTAATATCTGTACTGTACATAGTAGCAGTTCTATTTGTACGAATGTATATTTATTGTGTTTAATTAAAAGGTTTACATTAACAATAAAATATTATAATGATATTTACTGTGTATTTCCTTCTCATCAGAAGATAAATAATGCCAGTTCTCTACCACAGATGTGCAAACTTCCTCCCACAGCTTCTTCTTCAAATCTGAGTCTGCATACTCCTTTAATGATTTGAGATGAAGGTGCAGACGAGCTTCATCTATTATTTTTTCTATATTATCATCGTGCATGCTCTTAATTTCAACTGAACATATAGAATTTGATAAAAACACATTTTGCACAAATTCAAATTTGTTCAAAAATATGCTCAAATGTACTTTACAAGATTATGCTATGAAGGGTAACTGACATGCGATGGAATAGTTGGTAGTGTGTGTGCACCTCTATTTGATTACAGTGTCCCTGGCACCAGTCTGCGACAGTTTTGTCAGGCAGAATATTATTACGACATTACAGAACAGTCTACGTGTTTGTCGAATGTGTCAGAAGAATGTTGATCTAATGTGTGTGGCATACGTGACTCTAGACGCATTCACGAGAGTTTTCTCGAAGCCGCCAAGGCCGCAATTAATTACATAGTACACACTGGCACTAAGACATAGTTTGGAACGTTCTGGTCTGTGAGTGGAGGTATAAATACATGGCGGCAGTAGCCTTAGTTTTCAGTATAGTGGCGATATACGAGGTGCTATCAGAAAGTTCCCGGACTAGGTCTAATAAATTCTTTTTGCTTACCTAGGCCATTAATGGCTCCCATCTCCTTCAAAGTAGTCTCCCTGCGAATTGATACAACGAATCCAGCGTTGTTTCCATGCCTGGAAAGTGTCAAAAAAAGTCTTTTGCTGAAGGCTGTCAAGCACCTCCTGCGTTTTTTTCTTAATGTCTTCTACAGTGTTAAAACGGTGGTGACCTTTCATGTGAATTTTTATTTTCGGGAACAGAGAAAAATCACAGGGGGCTAAATCTGGTGAATATGGAGGGTGTGGGACGGTGGCCATATTGTTTTTGGTCAAAAACTCTGTTGTTTTCAGTGAAGCGTGAGCAGGTGCATTGTCGTGATGCAACAGCCAGTTTTGGTCTTCCCACAATTTGGGCCTTTTTCGTCGCACATTTTGTCTCAGCTGCCTCAAAACGTCACAATAAAAATCTGAGTTCACTGTAACACCAGCTGGCACGAACTCGCGATGGACAATGCCTTTGATGTCGAAAAACACAATGAGCATGGTTTTTGTTGCACTTCTGACCTGCCGTGCTTTTTTTGGTCTCGGTGACTGTGGACTTTTCCACTGTGACTACTGCTTTGTTTCTGGATCAAAACCATAAAACCAGCTTTCATCACCAGTTATGACCCTGGAGATGAAGGTAGGGTCATTTTCAGACGTTTCTCTGAGTTCACTGCACACATCAACACGGCGCTGTTTCTGATCCACAGACAAAAGCCGAGGGACGAATTTCGCAGCAACATGACGCATGCCTAAATTTTCAGTTAGAATTTCTTGACAGCTTCCATAGCTTATTCCGGCACTTGTACACAACTCATGGATTGTTTGACGACGGTGAATGAGTGAATGAGTTGTCGAATTTTTTCAACATTTTCATCCGTTTTGCTCGTGGAAGGTCGTCCTGAACGGTGATCATCTTCAAGCGACATTTTGCCGGCCTTGAAACGAGCGTACCACTCAAAAACCTGTGTTCTGTGTAGGGAATGTTCTTCAAAAGCTTCTCGAAGCATTGCAAAGTTTCAGTAGGCGATTTACCAAGTTTAAAACAAAACTTAAATCACGCGCGTTGCTCGAATTTATCAGCCATCATAAACTTAGCAAATGAACGTTAACACACGATTACAAAACACAACGCGTAGACCGAACACAACCTCACAATGCAACGAAACTCGGCAGACTGACTCATTAGGTATTACGGAATCGGACACTGGGACGCCAGGTTGTACAGTCACGTCCAACAGCCGTGCCAAGTACAGTCCGGGAACTTTCCGATAGCACCTCGTATTTACAGTGCGGTTTGAGTTATTATCGGGCGATATTACCGTGTACGTTCAAGTGGTTATTAGTGAAGTGTTATGTTTTATAATCGGGCGGGATAATTGTAATACAATTGTGTTTTAATATTAGTGGACATTTTATTGCGTGTGAACAATTTTTATTTGATATGTTGTAAGAGACTGTGTTGTTAATTACGAACTGTTTAACTGTAAAAATTAAAGCTGGTGATTAGTGACTTAATTGGTGTCTTGTACTTATTTTGTTTTCCACTGTACCTACGACGATCAAGTAGAGCATCGTAACAGTGGTGTCAGAACTGGGATAGAACGGTTAACACTGGAAACAGTGGACACTTTGTACAAGATGAGTATACGAGGGGGGACCCAAAAGTAACGAGAATTTTTATCTGGCAGTTGGTAGAACGCTAGTTCCAACTTCTCCCGCTAGGTGCCTTGACTAGACACCATTTTGTATCAGTTGCCCTAGCGGCATTGTTGTGGAAACATTAGTGCGGTCAGTGTGACTATTTTTTGTAAGTGCTGTTTCACGTTTTCGGCAATTTTTTTAATGGCAGACATTAAATACCAACATGCTAACATCAGGTTCTGTTTCCTGTTAGGGAAATCAGCAGCAGAAACTGTCGCAATGCTTTGGACGGCTTATGGGGAGGAAGCTTTGAGCCAGGCAAGGATTTACGAGTGGTTTTCTCGTTTTAAAAGTGGTCAAATGTCAAATGAAGACGAACCACGACCGGGACGTCCCTCGACTTCCAAAATGGACGAAAACATTGAAAAAATCTGTGTTGCAATCATGTTTGATCATCGTAGAACAATCGATGAATTGGAGGAAATGACTGGAATATCCTGGAGTTCATGCCAACGAATTTTGACTGAAGATCTGAAGATGAAACGTGTTGCAGCAAAATTCGTTCCGCATGTGCTTTCTTGTCGGCTCAAAATCCTTGCCTGGCTCAAAGCTCCCTCCCCATAAGCCGTCCGAAGCATTACGACAGTTTCTGCTGCTGATTTCCCTAACAGGAAACAGAACCTGATGTTAGCACGTTGGTATTGAATGTCTGCCATTAAATTAATTTAAAAATCGCCAAAAACGTGAAACAGCGCTTACAAAAAATAGTCACACTGACTGCGCTAATGTTTCCACAACAATCCCGCTAGGGCAACTGATACAAAATGGTGTCTAGTGAAGGCACCTAGCGGGAGAAGTCGGAACTAGCGTTCTACCAACTGCCAGAGAAAAATTCTCATTACTTTTGGGTCCCCCTACATATTTCATAATTTATCGGAAAACAATGGATGCCAGTCAGATGATGGAAAATTTACAGGCGGTGCTGTTACAGACGGAGAAACGACAGGATGATAAACGCAGGCAGGAGGCGGAAGAAGCAGCAAATGACAGGATGAGAAAGCAGAAGAGAGACAGAAAACTCTACTGCTGGAAACAGAAGAAAGACAAAAAGCACTGTTGCTCGAGTTGAACGGAAATGCGAAACAGAAGACATCAAAGTGTTAATTCAAGAGCAAAAGCAGATGCAAGAACATATTACCGCAGAATTGGGTCTCCTACGTGGTGGCATAGGTGAATTACAAGGTGAGCTTAACAATCAAATTACCAGAATATCTAATGTAGAAGAATCCATGTCAAATAAAATAGCTGAAGTAGAAAAATCTGTCTTGAGTGTGGAAAAAGCTATGACAACAAAAATAGAAGACTCAATTACAAATATAAAAGAGCAGATTAAAAATGAAGTCGAGCAATCCCTGAAGTTACAACCACAACAACTTTGTGAACAGACTGTACCAATGATAAAGACAGAGAAAGACACAGAAAATAAGTCAATAGAGAAGGTCACCTCGCCTGCAGTTGGGACAGTTCATGTCAAGGCCCCAACCTTTGATGGAAGAATGCACTGGGCGATGTATTTACGCCAATTCGAAGCTGCTGCATGCGCAAATAATTGGACGGAGAAAGACAAGGCAGTTTCACTCGTTCTTTCATTAAAAGGACCCGCGGCAGAACTTGTACAGAAAGTGCCACCTGACAGCCAAAACACTTGTGCCGAATTGACAAAAGCTCTGGAATTACAGTATGGTGATAAACATTTGTGAGATGTGTACTACGCTCAGTTGAGAACAAGACGACAACGTTCCGGGGAGAGTCTTCAAGAGTTTGAAGCAAGTATCAACAGATTGATTAGACTGGCCTATCCTGAAGCACCAGAAGATTTTCGAATAAGGTTTGCGATGCAGACATTTATTGATGGCATCGGAGATTGTGAACTTCAGCAAGAGTTACGAATGGCAAGACACCGAAATAGCTCAGAAGCTCTTGTTCACGCCCTAGAGTTTGAAGCTGCCAAGTCAGCGTCCCGCTACATTAATGGGTTTGTGCCATCACACTGTAGTTAGAAGGTCCCTGTATCACACTGCCGTTATGATGGGTGCAGAAAAACAACGTTGTCGGACAAACAGTTCAAAAGTTCAAGAGAGTCGCAACGATTTGAAAAAGACAGAAGACTTTAATGTTACAACTGTGGAAAACATGGTCATCTACAGGTAGACTGTTGGGAGAAGATACAGAGAGAAGAGAGTGATTGCACCAATTGGAGAAGTAAAGCCCCAGAACAGCACACAGTTTCCACGCTATATAAGACCAGTGGAAACTTGATTGTTAATGGATTTGTGGAAGATAAACCAACATCATTTACATTTGACACGGGTGCAACAGTGTCCATTGTGCGCCCTGACTTAGTCAGCAACCGCCAGCCTCTAATTAGCTCTTGTACAATACAGACTGTGACTGCAAGCCCCGTCAAAGTGCTAGGAAAGGTAGAAATATGTGTACGCCTGGGTCTTCTCGAGTTTTGCCACCAAATGTTCGTTGCAGACATTGTCGATGAAGTGATTCTTGGAACGGACATTATGAATGCCTATGGATTCGTTGTGGACTTAAGAGAGAATGTCCTGAAGGTTGGCCAAGAGAAGATAAAGCTTTGCATGGCTAAAATGACAGGGTCTACCAACCATTTGATTAAGCAAGTGGCATTAGTCGAAGAAAAAGTCAATAGGTCTGGTCAAGAGGAACCCTCCCTATTGCAAGCGGAAATGGAGGAAGAACTAGCAGAGAAAATACAAATAAGTGTAATGACAAAAAAAGTGATTGGAAAGCCAATACTGGTGTCGAGATAAAACTCTTACTTGTTCCTGAGCTGATAGAAGCTCCCAAGGGCAAAGTGGCTGAAGATGAGGTTACACAAGAGGTTGTTGATGAGAACCAAACAAACTTGGATCAGCCAGTGGTGTTTAGGTCATCAGTACATGATGCAACGGGAGTGATTCCAGCAAAACTAGTGGTTGAGCGGAAGACTCGCATTCCTGGGAACGTGATGTTCAGATCACACGAGACTGAATTCGAAGAACCAGAGAATTATCTTTCGTAAGGATGTCCACCTAGATCGCCTGGTAGAGTATTACTTCAGAGACAGTTTGCCAGTTCGGGATGAACAGGCTTAAGGAGAAGGCAGTGTTACGACATTACAGAACAGTCTACGTGTTTATCGAATGTGCCAGAAGAATGTCGCTCTAATGTGTGTGGCATACGTGACGCATTCACGAGTTTTCTCGAAGCCGCCAAGGCCGCAATTAATTACGTAGTACACACTGGCGCTAAGACATAGTTTGGAAAGTTCTGGTCTGTGAGTGGAGGTATAAATACATAGCAGCAGCGGCCTTAGTTTTCAGTATAGTAGCGATATATTTACAGTGCAGTTCGAATTATTATCGGGCGATATTACCGTGTACGTTCAAGCGGTTTTTAGTGAAGTGTTGCGTTTTATAATCGGGCGGGATAATTGTAATACAATTGTGTTTTAATATTAGTGGACAT
Source organism: Magicicada septendecula (assembly GCA_034769895.1). Taxonomy (NCBI): domain Eukaryota; kingdom Metazoa; phylum Arthropoda; class Insecta; order Hemiptera; family Cicadidae; genus Magicicada; species Magicicada septendecula. The sequence continues at coordinate 373,747,521 of CM068370.1, forward strand.
TTTATTGCGTGTGAACAGTTTTTATTTGATTTGTTGTAAGAGACTATGTTGTTAATTACTGAAGTGTTTAACTGTGAAAATTAAAGCTGGTGAATAGTGACTCAACTGGTGTCTTGTATTTATTTTGTTTTCCACTGTACCTACGACGATCAAGTAGAGCGTCGTAACAATATACTGGCTGTTGAGACTGTCTGTGACAGCTCAGTGACTGCCACAAGGCAGTTTGGGAAAGTGTGCACATCTCATTTAATACAATAATTGTTGAACAAGTGCAACTGTCATGCAACATTCCTGCAACTGTTTTGTTCCTAGTGTGCACTATACCTTACTGTTCGAGTTTATATGGTCGTTTGCTTAATATTTACAAACAAACAAATATCCTGTATTATGCAGAATGGAACAGAGAAAGTTCTGCTTTTAGCTGCAAAACATCCTTCATTTTTTAGTACCAACCAATAGTTTTCCTTTTTTTCTTTTCTTCAATCCTGACGCCTGATTCCAGCCCATGTCAAATTTATAGTAGACTGTATGGTTACTGATTTCTATTATAAGTAACTGTTAGTTTTTCACCTATAGTAAATGAATGCAAACATTTACAGAAATCATTTTAAAATACGGTTCATTAATAAAATACCTGAATATTACTATACCTTTACACAGGCTCTAATTTTGGTTCTCTGAGACAAATAAAAATATTATAAACAGTATTGCATGGGGTTAATTATAGTCATGACTAATGGGCAAACATCATGAGTAATAAGGTATTTATACAAATAGTTGAAATTTGTTTACAACACTAAACGTAAGAGTTCTCCAGATTTCATTTACCTCTTCATCAGTACATTCCTCTACTTTATTTTTTACCGGATTTTATATTTTTGTATTGTATTTCATGTGTTTATTGACTTAATGGAAAATTCACACATGCAATGCATTATTTTAAAATATGTGCTGATTTTAAGTCAAATAAGTGCAATATATGATGGCACCACGTGCAAGTTACACGTGAGCAAATATAGTGTTCTTTTTACTTCACTGTACTAACGTTTTACTAAGTTAGTAATACAACATTTTACTTACCATCTGTGAGGCCACACAATGTGAAGAATATTATCACCAATTTCAACTGTATTCTCTTCTTCTTGTCTAGCAATTGCTTTAATTGGGAAATACAGCACCCTGCACTTTTTATTAATTTTCTCTTTTACGTTTTTTGGTCTATAATCAGGCTGAAGTTTGAAAAATTGTTTAATTGACTCTAAAAATGAATTCTGATTATAATTTGAGTTGAAAATCACTTCATCTGCAACAAGACTGAAAATTTTAAATAAAATATTATTGCACATTCTTTAATATATACGGTATTTGGTTAATTTTTATACACAGTCATTTCATTACAACTTAAATGATATCTGATTGCTATTGTAACATAACAAAGTGTTACATAATCTAGGCGTGTACCAAAAGAATAAATAAGTACACGAAAGTAATATAAGTGAATAATTTATGATGAGAGTAGCAAAGAAGAGAAGGACCAACGAAGAAGAAAGGAGGACCACAAGAAGCAGTAAGGAATACACTGCATGACACTACAACAAATACTATGACTGACTCTTAACTAATGGACAAGCCAAGTTCACTATAAGCTGTCAAACAAGCCAGTCAATGACATAAATGTAAAATCACATGTTTATAAAAGTAATTAAAGAATGACAAGAATAATATAATATCAGCAACAGCATTTGGCTGAAAATAAATGAACCATGACCAGTAAATAACAATGCCTATGACTAAGACTAGCTATGGCCACAATGTAAAATTAAAACTTACATTACAATCCCAAATGTAATATTAAGAAGTAAGAATACTTGTAAGAGGAAACCTTATATGAATAAGTTACTTCCTCATTATACCAAATGTAACTAATGACCATTATTAAGGCATAAACCGATGCTAAAGGTATGCCTAAACGAATGATTGTCAGTGAATTAATAAGTAGAAAGGACTACTAGTGTACATAAAGTTTACTGAACGATCATTATAAATAAATGTAACAGTGAATATCACCGCTCAATTATTAATGAGTCACATTAAGTTGAGTAGGATAAACAAAATGTAATTAGAAAGTAAGGATTATTCATAGTAATGTATCACCTTAGTTAAGCTAAGATTTAATAATTGTATTCAATAAATAGATATTAAGTATAACGACGAATGTGTTAGTGTTCCGACAAAGACGTTTAAAAGAAAACGCGATGTGAAACACTAAATAGAAATAGATAGGGAAGAATCGTATTTGGCGTCACTAGCAGACGACAGTGCGAAACCATGTTTCTGAACATTATTTATTAGCAATGTCAGAGAAAGTGCGATTAAAACCAGTGTTAAGTCATATCAAATTAAAGTTCATAAACTATTCTTTAATTTGATAGTAATAAACTTGCGATCGCAACTGTAATAAGTGCGTAGCGTGCGTTAGCATCATTTGTAATTATAAAGTGAAAAATTGGTTGGGTAATAATAACAACACATCCAACTGTCAATCAAGTTCGCCAAATGACGGTTAGAAAACAATGCGTCATTTTTGTAACGTCTGGTGGAGCCAATCAAAAAATAGCTTATTAAACGAATTCATCACCTAAGCCCCATGAAGCAAGGGGGTATATAATCCAAAACCAAGCGAAACCGTTACACTTTTACATTCATCATCGCGAGCGAGAGGTTGTCGCTCGTCACCACAAAATACATTAATAACTTAGAGTATCATGTAAACAGTGAATCCATTTAACCATTTCGTCAAGACAAATAACTACACAACAATTTATCAACAGGAAGTGCATCGATGTGAAGTAATTATTTTTATTTTGTGCGCGATATTTAGAACAAGAGAAAGATTATTAACCAGTATTTAACTTAGTCCGAATTTAGTTAGAAGAGGACGATTATTCTCTGTTCTTAGTTCGTGTGCAGTGTAATGAACCAGGGTCACTATAATCCGACCGCTGGAGTGTTTGAAATAAATTTTAATCTATAAGATTAAAATAAAAAAGGTAACGTTGTGACAATTCATTTCATTAATCTGTGTGCACTTGTATTTCTTCAACACAAAATTTGTACTGACGCAAAAACATCAAAACTTTCTATCTGTTACACTGTGATCAAATTTATTTAGCGGATTTGGTAATGCCACGTAAGATTTGTATTAGTCTTAAGTGATAAAAAATATTGGTAATAATTAAGTTAGCGTGACCAACGCATAACCTAGAAATAGGTACGAATTTTAAAAAAAGAGGCCGAATTAGTAAATATTGTCATTAACTTCTGTATAGGCATAAAGTAGTTCTTTCTTGTATTTACAAGAGCTTACGCCCGAGATATAAAATAATATTTAATTAAAGTTAATCTGGTAATAACCAGAAGAGTTGTTTGTTCTATCTGAGCTAGTTCGTAGGGTAAAAGAACGAAGTAATTGCAATTTTATGTTAATGTATCTATCATACTTGTAATTGTTTGAATTTATTCTCAAGGGTAACAATAAAACCCGTTTGTTATCAGCGTAAACTTTGACTCTATTTATTTCAAGGAGTGAATTAATAATTAACTTTGAACACAAAAATAACTCTGAAGAGAGGTTGTATTTCGTTAGATTTGAATTGCCATAAGTGCAATAAGCATTAATACAAATTTTAAAGAAAAATTAGCAAATATTTAATCTCATTAATTGGTTTTTCATGGGATTTTCCTGAAATAAACCCGTGTGGCGCCCTTATTAAACAAGGAGTGATCTAACCTTGTCAGTAAAGCAAGCTGGTTTTAAATCCATCTTGGCAGCTTATTAATTACTATAAGTGAACTTCAGAACTTCTAGAATCACGATCAGGTACGTGAAAGTATATTATTATAAATTTTTGTTGTCCAGACGAGACTTAACATTACGTACTTTGACGACAGTTAACCTAGAAGAGGAGTTTCGCTGCCAGATCGACGCTATGGCTACCTTCATCAGTCGACCAGCGATTAACGCTTTATTCACTAAATTGATCAACCATTACTATTCAAACAGTATTACTGCATTTATTTTTTAAAAGAATTCTTTTAAAATTTGTGATGGTACAATCATGGTACATTTCATAATATACTAAAATATGGTAAAGAGATCATAAATATTGTATTTTCCTATTTTTTGACATACCCAATCCAACCTCAAACACCCGATATAGAATTTACGGTGAGTGGACTATATTACAGTATTTGCCAGGATTTGACTAATTCATGACAAAAAACGGTGTCACATCACAAAAACAGTGTGCAGTTATTGAGATAAGCAGAGCCAAGCCTTCGTTACGTCAGAGGCGGAGAATGTGTTGACAACTACAAACAGCGATGTCAACAATTTAGACAAAGGAATGTGACGTCAATACACCCCACTTCCGCAGATTTCAACCAGAAATTGCCGTCATTTCATCTGCAGCTCTGATTTGAGCCGGCCGGCCGCCCATTCACTTACGAGTGAATTTTAACTTTTTAGACCACTGTAGGTGGTTAATAAACAGTATAATATCTACTATCAAAATGTATTAAGGAAAGTAATAGTTCGGTTTGGTGTAGGCGTCCTCGACCGATTAAATCGTTCGTAAACAAGATCGACGTATAGAATCGGTCCCACGACGGTGGGTTACGTGGGTTGACCAAAGGTGTCCCGTCAAGCGCAGTAAAATACACCGATTGTGCCGATATACGAACGAAACTGGCAGTGCGAGGAAGCCAACACGGAAATTGGTGAGAGCGTTCCTTATATATTTTGAATCCTTTATTTCCCAATATATGTTATTGTAGAAATCAATCATTTAACAAATTATTCAAAATTTCAATCTAAATTTAAGGAGCTCCAAAATTTAAATAAGTTGTACCATGATAATGAAAGGGTGAGTGGTTGTGTGCGTGCATAATTATTCTAAGTGCTGGGTTGAGCACCACTATATAAATATAAATATATACATGTTATTATTGTATAATCATTTAATCATATAATCATTAAACTTAATCAAATTTATTATTACACATTATGTTTTTGGAAGGGTTACAGTTGGTTTTAAAAAATGTTATGTAACAAAGTAAAGAATAAAAAGGGGTATTTCATTGGTAACAATTAGAACAGCTGTTTTGTTATTTCAAGCAATTTCCGTTTCCTATGACTTCGCGTAACGAACTTCTGGCCCATGACTTAGTTAATTGCATAGATGGCGTCTTAGTTTTTGTATACATAACCACATTTGTGAGATATATCGTATTTATAAATTCAAAAATAACGTAACTGTACAGGTGGCGCCCGAACAGGGACATTAGGTGGTATTATTTAAACATATTATTACCTAATGTACGCCTAGAAAGAACGGAACAAATTGCTTGAGGTAACGGAGACAAAATTTTATAATTCGTAAACATAACCCCACAATTAGGTTATACAATTGTATGCATGCGTGCATTACACAATTGCCAAAATGAGTACTAATGACAATATTACGTTAGAAATAGGTACAACTAATGTAAATTTGACTGGTGAGATGGATGTACAAACACCTCAAACTAGTCAGATTGACGAGGTGCATACGCCTGTATCTGTAGCAATAACGAAAGTCAATACATCCATTTCAACTAGTTTAGATAGTAAGCAGGATGAAACTAATGCAATGATGCAACTTTTATTAAATAAATTTGACAGTTTTGATAAAAAACTAGATGAACAGAAAATCGATTCTAATATTAAATTCAATGAATTAAAGAATGAAATAAAAGTGAGTCACGAAAAACTTATTAAAAAATGTGACCAGCTGATTACAAAATTAGATAAGTTACATGTGGTAGAAAGTAAATTAGAAAGTCAGAAAGTACTAGATAGTAGTACCCAGCAAAATGCTGTACTGGATAACCTATTTAAAACTGATAATTCCAAAAATGAATGTACTCTAGATAATACAAATAATACAGGTAGTAAGATTGTGGTGGTAGAAGAGGATAAACATGATAATGAAAATATAATGCATGACAATGAAATATTTGAGTTTATGAAGTCAGAAAGAAAGTTGAGAGAAAGTATTTTAGTACAAGGAATGCAGGGGGTAGAATTTTCTTTTAATGTTGTATTAGGGGGTGAAGACAAGTCTTCATGTAGTTTGATAGACGATAGTTCTACAAATAAAGTTTCTTTTAGTTTTTGTGTACCTAAGAGGTGCAACGATTTTATGATAGGGACCCTTGTATATTTGGAGAGAGAAAGTGTATTTTGGTGTTATGGAGAGAAATGTATTAAGAGAGAAAGTATAGAGAGATATTGTGAGAGTAAGAGAGTAATAAAAATATTTAAAGTAAAAAGAAATTACAGACAACTGTTAGAAAGGTTAGGGTTATATGTGGTATATGAAAATGATGACTACTTACCTGATAATAACAATAAATTGAAAATAACAAGAAATGAGAATAAAGACATTAGGTACTTACCTGTGGTGGAATATTATGGGGATAATTATAGTATAAACCGATTAATGACATATGATACTAAGACAAACGGAACTCTACTTGATAGTAACTGGAAGTATTTGATTAATAACAATTGCATACAGGAATATAAATATAATGTTGCAAATAATAAAATCTATGTATTAAATAAGAATTTATATAGACCTAAGATTCGTTTATTGTTTAATGATGGTGGATAGACTGTTATATTGTGAAATGAACATTAATTAATAATATGAAAAGTGGTTTTGAATTGGACTGTTATGGACTGATTTTGAGTAATGACACAATAATGAAGTTGGAGTGTATATTTTTATTGTATTAACTGTATTTATCCATGTATTTTGATGTGTATTATGTATTACAGGTACCCCAGTGTGTATTATTATATATTCTATATATGTAACATGTTTAATAATAATATTTTAATTAATTACTAATGAATAATAATGAATGTTTAAATAATTATTATATTTGAATTTTGAAAAGAGGTATTGTTATAAGTAGGTAAGAGAGGAATTTTATAAGAGAATTGTCAATGATTACAGTAAGGTAAGTGTTTAAACAGGAATAGAGCCTTGGTATAGATAAAGTGCAGGTGAGTAATGCAATTAATGTAAATGGAGTTAGAAAGATAAGAATTTTAAGAAAATACAAAGAGAATTATTAAATAGTTAGGGACACAGTAGTTAGTGATTATTTGTAGAGAAGGTGTTTAAGTAAAGGTACATACATATATTTATTGTTGATGAATTCTGTAGTGGGGGTGAGGTGATAAAGAGTAGCCAACCAATAGTGTTGTGGCAGGTATTAGCATAAATTTAAGGGAGTGTTTGCCGAATTATATGGAAGGGCAAAAATATTAGAGATGTATATAGCCAGTTAGGGAACACTCAACCCAGTGCAAAGACGAGCGGTGCCATAAGATTTAAATGAAAGTAGTAATGGAGTATATAATTGAGATATTGGTGTCAATGGTAGGTAAATTTGATGGTTAGTTAGAAGAAGGTGAGTAAAATTATATAATGAAGCATAGTGAATATAGGAGTTATCCAGACTAAACAGATATAGAAGGTGAAAGGTTAGGTAGTTAAGGAGGTAGAAAGTTCAGAGGAGAGAGGTAGTAGAAAATGAATAATGAAATAATAATGTAATATGAATAGTAACAATAAGTTCAAAATGTATTTTATTATTATAAATAAATAAATTTGATGTTTAATTAATAACTGAAATGGTAAATTTTAATTTAAATACAACTTTTAAGTAAATTATACAAATGTTAATGCATATCTTAGATATGATTAAATATGATTGAGTGTTTAAAATGTATTATTAATATATCAGTGTTAATTATTAATGTATTATGTATTTATTTGAAAACTTTTTAACATGATGTTATAATATGTGTAGGAAGAAAAAAAAAATTTTTAAATGGCGCTGTTAATAATATTTATCAGCCAAATAATTAACTGTTAATAATAATAATAATAATAATAATTTTATTTTTGTTTTATCATGCACTAAGAGTATTCAATAAATAAATATATAGAGTTATTAATTCTTTTATAATTTGTTTTTCTCCAGATTTGGGAGATTATAATGTGTAATTTTCTTATTATATTTTCAATTATATCTTATTCAATTTTGGTATAATATTCTTTTTAATTCTTGAAGATTATAATATATAATCTTATAATTTTATTAAGCATACTAAAAAATATTAAGCCAACCCAGTGCTTATTGGCACAAACCAGCACTTAGCTAAGGGGAACCAGATCAGTTGAGGATGGAGTGATTCAATAAGCCACTATATTAATATTTTTTATAAATTGTTTCAGTGTTTGGGGTGTGACAGCGGTCCTGAGCTGGCCAACGCGTCAGAGCAGGGGCGTTAAGAGCCTAAGTGGCCTTATGGTGTTGGGATCTCGCAGGAGAAGTCCAGTAAGGTCATGAAGGTACGGTCCTCATCACCAGACCAAGGGTGAGTTATTGTTATTTTTTATATAAAATTGTAAGGGGGTTGTGGCGACTTGTCCTGACTGATCCCTTTAGGAAGTATGAAAGGGTCAATGAAAGTTTGTGTGCTTCGTCACACCATCTTTCATTGAGGGGGTTTTGTGATGGTACAATCATGGTACATTTCATAATATACTAAAATATGGTAAAGAGATCATAAATATTGTATTTTCCTATTTTTTGACATACCCAATCCAACCTCAAACACCCGATATAGAATTTACGGTGAGTGGACTATATTACAGTATTTGCCAGGATTTGAACTAATTCATGACAAAAAACGGTGTCACATCACAAAAACAGTGTGCAGTTATTGAGATAAGCAGAGCCAAGCCTTCGTTACGTCAGAGGCGGAGAATGTGTTGACAACTACAAACAGCGATGTCAACAATTTAGACAAAGGAATGTGACGTCAATACACCCCACTTCCGCAGATTTCAACCAGAAATTGCCGTCATTTCATCTGCAGCTCTGATTTGAGCCGGCCGGCCGCCCATTTACTTACGAGTGAATTTTAACTTTTTAGACCACTGTAGGTGGTTAATAAACAGTATAATATCTACTATCAAAAAGTATTAAGGAAAGTAATAGTTCGGTTTGGTGTAGGCGTCCTCGACCGATTAAATCGTTCGTAAACAAGATCGACGTATAGAATCGGTCCCACGACGGTGGGTTACGTGGGTTGACCAAAGGTGTCCCGTCAAGCGCAGTAAAATACACCGATTGTGCCGATATACGAACGAAACTGGCAGTGCGAGGAAGCCAACACGGAAATTGGTGAGAGCGTTCCTTATATATTTTGAATCCTTTATTTCCCAATATATGTTATTGTAGAAATCAATCATTTAACAAATTATTCAAAATTTCAATCTAAATTTAAGGAGCTCCAAAATTTAAATAAGTTGTACCATGATAATGAAAGGGTGAGTGGTTGTGTGCGTGCATAATTATTCTAAGTGCTGGGTTGAGCACCACTATATAAATATAAATATATACATGTTATTATTGTATAATCATTTAATCATATAATCATTAAACTTAATCAAATTTATTATTACACATTATGTTTTTGGAAGGGTTACAGTTGGTTTTAAAAAATGTTATGTAACAAAGTAAAGAATAAAAAGGGGTATTTCATTGGTAACAATTAGAACAGCTGTTTTGTTATTTCAAGCAATTTCCGTTTCCTATGACTTCGCGTAACGAACTTCTGGGCCATGACTTAGTTAATTGCATAGATGGCGTCTTAGTTTTTGTATACATAACCACATTTGTGAGATATATCGTATTTATAAATTCAAAAATAACGTAACTGTACAAATTATTATAACTTTTATTCATTATAATCGACTTTAAATTGTAATTTAACTTCAATTTCAAATCGAAATCAAAACACATTTAAAATTTTTTTAACACACGTAATCTAGTTTCTATTACACTATGTAATAGTTGTGCAAGTCTTATGAGTGTGTTAAGACATCTTTGGATGGACCTGAAAGAAACGGGCATTGCACCCTCCAAAATAATCTTTTGGTCTTCTACATGATCTTCACAAACAATGCTTTGCTTTAATAAGACATCCACTCGGCACTTGGTTTACCATGGTAAATATCAGTATGTCAGATTAACATAAAAAAATCTATCTTGTACACATATTTATATAGACCTTGAGACTCTCCATTTAGTATCAAATAAATTTGTCCCTAGTTCGGACACCATTGAGACTCTACACTTTGTAATTTAATAAAATTTTGATGCATAATGTATTCAAATACCATCAATTTCCAAAATTCTTACCTTCATAGGGATCCAGGGTTCTATACGCGAACTCGTGACCTGTAAGAGTGGTTATTGGGTTGCATTACGTAATAAATCTCTACTCTCATTTATCAACTTTAAACCAATTCGTTTATTTACTAACTTTAACATCTCTATCTGCTTTCTTTCTCTTTATATTCTTTACAAAGTTATTACTGACTCTTATTCCATTTTCAAAACAAAACCAATATTAATGAACTTAATTATTAAAGTAGCTATATCTTTATTATACAAGACGATCCAGCACTTCGCTCACTCTCTCTCTCTCATACTTTTCACCCCCCCCCACGAATAAGAGATCTCTTTAATATTGATTCATTTTAGCGGGTCTGTGTATACTGTAATATTAATTTATAATTGAAGGTATTAAATGGTACTCATCCTGCTCGTTGTTGCGCCCACACTGTTTTACGCTTGAATGTCCGAAAGATAATTTGAGCTGTTTATAATTTAGTAATCTTACTTCTGAATTGTTGTTGTTGCACTTTTATATCACCACATTTTCACAATATTTTGGCTCGCGAGCACTTTTACATTGAACCGCGCGGTTCGATAGTATGACGCTAAGTTTTACAGCATGTTGGTTCAATTTACTCTCCACCGTTTCTTAACACAATCTAGATAATGTTTATGCCTAGTCGGTTGTTTCACATTGTTTTTGAGTACCTTTTTGGTGAACCGCACGTTCACGCAGCTGCGCGGTTCCGATGTTAGAAGCCGACTGACTCTAAGTTGTGTTTTTAAAATGGCCAGTGCCACTCTAAGCGTGGCAACTTGCCTTCTGATTGGACGGGCGAGCGTCTCGTGATTTCTCGTACTATTGCAGGCAGCGGCAAGGAAAACTGTGCATGCTCTTCACTCTGTCAAAATCGGCACACACGCTCGTACACATTCCGATGCTCCAGACTTCGTCGCACCTCGCCTGGCTTATGGATAGACTGACAACTGGGTGTTCACAAAAGTTACGCTTTGGTTATTAAAACCGGGGCTCAGTGTGGGTGACTCCACTCATTACAATTATTAAGGAATAAAAATAAACCCCATAGTTTGTCCCGTTACAATACCCCCCCCCCCAATGAGAGGTTTTCTGTCGAAACAGAAAAACTCTCATTGCCTAAAACCCTAAGAGGATCAGCTAGAATATGGCGCCATTGACCCCCTTTCATTCCTTAGTAAAATCATGGGTAACTTACCCCCCTAGTCTGGCGACTATGGCTGCACCTGAATGACCTTACTGGAATTCCCTTGTTGAGATCCCAACCCGCAAAGTCAGATAGGCACCCGCCACAGTATCACCAGGCTCTGTAACATTCAAACAAAATGTCAATAATTGGACTACCACTAAACCAGATCCTTAACTGATTTATTTCCCTCTTAGACATACTGGATTGCCTTTAGCAAAGTACTGGTTGCGTATATATGTGCCTTCTTAATACAAATATACTACATTCCTATTTCACAAAAACTTAACCTCAATATACACATTACCAACTTTAGGTTAAGACTAACATTTCCTCTTTGCATCTAACTACAATTCACTAGCATTATACGTTTTACTTCAATTTATATCACTCAAACATTTTAACTGTTTATCTGGCATTATTATTTCAGATCAAAAATTAAATTATTCAAATTTCAATCATTGCATTTTCATCAGTTATCATTTATTTTATAATTCAAATCAAAATAAATCTAAGTTCATTACCAAAATTCACATTTTAATTTAATTAAAACCGTTTCAATTAATTACTTTTAATTGCATTATTCAAAACGATTCAGTTAATTTAATTTCATCTTGTATTTATTTACTTTCATAATGACATTTATCTATCATTTTCTATAACCTCCAAATCCAAACTAATCAAAACAATTTACTACCAGAATTTCTATCCTTTTTAAATGAATTTAAGTTTCATCATAAACATTCCTAGTTATACATTGCTAATGAAAAAAAATCAAAAACTTATTACTATTATCAAATCAATTACCATTATATACCGATTACACCATGCATCAGCTGATGTCTTATCAGCCTATGTACATAACCTTACTCTAAGTACCTTTAACATATGTAAACCAAATACAAAATTATCTACAATATACTTCATTAAATGTTCTTGTTAACCACCAAATTGTTACAGTAGTACGTTCGGTATTCAAAACCATTAACTCTCATCATTAAAAATTAACTTTCTTTTAATACAACACAAAGTATAACCATTACAAAACAGTAATTGAGTCACAACAATAACAACCTCTCTAATCAGAGCAAAGCAAACTCGATTTCACCATTAGTACGGTCAAGTAATTCCTAACTGAATATTCAGTTATACATCTTCTTCTACATCATTTTATCATAATATGATAAATATTACCCCCCTAACCCAGTTACAATTAGGTAAATAAGCTCATGGGGATACTGGTTTTGGTATTTACGTTTACATAAATGCTATATTTATGTTCGTGGCTTGTAACGGCCAGCTTCTTTCCACACACTCTATTGCTTAATGATATTGGACTGTAGCACCTATTTGCGTCCACAAGAACTGAAGTTTTTTAGGGTGTAGACGCTGCCTACACCGTTCTTGCTTCAGCGTTACTACAAAACACTCGGCATTACTGATGTCCGAGGACACCATTAATCCTACTAAAATTTAGTTATATGCCCTTAAGACGGTCTACCATCCCATTCGATGGATAGCCGCTGTTCCATAGTCATGGTGATTCCCCTTATTTACCTCCCGATTAATTTCTAAAATCACCAATTTTGAAAATAATAACAAGTATGGCTAGGGTACAATAAGCCTAATCACCTTGTTACCAATAATCCAAATCCACGGTCAGGGTTCGGTGATGCCGTGACTGCCCGAAAGTGGGGAATCACATTTAAAATACACAATACATGTTGCATATAAATATATACCTAAGAGATATTTTATATCTAATCCCAATCATAGCATACTCAATTAAACATCCTATTCTTCTCATAATCAACATAACACAACATAATAAACTCTCAACATGAACATTATCATTGTTACATTAACATAAACATTTCAAAATTAAATTTGACTAAAAATTCCACACCTTACCTAAGTTAAATTCTTTCAAACTCATTTAATTTCATTATTAAAACATCAATTTCATTATAAAATTCATACCGACATATGGTCAATCATTCTATCAAATAAACACATGATTACTGTCATAAACTCAAAACTATGAACATTTATCACAACAAATATAACGTACATAACCATATGTACCTTCTGATACATTGCAATAACAATATAACTCAATACCTAAACACATTTTGTTTAATCATTTACTATTTATTATAAAATCTAAATCTCAGAAAAATCATTTAAATTTACTACCAAACTTCATCTACATAACATTTTAAATTAATTTAATTCATCTCCACTTATTTAATTCAATCAGTTTTTTAAAACACCAAGTTACTTTAATCACATTATTCAAAACAATTTTAATTCCGTTAATTTCATTATAAACTTCACAATTACTCTCGTTATTTATTTAGTCTGGCAAAATATTATTATTATTATTATAAAATCAATCCCTACTACGCACATACACTGTTTACATAACATACAGAGTACAACATAACCTATTGCAGAAATACATTTAACCTCACTACAAATTTATCTACACTTTTTCCATCATATCATGTTATTGTTTACCACAAATCATTTCATAATTCAGTCCATTTCAAAAACCACTACACTCACATAATTCAATGTTCATGAACAATACTCTTTACCCTCCATCATCAAACAATAATCTTTTCTTAATAAAACACAATTCATTTTTATTTACTTATATTTTATTATTATTATTATTATTATTATAATAAGTATACATTTAAAATTTTTCCGTTATACCCATGTAATAATCTACTGGACTATCCCACATTATTATCAAATCATATAACCTGTCTACATCAGTAATTCTGGTCTTGTCACCGTCAGTATTACTATCTGTCACCCTCAAGCATTTTATCCTTTCCTTATTTTCTGAGTCATCTACTATTAATATCCCACGTCTATGTACAGGTAAGTATTCAATATAATTATCAACGTTATCATCATCTATTGCTGCACCATTCTCACAACAAGGTAAGTGCTTTATTTTATTCACTCTCTCACTGTTTATTCTCTTTAATAATTCTTCATAACTTCTAATAACATTAAATAACACCACCTCTCTCTCTCTCTCTCTCTCTCAACGTGAATAATTCTATCTCTCTCACTCTCTCAAAATCGCTTACACAACCCCAATTTTCCTTTCTCTCTCTCAATCCACACAAAGGGCAACACAATACTATCATAACACATCCTGGCTTTTCCAGGGAACTCATGATACACAGGGGACCTACTTAGAGACACCTCATCTCTCACATAACTACTGGAGGAAACTCCGTCCTCATAAATCACTAGTGGAGCCCTTACTCCACTTAAACGACAGGGAAAATTTGCCCTCTGCCAACCTAACCTCTCTTCACACTCTCTTTCAATCTTATCAACATTTAGTGATCGAAATTTTAAAAAATTTTAATTTCTCGATCAAGTGGCACACACTCGAGTTGACGGACACAAGCCCAGGTCGTAAATAATGACGAATTAGGGACACGTCAGACCCGACGCCAGTGCGAAGACAAGGAAAAAACGTCTGTGTACACGACACAATAAGAATTTAAGGAACGTCGTTGACAGCTCAAAGTTTGTTACAATTTACAACACCTAGCGAACGAAACAAAGACTTAGTCCAGCTGCCTGGTTACGCAGAAATGAAATGGAACACATGCTGTGGGGGTGAGTTGTAACGAGCACAAATAAGAAAGGCTACACCCAGCTACAAAGGGGTACAGAGAAATCTCGACAAACACATAAACAATAGAACGTAAACTTAGTGAATACTGAAAGTACGCCCTGCCCAGCATGAAAACAAACTATGACAGCTAACTGAAATTTACGACTAGAAAGCGTGGGATTCGACTAGGTACGTCTCCAGCGAAGAGTTGATAATCGGCGGAACGAACGAAGAGTAAATTGAACAATTGACCAGGACACTGCAGGCTGTTAACAAAAGCTAAGTCAGAGAACCTCGTCACATTGAAACAAAGGTTGACAGACAGGCAAGGGAATTGCTCTAGTTTCTAAGAATCTGTACAACGTTCATCGCATGGAATATTCCGGGGATGTCGGCGACCAACCAGCATTGGGCATCTTCTTAAGGAACTCGTGGAGAGAGTAAGAAGGGTTCGAACGACGAATCGGGAAACCGATGACGAGATCTGCAGAGTAGTAGGAATTTAAAGGACCTATCGCCAATCCGAAAGGGCGTGGAAATATAGAATTTGGCCTTATGGGTAGTATGTTTGAAAAAAACTGTTTGCGAGGACGCGGAGCGGCAGTCAGTAATAAGTAATAAGTCTGTAAGTAACTCAGTAAGTTAATACGACAGTAAGACAGTTGGTTATAGTAGTAGTTGGAGCGGTAATACAGTTAGCAATTGAAATAGTTTGTGCGACTTACCGAACTTTTAACTCGGTGACTTGTAACCATGTTGCGGTCATAAGTGAACTTAGACATACAATACAATCTCAATTACACAAAAGTCTGTTCGACAGTTGTATGTGTTCTGATAAGCTACAGTGCGTACAAACATAACTATCATTAAATATCAGTGCGTACGCGACTTTAAACTACGACCGACATACAACATAATAATATAAGTGATTAACATTCTGAGAGTATAACAGTGGGTGACAATTCAAACACTATTACATCATAATGATTCGCTATGTTGAACATTTGAACTGAATGAACTATACCGAACACAATTACGCACATAGAATACACTACGTCCAAGATAGATGAAATAGTTAATTATGAACACGCACACAGCAAACTCTAAGAATAATTCATCTTAATGACGATAGTGACATCTTCACACTTGAACTCAAACACTCGACACCAGCGGAGGTACAACAACACAATACACATAACGCGAGTGGAAATTAGTGAAGTGAAGTGTTCTCCAATTAACAAGGATTAGGATGTACGACGAGTCCACCAGCGGATGTCATCTTACGCCGATGGAATGTTGGATAAACCCTTTTGCAAGATAAGCCTTTATGTTTATTAAATCTTAGTGATACATATACTACTGCACTGTCTCGTCTTTTCAAAGAGCTACTCCCGAGAGATTTTGTAAAGTTATATAAATCATAAATCTTATAAAGTAATATTAAAGTAATTCATCTGAGCATAATGAACGCATTTAGCTAGGGATAAAATATATTTGATTGTTTATTGTTGTATATGTATATTATTTGTTGTATTTGAATGTACCATATGTTTGTGTTTTCAGGAAACAACGAACGAATATTATTGTATTTTGTTATTATGTGTTTTAATTATGTATTTGCAGGACATAGTAACTTACTTAACTAACAATATAATAAATAAGTAATTATTTTTATATACTTAAATCTTGCGTTCATTATTGCAAATTAACCTCGACAATTAATTTATCACATTCTAAGCATATACATAAAGAGTCTCAGAGTTATGCTAATTATCAATGGACACAACCAAATCGACCATTGAAATGTCCGATTAACCGGCTCATACAATCATATTGATTTAACAACTATGTTGAGTCTAATCCGACAAATATAAGTTACTTGCATATGTGTATTAACATTAATGTCAATTACAACTCTGTTTGAATACATACAATTAGTACACGAAGTTAATTAGACCCAATTTACCAATTTATAATTGGATCATTCAATAATAATCATAATTAGCATAATCACACTAAATATAAATGGCACGGCAAACATAATTACTCAATTAATTGCCAATTCCGTTTATATACATTAAATATAAATGGCGCCCAACGTGGGGCAAAAGAGAGCAGGCAGTAGTATTTAGATTAATTAAAATAATATAATACATAAGATATTAGTAGTGTAAGGTTAGCTTGACTGGTAACTGGATGATAACGCGAAGCAAAGCTAAAATGGCTAGCGGTAGTTCAGACAGCATGGACTTTGACGTTAACAACCAGTTAGGCGTACCCGACAACGGCGAAGAAAATTCATCGGTCGAACCAAATATGACTGAGGAGACGTCAGAGGTTAGAGCGCGGGGACAGGAGTCCCAACAACAAGGAGAAGTCACATTACAATCATTGATGGACTTCATGAGCAAGAAGTCTGAAGAGAACAGAAGAGAACAGAACGAAAAATTCGAGAAGCAGAAGGAAGAGACTAATGAAAGCTTCCAGGTAATTAATGAGAAATTCGATCAACAGAGTGAAAAGCTCAACACACTAGAAGAAAAATTAGATAATCACAAAGAAGACGTCAGACGACAGATGGCCGAACAACTCGCGCAAATACGAGCGGAAATGCGTGACTACAAGGCCAGTTGTGACGACAAAATAAGTGAAGTCCTGAAGAAACAGGAGGACGCTACAAAAGAATTAAAAGATGACACCACCAAGAGGTTTGATGAAGTGTGGGAGACCCGAGAGTCGGATCGTCAAGAAGTCAAGAACCTTGCACAGAACACACAAACCAGTACAAAAAAGGTTCACAATAAGTTAGAACTACATATCAACAATAACCAGAAGAAACAAGAAGAACTGAAGACCGAAATATATCACACACTTCGACAGCAGCAACAAGAAATAGGTGAAACCAACAACACACTGCAACAAAAAATCGATGAAGTAGACGGCCGACAAAAGACGACAGAACAGAAACTTGACGAAAACGTCAAAGAGAAGACAACCCACATTCAAGAACTAAGGTGTCAATTAGAAAGACTGCGGCGACAGATAACCGAAGGGGAGTCTGGGCCTAACAGGACAGTCAACGGGCAAGTACAGGTGGAGCTTAAGTACGACGGAACCGACAGATTCCCGATGGAGTTCCTGAAAGAATTGTCGGAGTTCCAAGAAATGTATTACCCAAACAGTGACATCAAATGGATCGGTAAGCACTTAGAGAAGGACGCGAGTATATGGTGGCGCATAATCCGGGACCAAATAAACACCTTCGAAGAGTTCAAGGTAGCATTCACGTTGAAGTATTGGGGATTAGAGACAAGACATTATTCGTGACAACCTCGAATACGGAAAATTTGAATGGCACGGACCGGTTACGGCTATCCAATATATTGAAAGAATCCTTTTAGAAAGCCGACAATTAACTCCCGCACTGACTGACCGCCAACTTATAAGGAAAATCTCGAGGCATTTTGGGAGAGATCTGCAGATCGCTGTTATCACACGCGGGATCACCACAATACCTAACTTTGAAGCCTTAATCACTGAGTATACAAGTATTCAGTCAAACAGTACAGGCAACAGGCGGATGCAATATCGGTCACCTAATGAAAGGGAAACCGGAACTAGCGACCGACCCAGTGGGAGCTTTGTAAACAAAAACGAGGGTGACAGAAAACAGGTTTGGCAGGGGAGGCCACACGGTAACCGTTACGAAGGCAAGCAATACGGTGGGATGAACACTGTTGAGTTCATTAACTCTAAGCCAAGCACGAGCCAGGCGACTGACGACAATAACTCAAGGTCGAACAACGACCAAAATAGCAAAAAAAAAAACACCCCTGCACAGCGAACGACTTAGTTTTTGTCAACAAAAACAACCTCACCAATAATGTCAGCATTTTATTACCAGACCTGAGGGATGACCTGCTACAAGAATACGACGAGGACATTCATAAACAGATATTAAAATGTCCCGAAGTACTCATTAAGTTCAACAATGACATTAAGGTTTTGGCACTTATCGACACCGGCTCTGTTATTAACGGGTTATCAGAAGAGTGGTTCAACGCAAATAAAAGGGACATTGAACCATATGAAATTTTACCTATGACGAATTCCTCATCATTAGTGCTGTTGGGAATAAGTCCAAACTAATCAGAAAACAGATACTGTGCGACATTGAAATTGACGGGATCAAGAATGAATGTGTTTTCTTAGTTATACCTGACCTTATTAAGCAATGTACATTAGGGATAAGTTTTTTACAGGAGGTGGGATGTCGCATCGACATCGGTAATAAGAAAATAGAATTAATGAACGCAGCTGATGAAGAGGTGCACGCCGTACCCACCATGAACATAGAACTACTGAATAATGGAGAAGAAGAAGAAATCTTGAGGAACATCGACGAGAAGATAGCAAGCATGGATTGTCAAGACGAAGAAATATTGGAACGATTGAGGGAAATACTTATTAAGAATAGAAGAGTGTTCAGGGAATGCCCGGGGAGGATAGAAGGATACGAGCATGAATTTCAAGTTACGGACAGGACGCCCTACTTTCAACGGGGTTGGCCTGTACCACTTGCATATAAAGAAAAAGTAAAGGACGAGATTGATAGGATGCTGCGGTACGGAGTGATTGAACGATGCACGAGCCCATTCATAAACCCACTCGTCACAGTCATCAAAAGAGATGGAAGGGTCCGTTTATGCCTAGACGCAAGAAAGATAAACGGCGTTACGATTCCCGATTATGAAGGCGTTTCCCCAATCAACAAAATTTTGGCAAGATGTAGTGAGATGCGCTACCTATCTACCATCGATTTGTCCAGCAGCTTTTGGCAAGTGCCATTGAAGGAAGAGTGCAGAAAGTATACCGCGTTCATGTATGAGGGAAGGTGCTACCAATTCACCGTCACTCCATTCGGCGGCACTGACACGCAGATTGGATACAGTTTTGGATGAAAATGTCAAGAGAAACACACTAATATACGTTGACGATTGCCTATGTTATTCTAACGATGTTCAGACGCACCTAGCACATTTAGAAGCACTGTTAAACAATCTTAACAAAACAAACTTGACCGTCAACCTCAATAAATCGCAGTTCTTCAGAAAAGAAATATCGTATCTTGGATACCAACTGACAACACGTGGCATCCAAGCTACGGAAGAGAAGGTGAAAGCTATTATGGATTTCCCGAAGCCCAAGAATCAGAAACAGTTAAAAGGTTTCTTAGGCCTCACTAATTTCTATAACCGCTTCACAAGTAAATATGCAGAGACCACGCAACCCCTCCATGAATTATTGAAGAAGGATCGCAAGTTTTTATGGACGGCTGAATTAGACGATTGCTTTGTCAGAGTCAAGAACTTATTTGTGGATGCTGTAGTTTTAAGATTTCCGTGCCCAGACCAGAGGTATTACATACAATGTGATGCTAGTGATTACGCATACGGAGGACAACTTTATCAGCTCGATGAAGAAGGGGAGATTGGCGTAATTGCCTTCACGAGTAAAACATTCAAGGGTGCTGAGCGGAACTACTACACTACAGAAAAGGAGCTCTTAAGTATCGTCCGATGCTTAGAAAAATTCCACATATATGTTCTCGGACAACCGTTGACGGTAATAACTGACAACAAGGCGTTGACATTCCTAAACAAATGCCATTTGAATAATTCAAGGATTACGCGATGGATTCTCGCAGTGCAAGAATATAAGTTCGATATTATCCATTGCAAGGGCAAGGATAACATCGTAGCCGACATCTTAAGCAGGTACCCACACGATACGAAATTAGATGAAATTCATGACAATACGCATGAATATTTAGTCAATCACTTCACCGTTAAGATGAAACTTGAAGTGCGGAAATTAATCCAAAATATTGGAAAGCACCAAATAGAAGATGACAAGCTTAAAAAAATCATTAATAAAATTAAGGAGGGAAGTATAGACACAAATTTAAATACATTTTATCAATATGTTAATGACAAATTATATAGGCGACAGCGGAGTGAATGGAAGCTATATGTTCCTAGCAACATATCTGGGGACATAATCGCTGAAATCCACCAAATGTTCGGACATTTAGGAACAAAGAAGTGTATGAAAATGCTCCAGGAACATTTCACGTTCGACCAGATGTTAAAGAAGGTCAAAACTTATATACAAACATGTGACATTTGCCAGAAGTGCAAAGACACCAACAACAAAGAACTATTTGGTGGCACACGTGCTGTGATACCTACAGCAAAAGGAGATCTGGTAAGCGCAGACTATTATGGACCCCTACCGACAGGAACGGGTGGTGTTAAATATTTACTAGTAATAGTGGACAATTTCACAAAATACGTCAAATTATTCACCCTTCGAAGAGCAACAACCACTACGACGTTGCGGAGAATAAAAACGTATTGTGAACAGTTCGGACGTCCAAGGGCCATTTTGACGGACAACGGGACACAGTTCTCCTCCAGAAAATGGATTAACGGTTTAAAGGAGTTGTACATCCAACCGAAGTTCACCGCAATACGTAACCCTTGTACTAATCTTGCCGAGAGGATTAACCGGCAACTTGGGAACTTGTTTCGAATTTTCGTGAGTGACCGACACACTAAATGGTCCCAATACATAAAAACAATCGAAGCGTGTCTGAACGAGGTGTACCACGAAACAATCGAAATTACCCCTCATGAAGCACACCTCGGCACGAGACCTACACGAGCATGGGAGCAATGCTTGGACAAGGGGATCATTAGCAGTGAAGGGAAGCGCGAGAATAACATATCTGTGAAAATCAAGGAGAAGAGGGAGAAGCACGCGAAACGCTGCAACGAGAGAAAGAAAATAACGAAGTTTTCAATTGGCGACAAGGTATTGGTGAGAACATACCATCAATCAGACGCTACGTTGAGAAGAATCGACAAGTTTTTCGAACTATTCTCAGGACTGTATAAGATCAACCGCATCATCGGCGAAGCCACGTATGAGCTCGTGGAATGCGACAGCGGGAAGGTACGAGGAAGATTTAACATACGACAAATTAAAGCGTATCATGAACCGGCGAAAGAAGTACGGATGACACGAGAAGGTAGCAATGACTCTGGCTGATAGATACTGCAAAGCGGAATACGTAGGTTAGGTAATTTTGCTCGCGCGGCCAGTCCAGCTAACCAAAGAATGATGTACATTTTACCATACTGTGTTTAGTTCATACTTCAATATTAATCGTGTTTGTGGTCACCATGTATTCGTTATTCACTATGTCAATTAGACGATTAAACATCAATATGTATAAAGTGATCTGATAACGTGTACCATGTGTCACAAGGACATTATGATACTATGATACAGGACACTAAAGACATTAATAATTGTGAATAATAATAACTTAATAAAATGTGTAGTGAATAGAATAATTTGTTTATGCAATTAATAATTTAAATATGAACAATCGTTTTGTAACTTTAGGAATAAGCATTTAGGTATACATCATGAAGTATGATGAATCCTCAATTGTTTAATTAATATGTATATTTCATTTATTAATGTAATCGTATATAATATGTCACAAGTTAAGCCTATGTATATATTTATTTGTAGCAACTATAGTCTTGAGATACTAATAACGAGTTTAAAAAATATTTTATTGCTATATGATTCATCGATATATGATCGATTAATTTAATTGTTAGCTAATCTTCAGCTAATCTATTACGTTATATAGGTAGAACGAAAGAATGTAGACGATGACAAAACAAACTGTCTAATGGGCAGATGTATATGTCTTAGTCCAATTATTTACATAAAATAATATTGTATAATCCGCATATAAACGGATAGAATGTAGAAAATGTGTTCATTTCACTCAGATGGGCGGCAATAAATTCATATGATCATGTAAGACGCCAAGATAGGGAATAACTATTAATTGCTCCATATGAGAGATATATGTCATTCAACCATGTCCATTCCAAAGCAGACGTCCACGACTGGGACAGAGCGCAGAAATTGGATCAGATGTCTCCTGTTAATCCAACATCCAATCCAATTTGGGGACAATATAGTGATCGAAATTTTAAAAAATTTTAATTTCTCGATCAAGTGGCACGTTCACACACTCGAGTTGACAGACACAAGCCCGGGTCGTAAATAATGACGAATTAGGGACACGTCAGACCCGACACCAGTGCGAAGACAAGGAAAAAACGTCTGTGTACACGACACAATAAGAATTTAAGGAACGTCGTTGACAGCTCAAAGTTTGTTACAATTTACAACACCTAGCGAACGAAACAAAGACTTAGTCCAGCTGCCTGGTTACGCAGAAATGAAATGGAACACATGCTGTAGGGGTGAGTTGTAACGAGCACAAATAAGAAAGGCTACACCCAGCTACAAAGGGGTACAGAGAAATCTCGACAAACACATAAACAATAGAACGTAAACTTAGTGAATACTGAAAGTACGCCCTGCCCAGCATGAAAACAAACTATGACAGCTAACTGAAATTTACGACTAGAAAGCGTGGGATTCGACTAGGGACGTCTCCAGTGAAGAGTTGATAATCGGCGGAACGAACGAAGAGTAAATTGAACAACTGACCAGGACACTGCAGGCTGTTAACAAAAGCTAAGTCAGAGAACCTCGACACGTCGAAACAAAGGTTGACAGACAGGCGAGGGAATTGCTCTAGTTTCTAAGAATCTGTACAACGTTCATCGCATGGAATATTCCGGGGATGTCGGCGACCAACCAGCGTTGGGCATCTTCTTAAGGAACTCGTGGAGAGAGTAAGAAGGGTTCGAACGACGAATTGGGAAACCGATGACGAGATCTGCAGAGTAGTAGGAATTTAAAGGACCTATCGCCAATCCGAAAGGGCGTGGAAATATAGAATTTGGCCTTATGGGTAGTATGTTTGAAAAAAATTGTTTGCGAGGACGCGGAGCGGCAGTCAGTAATAAGTAATAAGTCTGTAAGTAAGTCAGTAAGTTAATACGACAGTAAGACAGTTGGTTATAGTAGTAGTTGGAGCGGTAATACAGTTAGCAATTGAAATAGTTTGTGCGACTTACCGAACTTTTAACTCGGTGACTTGTAACCATGTTGCGGTCATAAGTGAACTTAGACATACAATACAATCTCAATTACACAAAAGTCTGTTCGACAGTTGTATGTGTTCCGATAAGCTACAGTGCGTACAAACATAACTATCATTAAATATCAGTGCGTATGCGACTTTAAACTACAACCGACACACAACATAATAATATAAGTGATTAACATTCTGAGAGTATAACAGTGGGTGAAAATTCAAACACTATTACATCATAATGATTCGCTATGTTGAACATTTGAACTGAATGAACTATACCGAACACAATTACGCACATAGAATACACTACGTCCAAGATAGATGAAATAGTTAATTATGAACACGCACACAGCAAACTCTAAGAATAATTCATCTTAATGACGATATTGACAACTTCACACTTGAACTCAAACACTCGACACCAGCGGAGGTACAACAACACAATACACATAACGCGAGTGGAAATTAGTGAAGTGAAGTGTTCTCCAATTAACAAGGATTAGGATGTACGACGAGTCCACCAGTGGATGTCATCTTACGCCGATGGAATGTTGGATAAACCCTTTTGCAAGATAAGCCTTTATGTTTATTAAATCTTAGTGATACATATACTACTGCACTGTCTCATCTTTTCAAAGAGCTACTCCCGAGAGATTTTGTAAAGTTATATAAATCATAAATCTTATAAAGTAATATTAAAGTAATTCATCTGAGCATAATGAACGCATTTAGCTAGGGATAAAATATATTTGATTGTTTATTGTTGTATATGTATATTATTTGTTGTATTTGAATGTACCATATGTTTGTGTTTTCAGGAAACAACGAACGAATATTATTGTATTTTGTTATTATGTGTTTTAATTATGTATTTGCAGGACATAGTAACTTACTTAACTAACAATATAATAAATAAGTAATTATTTTTATATACTTAAATCTTGCGTTCATTATTGCAAATTAACCTCGACAATTAATTTATCACATTCTAAGCATATACATAAAGAGTCTCAGAGTTATGCTAATTATCAATGGACACAACCAAATCGACCATTGAAATGTCCGATTAACCGGCTCATACAATCATATTGATTTAACAACTATGTTGAGTCTAATCCGACAAATATAAGTTACTTGCATATGTGTATTAACATTAATGTCAATTACAACTCTGTTTGAATACATACAATTAGTACACGAAATTAATTAGACCCAATTTACCAATTTATAATTGGATCATTCAATAATAATCATAATTAGCATAATCACACTAAATATAAATGGCACGGCAAACATAATTACTCAATTAATTGCCAATTCCGTTTATATACATTAAAAACCACTATCTCATTACTACTTTCTCTTTCCACTAAAACTTCATCGCCACTATCATTATTCACAACTTTACTCTCTAACCCCACATTTTTAATTATATCACTGTTATCACTTTTTATTTCACCATTAAAGTCATTACCAAGATTACCACTTACCTCGTTATTATTCGTCATATCGCTAACACTGTCACTTACCTTCTTATTCACTATCTAAGTTACTTTACTTTTAATCTGTTCCTCTACTGATTCTATAACTTGTTCTTTAAACGTCTTTAAACTTTCGTTATTTTCGTTTATATTACACTTACCTACATCTGTTCACCACTCTTTCATTTTCTCAATACTTTGTTTTTGTGACTCGATGACCTCATCACAACATTCATTAAACTGCTTTACTATACTGGTATTCATTTCGTTTAATTTGATATTTTGCTCATTAAATTTGATATCGAAACAGTTATTTAATGCATCAAGTTTCTTATTATTATCATTTGACATTTTATTCTGTTGCTCTAAAACCAACTGCATCATATCATTACTATCAGGTTGATTATTTTTATTAGTTGCAATTGGTGTTAATTGAAATCCATAGTCATCTATAACATTTGACTCATCTAATTTACTGTCAGAACTACATTTGGGGTTGAATGAATTTCAAGCCCACTCATGACGGTTGACTCATTAACACCAGTTATGTCAATTACATTGACCTCGATTTCATTATTATCTTCCATCGTTTTATATTATAAAACTTTCATATACATTACAAAATCATAATCTTAAGTGTATTCAATAATATTCACTCACTTAACTATAACATAACATACCATCATTTATTTGTACGTAACTTATATGTAATAACTTAACCTCGCTCTTACATTCACAAGTAGGCATAGCCTGTACAAAATAAATTTGTACAAACTGTCCTGAGTTTGGGCGCCACTGTAAAGTTACTAATTATTGAAAATAACTTTATTGAACCATAAAATACCTAAAATTCACAATTTCCAAAATTCTTACCTGCACGTGGATCCAGGGTTCTATACGCGAACTCGTGACCTGTAAGAGTGGTTATTGGGTTGCATTACATAATAAATCTCTACTCTCATTTATCAACTTTAAACCAATTCGTTTATTTACTAACTTTAACATCTCTATCTGCTTTCTTTCTCTTTATATTCTTTACAAAATATCACTATAGTATTGACGACTCGGAACACTAAGTTTTTTATAAGTAAAAACGTAAAGTTTTACCTTACAACCTAAACCGGCTTTCACCTTTAGAAGGCTTCATCAGAGGCTGCCATAGGTAGCGTTGTCCGTCTTGTTGTTGGCGACGGGATAGTTATTCGAAAGATTGAAGCTGTGTGTGTGTGGTGAGATGTGTTCGAATAATGCGTGCGATTTGAATTGTCTGTTCGTTTAGGGTGTCGTTTTTATTTGTTTTTGTGTGTTTGTATATTTCTAATTGTTCTAGAGTGTCTAGTTTTCGGCCTTTTGTGTGTACGTGTAGAATGTTCATGTTATTGTCGATGTTTTTATATGTGTGGTTTGCTTCAATGAGGCGGTTTGCAAAGGTAGATTCTGTAGTGGTGTGGAGTGCTTTTGTGTGTTCAATGTATCTCTGTTTGAAGCTACGTCCTGTCTGGCCTATGTAGAATTTATTGCAATTTGAGCAATTTAGCTTGTATACACCAGGTAGATCGAATTTGTTTTGTGCTTTGGGCATGCGTTTTGATAGTGTGTGTGTTCTGTTTTGTTAGTAGTTTTGTAAGCGATTCTGTATTCTGCTTTTTTGAATTTGTGGGCAATTTTTTCAGTTTGTTTGTTGATGTATGTTAGTGTTATGAATTTGTTGTTTTCTGTCTTTGTCTGTTGTTTGTTTTGTGTAGCAGTTTACTGACTATTGTTCTGTCATAACCGTTAGATTCTGCTAGATATTTTATCGTGTTTAGTTCGTCTTTGTAGTCTATTTCATCTAAGGGGATGTTTTTAAGTCTATGTATCATGGTTCTAAAAGCAGCTAGTTTGTGTTGTATTGGGTGATTGGAGGTGTTGTGTATTAGTGTGTCAGTTGTAGTTGGTTTTCTGTATATACTGAATTTGTGCCTGTGTTCTAGTTTTGTGATGGAGAGGTCTAAGAAGTTTATGGTATTGTTGTGTTCGTATTCGGCAGTGAAGGTTATGTTTTTATGTATTTTGTTTATGTGCGTTAGTAACTGTTCGCATTGTCTTTTGTTTCCCCTGTATAGTATTAGAATGTCATCAACGTATCTGTGCCAATATAGTATTTTATGTGAGTGTCTGTCATTGTTTGTGAGTATTTTTGTTTTTTCTAAGTGTTGGAGGAAGACTTCTGCTAGAATGCTGGATATGGGGGAGCCCATGGGTAGGCCATCGTTCTGTGTGTAGTATTTATTGTTATAAGTAAAGTAGTTTTGTTTTGTGATAATGTTCAGAGTTTCTGTTATTTCATTGATAAGTTCGTCTGGTGTGTTGTTCTGTTTGAGTTTGTTTTGTAGGATGGTGATTGTTTCAGAGATTGGGATGTTTGTGTACAGGTTTTTAATGTCAAAGGAGGCTAATGTGGCATTATGGGGGATGTGTATGTCTTTTATTTTTGTTACTAGGTCAGTGTTGTTTTTTACTTCAATGTTGTTGTCTATTTGTGTGTGTTGTCTAATAATTTTGTCTACATATTTTGCCAGTTTGTAATGTAATTAATAACGACAAATAAAAACGACATCCTAAACGAACAGACACAATTCAAATCGCACGCATTATTTGATCACATCTCACCACACACACACAGCTTCAATCTTTCGAATAACTATCCCGTTGCCAACAACAAGACGGACAACGCTACCTACGGCAGCCTCTGATGAAGCCTTCTAAAGGTGAAAGCCGGTTTAGGCTGTAAGGTAAAACTTTGTTTTTACTTATAAAAAACTTAGTGTTCCGAGTCGTCAATACTATAGTGATATTTAGTTAAGTAACGGACACGTCATGGACAACGAAATCCAAGAATTCTTTACAAAGTTATTACTGACTCTTATTCCATTTTCAAAACAAAACCAATATTAATGAACTTAATTATTAAAGTAGCTATATCTTTATTATACAAGACGATCCAGCACTTCGCTCACTCTCTCTCTCTCATACTTTTCACCCCCCCCCCCACGAATAAGAGATCTCTTTAATATTGATTCATTTTAGCGGGTCTGTGTATACTGTAGTATTAATTTATAATTGAAGGTATTAAATGGTACTCATCCTGCTCGTTGTTGCGCCCACACTGTTTTACGCTTGAATGTCCGAAAGATAACTTGAGCTGTTTATAATTTAGTAATCTTACTTCTGAATTGTTGTTGTTGCACTTTTATATCACCACATTTTCACAATATTTTGGCTTGCGAGCACTTTTACATTGAACCGCGCGGTTCGATAGTATGACGCTAAGTTTTATAGCATGTTGGTTCAATTTACTCTCCACCGTTTCTTAACACAATCTAGATAATGTTTATGCCTAGTCGGTTGTTTCACATTGTTTTTGAGTACGTTTTTGGTGAACCGCACGTTCACGCAGCTGCGCGGTTCCGATGTTAGAAGCCGACTGACTCTAAGTTGTGTTTTTAAAATGGCCAGTGTCACTCTAAGCGTGGCAACTTGCCTTCTGATTGGACGGGCGAGCGTCTCGTGATTTCTCGTACTATTGCAGGCGGCGGCAAGGAAAACTGTGCATGCTCTTCACTCTGTCAAAATCGGCACACGCGCTCGTACACATTCCGATGCTCCAGACTTCGTCGCACCTCGCCTGGCTTATGGATAGACTGACAACTGGGTGTTCACAAAAGTTACGCTTTGGTTATTAAAACCGGGGCTCAGTGTGGGTGACTCCACTCATTACAATTATTAAGGAATAAAAATAAACCCCATAGTTTGTCCTGTTACAACCTTAGGTATTTTTAGTACAGTCACAGTTCCAATAAATGAGTACATCAGACTACCATAAAAATACAGCAAATTTTATTATGTCCTTGTGAGTTGAATGGCTCATATAAAGAAGCCAACTCTGGCTACCTCCTAGATTGCTTAAGCAGTAAAAAATAAGCCATTAATTTTTTTTATTTCTGTATGGGACAATCCAAATTATATTTTTTTATTTGTCAGTACAGTACAAAACATTTCAGTGTAAATTACTGTAATAAAACAATCAACATATTTACATGTTACGATCAAAACAGTATAAAAAACTTTGGTGTAAATCACTGTATTCATAATTCCAATGAGGGAATGCCTCATTATCTATATGGTATTTTTTTGTAAATCAATGTGGCACATACACAGTTCCTGTTAAATAATCATAACACATTTTACATAGAATGTCTAGCACGCGCAGCTCTGTACATACAACTCCACATAACTGTGTACCACTGAATTCCTGTGAGTCAAATAAGTGCAATATATGATGCCACCAAACGCTAGTTATACATGAGCAAATATGGTTTTCTGTTTACTTCTTTGCACTAACTTTTTACTAAGTTGGTAATACAACATTTCACTTTCCATCTGTGAGGCCACATAATGTGAAGAATTTTTTCACCCATTTCTTCTTGTCTAGCAATTGCTTTAATTGGGAAATACAGCACCCTGCACTTTTTATTAATTTTAAACACATACACTTTCTTAATTTTTGCCATATATAACAATATTTTACATTTTATTTTAATATAAGAATGTGCGGCAGCATTTTCTCACAGCATCCTTATGCTCTATCACTTACATTATAAAAGTGTAGGTCTGTGTATGAAGTACAATTTCAATACATAACAATGACTTATAAACACAGCACTTGCAAAGTTTTCTATTATAAAGATATTTTGCAATGAGTGAAGTTCCTATTGAACAAAAAATGTGTTTAGCCACAGTTCACATAAAATTTATTCATAATTTATTAGTGGCTTGTGAGTTTATGCACTGTACAAGTGATATGAATGTGTGTGCACATATGTCGATACAACTGACCCACATTAATCCAAAACTTATCAGAACAACATCTTTATAATCCATCACATTATTTGGATAGCTACTGATTCAACTGTAGCTGTGTTGACAGCTGTGAACACTCACTGCAATAGGCTGAATACAGAACAGCAGACTGTGGCTACTTTAATACTGAAGAAAATGCAACAAAAGCCAGTAACATACTTCCTTGAGAGCAAGAAACAAAGCTGTTTGAACTTGTCTTTAAATCTAAACAAATGCCTATAAAAAAGGACTTTACACATATAATGTCTATGTTTGTTCAAAATTGAACCTTATGAATTAAACAGCTAAAATGTACTCAGGTTGACCAATTTTACAATTATAATTCTATAAATTAATGAACTGAGCATAATAAGCAAGTTGTATCATTTTTTGACATTAACTTATTAAACACCCTTAATTATATATATTTTTGGTTTCTTGATTTTAACAAATCTGACATATTCTCAGCCTCACAAACATCAGATTAACATGAGTGTATTGTGAATATGTATTTTGTTAACTTGTGTATTTTCTGTGATTTTCCATTTGTGGATTTGTGACAAACATGTGAAATGTATGTTTTTATATTTATTTTGAATTAATGCATTGTGTGTGTGTGCAAGAGGGTGCACATGTCTTAGTTTTACTAATAATGCTTTAGTTTGTTTAAACATACTCACCTTCAATAATAAATTTTAGAAAAGAGCCCAGTGTTCAATGCATTGAATTCTGTGAATTCACATACACTTACATTTACAACCATTATTACATACATCATTATATACAAATACTGTACATAAAATCTTCTTTCAGATCATAACTGAAAACAATGTACAGTAGACTCTCGCGGCTATTCGATCTCCGGCCTATCCAACCCGCTAAAAAAAAAAAAAAAAAAAAAAAAAGGTATTTTGAATACGGTACAACATATGCAGTATTTCCAATCCGATTACTAGCGCCTTAAAACGTCATGTGAGCAATCCCGCCACGCGGGTGAAGGCGCTTACGCGTGAATCACCAGTTACCAATACAGTACGCCGCCAATTGATTCATGTTGTGACAGGAAAGTTTCGTGTTCCTACTTGAGTGTGTAACAGGTGCATCAGTCAGTCTGTATCCAGAAATCAGTCCGTGCGGTTCAGTCGTTCGTGGATTGTTAATTTGTTATAAAGTGTGTATACAGTAATGTTGGTGGCTTTTATTTTTAAGTGAAATATGGGTGACAAACGAAAGAAAGTGGTATTAACTTTGGAAGAAAAACTGCAAGCAATAAAAAGAATGGATTCTGGTGAGTCGGTAAACAAAATTGCACTGGAGTTAGGAGTTGGAAAAACTACTGTGGGTGATTGGCGAAGAAATCGCGCAGAGATTGAAAAATGGTGTTCTAAGCAAGCAAGTGGCAGTGGCGTGAAAGTTAGAAAAACTATGCAAAAAGGAAAACATGTGGAAGTTGAAGTGGCTTTATATCTGTGGTATGAAAATGTGAGAGGGAAAGGATTGATGGTTTCAGGCCCCTTGCTCCAAGAAAAAGCGATTGAGTTTAAAAAACAGATCGAAGGAGACGATGGTGAGTTTACTGCCAGTGACGGGTGGCTTGATCACTGGAAGAAACGTTTTGGTGTTTGTCAGATGACGATTAGTGGTGAAGCATTGTCTGCTAATAAGGACGCTGTCCCCGACTTTAAAAAAACACTTTTTTGACCTGCTTGATGAGGAAGGTATTTCCGGAGAACAAGTGTACAACTGTGATGAGACGGGTTTGAATTACCGTATGTTGCCATCTAAAACACTAGCGTCTAAACAGGAAAAGGCCACACCAGGGTTCAAGAAGAGCAAGGACCGCGTTACAGTTTTAGCTTGTAGTAACGCAACCGGAAACCACAAGTTGAGACTGACCTTGATTGGAAAATCTCCCAAGCCTAGGGCTTTTAAAAATCTTAAAGATTTAAGTTCTTTGTCTCTGCATTATACCCATCAAAAAAAGGCGTGGATAAATGGAGAAATTTTCAAAAATTGGTTTGAACAGGAATTTGTGCCACAAGTTGAAAAACATTTAGCTGAAAACAATTTAACAAGGAAAGCAATCCTAGTTTTGGATAACGCTCCTTCACATCCAGCAAATGACCAATTAAAAGATGGAGACATAAAAGCTTTGTTCTTGCCTGCAAATGTTACATCTATATGTCAGCCAATGGATCAGGGAGTGCTCCAAGCTTTGAAAAAGAAATATCGACGTAGGCTACTAAGTTATATCATCGCGACAATTGATAATACAGAAGTTGTGACGGCACTACAGTCAGTAGACATGCTTGACGTCACCAGATGGGTGTCCGAGGCATGGGCTGAAATTCCATCTTTAACACTTGTGCGACCGTGGAAAATTTTGCTGGATCACAGAGCCAGTGATAAGTGGGAAGAGGTAGAACAGTAATGTGATGTGGAAAATGCAACTGATAACACTGCGCTTGTATTGCTGTTAGAAAAAGTTCCCGGATGTGAGGAAGCTTCATTGGAAGACATCACAGAATGGTTGGCAAAGGACGAAATCGAAGAAATTGCAGACGAAGATATTGTAGCAATGGTATTAAATGAACAGCCGATTGAAGAGGAACAAGGTGATGAACCCTCCGATCGTATAACCCACTCCGAAGGCCTGAAGGCGATCGAGACGGCAGTGGAATACATTGGCCAGCAAGAAGAAGCAACACCAGCAGACATCATATTGTTACGACGGTCTACTCGATCGTCGTAGGTACAGTGGAAACAAAATATGTACAAGACACCAATTAAGTCACTAATCACACCTTTAATTGTTACAGTAAAACAGTTCGTAATTAACAACACAGTCTACAGTAAATCAAATGAAAATTGTACACAAGCAATAAAATGTCCACAAATATTAAAACTCAATTTTATTACAATTATACCGTCTGATTATAAAACGCAACACTTCAATAATAACTACTTGAACGTACACAGTAATAACTCGAACCGCTCTGGAAATATATCGCACTAATACTCTCGAACCGCACTATCAAATATCTCGCATTGAACTGAAAAACTAAGGCCGCTACCCGATGTATTTATAGTCACGCTCACACACCAGAAGCTTCCAAACTGCGTCTTATCTCTCGTGAACTACGTAATTACTACGCCCTTGACACAGTCCGAGCGCCCGAGCAAAGCCCGGCACAGTCGAGAAAATTCTCGCAAAATGCGTCTAGTAGCACGTACACCACACGCTTACATCGAGATCCTTCTGGCATCTTCGATAAACGCGTACATTGTTCTGTGCTGTCATAGCAATATGTTTACGTAAGTGGAAGGATATAGCGGTGAGGAAATTAATGCGAGGAAAGAAGCAGGTCTCAATTACAGACTTTTTCAAACCTTAGACAATGTAAGTTTCACTTGTTCTTTCATTATA
This sequence comes from Magicicada septendecula, assembly GCA_034769895.1. NCBI lineage: Eukaryota > Metazoa > Arthropoda > Insecta > Hemiptera > Cicadidae > Magicicada > Magicicada septendecula. The sequence continues at coordinate 373,781,590 of CM068370.1, forward strand.
CAGTACGTAGTTTTAGGTTATTATAATTTGATTTATATTAACAACTAATTTGGTTGAAAGCTTTCGTATAAATTAAAACTCATTCAACTTATTGTTAACTACACATTTTGTTTCGTCCTTGAAATAAAGGTTTTGTGAAAGATACTGTAGTTGCGAATTCTTATTTCATTTCTTTCTAATTCATTTATTACTGTACGTAATTTATAAGGACAAACTGATATGACGTATGCATCCAAATAGCAACAAGTACATTCAACGCAATAGGGTGGCGGTCATTGACCTTACAGACGCTGGTATGCCTACAGCTCCGGTGTATCCGACTTTTTTGCTATCCGACCCGGCCGACCACCACATTAGGTCGGATAGTTGAGAGTCTACTGTAGTTTATTACTTTATGTGAGTGTGTGTGTTTAACAGGGACTAAGTGAAAAGGGGGTATGGGAAAGTTTATTTATATTAACTTGGCTCATTATATTTTTTCTAAAACATATGTACTGAAAGACATTAAGTTGCCCCTTTGTAGATAAGTATGAGGGATGTTTGAAAAGTAAATATACAATACTAGTAAAAGTGCAACGTAAATTATTTGTTGTTGTTGCTGCCACATCTAGTTGGACAGAATTCAGTTGCTATACCACTATGCTGAAGTGTGTGTTTAAAATAGTTGTGTTAATTTAAAACCAGAAACTGTGAGGTACATTAAGTGATTCAATTCCATCACACAAAACCGTGAAACTGCTGCAATTAACCTCCGATTGGCTGATTAAAAAAAATAATAAACAGAAAAATATTTTATTACATACAAAAGTTACATAGCTACTGATATTACTTTTCCACATAATCAATTCCAAAGATACACACTTTATATAATATTATACCAGCTTTATAATTCCTCACTGAAAAATGTTGCCACCAAGATACCCAGTCAAGAGTTGACACTATTAATGAGATCCGCACTGGTTTCAATTGCTTGTTAGCCAACCAGATCAATTCAGATAATTTTACAAACTCAATATTACACATTACAAATATAAAACTAATAAAAAAATTAAAATAATTAATAATTAGACATTATTAGTAATACAACTGACAAGAGAAAAAAATAATAATAATTGTCTATTATATAGCTCACAGTTCATGAATTCTCAACACGGCGCGCTGCTGTCCCCTTTCAATAACAGTGAAATAAAGCAAGAGACACCATATTCCTTGAGTTGTATACACACTACTGAATGTTTAATAAAAATTATATGAGTTCTACACTTTTGTTTGTTCAAAATAAGTTTGTGTCACTTTGTATATCATAGATTATGTTTATAAATGTAGTCACACTAAATGTGTTCGTTATTTAGTTTGTATTGAAGTGTTGTGTAAAACGCTGATAGTTGTCAAGATGGCTTAGTATTAAAACGATCTCACCAAATTCAAGATGTAGTGCTCCATTTTAGGATATTATTTTCAGCTTTCTTTCTTCAGGTTGGTCGAATATATTTATATATTGGTTCGTTAGTTTACTGATATTTCCTATAACTTTACTTGTCTTTTTACTATAATTTTCTTCCCTAATATAGGTTGGATTGGCAACTGATTCAGTTTGTTCTTTTTGCATTGAACGCCCACACTAGAAAGAAAAACCTTTCTTCCTTGTAAAACCTGCTTTAGATTCATTTATAAGAATCCTTGGTTGGTTTGGTGTATTTTTCGGTCTCAGGGTTGTTTTATCCGTCTCCAGTAAATATAAGTTTTTAATATAACCTTACATTTCCTGATTATTTTTACAACATCCCGTTTATGTTTTTATTTCACTTAATTTTATACTGTCACTCATACTAAAGAAGTTGATTTTATTGTTATATGGCCACTTTATATAAAATACATGCCATTCTCACCTTTTGTCCATACTAGGTTCATAATACTATATATTTTTATCGTTGTTTACACTGTGTCATTTGCACTGTTTCATTATTATTATTTATCATATTTCTATTCACTTATCTCACCTTGTATGTTTTTCGAATAAACACAATTATGAAAATAATTGCCTTGTCTTTACCATAACACTATATATGAGCTAGTTACAAATCCAGTCTTAGGTTAAAGACCTAGCTTGACTTTTAGGCTTGTTTTATACAAATTATTTTGGTTAACTCTAAATACATTTTTTACTTACATACTACAACATTATTATTTATAATATTATAATAAAATATACAAAATCACTTCCCTAATTTATTGGGTAATTGGTATGTCAAAGTCACAGTCCAGTCTAGTCCTTTATTATGTCTGTTTGTAAAGTTATTTACTATGTTTGTTTACAAAGCTAATTCCTGTTTTTAATTTATTCATGCATCTGTAAAATACTTATTTTTTATTCATGGTTTATTGTTTTAGTTATTATAATTCTTCCTTATATAATTATTTTTTATTGTTCTCATTTGATCACTCATTCTTTATTGCATTCCTCATTCAGTTACATAGTATTTATCTATTTGATTAGTTTTACTATAAATTTTGATGATTAAATTGAGTTTCCTTTTTTGTATTATCTCGTGATGCTACAATATGCAGAGTCTGATGTATGGTAGTGATGGCAGGTCCTGGCGAATGGTGTCACCTGTCTGATAAAGTCACATCAACAACTCGATGCTATCTTCGAATTGACGTTGATTGGATGCGATGACTCCTGTCCAGTTAGACAAACATGGTTCTGAATGGACCACCTGAGACCAGAAGCTTTCTATATTTTAATTCAAATATGGAAGGTTTTAGAAATATTTTGGACTTTGTACCTTTATTTTTCAAACACCCTTGTATTTAAGTTATATTAATGTTACAAAAACTTTACTTTGTCAAGCCTCAAGCAGGGGCCAAGAGTCCAGCTATAGCTGAAAAACTAATATACAGAAATGTTGATCAGAAATGATGGCTCTGATGCATCACGAACAGTGTTAGGAAGTATGGTGCTGATGACTTCGCAACTATTTTTCAGCCATCATCCTGAGCAAAATTCCTGTATTGTGACAGGTTACCAATTTATACTATTCAGCCTATCAGCAGGGAGCTGGAAGATCTCTGTCATCACAACAGTGATTCCCTCTTCTGAAAATTTTGGAAGTTAAGTTTTTTGAGAAAGAAAAAATTTCTTGGCTCTACAGGGGATGGTGCTTCAGTATGTAAAGCATCCCTGTGGCTACACCATTGTGGATTAAACTAGTGAAGTGTGCTGTTCAGAAAGATGTCACCAAAGAGCACTGACTATTAAACTGCAAGTTAAATTAATATTTCTGTTGTAAGTAACATAACATAGTTATGAGTTATATACATAACAAGAATATTTCTGTATTTTAACATTATGAGAGTGAGAAACAGTGGTTGAGGAGGAGACAAAAAATATGCCAACTTGTGAAGGAAAGGGAAGAGAACGATAAATCCTACCATTTTCATCACTTATACTCGCCCTTATGAGTAAGAAGAGCTTAAAACAGTGATTACAACAAGGGGCATGTGTTCAATTAATTCTCTACATACCTTCTATTGTTTGTCATCAAAACACTTATTTATTGTACAATTTATCCAGATTGTAAGGAAAAATAAATTTTTAAAAATCTAATTGAGCAAACTAACATGAAACTAACAATAAATCTATACTCTGACATGCTACCAACTTTGTAGTTATCCAACAAAATAACCCTATACACATAGTGCACATGTGTGCCTGCTACAAATTATGAGAATGATACTGGATACACATACGTGTTTCATGGCACTGAAATGTGTTACATATTTTCATTTTTACCAATTTTATGTTGAACACCTGTTAAATATTATATTTTATACTAAAACAAGTTACCGTTTCTAAAAATAAATACTTACCATGTTAGTATTTGATTATAACCATACTGAAAATCTCTTTCCTTTTTTTCTTTTACTGGGTATACTAGCTGATTTTCATGGAAGTAAACAATTTTTCTGGCATCTTTTAAGTCCGGGCGTAAAGCAATCAGTTCTGCTAAATTCAGTACTGAACTTGTAAAAATAACTCTGAAACAAAAATACATAATATATTGTAACTTATAACGTTTATTCGTACTATCGCCCCTAGTTTATTAGTCCCACGTTTGTGTGCCAATCTGCAACTTATAACGTTTCTTGTTATTATGAAAATATAAATATTGTTTTTATCTATGCCCCACTTTGGTAGCATCAAATCTGTAACATGACTCTTTTTCCTCCCGAAATTTTCCTTATGTGGTTTAACTCAATTTATAACCACCAATTAATTTTTACAAATTATTCTTCTGTTGCCCGTTGTATGCGCCAAATTGTTTTGTCAATAAAAACAATTAAACTTAATAATTCTATTTATTTATTCCTTATAAAAAGTTGATGATTTTGGTCTGTTAAAAATTAATAAATTCTTTATTAATTCCTTCTCACTTTGTTGGTTTAAAATGACTTACGTATTTGGATTATTCAATTCAAATTTTGTTCCAAGAGTCAGTGTTGCCAATTTATTTTTTGTGATAAAAAATTAACATTCACTATATGAAAAAATAAAGATATCATTAACATAAGAATAAATTAAACATGCAATTCCAAATCTTCAATATTGTTTTTATTTCTTTCTAATTGTTATTTTTTTCATTTTAAGACAAATAAAATGCTTTTATATAAAGGATAATTGCTCCAGCTAGTAAAATATTTTCGCTCAGTTGGCTGCATTCCCCTCTTGCTTTCAGGCATCAGTATTACTGGCAAATTATTTCTATTACAATGATTTTATTAATAGGTCCTTTTGACTACAGAAAAGTAAACAAAATTACTTCTTGTGAAGTACAAAACTTCACACCGACACGATTAAATCTAATATGATTTATCAATAAATTAAATTCAAGTTTACAACAGTTCGTCTTAACAACGGTCCGTGCTTATAGGTTAATCGAGTTCAAGTAATTCTTACTCCTTCAATAATTTTATAACAGTAAAATAATAGTTAAACAGTGAAATAAATCTATTATTCTAAGTTTATTCACTATGGGGAATTTTAGGTATAGTTTATAAGTGAGTGAAAAGTGTAAAATGTGAAGTGTAGTTTATCGTACTTCATAGGTTTTTCTTTTACCATATTATACACTATACTTTCCTTTAAGTATTAGTCTCCACTTATTTTTTCCACTTTAAACATTTAATATTCTATGTAGACACAATTTATCTTCATTCTTCCTTTCTGTTAAATCACTCATGCCTAACCTCACTTCGGTTCGATGCCGTAGCCACTTTTATATTCGCTAGTTGTACAGAGGTTTAACGTTTTCAATTCGGAATCCAACAGTCAACTAACTCTCTCGCTATGAGATTTGGTTGTCGAAGCACAAAAAATGTAATATTCCCATTGGTGGAAATTTTGTATCATTGTTATTTTATGGCTTCTGTTTTAGATACAAAAATGAACTTCCTAAAATTAGTATAACTTTCTTATACTAATTTCAGTTTTAAAGATAATAACACCATTGGGTGGCTTTTTTGACAGATTAATTTGAAACCTCATTTGAATTGTTTCTGTCCAGTAATTCCATAGTTGCTAATTTACAATTTTGCTTTCTATCATAAATTAATTTAAAACTAATTATTTTGTCCACATTTTGCTTTTCTGATGTTATACAATCAAATCTAAGATGATGGAATCCATTGTGCAATCAATTAATATTGTTTTAACATTAAATTTTACAAATTTCTTGTTTTTACTCTAGACTTTCTATGCCCTCGAGTATCGTGATTCTAATTACACATTTATTATTATAAATTCCTTTAGTTTTATGAACATTACATCTTTCAAACATAATAACAATGAAAAAAAATTAACTCTAAACATTTAATGATCCTTGGATTTCGTTGTCCATGACATGTCCGTTACTTAACTAAATATCACTATTGTAATAACGACTCGGAACATTAAGTTTTTTATAAGTAAAATCGTAAAGATTTAGCTTACAGCCTAAACCGGCTTTCACCTTTAAAAGGCTTCTTCAGAGGACTATTGAGGCTAGTTTCGTTCTCCTCCAATAGTTCAGTTCTTATGTTTTTTAGATAGTTATTTCTAATGATGGTAATGTTATTTGATTTAGTTGCACCTTGCAACTCTTGTTTATACCCAGGAGATAGGAGCAGTGAAGGGTCGTGATAATTCATCACTGCCTCCTCCCGTTTAAATTATCGTGTTCAGAGGCCTCTGAAGAATCCTTTTAAAGGTGAAAGCCAGTTTAGGCTGTAAGGTAAATCTTTACGATTTTACTTATAAAAAACTTAGTGTTCCGAGTCGCTATTACAATAGTGATATTTATTTAATGATCCTTAATTATTTTAATACATAGTATGACCCTTTCTAGCATTCTAAGTAAATGCTAGATCATAACCCATAACATATCTTTCTTGTCATACAGTTAATTATTCATAATCCCTTTTTTACCGTTACATACAACTTTAAATACAAACAACTACAATTATTCTTTTAATTATTATATACCTACATTAAATTATGTAAATTTGTTTTACCTAATACTCTTTTATAGGCTTTTTCTATTCTAGTCTTTAGTATTACTCACTATCACTTCTTTCACATTGTTTTTTTTCCTTATTATAGTTGTGTTTACAACTATCTTTTAGTTAGTACAATGTTTATAGTTTCTAAACACCATATAGTTCAAATAATATCATAGTTTACCTTACTCTCATTTTATCTAAAATTAGTCACTTAAATTTTACTAAATTATTTCATTAGTCATTCTACCTTAATATCTCTAGAGTTTTGTACTTCATTGTAGTATTACAAGACTAGTATTATGAGGTGTGTTTCTTGGAGTTGGGGGGGGGGGGTGAAGAAACGTCATGTTACATAATGTCCCCTCTTCAAGACTGGTTATTTCAGTATAAATTAGCTCTAATTTACTGAAATAAATGGTCCTCTAAAGTTTTTATTACCCTTAAGATCAGTGTTACATTTTTCTTACCCGACGATACAAACATCCTGTAATGCTTTGATAAAATTGTGTTCGGCACTTCATTCCTCAAGCTTCCTTTCTTCACCATACACATAAACTGCTTATTGTTTTGTTTTATTCATCCTTATTCTCATTTTTAAAACATTATTTATATATCCTTTTCTATCAGACAATTCTATTCAATTAGCATAAAAAACTGCTTTGTTTTTTGGTACACAAAGTTTCTTACTGTACTGTTGTATAAGCTTTTCAATACTAGAAAAGTTTTGGTTAACTTGATTACAAACAGATCAAATTCATTAGTATAACATATACGACACATCACATATACTACGTATCATCTCAGGATATGTGGTTCTTTGTTTTCATTGATAGGCACATATACTGTTTCTTTGAGCTATTGAGTGATTGGGTACGACTTACGATTGAACTGAACAGATTTATGAAACTTCAACACATCTAATATCTTTAGCCTTTCCTGGTGCATCGGAGAAAATGCTTCTATACCTGTTATATTTTTCTATTAATTTTTGTTTTTGTATCCCCACTGATTTCTTCCTTTAACCCTTTTTCTTTGCAAGACAGTATCTCTTGTAGTTTATCCCGCCATAAATCTGATTCTCTGGTTACAAGTTTCTTATTTCTCTATGGTGTCCTAATTTTATCCCTAACATTATGTGGTATAAATTACTGTACTGAGGGGCACTTATGCTTCCTATTAACTCACCGGATCCATCATAGCCGTCTGCGCTCAGTGTCCTTTCCACTGGGCAGATTAATAATTGTAGAGTGGCGCCGTAGCATACAACAGTCTATTAAACCTTAAATGGTAACCCTTGGGTTACTAATAACACCACTGGAATCCCTATTCCTATGCTTGTAACTTTTAGGATTAGTTGATGTTTCACTGTCTTGTTCTCCCGTCCTGTGGCTCCAATAATTGTAATATTATTTATAGATAAGGTGGGTAATTTCTCCGGTATGGCTTCTTGTATTCTGTCCAGTTCAGCCTTGTCTATTAATGAAACATTGGCTCCTGTATCTATCAACTCAGTATTTACTCCCTGTAGTCCCACTCGAATGTATACAATGTCACTGTTGTGTCTCTCCTCTTCTGTTAGTCTCTCTTCCCTTAGTTCGTTGTATATTTTTTAAGTAATAATTTTTGTATATTAGCTTGTCTTAAGTTATTTCATCTTTTTTAATTTTTCCAATTCTTTTTTAGCTTTCCATTCTTTTCTGCGTCGGAATGGGCTATTGTTTTGATTTCTTTTATTATAATCATTACTATTATTATTATTAGTCCTAATGTTCACGCGTTGCTGGTTATCTCTAAAATCAGTCCCTTTTTCGATTGCGTTTTCTTACTTAGTTTATCCGTGGTCGATCTCAATTGCCCTTATTGTTCGGACTGCTATTGTTTTCAGAACTATTTCAGTCCTAGTTAAATACCTCTTTACTACCTTATACGGCAATGTTTCTAATACAAAATTTTCACTTGTATTAAATCTTATTTCTACCACTCTATCATCTAGTTTACTAAACAAATATGTCAATTGTATATCAATCATTGATGCTATCCATGACATTTTATTATGCATTTTTATTTCTGGTGTATTCAATTTACCTATAGACCTTTTTAATTTGTTACACACTGTTTTATTGTGACTTATTTCTAAAATTTCTATTCAGCTCCTATTATAGTTTTTAAAATTACTTATTTCCCTATGGTCAGTCATTGGGGGATTAAGTACATTAACTAGACCATTCTTAATCATCTCCGATTCTTCTCATGTATTTATTAGTTCTTTTTTACAAATTTTTCCTATTTTCTTCGTCTTCCTGTCCAAGTATTTATTATTCTTTGTTTCTGTTATTTTTATTCTCAGATAACAATGCAGTTTTGTTTTCTTTATTTTCTATCTCCTTCCGTTGTATTTCTTCTATTTTTTCTTTGTTTTCTGTGACTTGGCATTGTACTCGTCCTAAATTGTTCCCTACATCATTGTATTGTTCCTTCATCTTTCCTTGTAGTTGCTCCAACTTTTCCGCTGTTTCCTGTTGGATTCCTTCAACCCTATTTTTACTTTCATCTTCGACGTTTTTTACTTTACTTAGTATTTCCTCACGGATTTGTATCAATGTTTCATTGGTCTTTTCTAGTTCTTCATTGGTATCCGTTATTCTCTGCTTTATTTCTTCACGATATTCTTCCAACTGTTGTTTCAGGGTTTCACTATTTTGTTTTACTATTTCATTATTACCTTCGATTTTGTTATTTAGTATTTCAATATTGCTTTCGATTTTTTTATCTATTTTTCACAATTCTTCTCCATTTGTTTCTTTAATTCCTCATTATTTCATTTTAATAATGTTTCATTATCTTCTCTCATTTGTTTCTTTAATTCCTCATTATTTTGTTTTAATAATGTTTCATTATTTTTTCTAATTTGTTTCCTTAATTCTTCATTATTATTCTCATTATTCTCTTTCATTTGTTTAAACTCCTCTCTCATGAATTCCATCATGCTATTAGGCTAAATCTCATTTCTTCTATGGTTCTATTCGGTTCTGCCTGGTATAATACTGGTTCGATATCTTCCACCGGTGTTGCTTCTTTCTCTTCCATGTTGACCTCCATTTCTTTGTCTCCTGTGCGCTTGCACGAAGTTACTCGTCGTGACATTTTAGTTTGTTTTTTCTGTAGTCACCACTAGAATCAAACTAATACAAGAATATGACACAATAATATGATGTTATTTCTTAATTCTAGCCTCACTAGTTGGTGTGCCAATCTGTAACTTTTAACGTTTCTTCGTACTATCGCCCCTAATTTATTAGCCCCACGTTTGTGTGCCAATCTGTAACTTATAACGTTTCTTGTTATTACGAAAATATAAATATTGTTTTTATCTATGCCCCACTTTGGTAGCATCAAATCTGTAACATGACTCTTTTTTCTCCCGAAATTCTTTATGTTTTCCTTATGTCGTTTAACTCAATTTATAACCATCAATTAATTTTTACAAATTATTCTTCTGTTGCCCGTTGTATGCGCCAAATTGTTTTGTCAATAAAAACAATTAAAATTAATACAGTGAAACTTCGCTAATTCAGACTAATGCGGACCAAGCTCAGTCCGAATTGCTGAAAGTCCAAATTATAGAACATTACGAACTGATCGCGAGTTTTTGTGTGTCTATCGGTTACCGATAGCAGACAATATAAAAGAAATCATTCTGAAACCCAATTTGAATCTACAAGAGGTCTACTGCATGTTCTTGTTAAAAGTACTGTATTTAATACTGTATTAATTAGTAGTAGAAGAGGTATACAATAAGAAATAACGTACAGTACCTGTTTATGTGATGTTTACTAAAAAAATTCCATTCAGCTTTATACTGTAGTACGTAACTTACATACAAAACAAAACTTAAATATAATACTTAAATACAAAACACTATTTTCACTGCACAGTACGTATTCTAGCAAGCCTACAGCTTCTTAAAAAAAATCACTAACTTTTTTCTGCATGTATTTTGTTTTTAGCTGTTTCCTCACAAAATCCTGTTTCATTTCACTTAAAACAAAAAAATATTTGCTTAAGTCAGAGTTTGCAGGCATTTCTACGAACTTCAACAAGGATTGTACGTTTTTTATTGCATCACTTATTTTAACATTCTCACTTTCTTCGTGATCATTTTCTTCCTCATCGTCATCATCATCACCATTCTGATCGTCTGTCATCAGTTTTTTAGTTTGGCGACCTTCTATAGTACCAGCTATTTCTTCTTCCGACTGCACAACGTACCCTACCTCACCAGCATCTTCATCCAGCCACTTTCGAATATTTTCCGTGTTTGTCTCATGCTTTCCTGCATTTTCTAAAGTATTTCTGTAATCATCTTCTTCAATTCCACTACAATCCTCTTCTTCGTTATCTTCAGGGTTAAGAAGTTTTTTCCAAGAATTAGCAATCGTCGTGGCTTTCACCTCCTTCCAACTTGAAGCCCAGTTAAATAAAGCATTTTTTATGTTGTAATTTTTCATATTGATTAAAGTCTGTTCATCTAAAATGGTACTGCAACCCTCTTCATCTTCAAAAAATACGAGACAGTCTTGTAGCTGTTTCTTTCTGTACAGCCGTTTGCAACTATAGATTACTCCTTGGTCCATTGGTTGTATTAGTGCCGATATATTAGGAGGCATGAATAGACATTTTATTTTTCCATTATCACTTCGTAAAATGTCCTCTCCAGGATGCACTGGAGGATTGTCCAATAACAACACTGCTTTAACTTCTTCCCTAGTAACATTTTTTTCTTCCATCTGAAATGTTGTGACTGATGGAATAAAATTGTTATGAAACCAAGAACTGAAAATTTCACAGCTGAACCATGCGTTTCTGTGAGCTTTATAAATCACAGGAAGATCAGTCTCGTTTATGTTCTTCATTGCTCTTCGGTTTTTAGATTTTCCTACGACAGATTTTAATTTATGCGTACCATCGGAATTGGCACACATTAATGCAGACAGCCTCATTTTATTTATTTTATGTCCAGGTGTATGGGTTTCTTTTTTACCCGATTGTGTATTTTTTGGCATTGCCTTCCAAAACAATCCCGTCTCATCAGCATTGTAGATTTGCCACGGTTCAAGTTCATTATCATTAATAATATTTTGTAATTTATCCTTATATGGTTGAACAGCTTCATGATCTGCACTTAAAAGTTCTCCACAAATCGATCAGTTTGCTATGCCATGTCGATTTCTAAATCTAAACAACCACCCTGTACTTGCCTTAAAATCTTGGTTTTGAAATCGAGTAGCAAAACGTTCAGCAGCAGTCTGCAATTCTATCCCACGGATCGGTACACCAGCAGCTTGTTGTTGTTTATACCACGTCCAAACAGCTTCGTCAATGTCAGACTTTTGGCAGGAGTCATCCGTTTTCGCTTAATTTTACTGGTACTATCAAAGTCTCTATTCAATGAAAAATTTGTAATTGCTGATCTGCTTTTTTAATATCGTAAAATGTCGATTTACTGATACCGAAATCCCGTAAAACACTCTGAACCGAATCACCTTTGTCAATACATTTTAAAACTTTTATCTTTTGTTCTATCATGAGCGATTTATATGAACCAGATTTACTCATTTTTGAACACAGTAAAAGGTACGAACACTACGGAATCAAAACGTAAAGTGACTCACTATGGGACGAACGTTCACAATGATGACAAATGTGACTGTTTGTATGAGTCATATCCGTTGTTATGAATTGTACATTACTGTTCAGAATTTCCAGGAAATGTATACGACACTGCTTCTCGTTATCGCTGACCTACCAATTAATAATCCCAGTTCATGGAAATACACTATTTACAGTATTCCCGGTCTTTCTTTTCTCAAGTAGGCTAAATCTACACTTGATTTTGAATTTTTACATATGTACGTATAAATTACAGTACTGAGAACCCCAGTCCGAATTATAGAAATTCCGAATTAGTGAAGTCCGAATTAGCGAAGTTTCACTGTAATTCTATTTATTTATTCCTTATAAAAGTTGATTTTGGTCTGTTAAAAATTAATAAATTCTTTATTAATTCCTTCTCACTTTGTTGGTTTAAAGTGACTTACCTATTTGGATTATTCAATTCAAATTTTGTTCCAAGAGTCAGTGGTGCCAACTTCTTTTTTGTGATAAAAAATTAACATTCACTATATGAAAAAATAAAGATATCATTAACATAAGAATAAATTAAACATGCAATTCCAAATCTTCAATATTGTTTTTATTTCTTTCTAATTGTTATTTTTTTCCATTTAAGACAAATAAAATGCTTTTATATAAAGGATAATTGCTCCGGCTAGTAAAATATTTTTGCTCAGTTGGCTGCTATTCCTCTCTTGCTTTCAGGCATCAGTATTACTGGCAAATTATTTCTATTACAATGATTTTATTAATAGGTCCTTTTGACTACAGAAAAGTCAACAAAATTACTTCTTGTGAAGTACAAAACTTCACACCGACACGATTAAATCTAATATGATTTATTAATAAATTAAATTTAAGTTTACAACAGTTCGTCTTAACAACGGTCCGTGCTTACAGGTTAATCGAGTTCAAGTAATTCTTACTCCTTCAATAATTTTATAACAGTAAAATAATAGTTAAACAGTGAAATAAATCTATTATTCTAAGTTTATTCACTATGGGGAATTTTAGGTATAGTTTATAAGTGAGTGAAAAGTGTAAAATGTGAAGTGTAGTTTATCGTACTTAATAGGTTTTTCTTTTACCATATTATACACTATACTTTCCTTTAAGTATTAGTCTCCACTTATTTTTTCCACTTTAAACATTTAATATTCTATGTAGACACAATTTATCTTCATTCTTCCTTTCTGTTAAATCACACTCATGCCTTGTAACGGGACATTTTGGGCCTATTTTGGGGTAATAAAGAAATTTGTATTTTTTAATAAAACAAATAACATTTTTTCACTATGATTGGGACAAAACGTAAACAAAGGTATATTCAGTGGTAGCGGCGGTGGTAGCACTGCTGGTGACATTATACGTGAAAATTATTCAGTAATATTTTATAAAACGAGTAAACAACCGCAGAACTGTGCCAAGGTCAACCAATGACACACAAAAACAGCGTAAACCAGTTATGTAACTGAGCATCAGGCGATGTTACGTCAGCGCCTTACATAACGAGGAATGTAGGTGTGTCAACGCCAGCAGCTTTGTGACACTCAGAACAAAGTCAGTCGGCAAATAACAACTACCAGTGTCGGACGCAAATAAACTTCGCGTCCGCCGGCTCGCCGGTTTTAGGCGAAGTTTTTGTGTTGCCCGCAACCTATAAAATGTGAACATTGTATAATTAAACAGTTCACGGTTAATACCGGTATTACAGTTAAATAAAAATGTGAAATCAGTAAAATAAACTCAAAAGAATCAGTGAAAACCGCTAGTTATGTTGTGCGGGTAACATCTTCAGGACTCAATGAACAGATAAGTAACCAGGATAAAACACCACTTTAAATGAAAATTCAAACATTCAATATTTTAATAGCCGGAAATAAAATGAGATCTCTAAAGTAACTTTGTGTGTGTGTTGCGTGTATATGTGAGAATATATTTAAACAAAGAAGGCTGGTTTGTGTTCCCTTAATAAATATATTTTAAGAACATGTTATTGTATTGTGAGTAAGTAAATTCGTATATAAGAGATTCAAGGTAGAAACAAGTATTATTCACTAACAAATTTTGTCTGTACGATTTTATTGAAATATGAAAAATAATAAAGCATTAATAACATTTAATTATTAATGAACATAAATGATTGTTGTTATTTCAGCAACCACATTCTGTTCTCCCGGTTCGCTGAATCGAACCTTGGTAAGTTTTCCTTATAGTTGGCAATACAAGATGGCGCCTGAAGAAATTATTTGGAAAGTGAACAATTAAATATAATAAAAGTAAAATCCCTTAGGTTTCATTAATATCAATAATAAATATCAAATAGTACAATTGGCTTCCGAACTTAGGGACATTTATATAAAAAATATATTTTTTTTTCATTTTTTTTATATAATTATAGGCCTACTTGGGAGAACAGAATGGTTGTTTAAGGTAACTAAAAAATGTGTAAACATAAGTAGTAAGGTTATAATATGATTGATAGATGTGTATTATAAATAAGTAAGAATTAAATAAAAATGATGAATACTAATGAAAATATTAACAATGAAGTCAGTTTCACTGATAGTCAAACTGAAAGTCAAATAAATAGCAATTTAAGCGAGACTGAATCGAGAATAATGGAAGGCGTAACGAGTCAATCGACGCCGACCTCAGTTAAGAAAGAGAATAATAGTGATATGATGAGTATGATGCAGTTATTGTTGAATAAATTTGATAGCAAATTTGATGAACAGAAAAACGAGATGCAAGAATTTAAAAGTAGTGTAAATGAGAAATTAGATATACAGAATACTGAATTAAATAAACGTTTTGACATGAATGATGCTAAGTTTGATGCATTAACTAATTCACTATGTAGTCTGGAGAGTAAGTTGAACGAAATATGTAGAGAAACAAAGGAGTCAAGAGAGTGTGTATGTATGGGAGGTAATAATACAAATGAAAATTATAATGACGAGCGTAACAATGTTGAAAATAATGAGAATAATAATATTGATTATAGTAATGTATTTAAAGAATTAGTATCAGAAAGCGAGATGGTGAAAATAAGTAATGAAAATACTGATGAATTTGTAGAATGTGATTATGAGATGTTAATGTGTGTTAATGAGTTAGAGCGAGAGTGGAAAAATAGTATAATAGCTGAATGTGTAGGGCAGAGGGTAAATTTTCCCATTAATTTTTCTGAACCAGAGTGTTCACAAATGTTGTTTTTGAAGGGCAAGAGACCCGTATTGGTAGATGAATTGAAGTGTATATTGATGTTGTATAATGTTGTACCCTCTGTCTGTAATAATTGTGAGAGTGTGATGTGGTGTTATGAAGAGAGAGAGTTGTGTATTGAGAGAGAGATAGAATTATATAAGTTAAAAGGAAATTATGATGAATTGAGAAAAAGATTAGAAGGGGTGAAGATGAACCATATAAAATACTTACCTGTCGAAAGGGAGATAGAGAATTATTTTGATAATATTTTTATAAACGATAATGACTTACCTGACGTAATAGTAGAGGAATATAAAAATGATAAAACAACTTACCTGACGTTGACCAATAATACTGATGGAGACTGGACAATAGTAACTTATGTTGACAAGGTTTATGAAATATTAATGGGGAATAACCCTATAAATTATAATGGCATAATGAATGAAATAAAGTTAATGGATTATTATAATGATAATGATAACAAATTATGTGTGGATAACAATGATGTATGTTATAAATATATTCGATATATATACGATGATGGAGGTCGAAATAAAAATCAGTGAATGGACAATTTAAATATTGCAATTTATGGTAATGACCTTGCAGATTTGGACATATGAAGTGTGAAACAATTGAACAGTTAATGACGAATAATTTGTAAATAATGTAGTGAATTCAATTGTGTGTATTATGAAATGTTAGGTAAACAATGTGTATATGTAGTAGAAAAATGTGATAATAATAATATTGTTAATATTTTGCAGTCTAAATAAATAATAAAAATAATTATGAAGACAATAATTAATGATTTGTAAATTTTTGGTAATAATTGAAATATGTTGTGTTTTAAGAATCAATTGAAGTAAATAATTTGAGATGTTTCAATATTGTGATTGAATGTTATATGTTTGAATTTTATAATGAATTTAAATTGTTTGATGAGATTTCAATTTAATAACAATTAATGAGTAAATAAATGTTAAATAGTTTAGTTTGTGGAACAGCATAATGGTTAAAAATATAGATTAATAATAAATTTGAAATGTTGAGGAATCTAATGGCAACGAAGGATAAATAATGAAATGATGATATATAAAAGAGTTAATTAAAATTTCAAATTTAATGTTTATAAGTTTTTAAATAAATTATGTAAAAGAGAATTGTTGGTTTGGTGTGAATGTAACAATGCTAATAATCAAGGTAAATGTCTATTTGTGTATTATGTTATGTAATGTATTATACAAGATGTGTGTGTGTGTGTGGCAGGGAGGTTATCCAGGGGGGTAACGAATTAGAAATTTGTTATATTTTAATAATGATGACTCGCTACTAAATAATTTTGTTTTGATTTGAAAAATAGATGCACTACATACTTCCTATATTGTGTTTATTATGTTTTATTGTGTAAATTGCATGTAGTATGTTAGGAATAAGGATTATAAAAATATAATAATATGTTTTCAATGTGTTTATAGATTTTAAAATAAAATGAAATAAAGTTGTGATAGTTAAAATTTTCAATGGGTTGCAAAAGATAGAAGTTGGGTGATAGTAATTGTTTAAGTAAAACGTTTGAGTTAGTCAAGTTGAAAATATTGGGGTATTAAAGAGAATAAGAGATGAAATACAAGTAAGAGAATTTGAATATAAGTGGAGACACAGTAGTAATGGAGAATATATGTAGAGTTTTGAGTGATATATTGTTGTTTATAATTGATGATGTTATTTTGTTGTAGTTGCAGTAAGGTAATGAGATTGAGATGTTTGGGGATGGCAATTTTGTAGTAGGGGGTAGTGTAATGTGGGAGTCCGCAACATAATGATGTTGGGACGGGATAGGGATCGATTTTAATCAGGAGGGGTTGCCTTAGGTAGAATCCAGGAACCAGATAAGGGAAATGAGTTTTGGGGGGGGGGGAACACGTATCCTATGTACAAAGGGTTAGAGAGTATTTTTTTTTATATATATAGAGAGAAGGTGGCGAATTGAGTTAAAGTAGTAAGTAGTTAGAGGTAGAGAAGGGTTAGTAGATTTTTTGGTAGAGAGGGGTGTCATACTAGTTAAATATTTTGTAAGGGACCATTAGAGTCATAAAATGGGTTAGATTAGGGGTAAATGCCAAGTTGATAAAGTGAATTATGATGAATAACTGAGAATCACCCAAATTAATGAAAGGGAATAATAAATGGGATGATGTGTGAAACGAAAAAAAAAAAAATATATAAAATTTGTTTTGGAAAGAGAATTAATAAAAGTCAATTGAGATTAAAAGGTAATTTTATGATTTTATATGCAAATTTAAGGATGTTAATGTGTAACATTTTAAATACAAATTGTTTATTTTAAGATAATAATAATAATAATGTGAATTATGAATGTACTATGTTTTCTTATGTTATATTGTGTTTGTTAGTATAAGAGAATTTTATGAATTTAAAAAATTTTTGATGCAAATTGGGGATAAGAGAAATGTGTAAGATGGTAATGGGAAATGTTTATTTAAATTCTGATGGGAATCAGGGCAATAATTTTGAATTTTGGGATAAAAGTTAACAAGAGAAAGTAGATAGAATGAGATTATGGGTATCATGTTGTTGTTAGGTATTCTGATATATGTTAGAAGTAAGTGAAAAAAAAAACAAAACCAGTGCTTCTTAGCACAAACCAGCACCGCTAGGGGGAAACAGATCAGTTGGGGATATGGTGTTGTATAAGGCCACTAGTTGATATTTGATTTGTTGTTTCAGTGTTTGGTGATGCTGTGGCGGCGGACCTGAGCTGGCCAGCGCGTCAGAGCAGGGGCGTTGAGTATCTGTCTGACTTTATGGTGTTGGGATCTCGATAGAGAAGTCCAGTATTGTCATTCAGGTGCGGTCACAGTCACCGGACCAAGGGTGAGTTAATTATATTTTTTGTAAACCATACAGGGGGGTTGTGGCGACATATCCTGGCTGATCCCTTTAGCAAGTATGAATGTGTCAATGAGATTTTTTATGCTTCGGCATAAAATATCTCATTGAGGGGGTATTTTAACGGGACATTTTGGGCCTATTTTGGGGTAATAAAGAAATTTGTATTTTTTAATAAAACAAATAACATTTTTTCACTATGATTGGGACAAAACGTAAACAAAGGTATATTCAGTGGTAGCGGCGGTGGTAGCACTGCTGGTGACATTATACGTGAAAATTATTCAGCAATATTTTATAAAACGAGTAAACAACCGCAGAACTGTGCCAAGGTCAACCAATGACACACAAAAACAGCGTAAACCAGTTATGTAACTGAGCATGAGGCGATGTTACGTCGCGCCTTACATAACGAGGAATGTAGGTGTGTCAACGCCAGCAGCTTTGTGACACTCACAGAACAAAGTCAGTCGGCAAATAACAACTACCAGTGTCGGACGCAAATAACCTTCGCGTCCGCCGGCTCGCCGGTTTTAGGCGAAGTTTTTGTGTCGCCCGCAACCTATAAAATGTGAACATTGTATAATTAAACAGTTCACGGTTAATACCGGTATTACAGTTAAATAAAAATGTGAAATCAGTAAAATAAACTCAAAAGAATCAGTGAAAACCGCTAGTTATGTTGTGCGGGTAACATCTTCAGGACTCAATGAACAGATAAGTAACCAGGATAAAACACCACTTTAAATGAAAATTCAAACATTCAATATTTTAATAGCCGGAAATAAAATGAGATCTCTAAAGTAACTTTGTGTGTGTGTTGCGTGTATATGTGAGAATATATTTAAACAAAGAAGGCTGGTTTGTGTTCCCTTAATAAATGTATTTTAAGAACATGTTATTGTATTGTGAGTAAGTAAATTCGTATATAAGAGATTCAAGGTAGAAACAAGTATTATTCACTAACAAATTTTGTCTGTACGATTTTATTGAAATATGAAAAATAATAAAGCATTAATAACATTTAATTATTAATGAACATAAATGATTGTTGTTATTTCAGCAACCACATTCTGTTCTCCCGGTTCGCTGAATTGAACCTTGGTAAGTTTTCCTTATAGTTGGCAATACAAGATGGCGCCCGAAGAAATTATTTGGAAAGTAAAGAATTAAATATAATAAAAGTAAAATCCCTTAGGTTTCATTAATATCAATAATAAATATCAAATAGTACAGCCTAACCTCACTTCGGTTCGATGCTGTAGCCACTTTTATATTCGTGAGTTGTACAGAGGTTTAACATGCAATAGTTCACGGGAATTATTAATTAAAATATTTAAATTCGTCCCTGTTTCGGGCGTCGTTTGCAGTAGTACTCTGCAATTAATGATTAATTTTGCGTTACCTTACCTTTATTTGGACGTCAATTGTAAATCTTGACGTTCATGTGAAAATTAAACAAGGTGTCGTCTAGTGTACTCGGCAGAGTAAAATAGGTCAATGCAAATAAACAAGTACATATTTATAAGTTCATATCAAACATTATTTTATTACGTTTCACTCTGTCATTTTTGGTAAGCCACCATTCACATAAGCAATTTATACTCTTTCTCTACATTTTGTATTCTTACTTTCGAATCGATTATGGTCCGCTATTGGCCATTATTTAAAACAGATTCTGAAATACAGTTTAAAATAATTTCTATAACCTTATATTTACTTATTTATCTAGTTTATCTCTACTTTAAAAGGGAACCCAGCTTTGCTCATACATTCTCTCTCTCTCTCTCTTTCACACTCTTTTAGCCCTTTTGTTTGTGATTTAGCGCTTTAATCGAGTGTCAAATTTTCATAATTAATTTTGTATTTTAAAAGGTTACTTCTCTGACGGCGTCCCCGCAGACCACGTGCTGCACTCCGTATATTTAGTTCGTCCAATTTAAGTTTCACTGCCCTTTTTGTTTGATGTTACACTGTCTTTAGATCCAATTAGTTATAGTTTCAATCACATTTTATTTTTTTTTAAACAAATTTTCGGCTCACGAGTCTGTACATTGAACCGCATGGTTCCACAGTTGTAGGACGACAGCCTTTGTTCTCTGCGCATTAGGAGAGAAGGAATTTATACGGACGTGACATTTTCGTGTGACCGTTGGCCGTGTGTGCGCGTACGTGTGAATGCGCACCCTTGCTGATAACTCTTACATTCCTGTGTAACATGCTGTGCCTTATACGGAGCAATAGTCCATGTCCCATTATTACGCTTTGGTTAAATACAATGAAAAAGTTTTATATTGCAAACCCTCATGGGTTTGTACCGTTACAATACCCCCCCAATGAGAGGTTTTCTGCCAAAACAGAAAAACTCTCATTGTTAAACCCTAACAGGACCAGCGAGGATATGGCGCCAACAACCCCCCTTAATAATTCCTTAATAAATCATGGGTAAACTACCCCCCTAGTTCGGCAACTATGGCTGCACCTGAATGACTCTACTGGACTTCTCGGTTTGAGATCCCAACACCGTAAAATCAGACAGGCACTCACCACAGTACCACCTAACCTTGTAACATTTTAACAAAAAATCAATAACTAGCCTTTTATCCAACCAGATCCTCAACTGATATATCTCCCCTTATAAATACTGGATTGCCTTTAGCAAAGTACTGGGTGCGTACATATGAGCCCTACTATCTTAAAATCAGTAACTTAACTCAACTAAACATTCTTTACTGTACCAAACCCTAACTTCAAAACAATTGTAATCATTTTTAAATTAACATAAATATTTTATCCTCAAATATAAACACAATTCCCTTATTTTACTCAACTGTTACTTGTTTGTCTTGGCAAGATTATCTCAAAACAAAAATAAACTATTTAAATTTCATTCATGTAGTGAAATAAATCTTCTAAGTCCCTTACCAAAGATTCACATTTACGTTAATTTGCTATATCTTCTTCAATTAATCCCTCTAATCGCAACTTTTAAAATTCAAAATCTTTTAAATGAATATCATTTTCAATATAAATCTTTATAATCCTATGCAGATAATTGTTACCACCTAAAAAATCCTTTACTCTCCTCAACTCACTTACAATTACACTTGGTTACAAACATATAGCATGAACACTATGAATCAGCTGATACATTATCAACATACACAATCATATCCATATATAGTGGATATGAAAATAAAATACCATCTTTAGTTCAAAGAAAAATTTTTTTTTTTTTTCAATAATTAAATGCATTTAAATTCCAGAAACATATATTCTGACAATTAATAAAAGAAACAAATTATTAAATTAAATTAATTAACAAAAGAACATATGACTTGAATACATTAACCATTATACAGTCCACACCAGTCATCACCTGATGCCTCATTATCAGGTGAGTGACCTTTCTATAGGCACATTGAATATAAATAACACAAATACACAACATTATTCAATTTAACTCATAACATGTCCTTGGTGATTATACAATCATTACAACATAGAGTCTCGTACTTAAAATCATTTGTTCTCATAAGTGAATGTTCATCACTAATCATTGAATCATAAACTTATAGTAAACATTACCGAACAGGAACTGGGCCATCAACCACCAACTCTCTAGTTAGAGTAAGTAAACTTGATTGTCCCGCTGTTACAGTGGTCGTTACCTCTCACTGATTTCTCAGCTACTTCTCCTAGTTCATCATTTTATTACTTCCCCCCTTATACCCAGTTACAATTAGGTAAACCACCTGCCGGGTAAACCGGATCAAGTATTTACCTGGTTGCATAAACACTCTATTGTTTATGCCCCTGGCTTGTAACGGCCAGCTCCTTTTCCACACACACTATTATTTCCTGATGGTGGACTGTAGCGCCCATTTGCATTCACAAAAACTGCAGTTTATTAAGGGTGCAGACGCTGCTACCCCGTTCTTGTTTCAGCGTTATAAAAAATTCGGCATTACTGATGTCTACTAAAGACACCAGTAAGCCTACTAAATATTATTTATAAGCCCTTAACATGGGGCACCAGTAAGCCTACTAAATATTATTTATAAGCCCTTAACATGGCACTACCAACCCCTACGATGGTAGCCGCTGTTCCATAGTTCGGTGATTCCCTGATTTTACCCCCCGGTTAATTTCTAGAGTCACCAATTTTGTAAATAATAACAAGTATGGCTCGGATACAATCTGCCTAACCACACTTGCTACCAATAATCCAAATCCACGGTCAGGATTCGGTGACACCGTGACCGCCCGAAAGTGGGGAATCACAAGTAAATAATATAATTATATATATATATATATATATATATATATATATATATATTCCCCCCTTTTCATTTAGTTATACAATAATCTGTGTTTATGTATCAAAATTTTAATGATATTTATTATCAGTGATTTATAAAAAAAAATACCTAACATTACTCAGATAGATAATACTTTTTTAATTGGGTCACATTATACGTTCCTTTTATTTCTCTGGTTTGTGGGTCTATTAATACATAAGCATTTTCCATTTTTATTTCACTAACCTTATATGGACCCGCGTATAACAAGAAGAACTTTTTTATCTCTTTATCTAGTGCCGATGATTGATCATGGTTTTTTACTAATACTAGTTGCCCTACCTCATATTTGACGGGTATTAAATTTTTATCAGGCTTTCATTTCCGTTGTTCCACTTTAGTTAAGAGCCGCTCCTTGGCAAGCACCAGCTTCCTACCATGTGGTAACTCAGTCCGTGTTGGAAATTTTATTAATTCCTCTATTATGCGTGATGGCCTCCTCTGAAACATTAACTCATAAGGACTATAACTTGTGGATTCATGTAAGCTACAGTTAATGTACCCTTCTATTTTATTTACAAATGTGGCCCATAATGAATGTTTTTGATGGCAAAATGTTCTGAACATATGCCCTAATTCCCGCATAACACGCTCACTAGGGTTTGATTGGGGATGATATACTGATGTATGTTTAACTAAAATATTCTCCCAACCTAATGTTTCCCTCCAAGTGTTGCTGGTAAACTGCGACCCATGATCCGATAATACTATTTTAGGTCTACCCACTTCAGCAATGTATTCATTTACTATCTTTTTTGCTAATACCAGAGATGTAGCCTTTTTTACCGGGTACAGCTTTACAAATTTAGTAAAAACATCTAATGCTACGAACAAATAAGTCACTCCGCCTCGACTCTTGGGTAGCGGACCATATAAATCAACGGCAACTATCGCCAAAGGACTGTCTGGTATTACATGTTGCATTAACCCCTCCTGTTTACGATTATTTATTTTGGCTTTTTGACAAATTTCACATATTTTTAACATTTTACGCACGGTTCTTTCCATATTATTAAATTTACATGATTCTTTTAATATGTCACTGCATTTCTTGGGACCTACGTGCCCATATCTCAAATGACAATCTTTCACTACTTCGGATATTAAAAACTTAGGAACACATAACTTCCAATCGTCACCTTGTTCGTTTGTTCGGTGAAATAAATGTTTATCATACAAGCTAAAATGTTTTTCCCATTTTTTAGGTGTATTTGGCATCTTATTTAATGCTGTTATTATTTTACCAAGTTCTAGATCTTTTTCTTGTTCTGCCGCTAGGTTGTGCATTAATTTTTTCATATCTAACCCCTCCACTTCTTTGATTACAAATATTTTATAGGTGTTTGCTGTATCTACATCGGTATTATTATTAAAATCAGTTCTAGATAGAACGTCAGCTACTACGTTCTCTTTACCCCTACAGTATTCTATGGTTAAGTCATACTCTTGTATATTAACATCCATCGCACTAATCTACCATGTGTTAGTTTACAGTTTTTTAAAAATGTCAAAGCTTGATGGTCTGACCTTATGATTATTTTATTTCCCAACAAATATGTTCTGAATTTTTTACAGGCAAAAACTATCGATAGTGCTTCCTTTTCTGTTATAGCGTAGTTCTTTTCACTAGCTACCAAGGATCTACTGGCAAAAGCTATCACATTATGATTACCTTCTCTATCCAATTGAAATAGTTCTACCCCCAAAGCTATGTCGGATGCATCAGTATGTATGTAACATGGTTCCATAAAATTAGGATGAGCTAATATGACAGTGGTTAAAAATTTGTTTTTTATTTGTTCAAAGGCAGTTTGCTCTGGTAAACCCCATTGCCATTGATTACCCTTATTGTGATTACCCATTGATAAGTGTCCCAGTTGTACGGTTAAATATGAATACAGTAGAACCTCGTTATAACGGACCCCGTTACTACGGACTTCTTTTACAACGGACATGTCTTTTACGTCGTACCCCCCACCCCCTAGTAACTAAGTCAATGCACCGGAATGACTCACGTCTGCCCGCCAATGCCGAATGACAGTTTTCAGAGACAAACACCCTTGTCAGGTATAAATCGTTGAAAGTTAAAACCCAACCCCAATCCACCATTGAATTAACTGGTTTGAGAATTAACTGTTGAGATAATAACAAAAAACACAGGAAACTGTTTGTTTGAATGGTAAGGGAAAGGGAGTTGAAAACAAAGAAAGGTTAACGCCTTAGCCAGGTATATTTTCACTCCCACCACTACCGGTCAGTATTGTTCAGTTGTTTGTCGCGCACAGTCACACGTCCTGCCTATAACGTTTTTTAATTTATTCAAATCATGTCGTTAAGTAAGCCAAGTGTAGGACAGAAACGGAAGCGTAAGGCGCTCAGTCTTCAAGATAAACTCTCCATTATAGAAAAATTAGAAAAAGGAGCGTCTGTTTCTAGCATTTGTCGTGAGAATGAAATCGCAAAAAAACCGTATCGGACATTAAAAAATCAAAAAATGACATTCGTAACTTTGTTCTCAGGTTCAATGTAGAAAAGGAGAAGAGTGCAGCTACGCGTATGCGGCTGCCTTCTATGGCAACACTGGATGATGCAGTCTACAAGTGGTTCTCTCAGCTTCGTTCATTTGGAATGGCTGTTAGAGGAATTGAAATTCAAGCGGCTGCCGAAAGACTCTCCAAACAGATGGGACTTGAACAGTTTAAAGCGAGCTCTGGTTGGCTATTTAGGTTTCGTCGACGTCACAACATTTCAAACAAGAAGATTAGTGGAGAAATTCTTAGCGCAGACTTTGAAGCTGTTAAGCCTTTTATAAAAGAATTAGACGATTTGATTAAAAAAGAAGGTTATCAATTGAGCCAAATTTATAACTTTGATGAGACAGGTTTGTTTTGGAGAACTCTACTGACAATACACAAGCTTCAAAAGCCGAAAAAACTACGCCTGGTAGAAAAGTCAGCAAGGAGCGTGTGTCAGTTTTGTTGTGTGCAAATGCAGATGGCACTCATATGCTTAAACCTGCTATCGTTGGTAAAAGCAAAAAACCAAGGGCACTTAAAAAGTGATGGACAATTTACCAGTTCACTATTATAGTTCCCGAAATGCGTGGTTTACAACTGAAATAACAAGTGATTGGTTTCATAAGAAAGCTGTGCCAGCAATTATAAACCACCAAATGGAAATTTTGAACATTCCAAAAGAAAAAATAAAAGCTTTGGTTCTTTTGGATAATGCAGCAACCCACCCTGATGTTGACAAACTCTGCAGTCGAGACAAGCAGATAAAGTGCAAGTTCCTGCCTCCAAACACAACATCCGTGTTTCAGCCCATGGACCAAGGAGTAATTTATACTGCCACGCGGCTTTATAGAAAAAAAATTTCTCAATGAAATCTTAGAAGTTGATGAGCCATCCGCTGCTGAAGAAGATAGAAGGGGCCAAAAGACTCTTCAAAACTTGAAGGCCTACAACATTCGATCTATGATTCACAACTTTGCTGATGCTGTAAAAGAAATTAAACCAACTACTTTGGTGAACTCATGGAAAAAACTGTTAAAGAATGAAGAAGCATGTTTAGAAACAGAAAATTGTGAGACAGAAGATTTCCGTGAAACTTTGCAAAGAGGAGGGGAGGAAGAAGTTTTATTGGAAGATGTGGAGACCTGGCTTGAAGAAGATGAAGATGACCCTGGATTCCACTTGTTGACGGAAGAGGAGATTGTTGGCAGTGTCACTGAGAAAGAAGACTTCGGAGGATGAGGAGGAAGACTTACAAGAGGAAGACAATACTCAGGCAACAATAAAAGTGAGTGAAGTGAAAGATCATTTAAATTTTGTCATTGAATATGTTGAACAATCAAAAAATGAAAATGTGTTTGCTTACTATGAACACTTGCGGCATCTTCGTCAGTTACTGACCAACGAAATAAATAACAAACAACAAAAAATCAATACTTTTTTCAAACCAGTTAATGTTAGTAGTAATAACCTAATGAATAATAATGAACCAGGCCCTTCTTGTTCAAGAGAATAAAACAATAGAATGTATATAAAGTTTCAATTCTGGTCTATAATGTAAATATGAACAGTATGATCTCCTTTGTCATGTATGCTATATAAAATGATGTCAAGTAAAAATAAACATGTTTTATACTAATTTACCGAGTTTTATTGATGTAAATACGACCTAACAAGACTTATTTGTTATATAACGGACTTTCATTACAACAGACAACCTTTAGCCCCAATTAGTCCGTTATAATGAGGTTCTACTGTACTTTTCTACAAATTTCCTATAATAAGTACACAGGCCTAACAAACTTTGCAGCTGTTTAATATTCTTGGGTGCTGGAAAATTTTGTATTATTTCTACTTTTTTAGGATCTGTACTGATACCCTTAGCTGAAATTATGTGGCCTAAAAAATTGACCTGTCCCCTTAAAAACTCTTGACTTTTTAAATTTAACAGTTACTCCATATTCATGTAATTTGCTTAACACTCTTATCTAATCTCTCACAATGTGTATTAATATCTGGTAAAGTTATTACTATATCGTCCATGTACACAGTGGTAAACTCTAAAATTTCTCTCCCTAACACGTAGTCCAAACATTTAATAAAGATTGATACACTTACGTTCAGTCCAAAAGGCAATCTACAAAACTGATAATTCCTTCCATTATACAGAAAGGCCACATACTTTCGGGATCCCTCCTCCAATTCTATTTGCCAGTACCCAGCCGTCAAGTCCAAAGTCGATATGTATTTGGTGCCACTAAAACGTTGCAAAATTTCTCCCACTGGTTCTGGTGATTCTCTATCTGGAATAATTATTTTGTTTACTTGTATAGCGTCTAAACATAGTCTTATTGATAAGTCTTTCTTAGTTACCACTACTAAAGGGTTGGAGTATGGTGAGGTGGACTTTTCTATTATTCCTTTGGCTAACATTTTGTTTATTTCTTCTTGTACCAATCCCCTTTTAGAGTATGGTACCGGGTATGCTTTAGGCGCGAAAGGTGTCTTTTCTTTAACAATTAACCTACCCCTAAAACCTTTTACTACACCGGGTTTATCTGAAAAACTAATTTATTTTTATCTACTACCTGTACTATTCTCTCTCTGTCCTGATAACTAAACTCCCCCGTTTGATATAGAATTTTATTCATTCTTTCACCCCACGTATCTTCAGTTTTAGTTAATTCATGCTTATTTACCTTTAACTTACAATAATTGATCATCAAGGGTATACATTCATTTATTTCATTGTCGGATACTAATATTCCCTTACTAATTATTTTTAATACTTTCATTTCCACATCTCTTCGTCGTATAAATGGTACTTCAATTATATTGTTTTCATTTTTTAATTTCATGGTTTGTGTATAATTTAATTCAGCTTTAAAATTATTTAAAAAATCATTTCCCATTATTGCCCCCATATTCAAACCTGGAATTACTAAAAAAGGTACATTTATTTTGTGTTTATTTATTGTTAGCTATAACATTATTTGTCTAGTCACTCTCTTACCCCGAACACCTGTTACGCCTATAACGCTAATTCCCAATGCTGGTAGTTGTGGAATGGTTTCAGTGGTCTGATTCTTTATTTTTTCAAAAATTCTATCATCCATAGTGGTAATCTCACTCCCTGAATTTACTAGAAAAGTGTACTTGGAATTGAATACTTCGGCTTCGAACTCAGCCATGCTAAAGTTACTACCGTTCTCCTCTACTTCTTCTTCCGATAATTCGTTATGTATATTTGTAATACGTGACCCTATTGTTATGTTACTACTAGACGGCTGGAGACTTTTCTTTTCAACCGCCCTCATTAGTTTAACTGTGCTGGAGGTGGTGGTTCATTGTACGCCCCCCTATGATCTACTCTACTATCATGATTATTGGAAAATACTTCCGTACCCCTATTCTCATTCATATTACTAACATATCCCCCTCTCCCTCTGTGGTTCATACCTTTCGGCATGTAACGTGTCAATTATGGGTCCTTTTATTTTTTTACAGTATGGGGCATTGGTATTTTTATTTATTTCGTTTTGTGCGGGAGTTTTATTTAAACATTGTGAAATTTCATAATACGACAAAGATTCATTTCATTATAACAGAACACGTGTTGAGAAACAGTGGTGTAACAAAGCGAAACGCAGTTTGCAGTTGAGTAAGGCGGCAAAAGAATTCGCACCTCCACGAAATTCTAAGAACTTTGTATATGTGTGTTCACGCTCGCACTTAGCGTGGCCGGGCGAGGCGCTGGAGAGACGCCGTGAAAAACACCAAAGTCGAGGCAAACATGGCGCTGGGACGAAAAATTAGTAGCTCTAAACAACTGGCTACCGGAAACGTCGTTAAACCCTGCCTACTACTAATGACATCAGCAGAGCAGATGCAAATATCGTCCTCTGGTACCACACATATACCAGCTATAGTCCCTGCATAAACTTAATATGCCTCAACAAATGAGCATGAACAGCGACTAAAACCCGGTGGCCGTGAGTACGCATATCCTGCCGCTCAAAGAGACACACTGCCCAGTTCCACTAGAGTTGCCGGCCGGCAATGAGCTGATTAAGCTCTCTCCAAAGTTTTTTTTTACCAGTAAGGAGTGAAATAATAGTGGAAAAGTTTGTGACCGACAGCAATCTAGAATGTGGCAATAAGTAAAGTATTTTCGGACATTAAGAAGTCAAACATTTACTAAAAACGATGAGCGCGCGCGAAAACATGGCCGGCGTTTCAAGTGTAAGGGCTGGGAATTTTATTCAAAATTGTTAATGGGTTAAATAAATTTTGTGTGGGTAAAATGTTGCAGGCTGGGCAGTCTGAATGAAATAGGTTAAGGTAAGCCAGTAGGATAAGGTAGAATAGTAGTGGTACCAATGTAACGAATAACAAGATAAAGAAGAAATTATTACGAAGTTGCTTCATATGTGCAAGTATGGTAAAATTTGTTGAAATTTAAATGATTTAAAAATAAAATCAAAATGTTAATTCTCTTCATTTAAAATGTGTCAGAATAATTATTTCGTAACCTCACACTGTTTCTGATCTCGCTTATAAAGAACCTTGGGACCCGAGAAAGATTGAAATATGAGTAAGTACGAACAAGTGAAATAAATTGAAATAAATGTATAAATAGTTTGTATTTACACAAATGGCGGCCCGAACAACGGACATTATATAAAATAATTATATAAATAAGCCAGAATTCAGAAACAGAGTGGGTATCGAAAGAGTATAAAATACGTAAAATAAGGTTATGTTGTAACTATACGTGGTAGAAAATTTTACAATAATTTTAGATATAATATGAATATGTAATATTTATTATACGAAAACATTTTTTTTTGAAAGAAACAGAAATATTTAAACAAAAGTTAAAATGGCAGATAACGAGAACGTCAGTCTAGCTGACAATACCAATGAAAGCCAGACAAGCGCAACTGAATCACAAATTATGAGTGGAGAAATTATTCACTCAACGCCAGTCCCGACTAACAGGGCTGACGAAAATCAAATAGTAAAAATG
This sequence comes from Magicicada septendecula, assembly GCA_034769895.1. Lineage (NCBI taxonomy): Eukaryota > Metazoa > Arthropoda > Insecta > Hemiptera > Cicadidae > Magicicada > Magicicada septendecula. Next base: position 373,811,832 of record CM068370.1, read on the forward strand.
ATGCAGACGCTTTTTAATATACAAAATAGTAAGTTCGATGAGAAATTTAGTTACCTTGACGAAAAATTTAGCGAACAGAAAAACGAAATTAGAAATGTCCAAAATAGTCTTAACATGCAATTTGATGAAGTGAAAAAAGAAATTCAAGAACAAAGCTGTATTTATGACAAGAAATTGAGTGAAATAGAGATACGGTTAGGGGAAATAGAATTAGAAAATGAGAAAGTAATAAACAAATTAAAATCGAACAAAGATGACAGGGTAAGTAGTAGTGGGAATGATAATTTAAATAATGGGGTTACAAGTGATAATAATGACAATACAAATAAAAATGATTGTGTAGATGTTGAGAGTGATAACGTAACTGTAGAAAGAGTAGAAGTTAATAAGATGTGTGTGTGTGATGAATCAGAGAAAGAGAGTAGAAAGAATTTACAGGTAGAGTGGATGCAGGTGGTAGATTTTTCCCGTAATGTTGTAGTGGGGGGTGAAGAAATGGCTTCACGTGAGTATGTGAAAGACGATAGGTCTACAGATAAATTTCCCTTGGTTTTTTGTGCACTTCATAGGTGGTGCCATAATGATGAATTAATGTCCCCTGCATATTTTGAGAGAGAGTGTGTAGCTTGGTATGATGGTGAGAAATGTTTTGAGAAAGAGAGAAATAGAGGTATTTAAAGTAAAGAGAAATTATGAAGAATTCGCAGAAAGGTTATGCGTAGAGAGAAGTAATAATAAGAATGAGTACTTACCTTACAATGACATTGAGATAGCAGTAGATGATGTTAATGACGATAATATAACTCACCTGATTTTAACAGAATATAATAACGGCGACAGGACCATACTCGAGCGTGATCAGGTATATGAGGGAATAATATGGAATAATCATATTAATTCAAACGATATTGTAGAAGAATATGACAAGACAGGTAATCATTATGTTTATAATCATGAGATTATGTATGTAATTGTAAATGACTGGTATAGTCATAAGATTAGACTATTATTTGACGATATGGGGTAATTGTGTATTGTTTATTGTTCATGAACATTTAATGATATGAATAATGTGGTTTTGAAGTGCATTGTCTTATGGAACGATTTGTGGTTAATGATAAGAAATACTAAATTGGACTGTGTATATTTTTTTTATGTATTAATGTCATTATGTTAAGTGTATTTGTGTACTACATTATAGTGTACTATATGTTATGTAAACAATGTGTATATGTAGGAGAAATTGATGGGAATTATGGGGATTTTCAATGTTATATTATGTATTTTTTTAAACATACAGAATGGTTAGGTACATTGTCCCTCTGGAAAAAGGAACAACGTAATTTCGGCCAGAGTAAAACACCAAGGTCTCCGGTGGACGTGAAAACATCAAAATATACCATGGCGGTGTTTATGACGAAGTACAACAATATGCATTATGATTGGGCTATAACACGGCTCCGTCATCGCTAAGAACAATGACGCACTGAGTACAATGTGTGTAACGAGGCGTTGTCCAGTAAGACAAAGCAGAATGACGTAAGAACTACACACACAAGCGTAATTTTACATTTGCCTCACTCTCATTTCAACGCCATCCTTCATAGCAGCCACAGCGATGTATCGCTGGGTGCACAAAATTTTATAATAATTTAAATACAACTGGTAAAATGTTGGCCATTATAGTGGAGCAATAAAGGCTCATATAACTTGTTCACTTACAGTTACTTCAAATGTAAATTCAGTGCAATATCAACCTAATTAAGCGGCAGACTAAAAAAGGCGAACACCGGCCATCACCATGGGAAGTAAGCACGATCAACTGATGGACATCAGCACCGATTAAACCAGAGAAGTTCCTTTCATTATTTTTCTATTTATGAGCTCATTAATATTCAATTGTTAATTTAAAAATGTATGTGTCGAAAACTGAGTGTGCAAATGAGAGAGTGGATGTATGGCCATAAAAAAAAAACATGCCGAGGGCATTGGTTTGTGTAATAAATTTAAACTCTATTCATTCATAAATTTGAAGCTGCAGCAGTACTGTTAAACTGATATTAATCCAACAATAAAGCAATTAAAGAATACCACGAGATATAATAAGGGCAACCGCCATTTTGTTTAAGTCAGGCCACCTGACGTCATTATAGTAAACACATGGTTTGTATGTAAGAACGTATAGTGAAATTAAATTTAATGGTTAACCTCAAGAATATTGTATTATCAATTGTGTCGTCCACTGTGTTTCGAAATCTTCCTGTACCCGAAACCCTGGAACCCTTAGGTATAAAGCAGTGTATAAAAGCAGAAGATGAGCCCGGCAAATAATGAATTTTGGTGAGTACCAGTAATACCGAATTATGGTATTGGTCACATATATCTTACTAAATATATGTACTAATAATATTGAGTAGGGAGGTGAAGGCACAATTGACGCCCTCACAGGGACTTATTAGTTTGTTAAATCACAATTGGTCGCCCTCACAGTGGACTCTATATAAAATTCATTTATATAAAACAGATAGATGGAGAAACACAGAAGACGATATATAATGAATGAGAGGTTATGTTGTTAAAGGTAAATAGTTAAATACGAGTTGAGTATATTGCGTAGTCAAATACAAATAGAGATAAATAACTATTTAAAATACTAAAATACAAAATGGCAGAAAATAACAATAGCATAGAAATAGAAAATTCAGAGACAGAATCCATTTTATTGGAAAGACACATTAGCTCAACGCCCAAAATAGTCGAAAATAAAATTTCATTAGAAAATTTATTTACATTAATCAATGACAAATTCGAACAACAAAACAATAAGTTCGAAGACAAAATAAATCAGATGAACAGTACACTTAACGTAAAACTAGATAGTTTGGAAAGTGAGTTAAAAAAGCAGAATACTTTACAGAATGTCAAATTAAATAAAGTAGAGAAAAATTACGAGAGTAAAATGGGGGTAGAGAATAGTAGAGAACCAAATAAATTAGATAGAAACAAAAACAAGGTAAGTGGGGTAGAAAATTACGATAAAATAAATAAAAATATAGTAATAGGTGATAATAGTGTGGAGGTTGGTAGTATAAATGAAATTTTATGGGGAATTGAATATAATAATAATGGAATGATAGTGTGTGTTGAAGGGTTAAAGAGAGAGAGATGGTATGATAAAGAGAAATATATTGAGAGAAAGAGGGAGGTAGAAATTTTTAAGATATGTAGAAATTATGAAGAGTTTATAGCAAGGTTAGGTGTATAGATGATTGATGAATATAACAAGTACTTACCTTATAATAAAACTGAAGTAGTAGGAGATAATGAGAAAGATAACTTTACAAAATACCTGGCTGTAACAGACTATACCAAAGGCGACATGACCATACCCGATCATGAGTTATATGAGATTGTGGAAAATTATAGAAATTTGAATAGTAGGTATATTGATTGTAATAATATAAGACATTCAATATTAAACCATGTATATAGTTTTAAGGTGCGATTGTTATTTGACGATGGAGGGTAGACCTTCTATTGTGTTATGAACATTTAATTGTGTGGACAGTGTTTTTAAAAATGGACTGATTAGGACTGATTATGGTGAATGATTTCATGATTATGTGAATTGTATATTTTTGTGTATTGATGTCTATGTATTTGTGTATTTTTACTGTTGTGTATTTTATGTAATTTTTATGTAAGCATGTATTGTACGATTTTAAATAATTGAAGGAAGTTAATAATGATTTTGAAAGGATATTATGGAATTTAGATTCTAAAGGGTTAGTAGATGATTATATATTTGGATATTGAGAGGTATTGTTGTTAGTTGGTAAGTGATGAATTTGTAATGGTGTATTAAGTTGAAATGTTGTAAAAGAGTTTGGGAATGAGGATAAATAAGGGCATGGGAGTTAGTTAGATAGAGTTATTGGGAGTTAGGAAAAATAAAGTGTTGAGATGCTGATAGTATATAAAGAGGTGTTAGATATTTTAGGGACACAGTGGTTAGTAATTATATGTAGAGTTGAGTGATGTGAGTGGTAATTATATTTGTTGTTGTTGGTGATATTTTGTAATAAGGGTATTGGTGTAGGAGTCCAACGAGAGATGTTGAGACAGGAAGGGACCGTTGTGTGCCGGAAAGGGTTATCTGAAAGGGTCAGAAACCGATAAGGGAATGAGTTGGTTAGAGGGAATACACACATACTAGTAAAAAAAAAAAAGGTGCGGTGCCAGAGGTTTTTAATGGGATTTATGAAGGGGTTTATTATAGAGATATTGGTGTCAAAATATATTAATGGTTAGAAGCGGCTAGTGTAAAAAGAAAAAAGGGGTAGTAAGGTTAGGTTGACAGATGCCAAAATAAGACAGAGAATAATGAATAATAGAGAGTCACCCAAACGAGTAAGGATAGAAGGGTTAGAAAAGGAGAATTCATGGTAGGAAGGTGAGGTAACAAAGAAAGGTACTGTAACTGAAAAGTAAGGATAAAATTGAAATTGTTGTATAGAATCTAAACAAATGTCAAATAATTAAAAGTTAATTGAAGTAGTAATGTGATAAAGTTTGGTACAAATCATGTAAATTTAAATTGTTTAATGTAAGGTAAATGTAACAATGTTAATAGGTAATGTACAATGATTTATGATGTTTTATTATGTTGATAGCAATAGAGTGTGTGGGTAGGAGGTCGTTACAGGGGTAAGGACGATAATAAGTGTTAAGAGATAGTATATTTTAAAGTGAGAAGTTTAAAGTTAAAAATGAAGTTAAATAAAATATTCTAGTAAGCTGCCATTTACAAAATAAATAACTGATTATAAGTTGAGCAACAAAGTTTAAAGAAAAAATGTCTGCCATGATAATTGTAATCTGAATTTGTAGAATTAATTAGGTGAAGGTATTTTGGGGGTATATTAAAGAATTATTGATATATTGTGTTATGTGTGTAGTTATAGATATGTTATTTTCTTACAAATAAGAAATTGATTTAGGTGGTGGTAAAAAATCAAGGTATTCTAAGTCTTGTAGTTGTGAGGTTGAACCTGTTGATTTTAAGACCAAACCAATGCCCCAAACACAAACCAATGCGTCTAAAGGGGAACATATCAGTTGTAGATATGTAAGTGTATTATACCACTATTTTGAATTTTTGTATTGGATGTTTCAGAGTTTTGTGGTGTTGTGACCGCAGTCCTGGGCTGGCTGGAGCGTCAGAACAGGAGTGTAGAGTGCCTCATGGCCTTATGGTGTAGGGATCTCTCAGGAGAAGTCCAGTAAGGTCAGAGGGTGCGACCAACATCATGGGACCAAGGGTAAGTGATAAAATTTTTTTGGTAACATTACAGGGGGTTGTGGTGACATATCTAGACTGATCCTTTTAGGAAAGTGTGAGTGAGTCAAGGAAATTTTTTGTGTTTCGACACAAAAATTTTCCTTGAGGGGGTTTGTAACAGTACAGACTGACTCAGTACCAGAATTATGGGAATTATGGGGATTTTCAATGTTATATTATGTATTTTTTTAAACATACAGAATGGTTAGGTACATTGTCCCTCTGGAAAAAGGAACAACGTAATTTCGGCCAGAGTAAAACACCAAGGTCTCCGGTGGACGTGAAAACATCAAAATATACCATGGCGGTGTTTATGACGAAGTACAACAATATGCATTATGCTTGGGCTATAACACGGCTCCGTCATCGCTAAGAACAATGACGCACTGAGTACAATGTGTGTAACGAGGCGTTGTCCAGTAAGACAAAGCAGAATGACGTAAGAACTACACACACACAAGCGTAATTTTACATTTGCCTCGCTCTCATTTCAACGCCATCCTTCATAGCAGCCACAGCGATGTATCGCTGGGTGCACAAAATTTTATAATAATTTAAATACAACTGGTAAAATGTTGGCCATTATAGTGGAGCAATAAAGGCTCATATAACTTGTTCACTTACAGTTACTTCAAATGTAAATTCAGTGCAATATCAACCTAATTAAGCGGCAGACTAAAAAAGGCGAACACCGGCCATCACCATGGGCAGTAAGCACGATCAACGGATGGACATCAGCACCGATTAAACCAGAGAAGTTCCTTTCATTATTTTTCTATTTATGAGCTCATTAATATTCAATTGTTAATTTAAAAATGTATGTGTCGAAACTGAGTGTGCAAATGAGAGAGTGGATGTATGGCCATAAAAAAAAAACATGCCGAGGGCATTGGTTTGTGTAATAAATTTAATCTCTATTCATTCATAAATTTGAAGCTGCAGCAGTACTGTTAAACTGATATTAATCCAACAATAAAGCAATTAAAGAATACCACGAGATATAATAAGGGCAACCGCCATTTTGTTTAAGTCAGGCCACCTGACGTCATTATAGTAAACACATGGTTTGTATGTAAGAACGTATAGTGAAATTAAATTTAATGGTTAACCTCAAGAATATTGTATTATCAATTGTGTCGTCCACTGTGTTTCGAAATCTTCCTGTACCCGAAACCCTGGAACCCTTAGGTATAAAGCAGTGTATAAAAGCAGAAGATGAGCCCGGCAAATAATGAATTTTGGTGAGTACCAGCAATACCGAATTATGGTATTGGTCACATATATCTTACTAGATATATGTAATAATATTATTGAAAGTAGTTTGTTAATTACAATTGGTCGCCCTCACAGTGACTTTATTTATTATATTACAATTGCCGCCCTCACAGTGACTTATTAGTTTGTTTATTTACACAATTTTGAAAAAAAAAAAAATGTTTTTTCGCCTGCCAGCGAATGAATATTTTAAGTATTGATTATTTTATTATGTGTGTATTAATATGTTTATTTTTATTGTTTGATTGTATTGCATTGTACTGTTAGACTATAAGTGATTACCTGTTAGATTGAGGATGTGTTTTGATTAAAAGGAATGTTTAACTTAAGTTATTTTAAAGAAAACAGAAAAACCAGGAAGAGAATTTTTGAGTATATTGTTTTGAATTTTGAATTTTTTAAATTTTTCATAAATTTTAAAAGAATTTTTCAATTTTACAATGTGTTATGTCAACATGTAATGTGAGTGTGTGTGAGCCCAGTATCTGCTAAAGGCAGCCCAGCTTGCATACAAGGGGAAACATATCGGTAGAGGATCTGGAATAATTTAAGCCAGGGATGGAGGATTTTGGGGGTAGCATGTTAGGAGGTGAGGTGGGCTGTGGTACTTAGCTGTTCGATTTCTCGGTGTTGGGATCTCTTACGGAGAAGTCCAGTGATCTCGTTCAGGTGGGTCCATGGTCGCTGAGCCAGGGGGGTCGTGTACCCATGTGGATTAAGAACAAGGGGGTTGTTGGCACCAGTTCCTCACCGGTCCTCTTCGGGGTTTGTCGATGAGATTTCTTCTGTTATGGACAGCAGAATTCTCATCGAGGGGGTATTGTAACGTGTCAATTATGGGTCCTTTTATTTTTTTACGGTATGGGGCATTGGTATTTTTATTTATTTCGTTTTGTGCGGGAGTTTTATTTAAACATTGTGAAATTTCATAATACGACAAAGATTCATTTCATTATAACAGAACACGTGCTGAGAAACAGTGGTGTAACAAAGCGAAACGCAGTTTGCAGTTGAGTAAGGCGGCAAAAGAATTCGCACCTCCACGAAATTCTAAGAACTTTGTATATGTGTGTTCACGCTCGCACTTAGCGTGGCCGGGCGAGGCGCTGGAGAGACGCCGTGAAAAACACCAAAGTCGAGGCAAACATGGCGCTGGGACGAAAAATTAGTAGCTCTAAACAACTGGCTACCGGAAACGTCGTTAAACCCTGCCTACTACTAATGACATCAGCAGAGCAGATGCAAATATCGTCCTCTGGTACCACACATATACCAGCTATAGTCCCTGCATAAACTTAATATGCCTCAACAAATGAGCATGAACAGCGACTAAAACCCGGTGGCCGTGAGTACGCATATCCTGCCGCTCAAAGAGACACACTGCCCAGTTCCACTAGAGTTGCCGGCCGGCAATGAGCTGATTAAGCTCTCTCCAAAGTTTTTTTTTACCAGTAAGGAGTGAAATAATAGTGGAAAAGTTTGTGACCGACAGCAATCTAGAATGTGGCAATAAGTAAAGTATTTTCGGACATTAAGAAGTCAAACATTTACTAAAAACGATGAGCGCGCGCGAACACGTGGCCGGCGTTTCAAGTGTAAGGCCTGGGAATTTTATTCAAAATTGTTAATGGGTTAAATAAATTTTGTGTGGGTAAAATGTTGCAGGCTGGGCAGTCCGAATGAAATAGGTTAAGGTAAGCCAGTAGGATAAGGTAGAATAGTAGTGGTACCAATGTAACGAATAACAAGATAAAGAAGAAATTATTACGAAGTTGCTTCATATGTGCAAGTATGGTAAAATTTGTTGAAATTTAAATGATTTAAAAATAAAATCAAAATGTTAATTCTCTTCATTTAAAATGTGTCAGAATAATTATTTCGTAACCTCACACTGTTTCTGATCTCGCTTATAAAGAACCTTGGGACCCGAGAAAGATTGAAATATGAGTAAGTACGAACAAGTGAAATAAATTGAAATAAATGTATAAATAGTTTGTATTTACACAAATGGCGGCCCGAACAACGGACATTATATAAAATAATTATATAAATAAGCCAGAATTCAGAAACAGAGTGGGTATCGAAAGAGTATAAAATACGTAAAATAAGGTTATGTTGTAACTATACGTGGTAGAAAATTTTACAATAATTTTAGATATAATATGAATATGTAATATTTATTATACGAAAACATTTTTTTTTGAAAGAAATAGAAATATTTAAACAAAAGTTAATGGCAGATAACGAGAACGTCAGTCTAGCTGACAATACCAATGAAAGCCAGACAAGCGCAACTGAATCACAAATTATGAGTGGAGAAATTATTCACTCAACGCCAGTCCCGACTAACAGGGCTGACGAAAATCAAATAGTAAAAATGATGCAGACGCTTTTTAATATACAAAATAGTAAGTTCGATGAGAAATTTAGTTACCTTGACGAAAAATTTAGCGAACAGAAAAACGAAATTAGAAATGTCCAAAATAGTGTTAACATGCAATTTGATGAAGTGAAAAAAGAAATTCAAGAACAAAGCTGTATTTATGACAAGAAATTGAGTGAAATAGAGATACGGTTAGGGGAAATAGAATTAGAAAATGAGAAAGTAATAAACAAATTAAAATCGAACAAAGATGACAGGGTAAGTAGTAGTGGGAATGATAATTTAAATAATGGGGTTACAAGTGATAATAATGACAATACAAATAAAAATGATTGTGTAGATGTTGAGAGTGATAACGTAACTGTAGAAAGAGTAGAAGTTAATAAGATGTGTGTGTGTGATGAATCAGAGAAAGAGAGTAGAAAGAATTTACAGGTAGAGTGGATGCAGGTGGTAGATTTTTCCCGTAATGTTGTAGTGGGGGGTGAAGAAATGGCTTCACGTGAGTATGTGAAAGACGATAGGTCTACAGATAAATTTCCCTTGGTTTTTTGTGCACTTCATAGGTGGTGCCATAATGATGAATTAATGTCCCCTGCATATTTTGAGAGAGAGTGTGTAGCTTGGTATGATGGTGAGAAATGTTTTGAGAAAGAGAGAAATAGAGGTATTTAAAGTAAAGAGAAATTATGAAGAATTCGCAGAAAGGTTATGCGTAGAGAGAAGTAATAATAAGAATGAGTACTTACCTTACAATGACATTGAGATAGCAGTAGATGATGTTAATGACGATAATATAACTCACCTGATTTTAACAGAATATAATAACGGCGACAGGACCATACTCGAGCGTGATCAGGTATATGAGGGAATAATATGGAATAATCATATTAATTCAAACGATATTGTAGAAGAATATGACAAGACAGGTAATCATTATGTTTATAATCATGAGATTATGTATGTAATTGTAAATGACTGGTATAGTCATAAGATTAGACTATTATTTGACGATATGGGGTAATTGTGTATTGTTTATTGTTCATGAACATTTAATGATATGAATAATGTGGTTTTGAAGTGCATTGTCTTATGGAACGATTTGTGGTTAATGATAAGAAATACTAAATTGGACTGTGTATATTTTTTTTATGTATTAATGTCATTATGTTAAGTGTATTTGTGTACTACATTATAGTGTACTATATGTTATGTAAACAATGTGTATATGTAGGAGAAATTGATGGGAATTATGGGGATTTTCAATGTTATATTATGTATTTTTTTAAACATACAGAATGGTTAGGTACATTGTCCCTCTGGAAAAAGGAACAACGTAATTTCGGCCAGAGTAAAACACCAAGGTCTCCAGTGGACGTGAAAACATCAAAATATACCATGGCGGTGTTTATGACGAAGTACAACAATATGCATTATGATTGGGCTATAACACGGCTCCGTCATCGCTAAGAACAATGACGCACTGAGTACAATGTGTGTAACGAGGCGTTGTCCAGTAAGACAAAGCAGAATGACGTAAGAACTACACACACAAGCGTAATTTTACATTTGCCTCACTCTCATTTCAACGCCATCCTTCATAGCAGCCACAGCGATGTATCGCTGGGTGCACAAAATTTTATAATAATTTAAATACAACTGGTAAAATGTTGGCCATTATAGTGGAGCAATAAAGGCTCATATAACTTGTTCACTTACAGTTACTTCAAATGTAAATTCAGTGCAATATCAACCTAATTAAGCGGCAGACTAAAAAAGGCGAACACCGGCCATCACCATGGGCAGTAAGCACGATCAACTGATGGACATCAGCACCGATTAAACCAGAGAAGTTCCTTTCATTATTTTTCTATTTATGAGCTCATTAATATTCAATTGTTAATTTAAAAATGTATGTGTCGAAAACTGAGTGTGCAAATGAGAGAGTGGATGTATGGCCATAAAAAAAAACATGCCGAGGGCATTGGTTTGTGTAATAAATTTAAACTCTATTCATTCATAAATTTGAAGCTGCAGCAGTACTGTTAAACTGATATTAATCCAACAATAAAGCAATTAAAGAATACCACGAGATATAATAAGGGCAACCGCCATTTTGTTTAAGTCAGGCCACCTGACGTCATTATAGTAAACACATGGTTTGTATGTAAGAACGTATAGTGAAATTAAATTTAATGGTTATCCTCAAGAATATTGTATTATCAATTGTGTCGTCCACTGTGTTTCGAAATCTTCCTGTACCCGAAACCCTGGAACCCTTAGGTATAAAGCAGTGTATAAAAGCAGAAGATGAGCCCGGCAAATAATGAATTTTGGTGAGTACCAGTAATACCGAATTATGGTATTGGTCACATATATCTTACTAAATATATGTACTAATAATATTGAGTAGGGAGGTGAAGGCACAATTGACGCCCTCACAGGGACTTATTAGTTTGTTAAATCACAATTGGTCGCCCTCACAGTGGACTCTATATAAAATTCATTTATATAAAACAGATAGATGGAGAAACACAGAAGACGATATATAATGAATGAGAGGTTATGTTGTTAAAGGTAAATAGTTAAATACGAGTTGAGTATATTGCGTAGTCAAATACAAATAGAGATAAATAACTATTTAAAATACTAAAATACAAAATGGCAGAAAATAACAATAGCATAGAAATAGAAAATTCAGAGACAGAATCCATTTTATTGGAAAGACACATTAGCTCAACGCCCAAAATAGTCGAAAATAAAATTTCATTAGAAAATTTATTTACATTAATCAATGACAAATTCGAACAACAAAACAATAAGTTCGAAGACAAAATAAATCAGATGAACAGTACACTTAACGTAAAACTAGATAGTTTGGAAAGTGAGTTAAAAAAGCAGAATACTTTACAGAATGTCAAATTAAATAAAGTAGAGAAAAATTACGAGAGTAAAATGGGGGTAGAGAATAGTAGAGAACCAAATAAATTAGATAGAAACAAAAACAAGGTAAGTGGGGTAGAAAATTACGATAAAATAAATAAAAATATAGTAATAGGTGATAATAGTGTGGAGGTTGGTAGTATAAATGAAATTTTATGGGGAATTGAATATAATAATAATGGAATGATAGTGTGTGTTGAAGGGTTAAAGAGAGAGAGATGGTATGATAAAGAGAAATATATTGAGAGAAAGAGGGAGGTAGAAATTTTTAAGATATGTAGAAATTATGAAGAGTTTATAGCAAGGTTAGGTGTATAGATGATTGATGAATATAACAAGTACTTACCTTATAATAAAACTGAAGTAGTAGGAGATAATGAGAAAGATAACTTTACAAAATACCTGGCTGTAACAGACTATACCAAAGGCGACATGACCATACCCGATCATGAGTTATATGAGATTGTGGAAAATTATAGAAATTTGAATAGTAGGTATATTGATTGTAATAATATAAGACATTCAATATTAAACCATGTATATAGTTTTAAGGTGCGATTGTTATTTGACGATGGAGGGTAGACCTTCTATTGTGTTATGAACATTTAATTGTGTGGACAGTGTTTTTAAAAATGGACTGATTAGGACTGATTATGGTGAATGATTTCATGATTATGTGAATTGTATATTTTTGTGTATTGATGTCTATGTATTTGTGTATTTTTACTGTTGTGTATTTTATGTAATTTTTATGTAAGCATGTATTGTACGATTTTAAATAATTGAAGGAAGTTAATAATGATTTTGAAAGGATATTATGGAATTTAGATTCTAAAGGGTTAGTAGATGATTATATATTTGGATATTGAGAGGTATTGTTGTTAGTTGGTAAGTGATGAATTTGTAATGGTGTATTAAGTTGAAATGTTGTAAAAGAGTTTGGGAATGAGGATAAATAAGGGCATGGGAGTTAGTTAGATAGAGTTATTGGGAGTTAGGAAAAATAAAGTGTTGAGATGCTGATAGTATATAAAGAGGTGTTAGATATTTTAGGGACACAGTGGTTAGTAATTATATGTAGAGTTGAGTGATGTGAGTGGTAATTATATTTGTTGTTGTTGGTGATATTTTGTAATAAGGGTATTGGTGTAGGAGTCCAACGAGAGATGTTGAGACAGGAAGGGACCGTTGTGTGCCGGAAAGGGTTATCTGAAAGGGTCAGAAACCGATAAGGGAATGAGTTGGTTAGAGGGAATACACACATACTAGTAAAAAAAAAAAAGGTGCGGTGCCAGAGGTTTTTAATGGGATTTATGAAGGGGTTTATTATAGAGATATTGGTGTCAAAATATATTAATGGTTAGAAGCGGCTAGTGTAAAAAGAAAAAAGGGGTAGTAAGGTTAGGTTGACAGATGCCAAAATAAGACAGAGAATAATGAATAATAGAGAGTCACCCAAACGAGTAAGGATAGAAGGGTTAGAAAAGGAGAATTCATGGTAGGAAGGTGAGGTAACAAAGAAAGGTACTGTAACTGAAAAGTAAGGATAAAATTGAAATTGTTGTATAGAATCTAAACAAATGTCAAATAATTAAAAGTTAATTGAAGTAGTAATGTGATAAAGTTTGGTACAAATCATGTAAATTTAAATTGTTTAATGTAAGGTAAATGTAACAATGTTAATAGGTAATGTACAATGATTTATGATGTTTTATTATGTTGATAGCAATAGAGTGTGTGGGTAGGAGGTCGTTACAGGGGTAAGGACGATAATAAGTGTTAAGAGATAGTATATTTTAAAGTGAGAAGTTTAAAGTTAAAAATGAAGTTAAATAAAATATTCTAGTAAGCTGCCATTTACAAAATAAATAACTGATTATAAGTTGAGCAACAAAGTTTAAAGAAAAAATGTCTGCCATGATAATTGTAATCTGAATTTGTAGAATTAATTAGGTGAAGGTATTTTGGGGGTATATTAAAGAATTATTGATATATTGTGTTATGTGTGTAGTTATAGATATGTTATTTTCTTACAAATAAGAAATTGATTTAGGTGGTGGTAAAAAATCAAGGTATTCTAAGTCTTGTAGTTGTGAGGTTGAACCTGTTGATTTTAAGACCAAACCAATGCCCCAAACACAAACCAATGCGTCTAAAGGGGAACATATCAGTTGTAGATATGTAAGTGTATTATACCACTATTTTGAATTTTTGTATTGGATGTTTCAGAGTTTTGTGGTGTTGTGACCGCAGTCCTGGGCTGGCTGGAGCGTCAGAACAGGAGTGTAGAGTGCCTCATGGCCTTATGGTGTAGGGATCTCTCAGGAGAAGTCCAGTAAGGTCAGAGGGTGCGACCAACATCATGGGACCAAGGGTAAGTGATGATAAAATTTTTTTGGTAACATTACAGGGGGTTGTGGTGACATATCTAGACTGATCCTTTTAGGAAAGTGTGAGTGAGTCAAGGAAATTTTTTGTGTTTAGACACAAAAATTTTCCTTGAGGGGGTTTGTAACAGTACAGACTGACTCAGTACCAGAATTATGGGAATTATGGGGATTTTCAATGTTATATTATGTATTTTTTTAAACATACAGAATGGTTAGGTACATTGTCCCTCTGGAAAAAGGAACAACGTAATTTCGGCCAGAGTAAAACACCAAGGTCTCCGGTGGACGTGAAAACATCAAAATATACCATGGCGGTGTTTATGACGAAGTACAACAATATGCATTATGCTTGGGCTATAACACGGCTCCGTCATCGCTAAGAACAATGACGCACTGAGTACAATGTGTGTAACGAGGCGTTGTCCAGTAAGACAAAGCAGAATGACGTAAGAACTACACACACACAAGCGTAATTTTACATTTGCCTCGCTCTCATTTCAACGCCATCCTTCATAGCAGCCACAGCGATGTATCGCTGGGTGCACAAAATTTTATAATAATTTAAATACAACTGGTAAAATGTTGGCCATTATAGTGGAGCAATAAAGGCTCATATAACTTGTTCACTTACAGTTACTTCAAATGTAAATTCAGTGCAATATCAACCTAATTAAGCGGCAGACTAAAAAAGGCGAACACCGGCCATCACCATGGGCAGTAAGCACGATCAACGGATGGACATCAGCACCGATTAAACCAGAGAAGTTCCTTTCATTATTTTTCTATTTATGAGCTCATTAATATTCAATTGTTAATTTAAAAATGTATGTGTCGAAACTGAGTGTGCAAATGAGAGAGTGGATGTATGGCCATAAAAAAAAAAACATGCCGAGGGCATTGGTTTGTGTAATAAATTTAATCTCTATTCATTCATAAATTTGAAGCTGCAGCAGTACTGTTAAACTGATATTAATCCAACAATAAAGCAATTAAAGAATACCACGAGATATAATAAGGGCAACCGCCATTTTGTTTAAGTCAGGCCACCTGACGTCATTATAGTAAACACATGGTTTGTATGTAAGAACGTATAGTGAAATTAAATTTAATGGTTAACCTCAAGAATATTGTATTATCAATTGTGTCGTCCACTGTGTTTCGAAATCTTCCTGTACCCGAAACCCTGGAACCCTTAGGTATAAAGCAGTGTATAAAAGCAGAAGATGAGCCCGGCAAATAATGAATTTTGGTGAGTACCAGCAATACCGAATTATGGTATTGGTCACATATATCTTACTAGATATATGTAATAATATTATTGAAAGTAGTTTGTTAATTACAATTGGTCGCCCTCACAGTGACTTTATTTATTATATTACAATTGCCGCCCTCACAGTGACTTATTAGTTTGTTTATTTACACAATTTTGAAAAAAAAAAAAAAATGATTTTTCGCCTGCCAGCGAATGAATATTTTAAGTATTGATTATTTTATTATGTGTGTATTAATATGTTTATTTTTATTGTTTGATTGTATTGCATTGTACTGTTAGACTATAAGTGATTACCTGTTAGATTGAGGATGTGTTTTGATTAAAAGGAATGTTTAACTTAAGTTATTTTAAAGAAAACAGAAAAACCAGGAAGAGAATTTTTGAGTATATTGTTTTGAATTTTGAATTTTTTAAATTTTTCATAAATTTTAAAAGAATTTTTCAATTTTACAATGTGTTATGTCAACATGTAATGTGAGTGTGTGTGAGCCCAGTATCTGCTAAAGGCAGCCCAGCTTGCATACAAGGGGAAACATATCGGTAGAGGATCTGGAATAATTTAAGCCAGGGATGGAGGATTTTGGGGGTAGCATGTTAGGAGGTGAGGTGGGCTGTGGTACTTAGCTGTTCGATTTCTCGGTGTTGGGATCTCTTACGGAGAAGTCCAGTGATCTCGTTCAGGTGGGTCCATGGTCGCTGAGCCAGGGGGGTCGTGTACCCATGTGGATTAAGAACAAGGGGGTTGTTGGCACCAGTTCCTCACCGGTCCTCTTCGGGGTTTGTCGATGAGATTTCTTCTGTTATGGACAGCAGAATTCTCATCGAGGGGGTATTGTAACGTGTCAATTATGGGTCCTTTTATTTTTTTACGGTATGGGGCATTGGTATTTTTATTTATTTCGTTTTGTGCGGGAGTTTTATTTAAACATTGTGAAATTTCATAATACGACAAAGATTCATTTCATTATAACAGAACACGTGCTGAGAAACAGTGGTGTAACAAAGCGAAACGCAGTTTGCAGTTGAGTAAGGCGGCAAAAGAATTCGCACCTCCACGAAATTCTAAGAACTTTGTATATGTGTGTTCACGCTCGCACTTAGCGTGGCCGGGCGAGGCGCTGGAGAGACGCCGTGAAAAACACCAAAGTCGAGGCAAACATGGCGCTGGGACGAAAAATTAGTAGCTCTAAACAACTGGCTACCGGAAACGTCGTTAAACCCTGCCTACTACTAATGACATCAGCAGAGCAGATGCAAATATCGTCCTCTGGTACCACACATATACCAGCTATAGTCCCTGCATAAACTTAATATGCCTCAACAAATGAGCATGAACAGCGACTAAAACCCGGTGGCCGTGAGTACGCATATCCTGCCGCTCAAAGAGACACACTGCCCAGTTCCACTAGAGTTGCCGGCCGGCAATGAGCTGATTAAGCTCTCTCCAAAGTTTTTTTTTTACCAGTAAGGAGTGAAATAATAGTGGAAAAGTTTGTGACCGACAGCAATCTAGAATGTGGCAATAAGTAAAGTATTTTCGGACATTAAGAAGTCAAACATTTACTAAAAACGATGAGCGCGCGCGAACACGTGGCCGGCGTTTCAAGTGTAAGGGCTGGGAATTTTATTCAAAATTGTTAATGGGTTAAATAAATTTTGTGTGGGTAAAATGTTGCAGGCTGGGCAGTCCGAATGAAATAGGTTAAGGTAAGCCAGTAGGATAAGGTAGAATAGTAGTGGTACCAATGTAACGAATAACAAGATAAAGAAGAAATTATTACGAAGTTGCTTCATATGTGCAAGTATGGTAAAATTTGTTGAAATTTAAATGATTTAAAAATAAAATCAAAATGTTAATTCTCTTCATTTAAAATGTGTCAGAATAATTATTTCGTAACCTCACACTGTTTCTGATCTCGCTTATAAAGAACCTTGGGACCCGAGAAAGATTGAAATATGAGTAAGTACGAACAAGTGAAATAAATTGAAATAAATGTATAAATAGTTTGTATTTACACAAATGGCGGCCCGAACAACGGACATTATATAAAATAATTATATAAATAAGCCAGAATTCAGAAACAGAGTGGGTATCGAAAGAGTATAAAATACGTAAAATAAGGTTATGTTGTAACTATACGTGGTAGAAAATTTTACAATAATTTTAGATATAATATGAATATGTAATATTTATTATACGAAAACATTTTTTTTTGAAAGAAATAGAAATATTTAAACAAAAGTTAAAATGGCAGATAACGAGAACGTCAGTCTAGCTGACAATACCAATGAAAGCCAGACAAGCGCAACTGAATCACAAATTATGAGTGGAGAAATTATTCACTCAACGCCAGTCCCGACTAACAGGGCTGACGAAAATCAAATAGTAAAAATGATGCAGACGCTTTGTAATATACAAAATAGTAAGTTCGATGAGAAATTGAGTTACCTTGACGAAAAATTTAGCGAACAGAAAAACGAAATTAGAAATGTCCAAAATAATCTTAACATGCAATTTGATGAAGTGAAAAAAGAAATTCAAGAACAAAGCTGTATTTATGACAAGAAATTGAGTGAAATAGAGATACGGTTAGGCGAAATAGAATTAGAAAATGAGAAAGTAATAAACAAATTAAAATCGAACAAAGATGACAGGGTAAGTAGTAGTGGGAATGATAATTTAAATAATGGGGTTACAAGTGATAATAATGACAATACAAATAAAAATGATTGTGTAGATGTTGAGAGTGATAACGTAATTGTAGAAAGAGTAGAAGTTAATAAGATGTGTGTGTGTGATGAATCAGAGAAAGAGAGTAGAAAGAATTTACAGGTAGAGTGGATGCAGGTGGTAGATTTTTCCCGTAATGTTGTAGTGGGGGGTGAAGAAATGGCTTCACGTGAGTATGTGAAAGACGATAGGTCTACAAATAAATTTCCCTTGGTTTTTTGTGCACTTCATAGGTGGTGCCATAATGATGAATTAATGTCCCCTGCATATTTTGAGAGAGAGTGTGTAGCTTGGTATGATGGTGAGAAATGTTTTGAGAAAGAGAGAAATAGAGGTATTTAAAGTAAAGAGAAATTATGAAGAATTCGCAGAAAGGTTATGCGTAGAGAGAAGTAATAATAAGAATGAGTACTTACCTTACAATGACATTGAGATAGCAGTAGATGATGTTAATGACGATAATATAACTCACCTGATTTTAACAGAATATAATAACGGCGACAGGACCATACTCGAGCGTGATCAGGTATATGAGGGAATAATATGGAATAATCATATTAATTCAAACGATATTGTAGAAGAATATGACAAGACAGGTAATCATTATGTTTATAATCATGAGATTATGTATGTAATTGTAAATGACTGGTATAGTCATAAGATTAGACTATTATTTGACGATATGGGGTAATTGTGTATTGTTTATTGTTCATGAACATTTAATGATATGAATAATGTGGTTTTGAAGTGCATTGTCTTATGGAACGATTTGTGGTTAATGATAAGAAATAATAAATTGGACTGTGTATATTTTTTTTATGTATTAATGTCATTATGTTAAGTGTATTTGTGTACTACATTATAGTGTACTATATGTTATGTAAACAATGTGTATATGTAGGAGAAATTGATAACATTAATTATCAATTAAATTGAATTTGCAATTAACCAGTATAAATTAATAATAATTATAAAATTTGACAGACTAATTAAGCGATGAAAATAATTGTGAACTGTTAAATAATTGAATTAAATAATTGAAAAATAATTAATTAAGGTTGTATAAAAGAAAGTTTGAGAATGAAGTTAAATGATTTTATGAAATTAAGATTCTATGATGATTGGTAGATGATTAAATAGATAATGTGTTCAAATTGAGGTATGTTATTGTAAGGAGAGAAGTGATGAATTTTCTAGTGTTATATCAAGGTGAAATGTTGTAAAAAGATAGATTTTGGGTGATAATGAAATAAGACAGGTGAGTTAAGTAGAATTAAAGTAAATGGGAGTTAAAGAGAATAAGAATTTTGAAATACAGGGAACACACAGAGATAGTGTTAGATATTTTCGGGACACAGTAGAAGTGAGTATATGTAGAGATGAGTAATGTGAATGAGATATAAACATATTTGTTGATGATATTTTGTAGTAAGGATGAGGTGGTAAGGTGTGAGCAACGTACGGCATGGCGAGAGACCAGCGTGCGGCGTTGTGGCGGGAATAGAGTAGTTTGAGTGAGTGTTTGCCGATATTTTGGAGGGGCATTGGTTCGTATGTAGATAGCCAGGTAGGGAACACACATCGTAGTACAAAGATGAGCGGTGCCAGAGGTAAGTGGAATTAGTGAAAGGTATTTATAATTGAGAGATTGGTGTCATAAAGTGTTAATAGTGGTTGTTAGTAAGAAAGGGAGTAATATTAAAATGTCTATTCGAGTGAAAGTATAGAGAATACAGGGGTCACCCAGAGTAGGCAATGATTAAAATGTGAAGAGTTAGATAGAAAATTCATAGTAGAAAGGCACTCAGAGATATAATGTAACAGGAAGGTTAATAATAAATTTGAATTGCATAGAATCAAATGATAAATAATTGATGGTTAATTAGTAACAGTTCAGTTGAAATTAAAATGTAATGTTTATAATTTTATCAAGATGTAGGGTGTGTAGAGTTTGACCAAAGTTAAATGTGATTGGGTTATTTTAATGTAATAATAGCAATGCTAATTATATATGTATACAGATCAAGTAGTAAATTAAATGAGAATAAATATTTACATCACCCACAGTAATAGGGAATGAAATTGTTAAATAAAGAGAGAGATTTATGATAAAGAATATAAAATTTTCATTTTTTAAACCAGTGACAGAATTTTGATAAAATTTGGAAATAATGTAAAATTAAGAATTGTTTATTCTAAAGAAATTAAATGTCAATTTGCTTATTATTTATATTAATATTTTGTTGTTTTAAATGTTTTATTTTATTGTTTTGTGTTTCAAATTAGACTGTTACAGATGTTAAATGTAGTTTCAGAAAGCATACATAACATATGTAGGTCAAGGGTTTTGGACTTGACCTAGTTTCGATCAGCTGATGAGGTCATACACCTACTAAGCTTGTATAGTAGGAAGTCAGTTTTATTTGTTTGTTTAATCAATGTAAACCAATTTTCAAATAATGTCTAAATATGAAGGAAACCTTTAAATAAATTTAAATTTTTTTTTTGAATTTTAAAATTTTTGGAAATTTCAATTTTGAAAAAAAAAAAAATGATTTTTCGCCTGCCAGCGAATGAATATTTTAAGTATTGATTATTTTATTATTATGTGTGTATTAATATGTTTATTTTTATTGTTTGATTGTATTGCATTGTACTGTTAGACTATAAGTGATTACCTGTTAGATTAAGGATGTGTTTTGATTAAAAGGAATGTTTAACTTAAGTTATTTTAAAGAAAACAGAAAAACCAGGAAGAGAATTTTTGAGTATATTGTTTTGAATTTTGAATTTTTTAAATTTTTCATAAATTTTAAAAGAATTTTTCAATTTTACAATGTGTTATGTCAACATGTAATGTGAGTGTGTGTGAGCCCAGTATCTGCTAAAGGCAGCCCAGCTTGCATACAAGGGGAAACATATCGGTAGAGGATCTGGAATAATTTAAGCCAGGGATGGAGGATTTTGGGGGTAGCATGTTAGGAGGTGAGGTGGGCTGTGGTACTTAGCTGTTCGATTTCTCGGTGTTGGGATCTCTTACGGAGAAGTCCAGTGATCTCGTTCAGGTGGGTCCATGGTCGCTGAGCCAGGGGGGTCGTGTACCCATGTGGATTAAGAACAAGGGGGTTGTTGGCACCAGTTCCTCACCGGTCCTCTTCGGGGTTTGTCGATGAGATTTCTTCTGTTATGGACAGCAGAATTCTCATCGAGGGGTATTGTAACGTGTCAATTATGGGTCCTTTTATTTTTTTACGGTATGGGGCAATGGTATTTTTATTTATTTCGTTTTGTGCAGGAGTTTTATTTAAACATTGTGAAATTTCATAATACGACAAAGATTCATTTCATTATAACAGAACACGTGCTGAGAAACAGTGGTGTAACAAAGCGAAACGCAGTTTGCAGTTGAGTAAGGCGGCAAAAGAATTCGCACCTCCACGAAATTCTAAGAACTTTGTATATGTGTGTTCACGCTCGCACTTAGCGTGGCCGGGCGAGGCGCTGGAGAGAAGCCGTGAAAAACACCAAAGTCGAGGCAAACATGGCGCTGGGACGAAAAATTAGTAGCTCTAAACAACTGGCTACCGGAAACGTCGTTAAACCCTGCCTACTACTAATGACATCAGCAGAGCAGATGCAAATATCGTCCTCTGGTACCACACATATACCAGCTATAGTCCCTGCATAAACTTAATATGCCTCAACAAATGAGCATGAACAGCGACTAAAACCCGGTGGCCGTGAGTACGCATATCCTGCCGCTCAAAGAGACACACTGCCCAGTTCCACTAGAGTTGCCGGCCGGCAATGAGCTGATTAAGCTCTCTCCAAAGTTTTTTTTTACCAGTAAGGAGTGAAATAATAGTGGAAAAGTTTGTGACCGACAGCAATCTAGAATGTGGCAATAAGTAAAGTATTTTCGGACATTAAGAAGTCAAACATTTACTAAAAACGATGAGCGCGCGCGAACACGTGGCCGGCGTTTCAAGTGTAAGGGCTGGGAATTTTATTCAAAATTGTTAATGGGTTAAATAAATTTTGTGTGGGTAAAATGTTGCAGGCTGGGCAGTCTGAATGAAATAGGTTAAGGTAAGCCAGTAGGATAAGGTAGAATAGTAGTGGTACCAATGTAACGAATAACAAGATAAAGAAGAAATTATTACGAAGTTGCTTCATATGTGCAAGTATGGTAAAATTTGTTGAAATTTAAATGATTTAAAAATAAAATCAAAATGTTAATTCTCTTCATTTAAAATGTGTCAGAATAATTATTTCGTAACCTCACACTGTTTCTGATCTCGCTTATAAAGAACCTTGGGACCCGAGAAAGATTGAAATATGAGTAAGTACGAACAAGTGAAATAAATTGAAATAAATGTATAAATAGTTTGTATTTACACAAATGGCGGCCCGAACAACGGACATTATATAAAATAATTATATAAATAAGCCAGAATTCAGAAACAGAGTGGGTATCGAAAGAGTATAAAATACGTAAAATAAGGTTATGTTGTAACTATACGTGGTAGAAAATTTTACAATAATTTTAGATATAATATGAATATGTAATATTTATTATACGAAAACATTTTTTTTTGAAAGAAATAGAAATATTTAAACAAAAGTTAAAATGGCAGATAACGAGAACGTCAGTCTAGCTGACAATACCAATGAAAGCCAGACAAGCGCAACTGAATCACAAATTATGAGTGGAGAAATTATTCACTCAACGCCAGTCCCGACTAACAGGGCTGACGAAAATCAAATAGTAAAAATGATGCAGACGCTTTGTAATATACAAAATAGTAAGTTCGATGAGAAATTTAGTTACCTTGACGAAAAATTTAGCGAACAGAAAAACGAAATTAGAAATGTCCAAAATAATCTTAACATGCAATTTGATGAAGTGAAAAAAGAAATTCAAGAACAAAGCTGTATTTATGACAAGAAATTGAGTGAAATAGAGATACGGTTAGGCGAAATAGAATTAGAAAATGAGAAAGTAATAAACAAATTAAAATCGAACAAAGATGACAGGGTAAGCAGTAGTGGGAATGATAATTTAAATAATGGGGTTACAAGTGATAATAATGACAATACAAATAAAAATGATTGTGTAGATGTTGAGAGTGATAACGTAATTGTAGAAAGAGTAGAAGTTAATAAGATGTGTGTGTGTGATGAATCAGAGAAAGAGAGTAGAAAGAATTTACAGGTAGAGTGGATGCAGGTGGTAGATTTTTCCCGTAATGTTGTAGTGGGGGGTGAAGAAATGGCTTCACGTGAGTATGTGAAAGACGATAGGTCTACAGATAAATTTCCCTTGGTTTTTTGTGCACTTCATAGGTGGTGCCATAATGATGAATTAATGTCCCCTGCATATTTTGAGAGAGAGTGTGTAGCTTGGTATGATGGTGAGAAATGTTTTGAGAAAGAGAGAAATAGAGGTATTTAAAGTAAAGAGAAATTATGAAGAATTCGCAGAAAGGTTATGCGTAGAGAGAAGTAATAATAAGAATGAGTACTTACCTTACAATGACATTGAGATAGCAGTACATGATGTTAATGACGATAATATAACTCACCTGATTTTAACAGAATATAATAACGGCGACAGGACCATACTCGAGCGTGATCAGGTATATGAGGGAATAATATGGAATAATCATATTAATTCAAACGATATTGTAGAAGAATATGACAAGACAGGTAATCATTATGTTTATAATCATGAGATTATGTATGTAATTGTAAATGACTGGTATAGTCATAAGATTAGACTATTATTTGACGATATGGGGTAATTGTGTAATGTTTATTGTTCATGAACATTTAATGATATGAATAATGTGGTTTTGAAGTGCATTGTCTTATGGAACGATTTGTGGTTAATGATAAGAAATAATAAATTGGACTGTGTATATTTTTTTTATGTATTAATGTCATTATGTTAAGTGTATTTGTGTACTACATTATAGTGTACTATATGTTATGTAAACAATGTGTATATGTAGGAGAAATTGATAACATTAATTATCAATTAAATTGAATTTGCAATTAACCAGTATAAATTAATAATAATTATAAAATTTGACAGACTAATTAAGCGATGAAAATAATTGTGAACTGTTAAATAATTGAATTAAATAATTGAAAAATAATTAATTAAGGTTGTATAAAAGAAAGTTTGAGAATGAAGTTAAATGATTTTATGAAATTAAGATTCTATGATGATTGGTAGATGATTAAATAGATAATGTGTTCAAATTGAGGTATGTTATTGTAAGGAGAGAAGTGATGAATTTTCTAGTGTTATATCAAGGTGAAATGTTGTAAAAAGATAGATTTTGGGTGATAATGAAATAAGACAGGTGAGTTAAGTAGAATTAAAGTAAATGGGAGTTAAAGAGAATAAGAATTTTGAAATACAGGGAACACACAGAGATAGTGTTAGATATTTTCGGGACACAGTAGTAGTGAGTATATGTAGAGATGAGTAATGTGAATGAGATATAAACATATTTGTTGATGATATTTTGTAGTAAGGATGAGGTGGTAAGGTGTGAGCAACGTACGGCATGGCGAGAGACCAGCGTGCGGCGTTGTGGTGGGAATAGAGTAGTTTGAGTGAGTGTTTGCCGATATTTTGGAGGGGCATTGGTTCGTATGTAGATAGCCAGGTAGGGAACACACATCGTAGTACAAAGATGAGCGGTGCCAGAGGTAA
Organism: Magicicada septendecula; assembly: GCA_034769895.1. Lineage (NCBI taxonomy): Eukaryota > Metazoa > Arthropoda > Insecta > Hemiptera > Cicadidae > Magicicada > Magicicada septendecula. Next base: position 373,836,895 of record CM068370.1, read on the forward strand.
GTGGAATTAGTGAAAGGTATTTATAATTGAGAGATTGGTGTCATAAAGTGTTAATAGTGGTTGTTAGTAAGAAAGGGAGTAATATTAAAATGTCTATTCGAGTGAAAGTATAGAGAATACAGGGGTCACCCAGAGTAGGCAATGATTAAAATGTGAAGAGTTAGATAGAAAATTCATAGTAGAAAGGCACTCAGAGATATAATGTAACAGGAAGGTTAATAATAAATTTGAATTGCATAGAATCAAATGATAAATAATTGATGGTTAATTAGTAACAGTTCAGTTGAAATTAAAATGTAATGTTTATAATTTTATCAAGATGTAGGGTGTGTAGAGTTTGACCAAAGTTAAATGTGATTGGGTTATTTTAATGTAATAATAGCAATGCTAATTATATATGTATACAGATCAAGTAGTAAATTAAATGAGAATAAATATTTACATCACCCACAGTAATAGGGAATGAAATTGTTAAATAAAGAGAGAGATTTATGATAAAGAATATAAAATTTTCATTTTTTAAACCAGTGACAGAATTTTGATAAAATTTGGAAATAATGTAAAATTAAGAATTGTTTATTCTAAAGAAATTAAATGTCAATTTGCTTATTATTTATATTAATATTTTGTTGTTTTAAATGTTTTATTTTATTGTTTTGTGTTTCAAATTAGACTGTTACAGATGTTAAATGTAGTTTCAGAAAGCATACATAACATATGTAGGTCAAGGGTTTTGGACTTGACCTAGTTTCGATCAGCTGATGAGGTCATACACCTACTAAGCTTGTATATTAGGAAGTCAGTTTTATTTGTTTGTTTAATCAATGTAAACCAATTTTCAAATAATGTCTAAATATGAAGGAAACCTTTAAATAAATTAAAATTTTTTTTTGAATTTTAAAATTTTTGGAAATTTCAATTTTGAAAAAAAAAAATGATTTTTCGCCTGCCAGCGAATGAATATTTTAAGTATTGATTATTTTATTATTATGTGTGTATTAATATGTTTATTTTTATTATTTGATTGTATTGCATTGTACTGTTAGACTATAAGTGATTACCTGTTAGATTAAGGATGTGTTTTGATTAAAAGGAATGTTTAACTTAAGTTATTTTAAAGAAAACAGAAAAACCAGGAAGAGAATTTTTGAGTATATTGTTTTGAATTTTGAATTTTTTAAATTTTTCATAAATTTTAAAAGAATTTTTCAATTTTACAATGTGTTATGTCAACATGTAATGTGAGTGTGTGTGAGCCCAGTATCTGCTAAAGGCAGCCCAGCTTGCATACAAGGGGAAACATATCGGTAGAGGATCTGGAATAATTTAAGCCAGGGATGGAGGATTTTGGGGGTAGCATGTTAGGAGGTGAGGTGGGCTGTGGTACTTAGCTGTTCGATTTCTCGGTGTTGGGATCTCTTACGGAGAAGTCCAGTGATCTCGTTCAGGTGGGTCCATGGTCGCTGAGCCAGGGGGGTCGTGTACCCATGTGGATTAAGAACAAGGGGGTTGTTGGCACCAGTTCCTCACCGGTCCTCTTCGGGGTTTGTCGATGAGATTTCTTCTGTTATGGACAGCAGAATTCTCATCGAGGGGGTATTGTAACGTGTCAATTATGGGTCCTTTTATTTTTTTACGGTATGGGGCATTGGTATTTTTATTTATTTCGTTTTGTGCAGGAGTTTTATTTAAACATTGTGAAATTTCATAATACGACAAAGATTCATTTCATTATAACAGAACACGTGCTGAGAAACAGTGGTGTAACAAAGCGAAACGCAGTTTGCAGTTGAGTAAGGCGGCAAAAGAATTCGCACCTCCACGAAATTCTAAGAACTTTGTATATGTGTGTTCACGCTCGCACTTAGCGTGGCCGGGCGAGGCGCTGGAGAGAAGCCGTGAAAAACACCAAAGTCGAGGCAAACATGGCGCTGGGACGAAAAATTAGTAGCTCTAAACAACTGGCTACCGGAAACGTCGTTAAACCCTGCCTACTACTAATGACATCAGCAGAGCAGATGCAAATATCGTCCTCTGGTACCACACATATACCAGCTATAGTCCCTGCATAAACTTAATATGCCTCAACAAATGAGCATGAACAGCGACTAAAACCCGGTGGCCGTGAGTACGCATATCCTGCCGCTCAAAGAGACACACTGCCCAGTTCCACTAGAGTTGCCGGCCGGCAATGAGCTGATTAAGCTCTCTCCAAAGTTTTTTTTTACCAGTAAGGAGTGAAATAATAGTGGAAAAGTTTGTGACCGACAGCAATCTAGAATGTGGCAATAAGTAAAGTATATTCGGACATTAAGAAGTCAAACATTTACTAAAAACGATGAGCGCGCGCGAACACGTGGCCGGCGTTTCAAGTGTAAGGGCTGGGAATTTTATTCAAAATTGTTAATGGGTTAAATAAATTTTGTGTGGGTAAAATGTTGCAGGCTGGGCAGTCTGAATGAAATAGGTTAAGGTAAGCCAGTAGGATAAGGTAGAATAGTAGTGGTACCAATGTAACGAATAACAAGATAAAGAAGAAATTATTACGAAGTTGCTTCATATGTGCAAGTATGGTAAAATTTGTTGAAATTTAAATGATTTAAAAATAAAATCAAAATGTTAATTCTCTTCATTTAAAATGTGTCAGAATAATTATTTCGTAACCTCACACTGTTTCTGATCTCGCTTATAAAGAACCTTGGGACCCGAGAAATATTGAAATATGAGTAAGTACGAACAAGTGAAATAAATTGAAATAAATGTATAAATAGTTTGTATTTACACAAATGGCGGCCCGAACAATGGACATTATATAAAATAATTATATAAATAAGCCAGAATTCAGAAACAGAGTGGGTATCGAAAGAGTATAAAATACGTAAAATAAGGTTATGTTGTAACTATACGTGGTAGAAAATTTTACAATAATTTTAGATATAATATGAATATGTAATATTTATTATACGAAAACATTTTTTTTTTGAAAGAAATAGAAATATTTAAACAAAAGTTAAAATGGCAGATAACGAGAACGTCAGTCTAGCTGACAATACCAATGAAAGCCAGACAAGCGCAACTGAATCACAAATTATGAGTGGAGAAATTATTCACTCAACGACAGTCCCGACTAACAGGGCTGACGAAAATCAAATAGTAAAAATGATGCAGACGCTTTTTAATATACAAAATAGTAAGTTCGATGAGAAATTTAGTTACCTTGACGAAAAATTTAGCGAACAGAAAAACGAAATTAGAAATGTCCAAAATAATCTTAACATGCAATTTGATGAAGTGAAAAAAGAAATTCAAGAACAAAGCTGTATTTATGACAAGAAATTGAGTGAAATAGAGATACGGTTAGGCGAAATAGAATTAGAAAATGAGAAAGTAATAAACAAATTAAAATCGAACAAAGATGACAGGGTAAGTAGTAGTGGGAATGATAATTTAAATAATGGGGTTACAAGTGATAATAATGACAATACAAATAAAAATGATTGTGTAGATGTTGAGAGTGATAACGTAATTGTAGAAAGAGTAGAAGTTAATAAGATGTGTGTGTGTGATGAATCAGAGAAAGAGAGTAGAAAGAATTTACAGGTAGAGTGGATGCAGGTGGTAGATTTTTCCCGTAATGTTGTAGTGGGGGGTGAAGAAATGGCTTCACGTGAGTATGTGAAAGACGATAGGTCTACAGATAAATTTCCCTTGGTTTTTTGTGCACTTCATAGGTGGTGCCATAATGATGAATTAATGTCCCCTGCATATTTTGAGAGAGAGTGTGTAGCTTGGTATGATGGTGAGAAATGTTTTGAGAAAGAGAGAAATAGAGGTATTTAAAGTAAAGAGAAATTATGAAGAATTCGCAGAAAGGTTATGCGTAGAGAGAAGTAATAATAAGAATGAGTACTTACCTTACAATGACATTGAGATAGCAGTAGATGATGTTAATGACGATAATATAACTCACCTGATTTTAACAGAATATAATAACGGCGACAGGACCATACTCGAGCGTGATCAGGTATATGAGGGAATAATATGGAATAATCATATTAATTCAAACGATATTGTAGAAGAATATGACAAGACAGGTAATCATTATGTTTATAATCATGAGATTATGTATGTAATTGTAAATGACTGGTATAGTCATAAGATTAGACTATTATTTGACGATATGGGGTAATTGTGTATTGTTTATTGTTCATGAACATTTAATGATATGAATAATGTGGTTTTGAAGTGCATTGTCTTATGGAACGATTTGTGGTTAATGATAAGAAATAATAAATTGGACTGTGTATATTTTTTTTATGTATTAATGTCATTATGTTAAGTGTATTTGTGTACTACATTATAGTGTACTATATGTTATGTAAACAATGTGTATATGTAGGAGAAATTGATAACATTAATTATCAATTAAATTGAATTTGCAATTAACCAGTATAAATTAATAATAATTATAAAATTTGACAGACTAATTAAGCGATGAAAATAATTGTGAACTGTTAAATAATTGAATTAAATAATTGAAAAATAATTAATTAAGGTTGTATAAAAGAAAGTTTGAGAATGAAGTTAAATGATTTTATGAAATTAAGATTCTATGATGATTGGTAGATGATTAAATAGATAATGTGTTCAAATTGAGGTATGTTATTGTAAGGAGAGAAGTGATGAATTTTCTAGTGTTATATCAAGGTGAAATGTTGTAAAAAGATAGATTTTGGGTGATAATGAAATAAGACAGGTGAGTTAAGTAGAATTAAAGTAAATGGGAGTTAAAGAGAATAAGAATTTTGAAATACAGGGAACACACAGAGATAGTGTTAGATATTTTCGGGACACAGTAGTAGTGAGTATATGTAGAGATGAGTAATGTGAATGAGATATAAACATATTTGTTGATGATATTTTGTAGTAAGGATGAGGTGGTAAGGTGTGAGCAACGTACGGCATGGCGAGAGACCAGCGTGCGGCGTTGTGGCGGGAATAGAGTAGTTTGAGTGAGTGTTTGCCGATATTTTGGAGGGGCATTGGTTCGTATGTAGATAGCCAGGTAGGGAACACACATCGTAGTACAAAGATGAGCGGTGCCAGAGGTAAGTGGAATTAGTGAAAGGTATTTATAATTGAGAGATTGGTGTCATAAAGTGTTAATAGTGGTTGTTAGTAAGAAAGGGAGTAATATTAAAATGTCTATTCGAGTGAAAGTATAGAGAATACAGGGGTCACCCAGAGTAGGCAATGATTAAAATGTGAAGAGTTAGATAGAAAATTCATAGTAGAAAGGCACTCAGAGATATAATGTAACAGGAAGGTTAATAATAAATTTGAATTGCATAGAATCAAATGATAAATAATTGATGGTTAATTAGTAACAGTTCAGTTGAAATTAAAATGTAATGTTTATAATTTTATCAAGATGTAGGGTGTGTAGAGTTTGACCAAAGTTAAATGTGATTGGGTTATTTTAATGTAATAATAGCAATGCTAATTATATATGTATACAGATCAAGTAGTAAATTAAATGAGAATAAATATTTACATCACCCACAGTAATAGGGAATGAAATTGTTAAATAAAGAGAGAGATTTATGATAAAGAATATAAAATTTTCATTTTTTAAACCAGTGACAGAATTTTGATAAAATTTGGAAATAATGTAAAATTAAGAATTGTTTATTCTAAAGAAATTAAATGTCAATTTGCTTATTATTTATATTAATATTTTGTTGTTTTAAATGTTTTATTTTATTGTTTTGTGTTTCAAATTAGACTGTTACAGATGTTAAATGTAGTTTCAGAAAGCATACATAACATATGTAGGTCAAGGGTTTTGGACTTGACCTAGTTTCGATCAGCTGATGAGGTCATACACCTACTAAGCTTGTATAGTAGGAAGTCAGTTTTATTTGTTTGTTTAATCAATGTAAACCAATTTTCAAATAATGTCTAAATATGAAGGAAACCTTTAAATAAATTAAAATTTTTTTTTTGAATTTTAAAATTTTTGGAAATTTCAATTTTGAAAAAAAAAAATGATTTTTCGCCTGCCAGCGAATTAATATTTTAAGTATTGATTATTTTATTATTATGTGTGTATTAATATGTTTATTTTTATTGTTTGATTGTATTGCATTGTACTGTTAGACTATAAGTGATTACCTGTTAGATTAAGGATGTGTTTTGATTAAAAGGAATGTTTAACTTAAGTTATTTTAAAGAAAACAGAAAAACCAGGAAGAGAATTTTTGAGTATATTGTTTTGAATTTTGAATTTTTTAAATTTTTCATAAATTTTAAAAGAATTTTTCAATTTTACAATGTGTTATGTCAACATGTAATGTGAGTGTGTGTGAGCCCAGTATCTGCTAAAGGCAGCCCAGCTTGCATACAAGGGGAAACATATCGGTAGAGGATCTGGAATAATTTAAGCCAGGGATGGAGGATTTTGGGGGTAGCATGTTAGGAGGTGAGGTGGGCTGTGGTACTTAGCTGTTCGATTTCTCGGTGTTGGGATCTCTTACGGAGAAGTCCAGTGATCTCGTTCAGGTGGGTCCATGGTCGCTGAGCCAGGGGGGTCGTGTACCCATGTGGATTAAGAACAAGGGGGTTGTTGGCACCAGTTCCTCACCGGTCCTCTTCGGGGTTTGTCGATGAGATTTCTTCTGTTATGGACAGCAGAATTCTCATCGAGGGGGTATTGTAACGTGTCAATTATGGGTCCTTTTATTTTTTTACGGTATGGGGCATTGGTATTTTTATTTATTTCGTTTTGTGCAGGAGTTTTATTTAAACATTGTGAAATTTCATAATACGACAAAGATTCATTTCATTATAACAGAACACGTGCTGAGAAACAGTGGTGTAACAAAGCGAAACGCAGTTTGCAGTTGAGTAAGGTGGCAAAAGAATTCGCACCTCCACGAAATTCTAAGAACTTTGTATATGTGTGTTCACGCTCGCACTTAGCGTGGCCGGGCGAGGCGCTGGAGAGACGCCATGAAAAACACCAAAGTCGAGGCAAACATGGCGCTGGGACGAAAAATTAGTAGCTCTAAACAACTGGCTACCGGAAACGTCGTTAAACCCTGCCTACTACTAATGACATCAGCAGAGCAGATGCAAATATCGTCCTCTGGTACCACACATATACCAGCTATAGTCCCTGCATAAACTTAATATGCCTCAACAAATGAGCATGAACAGCGACTAAAACCCGGTGGCCGTGAGTACGCATATCCTGCCGCTCAAAGAGACACACTGCCCAGTTCCACTAGAGTTGCCGGCCGGCAATGAGCTGATTAAGCTCTCTCCAAAGTTTTTTTTTACCAGTAAGGAGTGAAATAATAGTGGAAAAGTTTGTGACCGACAGCAATCTAGAATGTGGCAATAAGTAAAGTATTTTCGGACATTAAGAAGTCAAACATTTACTAAAAACGATGAGCGCGCGCGAACACGTGGCCGGCGTTTCAAGTGTAAGGGCTGGGAATTTTATTCAAAATTGTTAATGGGTTAAATAAATTTTGTGTGGGTAAAATGTTGCAGGCTGGGCAGTCTGAATGAAATAGGTTAAGGTAAGCCAGTAGGATAAGGTAGAATAGTAGTGGTACCAATGTAACGAATAACAAGATAAAGAAGAAATTATTACGAAGTTGCTTCATATGTGCAAGTATGGTAAAATTTGTTGAAATTTAAATGATTTAAAAATAAAATCAAAATGTTAATTCTCTTCATTTAAAATGTGTCAGAATAATTATTTCGTAACCTCACACTGTTTCTGATCTCACTTATAAAGAACCTTGGGACCCGAGAAAGATTGAAATATGAGTAAGTACGAACAAGTGAAATAAATTGAAATAAATGTATAAATAGTTTGTATTTACACAAATGGCGGCCCGAACAACGGACATTATATAAAATAATTATATAAATAAGCCAGAATTCAGAAACAGAGTGGGTATCGAAAGAGTATAAAATACGTAAAATAAGGTTATGTTGTAACTATACGTGGTAGAAAATTTTACAATAATTTTAGATGTAATATGAATATGTCATATTTATTATACGAAAACATTTTTTTTTGAAAGAAATAGAAATATTTAAACAAAAGTTAAAATGGCAGATAACGAGAACGTCAGTCTAGCTGACAATACCAATGAAAGCCAGACAAGCTGTAACAGTACAAAATTGTCTGTATCGGAATAATGGGATGTAAGGGTATTTTTATTATGCATTTTATGGTAATCATCAAGTTAAGTTAGACAAGGTTAGTTTTGGCCCAAGTCCCAATAAATATGTAAATTCGCCGGTGGAGAGACGATCCAAGGTCAGAGGCGTACGAGCAAATTGAACCCACGAAAATGGCAGTGTTGGCGCTAAAACACGGACAATACTGACTTTCCATTGGTCTACGATAATAAATCGTCACCAAATCAATGACGAGTTAAAAAACAATTACGTATTAACCAAAACAGTGGTTAGAGAACAATAGACAATGACGTCAGATGCACGACCACTTACATAACAATTGCGTCTGAATCGCCCCCAGTCGTCAGTAACAACTCAAAGAGAGCACATGCTCAAACAGTGTAGTGGGCAGTTTTTGCCATAAAAATGAAAGAATTGTTTAAAAAATGTAATGATCAACAATAATGTAGCATCAGTGGACAACCAATGTAAAAGTTTAGTAAATTCAGTGCACAAAAAAGGACAAAGAGAGATTCGGCCGAACATCTGCCAGCCAACATGGGAGTCTTCTGAGGAGGCTACGCCGCATCAATTTCAGGAAAGCCCTTTCAAAATTACTTTCTAAATTTCAAACATGAGCTCTAAATCTATAAAATAAAATGTATTCAGTATCAGAAAAATGAATGTTGTGTGTGATAGTGTGAACGTGAGAGTTGGCCAACCTTAAGTAAATATATCTGAGGCGTTGGTTCGTGATCAAGTTTAGAGTAACTATTAACAGAAAGAAAATTTAAAAACATTTCCCTTGAAGTTTTAACTGCAGTAAATGAATTTGATAAAAGCCTTAATTTCAAAGAAAACGGCTAGGTAACCATGAAAGCATGGCTAGAAAACGGAAGTCATGAAGCCGCCATTTTGCATTTTATCAAGTATTAATTGACTCAAATTGTTTGTAATCGTAAACAGTAATAACTAAATAAAATCTAATTTGTTATCCTCACGTTGTGTGAATGGTTATTTCAGTACCCGAATACCTCTGTCTTGTCTTGCTTAACGCAATTCTGGACCAAAAGCCTAATGCAAGTAAATGAGCAAAACACGTGTTACTCCGGTGATAAGATTTATTATTCAAATTATACAATATTAAGTATCATACATTCAGTACTAATAATTGTATAAATAACGACACAAAAAGGTGTAAGTTAACAGATGGCAGCCCGAACTTGGACTTTATATATTAATAAAAAATATATAAATAAGCAGACAAGCGGAGGTTAGATGGGTAAAGAAATAAACAGAAAAGAGAGGTTATCTACAGAGATTACCTATAGTATAAAAGACGTACACAACAAATAAAAACAAAGTTTAGTACCATCAGTACGATAAAATGGCAGATAACGAAAGCATTAACGTAGAAAATACAAACACAGAATCATTGATGTTGAGCACGCCACAGGCGAACTCAACGCCTATAGTAAATACCAGAATGGAAGAAAATGACATAATAAAAACGATGAAACTGCTCTTCAATGAGCAGAGCATCAAATTCGATGTACAATTGAGTGATATTAAAAAAGAAATTAAAAAACAAGGTTGCAATTTTGACAAAAGATTAAATGAAATATGTACAAAGTTAGAAAAAATAGAATTAGAAAAGAAGAAATTAGAATTAAACAAAGTTGGAGTGAACGAAGAGGACAAGGTAAGTGGGGTAGAAAATTACGATAAAATAGATGAAAATGTAGTAATAGGTGATAATAGTGTGGAGGTTGGTAGTATAAATGAAATTTTATGGGGAATAGAATATAATAATAAAGGAATGATAGTGTGTTTTGAAGGTTTAAAGAGTGGGTGTAAAGAGAGATATATTGAGAGAGAGAAGTGTTATTGGGAGAGTTATTATGAGAGATATTTTAAAAGAGAGAGATGTTTTGAAAGTAAGAGATATTGTGAGAAAAAGAGAGAAATAGAGATTTTTAAGATGAGTAGAACTTATGAAGAATTTATGGAAAGGTTAGGAGTAGAGATGATTGATAATAAAAATAAGTACTTACCTTGGGTTGAAGCTGATATAGCAGTAGGAGAAGATGATAATGAAAATAATGACTTAGTAACTTATCTGATTGTGACGAATTATACTGGAGGTGACAGGACAATGACCAATCATGACAGATAAAATGAGTTTGTGGAAAATAATGAAAATTTGAATGGTATATGCATTTTTGATGTTAATATAAGAGATTCAATAATAAGCAATGTATATAGATATAAGATAAGACTATTGTTCGACGATATGGGGTAGTTGGGTATTGTTTATTGTGTTATGAACATTTAATTGTGTGGACAGTGTTTTTAAAAATGGACTGATTAGGACTGATTATGGTAAATGATTTCATGATTATGTGAATTGTATATTTTTGTGTATTGATGTCTATGTATTTGTGTATTTTGCTGTTGTGTATTTTATGTATTTTTTATGTAAACATGTATTGTAGAATTTTAAATAAGTGAAAGAAGTTTAATAATGATTTTGAAAGGATATTATGGAATTTAGATTCTAAAGGGTTAGTAGATGATTATATATTTGGATGGTGAGAGGTATTGTTGTTAGCAGATAAGTGATGAATTTCTAATGGTATATTAATGTTGAAATGTTATAAAGAGTTTGGGGATAGTGATAAATAAGGGCATTGGAGTTATTTAAATAGAGTTATTGGGAGTTAGAAAAAATAAAGTGCTGAGATGTGGATGATATATAAAGAGGTGTTAGATATTTTAGGGACACAGTGGTTAGCGATTATATGTAGAGGTGAGTAATGTGAATGGTAATTATATTTGTTGTTGTTGGTGATATTTTGTAATAAGGGTATTGGTGTAGGAGTCCAACGAGAGATGTTGAGACGGGAGTGGATCGTTGTGTGCCGGAAAGGGTTATCTGAAAGGGTCAGGAACCGATAAGGGAATGAGTTGGTTAGAGGGAATACACACATACTAGTACAAAAATGAGCGGTGCCAGAGGTTTTAAATGGGATTTGTGAAAGGGGGTTATTATTGAGATATTGGTGTCATAATGTATTAATGGTTAGAAGCGGTTGTTAGTAGAAAAAAGGAGGTGAGTAAGGTTAGATTGACGAATACCAAAATAAGATAGAGGAAATAGTGAGTAATTGAGAGTCACCCAAACTAGTGAGGATGAAAAGGTTAGAAGGGAAAATTCAAGGTAGGAAGGTAATGTAAATGGTAAGGTAATGATAAATTTGAAAATTTTTTGTATAGAATCTAAATGAATGTTAAATGAATAAAAGTTAATAGAGAATTGTTGAAGTAGTAATGTGATAAAGTTTAGTACAAATCATGTAAATTTAAATTGTTTAATGTAAGGTAAATGTAACAATGTTAATATGTAATGTACAATGTTTTATGATGTTTTATTATGTTGATGATAGAGTGTGTGGTTAGGAGGCTACTGTAAGGGTAGTGACCATAATAACATAAAAATTGTGTTATAGTAACCAGTCTCTAGAAAAAAGTGATTCTGTAGAAAAGGGTTTGAAATTAAAGTAAAGAAATTAACAAAGAAATTTAGATAGTATTGAAGTACTGCCATGCTAAATAAATGTAATGGTTAATTGAAGTAAGTGAATAAAAATAGTAGTTGTTGTTTGAGAATCAAAAAATTTATGTTGTGTTTATTATAAGAGTATAATTTTATGATGAAAGAGGCAAGTTAATATTGACGGGAGTCAAAGCAATTGATACAAATATGTAGGAGCGTTGTTAAGTAGAAGGCTTATCTATCCTAAATCTTGTTATGTTTTATTGTGTTGTTTGGTACTTTGTAAATAACTAAAACCAACGCCTCAAATCACAAACCAATGCATCTAAGAGGAAACATATCAGTTGCGGATATGTAAATGAATGAGACCACTATTTTAAAATTTTGTATTGAATGTTTCAGAGTTTTTATGGTGTTGTGACCGCGATCCTGAGCTGGCCGGAGCGTCAGAACAGGAGCGTGCAGTGCCTCATGGCCTTATGGTGTAGGGATCTCTCAGGAGAAGTCCAGTGAGGTCAGACGGGTACGATCGACACTATGGAACCAAGGGTAAGTGATTGAGATTTTTTTTATTTTATTAACATTACAGGGGGTTGTGGCACATATCTGAACTGATCCTTTTAGAGGAGTATGAATGAGTCAATGAAAGTTTTTGTGTCTCGACACAAAACCTTTCATTGAGGGGGTTTTGTAGCAGTACAAAATTGTCTGTATCAGAATAATGGGATGTAAGGGTATTTTTATTATGCATTTTATGGTAATCATCAAGTTAAGTTAGACAAGGTTAGTTTTGGCCCAAGTCCCAATAAATATGTAAATTCGCCGGTGGAGAGACGATCCAAGGTCAGAGGCGTACAAGCAAATTGAACCCACGAAAATGGCAGTGTTGGCGCTAAAACACGGACAATACTGACTTTCCATTGGTCTACGATAATAAATCGTCACCAAATCAATGACGAGTTAAAAAACAATTACGTATTAACCAAAACAGTGGTTAGAGAACAATAGACAATGACGTCAGATGCACGACCACTTACATAACAATTGCGTCTGAATCGCCCCCAGTCGTCAGTAACAACTCAAAGAGAGCACATGCTCAAACAGTGTAGTGGGCAGTTTTTGCCATAAAAATGAAAGAATTGTTTAAAAAATGTAATGATCAACAATAATGTAGCATCAGTGGACAACCAATGTAAAAGTTTAGTAAATTCAGTGCACAAAAAAGGACAAAGAGAGATTCGGCCGAACATCTGCCAGCCAACATGGGAGTCTTCTGAGGAGGCTACGCCGCATCAATTTCAGGAAAGCCCTTTCAAAATTACTTTCTAAATTTCAAACATGAGCTCTAAATCTATAAAATAAAATGTATTCAGTATCAGAAAAATGAATGTTGTGTGTGATAGTGTGAACGTGAGAGTTGGGCAACCTTAAGTAAATATATCTGAGGCGTTGGTTCGTGATCAAGTTTAGAGTAACTATTAACAGAAAGAAAATTTAAAAACATTTCCCTTGAAGTTTTAACTGCAGTAAATGAATTTGATAAAAGCCTTAATTTCAAAGAAAACGGCTAGGTAACCATGAAAGCATGGCTAGAAAACGGAAGTCATGAAGCCGCCATTTTGCATTTTATCAAGTATTAATTGACTCAAATTGTTTATAATCGTAAACAGTAATAACTAAATAAAATCTAATTTGTTATCCTCATGTTGTGTGAATGGTTATTTCAGTACCCGAATACCTCTGTCTTGTCTTGCTTAACGCAATTCTGGACCAAAAGCCTAATGCAAGTAAATGAGCAAAACACGTGTTACTCCGGTGATAAGATTTATTATTCAAATTATACAATATTAAGTATCATACATTCAGTACTAATAATTGTATAAATAATACACAAAAAGGTGTAAGTTAACAAAGCGCAACTGAATCACAAATTATGAGTGGAGAAATTATTCACTCAACGCCAGTCCCGACTAACAGGGCTGACGAAAATCAAATAGTAAAAATGATGCAGACGCTTTTTAATATACAAAATAGTAAGTTCGATGAGAAATTTAGTTACCTTGACGAAAAATTTAGCGAACAGAAAAACGAAATTAGAAATGTCCAAAATAATCTTAACATGCAATTTGATGAAGTGAAAAAAGAAATTCAAGAACAAAGCTGTATTTATGACAAGAAATTGAGTGAAATAGAGATACGGTTAGGCGAAATAGAATTAGAAAATGAGAAAGTAATAAACAAATTAAAATCGAACAAAGATGACAGGGTAAGTAGTAGTGGGAATGATAATTTAAATAATGGGGTTACAAGTGATAATAATGACAATACAAATAAAAATGATTGTGTAGATGTTGAGAGTGATAACGTAATTGTAGAAAGAGTAGAAGTTAATAAGATGTGTGTGTGTGATGAATCAGAGAAAGAGAGTAGAAAGAATTTACAGGTAGAGTGGATGCAGGTGGTAGATTTTTCCCGTAATGTTGTAGTGGGGGGTGAAGAAATGGCTTCACGTGAGTATGTGAAAGACGATAGGTCTACAGATAAATTTCCCTTGGTTTTTTGTGCACTTCATAGGTGGTGCCATAATGATGAATTAATGTCCCCTGCATATTTTGAGAGAGAGTGTGTAGCTTGGTATGATGGTGAGAAATGTTTTGAGAAAGAGAGAAATAGAGGTATTTAAAGTAAAGAGAAATTATGAAGAATTCGCAGAAAGGTTATGCGTAGAGAGAAGTAATAATAAGAATGAGTACTTACCTTACAATGACATTGAGATAGCAGTAGATGATGTTAATGACGATAATATAACTCACCTGATTTTAACAGAATATAATAACGGCGACAGGACCATACTCGAGCGTGATCAGGTATATGAGGGAATAATATGGAATAATCATATTAATTCAAACGATAGTGTAGAAGAATATGACAAGACAGGTAATCATTATGTTTATAATCATGAGATTATGTATGTAATTGTAAATGACTGGTATAGTCATAAGATTAGACTATTATTTGACGATATGGGGTAATTGTGTATTGATTATTGTTCATGAACATTTAATGATATGAATAATGTGGTTTTGAAGTGCATTGTCTTATGGAACGATTTGTGGTTAATGATAAGAAATAATAAATTGGACTGTGTATATTTTTTTTATGTATTAATGTCATTATGTTAAGTGTATTTGTGTACTACATTATAGTGTACTATATATTATATAAACAATGTGTATATGTAGGAGAAATTGATAACATTAATTATCAATTAAATTGAATTTGCAATTAACCAGTATAAATTAATAATAATTATAAAATTTGACAGACTAATTAAGCGATGAAAATAATTGTGAACTGTTAAATAATTGAATTAAATAATTGAAAAATAATTAATTAAGGTTGTATAAAAGAAAGTTTGAGAATGAAGTTAAATGATTTTATGAAATTAAGATTCTATGATGATTGGTAGATGATTAAATAGATAATGTGTTCAAATTGAGGTATGTTATTGTAAGGAGAGAAGTGATGAATTTTCTAGTGTTATATCAAGGTGAAATGTTGTAAAAAGATAGATTTTGGGTGATAATGAAATAAGACAGGTGAGTTAAGTAGAATTAAAGTAAATGGGAGTTAAAGAGAATAAGAATTTTGAAATACAGGGAACACACAGAGATAGTGTTAGATATTTTTGGGACATAGTAGTAGTGAGTATATGTAGAGATGAGTAATGTGAATGAGATATAAACATATTTGTTGATGATATTTTGTAGTAAGGATGAGGTGGTAAGGTGTGAGCAACGTTCCGGCATGGCGAGAGACCAGCGTGCGGCGTTGTGGCGGGAATAGAGTAGTTTGAGTGAGTGTTTGCCGATATTTTGGAGGGGCATTGGTTCGTATGTAGATAGCCAGGTAGGGAACACACATCGTAGTACAAAGATGAGCGGTGCCAGAGGTAAGTGGAATTAGTGAAAGGTATTTATAATTGAGAGATTGGTGTCATAAAGTGTTAATAGTGGTTGTTAGTAAGAAAGGGAGTAATATTAAAATGTCTATTCGAGTGAAAGTATAGAGAATACAGGGGTCACCCAGAGTAGGCAATGATCAAAATGTGAAGAGTTAGATAGAAAATTCATAGTAGAAAGGCACTCAGAGATATAATGTAACAGGAAGGTTAATAATAAATTTGAATTGCATAGAATCAAATGATAAATAATTGATGGTTAATTAGTAACAGTTCAGTTGAAATTAAAATGTAATGTTTATAATTTTATCAAGATGTAGGGTGTGTAGAGTTTGACCAAAGTTAAATGTGATTGGGTTATTTTAATGTAATAATAGCAATGCTAATTATATATGTATACAGATCAAGTAGTAAATTAAATGAGAATAAATATTTACATCACCCACAGTAATAGGGAATGAAATTGTTAAATAAAGAGAGAGATTTATGATAAAGAATATAAAATTTTCATTTTTTAAACCAGTGACAGAATTTTGATAAAATTTGGAAATAATGTAAAATTAAGAATTGTTTATTCTAAAGAAATTAAATGTCAATTTGCTTATTATTTATATTAATATTTTGTTGTTTTAAATGTTTTATTTTATTGTTTTGTGTTTCAAATTAGACTGTTACAGATGTTAAATGTAGTTTCAGAAAGCATACATAACATATGTAGGTCAAGGGTTTTGGACTTGACCTAGTTTCGATCAGCTGATGAGGTCATACACCTACTAAGCTTGTATAGTAGGAAGTCAGTTTTATTTGTTTGTTTAATCAATGTAAACCAATTTTCAAATAATGTCTAAATATGAAGGAAACCTTTAAATAAATTAAAATTTTTTTTTTGAATTTTAAAATTTTTGGAAATTTCAATTTTGAAAAAAAAAATGATTTTTCGCCTGCCAGCGAATTAATATTTTAAGTATTGATTATTTTATTATTATGTGTGTATTAATATGTTTATTTTTATTGTTTGATTGTATTGCATTGTACTGTTAGACTATAAGTGATTACCTGTTAGATTAAGGATGTGTTTTGATTAAAAGGAATGTTTAACTTAAGTTATTTTAAAGAAAACAGAAAAACCAGGAAGAGAATTTTTGAGTATATTGTTTTGAATTTTTTAAATTTTTCATAAATTTTAAAAGAATTTTTCAATTTTACAATGTGTTATGTCAACATGTAATGTGAGTGTGTGTGAGCCCAGTATCTGCTAAAGGCAGCCCAGCTTGCATACAAGGGGAAACATATCGGTAGAGGATCTGGAATAATTTAAGCCAGGGATGGAGGATTTTGGGGGTAGCATGTTAGGAGGTGAGGTGGGCTGTGGTACTTAGCTGTTCGATTTCTCGGTGTTGGGATCTCTTACGGAGAAGTCCAGTGATCTCGTTCAGGTGGGTCCATGGTCGCTGAGCCAGGGGGGTCGTGTACCCATGTGGATTAAGAACAAGGGGGTTGTTGGCACCAGTTCCTCACCGGTCCTCTTCGGGGTTTGTCGATGAGATTTCTTCTGTTATGGACAGCAGAATTCTCATCGAGGGGGTATTGTAACGTGTCAATTATGGGTCCTTTTATTTTTTTACGGTATGGGGCATTGGTATTTTTATTTATTTCGTTTTGTGCAGGAGTTTTATTTAAACATTGTGAAATTTCATAATACGACAAAGATTCATTTCATTATAACAGAACACGTGCTGAGAAACAGTGGTGTAACAAAGCGAAACGCAGTTTGCAGTTGAGTAAGGCGGCAAAAGAATTCGCACCTCCACGAAATTCTAAGAACTTTGTATATGTGTGTTCACGCTCGCACTTAGCGTGGCCGGGCGAGGCGCTGGAGAGACGCCGTGAAAAACACCAAAGTCGAGGCAAACATGGCGCTGGGACGAAAAATTAGTAGCTCTAAACAACTGGCTACCGGAAACGTCGTTAAACCCTGCCTACTACTAATGACATCAGCAGAGCAGATGCAAATATCGTCCTCTGGTACCACATATATACCAGCTATAGTCCCTGCATAAACTTAATATGCCTCAACAAATGAGCATGAACAGCGACTAAAACCCGGTGGCCGTGAGTACGCATATCCTGCCGCTCAAAGAGACACACTGCCCAGTTCCACTAGAGTTGCCGGCCGGCAATGAGCTGATTAAGCTCTCTCCAAAGTTTTTTTTTACCAGTAAGGAGTGAAATAATAGTGGAAAAGTTTGTGACCGACAGCAATCTAGAATGTGGCAATAAGTAAAGTATTTTCGGACATTAAGAAGTCAAACATTTACTAAAAACGATGAGCGCGCGCGAACACGTGGCCGGCGTTTCAAGTGTAAGGGCTGGGAATTTTATTCAAAATTGTTAATGGGTTAAATAAATTTTGTGTGGGTAAAATGTTGCAGGCTGGGCAGTCTGAATGAAATAGGTTAAGGTAAGCCAGTAGGATAAGGTAGAATAGTAGTGGTACCAATGTAACGAATAACAAGATAAAGAAGAAATTATTACGAAGTTGCTTCATATGTGCAAGTATGGTAAAATTTGTTGAAATTTAAATGATTTAAAAATAAAATCAAAATGTTAATTCTCTTCATTTAAAATGTGTCAGAATAATTATTTCGTAACCTCACACTGTTTCTGATCTCGCTTATAAAGAACCTTGGGACCCGAGAAAGATTGAAATATGAGTAAGTACGAACAAGTGAAATAAATTGAAATAAATGTATAAATAGTTTGTATTTACACAAATGGCGGCCCGAACAATGGACATTATATAAAATAATTATATAAATAAGCCAGAATTCAGAAACAGAGTGGGTATCGAAAGAGTATAAAATACGTAAAATAAGGTTATGTTGTAACTATACGTGGTAGAAAATTTTACAATAATTTTAGATATAATATGAATATGTAATATTTATTATACGAAAACATTTTTTTTTGAAAGAAATAGAAATATTTAAACAAAAGTTAAAATGGCAGATAACGAGAACGTCAGTCTAGCTGACAATACCAATGAAAGCCAGACAAGCGCAACTGAATCACAAATTATGAGTGGAGAAATTATTCACTCAACGCCAGTCCCGACTAACAGGGCTGACGAAAATCAAATAGTAAAAATGATGCAGACGCTTTGTAATATACAAAATAGTAAGTTCGATGAGAAATTTAGTTACCTTGACGAAAAATTTAGCGAACAGAAAAACGAAATTAGAAATGTCCAAAATAATCTTAACATGCAATTTGATGAAGTGAAAAAAGAAATTCAAGAACAAAGCTGTATTTATGACAAGAAATTGAGTGAAATAGAGATACGGTTAGGCGAAATAGAATTAGAAAATGAGAAAGTAATAAACAAATTAAAATCGAACAAAGATGACAGGGTAAGTAGTAGTGGGAATGATAATTTAAATAATGGGGTTACAAGTGATAATAATGACAATACAAATAAAAATGATTGTGTAGATGTTGAGAGTGATAACGTAATTGTAGAAAGAGTAGAAGTTAATAAGATGTGTGTGTGTGATGAATCAGAGAAAGAGAGTAGAAAGAATTTACAGGTAGAGTGGATGCAGGTGGTAGATTTTTCCCGTAATGTTGTAGTGGGGGGTGAAGAAATGGCTTCACGTGAGTATGTGAAAGACGATAGGTCTACAGATAAATTTCCCTTGGTTTTTTGTGCACTTCATAGGTGGTGCCATAATGATGAATTAATGTCCCCTGCATATTTTGAGAGAGAGTGTGTAGCTTGGTATGATGGTGAGAAATGTTTTGAGAAAGAGAGAAATAGAGGTATTTAAAGTAAAGAGAAATTATGAAGAATTCGCAGAAAGGTTATGCGTAGAGAGAAGTAATAATAAGAATGAGTACTTACCTTACAATGACATTGAGATAGCAGTAGATGATGTTAATGACGATAATATAACTCACCTGATTTTAACAGAATATAATAACGGCGACAGGACCATACTCGAGCGTGATCAGGTATATGAGGGAATAATATGGAATAATCATATTAATTCAAACGATATTGTAGAAGAATATGACAAGACAGGTAATCATTATGTTTATAATCATGAGATTATGTATGTAATTGTAAATGACTGGTATAGTCATAAGATTAGACTATTATTTGACGATATGGGGTAATTGTGTATTGTTTATTGTTCATGAACATTTAATGATATGAATAATGTGGTTTTGAAGTGCATTGTCTTATGGAACGATTTGTGGTTAATGATAAGAAATAATAAATTGGACTGTGTATATTTTTTTTATGTATTAATGTCATTATGTTAAGTGTATTTGTGTACTACATTATAGTGTACTATATGTTATATAAACAATGTGTATATGTAGGAGAAATTGATAACATTAATTATCAATTAAATTGAATTTGCAATTAACCAGTATAAATTAATAATAATTATAAAATTTGACAGACTAATTAAGCGATGAAAATAATTGTGAACTGTTAAATAATTGAATTAAATAATTGAAAAATAATTAATTAAGGTTGTATAAAAGAAAGTTTGAGAATGAAGTTAAATGATTTTATGAAATTAAGATTCTATGATGATTGGTAGATGATTAAATAGATAATGTGTTCAAATTGAGGTATGTTATTGTAAGGAGAGAAGTGATGAATTTTCTAGTGTTATATCAAGGTGAAATGTTGTAAAAAGATAGATTTTGGGTGATAATGAAATAAGACAGGTGAGTTAAGTAGAATTAAAGTAAATGGGAGTTAAAGAGAATAAGAATTTTGAAATACAGGGAACACACAGAGATAGTGTTAGATATTTTCGGGACACAGTAGTAGTGAGTATATGTAGAGATGAGTAATGTGAATGAGATATAAACATATTTGTTGATGATATTTTGTAGTAAGGATGAGGTGGTAAGGTGTGAGCAACGTACGGCATGGCGAGAGACCAGCGTGCGGCGTTGTGGCGGGAATAGAGTAGTTTGAGTGAGTGTTTGCCGATATTTTGGAGGGGCATTGGTTCGTATGTAGATAGCCAGGTAGGGAACACACATCGTAGTACAAAGATGAGCGGTGCCAGAGGTAAGTGGAATTAGTGAAAGGTATTTATAATTGAGAGATTGGTGTCATAAAGTGTTAATAGTGGTTGTTAGTAAGAAAGGGAGTAATATTAAAATGTCTATTCGAGTGAAAGTATAGAGAATACAGGGGTCACCCAGAGTAGGCAATGATTAAAATGTGAAGAGTTAGATAGAAAATTCATAGTAGAAAGGCACTCAGAGATATAATGTAACAGGAAGGTTAATAATAAATTTGAATTGCATAGAATCAAATGATAAATAATTGATGGTTAATTAGTAACAGTTCAGTTGAAATTAAAATGTAATGTTTATAATTTTATCAAGATGTAGGGTGTGTAGAGTTTGACCAAAGTTAAATGTGATTGGGTTATTTTAATGTAATAATAGCAATGCTAATTATATATGTATACAGATCAAGTAGTAAATTAAATGAGAATAAATATTTACATCACCCACAGTAATAGGGAATGAAATTGTTAAATAAAGAGAGAGATTTATGATAAAGAATATAAAATTTTCATTTTTTAAACCAGTGACAGAATTTTGATAAAATTTGGAAATAATGTAAAATTAAGAATTGTTTATTCTAAAGAAATTAAATGTCAATTTGCTTATTATTTATATTAATATTTTGTTGTTTTAAATGTTTTATTTTATTGTTTTGTGTTTCAAATTAGACTGTTACAGATGTTAAATGTAGTTTCAGAAAGCATACATAACATATGTAGGTCAAGGGTTTTGGACTTGACCTAGTTTCGATCAGCTGATGAGGTCATACACCTACTAAGCTTGTATAGTAGGAAGTCAGTTTTATTTGTTTGTTTAATCAATGTAAACCAATTTTCAAATAATGTCTAAATATGAAGGAAACCTTTAAATAAATTAAAATTTTTTTTTTGAATTTTAAAATTTTTGGAAATTTCAATTTTGAAAAAAAAAAATGATTTTTCGCCTGCCAGCGAATTAATATTTTAAGTATTGATTATTTTATTATTATGTGTGTATTAATATGTTTATTTTTATTGTTTGATTGTATTGCATTGTACTGTTAGACTATAAGTGATTACCTGTTAGATTAAGGATGTGTTTTGATTAAAAGGAATGTTTAACTTAAGTTATTTTAAAGAAAACAGAAAAACCAGGAAGAGAATTTTTGAGTATATTGTTTTGAATTTTGAATTTTTTAAATTTTTCATAAATTTTAAAAGAATTTTTCAATTTTACAATGTGTTATGTCAACATGTAATGTGAGTGTGTGTGAGCCCAGTATCTGCTAAAGGCAGCCCAGCTTGCATACAAGGGGAAACATATCGGTAGAGGATCTGGAATAATTTAAGCCAGGGATGGAGGATTTTGGGGGTAGCATGTTAGGAGGTGAGGTGGGCTGTGGTACTTAGCTGTTCGATTTCTCGGTGTTGGGATCTCTTACGGAGAAGTCCAGTGATCTCGTTCAGGTGGGTCCATGGTCGCTGAGCCAGGGGGGTCGTGTACCCATGTGGATTAAGAACAAGGGGGTTGTTGGCACCAGTTCCTCACCGGTCCTCTTCGGGGTTTGTCGATGAGATTTCTTCTGTTATGGACAGCAGAATTCTCATCGAGGGGGTATTGTAACGTGTCAATTATGGGTCCTTTTATTTTTTTACGGTATGGGGCATTGGTATTTTTATTTATTTCGTTTTGTGCAGGAGTTTTATTTAAACATTGTGAAATTTCATAATACGACAAAGATTCATTTCATTATAACAGAACACGTGCTGAGAAACAGTGGTGTAACAAAGCAAAACGCAGTTTGCAGTTGAGTAAGGCGGCAAAAGAATTCGCACCTCCACGAAATTCTAAGAACTTTGTATATGTGTGTTCACGCTCGCACTTAGCGTGGCCGGGCGAGGCGCTGGAGAGACGCCGTGAAAAACACCAAAGTCGAGGCAAACATGGCGCTGGGACGAAAAATTAGTAGCTCTAAACAACTGGCTACCGGAAACGTCGTTAAACCCTGCCTACTACTAATGACATCAGCAGAGCAGATGCAAATATCGTCCTCTGGTACCACACATATACCAGCTATAGTCCCTGCATAAACTTAATATGCCTCAACAAATGAGCATGAACAGCGACTAAAACCCGGTGGCCGTGAGTACGCATATCCTGCCGCTCAAAGAGACACACTGCCCAGTTCCACTAGAGTTGCCGGCCGGCAATGAGCTGATTAAGCTCTCTCCAAAGTTTTTTTTTACCAGTAAGGAGTGAAATAATAGTGGAAAAGTTTGTGACCGACAGCAATCTAGAATGTGGCAATAAGTAAAGTATTTTCGGACATTAAGAAGTCAAACATTTACTAAAAACGATGAGCGCGCGCGAACACGTGGCCGGCGTTTCAAGTGTAAGGGCTGGGAATTTTATTCAAAATTGTTAATGGGTTAAATAAATTTTGTGTGGGTAAAATGTTGCAGGCTGGGCAGTCTGAATGAAATAGGTTAAGGTAAGCCAGTAGGATAAGGTAGAATAGTAGTGGTACCAATGTAACGAATAACAAGATAAAGAAGAAATTATTACGAAGTTGCTTCATATGTGCAAGTATGGTAAAATTTGTTGAAATTTAAATGATTTAAAAATAAAATCAAAATGTTAATGCTCTTCATTTAAAATGTGTCAGAATAATTATTTCGTAACCTCACACTGTTTCTGATCTCACTTATAAAGAACCTTGGGACCCGAGAAAGATTGAAATATGAGTAAGTACGAACAAGTGAAATAAATTGAAATAAATGTATAAATAGTTTGTATTTACACAAATGGCGGCCCGAACAACGGACATTATATAAAATAATTATATAAATAAGCCAGAATTCAGAAACAGAGTGGGTATCGAAAGAGTATAAAATACGTAAAATAAGGTTATGTTGTAACTATACGTGGTAGAAAATTTTACAATAATTTTAGATGTAATATGAATATGTAATATTTATTATACGAATACATTTTTTTTTTAAAGAAATAGAAATATTTAAACAAAAGTTAAAATGGCAGATAACGAGAACGTCAGTCTAGCTGACAATACCAATGAAAGCCAGACAAGCTGTAACAGTACAAAATTGTCTGTATCGGAATAATGGGATGTAAGGGTATTTTTATTATGCATTTTATGGTAATCATCAAGTTAAGTTAGACAAGGTTAGTTTTGGCCCAAGTCCCAATAAATATGTAAATTCCCCGGTGGAGAGACGATCCAAGGTCAGAGGCGTACGAGCAAATTGAACCCACGAAAATGGCAGTGTTGGCGCTAAAACACGGACAATACTGACTTTCCATTGGTCTACGATAATAAATCGTCACCAAATCAATGACGAGTTAAAAAACAATTACGTATTAACCAAAACAGTGGTTAGAGAACAATAGACAATGACGTCAGATGCACGACCACTTACATAACAATTGCGTCTGAATCCCCCCCAGTCGTCAGTAACAACTCAAAGAGAGCACATGCTCAAACAGTGTAGTGGGCAGTTTTTGCCATAAAAATGAAAGAATTGTTTAAAAAATGTAATGATCAACAATAATGTAGCATCAGTGGACAACCAATGTAAAAGTTTAGTAAATTCAGTGCACAAAAAAGGACAAAGAGAGATTCGGCCGAACATCTGCCAGCCAACATGGGAGTCTTCTGAGGAGGCTACGCCGCATCAATTTCAGGAAAGCCCTTTCAAAATTACTTTCTAAATTTCAAACATGAGCTCTAAATCTATAAAATAAAATGTATTCAGTATCAGAAAAATGAATGTTGTGTGTGATAGTGTGAACGTGAGAGTTGGCCAACCTTAAGTAAATATATCTGAGGCGTTGGTTCGTGATCAAGTTTAGAGTAACTATTAACAGAAAGAAAATTTAAAAACATTTCCCTTGAAGTTTTAACTGCAGTAAATGAATTTGATAAAAGCCTTAATTTCAAAGAAAACGGCTAGGTAACCATGAAAGCATGGCTAGAAAACGGAAGTCATGAAGCCGCCATTTTGCATTTTATCAAGTATTAATTGACTCAAATTGTTTGTAATCGTAAACAGTAATAACTAAATAAAATCTAATTTGTTATCCTCACGTTGTGTGAATGGTTATTTCAGTACCCGAATACCTCTGTCTTGTCTTGCTTAACGCAATTCTGGACCAAAAGCCTAATGCAAGTAAATGAGCAAAACACGTGTTACTCCGGTGATAAGATTTATTATTCAAATTATACAATATTAAGTATCATACATTCAGTACTAATAATTGTATAAATAACGACACAAAAAGGTGTAAGTTAACAGATGGCAGCCCGAACTTGGACTTTATATATTAATAAAAAATATATAAATAAGCAGACAAGCGGAGGTTAGATGGGTAAAGAAATAAACAGAAAAGAGAGGTTATCTACAGAGATTACCTATAGTATAAAAGACGTACACAACAAATAAAAACAAAGTTTAGTACCATCAGTACGATAAAATGGCAGATAACGAAAGCATTAACGTAGAAAATACAAACACAGAATCATTGATGTTGAGCACGCCACAGGCGAACTCAACGCCTATAGTAAATACCAGAATGGAAGAAAATGACATAATAAAAACGATGAAACTGCTCTTCAATGAGCAGAGCATCAAATTCGATGTACAATTGAGTGATATTAAAAAAGAAATTAAAAAACAAGGTTGCAATTTTGACAAAAGATTAAATGAAATATGTACAAAGTTAGAAAAAATAGAATTAGAAAAGAAGAAATTAGAATTAAACAAAGTTGGAGTGAACGAAGAGGACAAGGTAAGTGGGGTAGAAAATTACGATAAAATAGATGAAAATGTAGTAATAGGTGATAATAGTGTGGAGGTTGGTAGTATAAATGAAATTTTATGGGGAATAGAATATAATAATAAAGGAATGATAGTGTGTTTTGAAGGTTTAAAGAGTGGGTGTAAAGAGAGATATATTGAGAGAGAGAAGTGTTATTGGGAGAGTTATTATGAGAGATATTTTAAAAGAGAGAGATGTTTTGAAAGTAAGAGATATTGTGAGAAAAAGAGAGAAATAGAGATTTTTAAGATGAGTAGAACTTATGAAGAATTTATGGAAAGGTTAGGAGTAGAGATGATTGATAATAAAAATAAGTACTTACCTTGGGTTGAAGCTGATATAGCAGTAGGAGAAGATGATAATGAAAATAATGACTTAGTAACTTATCTGATTGTGACGAATTATACTGGAGGTGACAGGACAATGACCAATCATGACAGATAAAATGAGTTTGTGGAAAATAATGAAAATTTGAATGGTATATGCATTTTTGATGTTAATATAAGAGATTCAATAATAAGCAATGTATATAGATATAAGATAAGACTATTGTTCGACGATATGGGGTAGTTGGGTATTGTTTATTGTGTTATGAACATTTAATTGTGTGGACAGTGTTTTTAAAAATGGACTGATTAGGACTGATTATGGTAAATGATTTCATGATTATGTGAATTGTATATTTTTGTGTATTGATGTCTATGTATTTGTGTATTTTGCTGTTGTGTATTTTATGTATTTTTTATGTAAACATGTATTGTAGAATTTTAAATAAGTGAAAGAAGTTTAATAATGATTTTGAAAGGATATTATGGAATTTAGATTCTAAAGGGTTAGTAGATGATTATATATTTGGATGGTGAGAGGTATTGTTGTTAGCAGATAAGTGATGAATTTCTAATGGTATATTAATGTTGAAATGTTATAAAGAGTTTGGGGATAGTGATAAATAAGGGCATTGGAGTTATTTAAATAGAGTTATTGGGAGTTAGAAAAAATAAAGTGCTGAGATGTGGATGATATATAAAGAGGTGTTAGATATTTTAGGGACACAGTGGTTAGCGATTATATGTAGAGGTGAGTAATGTGAATGGTAATTATATTTGTTGTTGTTGGTGATATTTTGTAATAAGGGTATTGGTGTAGGAGTCCAACGAGAGATGTTGAGACGGGAGTGGATCGTTGTGTGCCGGAAAGGGTTATCTGAAAGGGTCAGGAACCGATAAGGGAATGAGTTGGTTAGAGGGAATACACACATACTAGTACAAAAATGAGCGGTGCCAGAGGTTTTAAATGGGATTTGTGAAAGGGGGTTATTATTGAGATATTGGTGTCATAATGTATTAATGGTTAGAAGCGGTTGTTAGTAGAAAAAAGGAGGTGAGTAAGGTTAGATTGACGAATACCAAAATAAGATAGAGGAAATAGTGAGTAATTGAGAGTCACCCAAACTAGTGAGGATGAAAAGGTTAGAAGGGAAAATTCAAGGTAGGAAGGTAATGTAAATGGTAAGGTAATGATAAATTTGAAAATTTTTTGTATAGAATCTAAATGAATGTTAAATGAATAAAAGTTAATAGAGAATTGTTGAAGTAGTAATGTGATAAAGTTTAGTACAAATCATGTAAATTTAAATTGTTTAATGTAAGGTAAATGTAACAATGTTAATATGTAATGTACAATGTTTTATGATGTTTTATTATGTTGATGATAGAGTGTGTGGTTAGGAGGCTACTGTAAGGGTAGTGACCATAATAACATAAAAATTGTGTTATAGTAACCAGTCTCTAGAAAAAAGTGATTCTGTAGAAAAGGGTTTGAAATTAAAGTAAAGAAATTAACAAAGAAATTTAGATAGTATTGAAGTACTGCCATGCTAAATAAATGTAATGGTTAATTGAAGTAAGTGAATAAAAATAGTAGTTGTTGTTTGAGAATCAAAAAATTTATGTTGTGTTTATTATAAGAGTATAATTTTATGATGAAAGAGGCAAGTTAATATTGACGGGAGTCAAAGCAATTGATACAAATATGTAGGAGCGTTGTTAAGTAGAAGGCTTATCTATCCTAAATCTTGTTATGTTTTATTGTGTTGTTTGGTACTTTGTAAATAACTAAAACCAACGCCTCAAATCACAAACCAATGCATCTAAGAGGAAACATATCAGTTGCGGATATGTAAATGAATGAGACCACTATTTTAAAATTTTGTATTGAATGTTTCAGAGTTTTTATGGTGTTGTGACCGCGATCCTGAGCTGGCCGGAGCGTCAGAACAGGAGCGTGCAGTGCCTCATGGCCTTATGGTGTAGGGATCTCTCAGGAGAAGTCCAGTGAGGTCAGACGGGTACGATCGACACTATGGAACCAAGGGTAAGTGATTGAGATTTTTTTTATTTTATTAACATTACAGGGGGTTGTGGCACATATCTGAACTGATCCTTTTAGAGGAGTATGAATGAGTCAATGAAAGTTTTTGTGTCTCGACACAAAACCTTTCATTGAGGGGGTTTTGTAGCAGTACAAAATTGTCTGTATCGGAATAATGGGATGTAAGGGTATTTTTATTATGCATTTTATGGTAATCATCAAGTTAAGTTAGACAAGGTTAGTTTTGGCCCAAGTCCCAATAAATATGTAAATTCGCCGGTGGAGAGACGATCCAAGGTCAGAGGCGTACGAGCAAATTGAACCCACGAAAATGGCAGTGTTGGCGCTAAAACACGGACAATACTGACTTTCCATTGGTCTACGATAATAAATCGTCACCAAATCAATGACGAGTTAAAAAACAATTACGTATTAACCAAAACAGTGGTTAGAGAACAATAGACAATGACGTCAGATGCACGACCACTTACATAACAATTGCGTCTGAATCGCCCCCAGTCGTCAGTAACAACTCAAAGAGAGCACATGCTCAAACAGTGTAGTGGGCAGTTTTTGCCATAAAAATGAAAGAATTGTTTAAAAAATGTAATGATCAACAATAATGTAGCATCAGTGGACAACCAATGTAAAAGTTTAGTAAATTCAGTGCACAAAAAAGGACAAAGAGAGATTCGGCCGAACATCTGCCAGCCAACATGGGAGTCTTCTGAGGAGGCTACGCCGCATCAATTTCAGGAAAGCCCTTTCAAAATTACTTTATAAATTTCAAACATGAGCTCTAAATCTATAAAATAAAATGTATTCAGTATCAGAAAAATGAATGTTGTGTGTGATAGTGTGAACGTGAGAGTTGGCCAACCTTAAGTAAATATATCTGAGGCGTTGGTTCGTGATCAAGTTTAGAGTAACTATTAACAGAAAGAAAATTTAAAAACATTTCCCTTGAAGTTTTAACTGCAGTAAATGAATTTGATAAAAGCCTTAATTTCAAAGAAAACGGCTAGGTAACCATGAAAGCATGGCTAGAAAACGGAAGTCATGAAGCCGCCATTTTGCATTTTATCAAGTATTAATTGACTCAAATTGTTTATAATCGTAAACAGTAATAACTAAATAAAATCTAATTTGTTATCCTCATGTTGTGTGAATGGTTATTTCAGTACCCGAATACCTCTGTCTTGTCTTGCTTAACGCAATTCTGGACCAAAAGCCTAATGCAAGTAAATGAGCAAAACACGTGTTACTCCGGTGATAAGATTTATTATTCAAATTATACAATATTAAGTATCATACATTCAGTACTAATAATTGTATAAATAATACACAAAAAGGTGTAAGTTAACAAAGCGCAACTGAATCACAAATTATGAGTGGAGAAATTATTCACTCAACGCCAGTCCCGACTAACAGGGCTGACGAAAATCAAATAGTAAAAATGATGCAGACGCTTTTTAATATACAAAATAGTAAGTTCGATGAGAAATTTAGTTACCTTGACGAAAAATTTAGCGAACAGAAAAACGAAATTAGAAATGTCCAAAATAATCTTAACATGCAATTTGATGAAGTGAAAAAAGAAATTCAAGAACAAAGCTTGAAACTTTCTTTATTATTATTAAAAAGAATGATATCGTAATAATTTAAAATTAATGTTAATTCACTCCTACTTACCATCGCGTGGCTTCAAGGTTTCGTCATACGTATGTTTGGGATGCAGACGTAATTTCTTAAGGTTGTGAGAATAACTTGCACAACACATTTATATGAAGAGAATTAACATTTTAATTTAGTTTTGAATCATTTAAATTTTTTACAAACTTTACTACATCTGAAATATTTTCGTAAGAATTGATCCTTTGCTTGGGTTACATGATTATCACTCTTATTCTATCTTATACTACAGCTTACCTTATTTTATATACACACACACAAGACTGCCCAGCCTGCAATTTTGCACACACACAAACACAAAAAATTATATAACCCTTAACATTTTTTTAATAATATCCCTCCCCGTCGGCAACGTGGTCCTCGCGTGCACTCCTCATTCCTTTATATTTCTTTTTAGTGTCCGAAAAATATATATATATATAACTATGTTCTGCACTTTTACTTGACCGCGGTCACATACTTTGTTATTGTTAGTTGTTACATTAATTATAAAAATTTGTTTCTGAGCCCAGTTGACGGGCGGCCTGCGCAGGCGGGAGTCGATAACGAACTGCCGGCATCTCTCCGTTCCCCACTCCGGGAGCATTTTAGTCAAGACGACGGACATCAATGCCTTCCAGTTAGTCGTCCCAGTTTCGAATCATACTAGTCACGTAGTTGTTGGAGTGACGATAGCAGACGATTTCAAATAGGCACTGGCTAATGTCATAAAAGTGGGTGGGACTTAACACAGCATTTCCGTAGTGAAACCAAATGAAGGATGAAAATTTCTCTCTCTGGCCATCTTAGTTTTTTGCCAGAGCGTCACTTGGAGCGTGATTGAGCAGTTGCGTATGTGCGCTGCCACACACAAGTACAAAGTTCTCAGAATTTTGTGGAGGTGCAGATACTCTGCCGCATTCCTCGACAACAACTGCGTCTTACGTTGTTTCACTGGTCTGTTACATTGACTGTTATACGCACAAATACGTTGCACAATGATAATCCGCCCAAAACGAACTACATAAAAATATACATATATGCCCCAAACGGTTAAAATAAAACACCCAAAATTTGACCCGCTACAATACCCCCTCGATGAGAATTCTGCTGTCCACGACAGAAGAAATCTCATCGATAACCCCGAAGAGGACCGGTGAGGAACTGGTGCCACAACCCCCTTGTTCTTAATCTCATGGGTACACGACCCCCCTGGCTCAGCGACCATGGACTCATCTGAACGAGATCACTGGACTTCTCCGTAAGAGATCCCAACACCGAGAAATTGATCAGACTCGCACCACAGCACACCTCGCCTTCTAACATACTACCCCCAAAAATCCTCAATCCCTGGCTACAATTACTCCAGCTCCTCCGCCGATATGTTTCCCCTTTTTGCAAGCTGGGCTGCCTTTAGCAGATACTGGGCTCACACATACTAACATTACATTAAAATAAAAACTTCCTTTTAAAATTTATTATAAATTCAAAAAATTCAATATTCAAAAAAATCTTTTATCAAAAAATTCTCTTCCTCTTTTTTCTGATTTTTGTTTCAATGATTTAACCTAAACATTCCTATTAATACAAGTACATCCTTACTCTAGCATGAGAACAATTTATAGCCTACCAATACAAAGCAATACAACAAAAGGAACATCATTAATACATACACAATAAAATAATAATTATCTAACATATTCACTCGCTGGCAGGCGACAAATCAAGTTTTTTTTTCTTCAAAAAAAATTTAAAATTTTCAACATTTTAAAATTCAAAAAAATTATTCATTAAATATTTATTAAATTTATTTATTAAATAACATTTATTAAAATTATTCAAAGATTAGTTTGAATTAATCAAACAAACAAATTAAAATTAAATTCCTACTCTACAAGCTTAGTAGGTGTATGAACTCATCAGCTGATCCTAACTAGGTCAAGTACAAAACCCTTGACCTACATATGTTATGTATAATTTCTGAAAACACTTTAAATATCTGTAATATCCTAACTTGAAATACAAAACATAATAACATAAAATATTTAAAATAAACAAAATATTAATACAAATAATAAACAGATTGACATTTACATTATTTAAAACAAACAATTCTTGAATTTACATTATTTTCACTTCTATCAAAATTCTGTCACTGGTTGAAAAAACAATTGTACATTCTTTATTATAAATTCCTCTCCTTAGTTAACAGTTAATTCTACCTTACTGGGGGTGATGTAAATTATTTATTCTCATTTATTCTGTCTACCTATATAATCTTTACCCCTTTGACTCCAATATTCATCAACTCAATTATCATGACACCCATCTCTATCAAAATATCTACTAATCAGGACACTCTAAACCCCACTTACCATTTAACCCAAAACGCCGCCTTCTCTACATATAAAAAAAAAAATACTCTCCAACCCTTTGTACATAGGATACGTGTTTCCTTCCCAAAACTCATTCCCTTATGTTGGTTCCTGGACCCTCCCTAGGTAACCCTTTCCGGCGCCAATCGGTCCCTATCCCGTCCCAACCCTTGTTGCGGACTCCCCAAATACACTACCCCCTAATACAAAATTGCCTTCCCCAAAAATCTCAATCTCATTTCATTACCACAAATACACAAAATAACCTCATTAACTATAAAAACAACAATATATCATTCAAAATCTACATAAAGTCTCCATTACCACTGTGTCAACATCTATATTTCACAAGATTCTATTACATCACATTAACTCAAAAACAACATTACATCATATTCATCATTTCAACCTCGCTTGGAATTCAACTTGGACAGGTCTGCATGTCCCATAAAACATTTATCACCCATGAATTATCTTTTATTAACTTGCATCTTCTTTTTATCTTTACTTCAAAATGTCTGTAGTACACAAAACATTAATTACTTGTAACATTTATAAACCAATATACCAGTGACATGGTATTGTTGATCAGCTGATATCCTAACATAATAAAAACACAATGAAACTACATCTTAAAATTGAACAAATACATGTAATACATTATCAACACTTACTTCTATTATGTTGATTGCCTGCCAGGCGTCTAATGATTGGCTTAGAAAAATTTACACACATAATGAAAATACATTTTATCAACAACTATATCTAACACACAACAATAAAATGATTGCACAAATAGCCATAAACCTGGGTTATTAGTATACATCAACAAACAATTCTCTTTTAAATAATTTATATAAATATTTATAAACATTATGATTTAAAATTTTTCATTAACTCTGTTTATTTATCATCATGATGAATTTATCCTGTGTTGTAATCAGATTTTCAAAAATTCTAAATTTATTATGAACATATTTTTAATCATTATGTTCCACAAAATAAACCATTTACCATTTATTTACTTATTAATTATTATTAAATCAACATCTCACCACACAATTTAAATTCATTATAAAATCCAAACACATAATATTCAATCACAATATCTAAACATCTCAACTTATTTAATTCATTTGATTATTAAAATAACATATTTCAATTATTATCAACATTCTACAAATCATTAACTATTGTCTTCGTAATTATTTTGTTATTTAATTAGAGTGCAAAAATATTAATAATATTATTATTATTAATACAACATTTTCTAAAACATATACACATTACATTTCACAATACACACAAATGAATTCACTATTATTTACAAAATATACGTCAAAACTGTTCAAGTGTATCTCACTTCATGTCCAAATCTGCCATGTCAAACAACCATAAAACAAAATGTTTAATTGTCTTTTATTGTCTTACAGTCTACCCTCCATCGTCCCAAATCAACCTTGGTTTTATATAACACTGTTGCTTTTTATTTACAAACAAATGGTTACTTTGTGTGTCATAACCAGAACAACCAAATTCACTCATTTTACCAGAATACTCATTAAACCAGTCTACGTTAGGTAGTTTTGTTAAGTCTCCGTCATTACATTCATTCACTATCGGTCTAATTATTTTTATCAAATCATTGTAATCATTATTATTCAAATATATTTCTAAGCCTTCTTTCCATTCATCATATTTTCTATGCAAATTATACAATTCTGTTACATACCATTCTCTATTTACCTCTCTCTCTTCATAACACCACATCACACTCTCACAATTATTCCGGACAGAGGGTACACAATTACTCCACAAAAATAAACACCTCAATTCATCTACCAATACGGGACTCTTGCCCTTCAACCACAACACTTGTGGACTCAATAAATCATCATAAATATCATAAATAATAAAGGGAAAATTTGCCCTCTGTCCCCACTCTACCACAACATTATTTCTCCACTCTCTCTCTAACTCATTTACACACATTAACATCTCATAATCCCTACCTTCCACCAACTCATCAGTACTCTCATTCTTTATTTTTACCGTATCACTTTCCGATACTAATTCTTCAAATACATTACTATTATTCTCATTATTTTCAACATTATTGTTATCATTTATTAACTCTTTCTCTGGTATCATATTTTTACATTTGTCATTACAATTTTCATTTGTTTTATTTTTCTCTGTCCTCATCACATGTACTCCCATTCGCTCCACACTCTGTTCTAATTTATTCAAACTGGATCTTATCGTTTCATTAGTACTTTCTACACATTTACTCATTTCTTGTATTTCATTTTTTAACTCATTATTCTGATTTTTTAATATATTGAATTTAGCGTCAGAATCACTCTTCTGTTCACTGAATTTCATATCTAACATTGTTTGTATAATTGTAAACATTTCGTAATTATCGTCAGACTTTTTATTTTGGATAGGTGTCACTAGATTTTCTATTTTGTCGTCGGTGATGCCGAATTCATTGTCATTATTTTTATTTTCTCTATTTGATTTTGGGGTCGTTTGGATCCCCGAATCATCTGTATTATTTGATTCATTTATACTATTTGTGTTTAAAGTTTTGTCGCCTTGACCTACATTCGGCGTTGAATGTACTTCAAAACTATTCACAACAGCTGATTCATTTAATTCAGCTATTTCGCTTATCACAGTCGAGTCGGACAACTCGACTCCGTTCTCTGCTGTATTTTCCATTATTATTATTATTTTTAGGTATTTATTCTGTTTACAATATAAATAATATATATTTTAAATATATATTTATATTTTAAATATTCTTTACTTACTTAGCGTAACTTAACTTTACATAAGTATCTTTTGCGTATTCTCACACAACTTCCAAATTACGATTGCATCCCATTTATAGGTATGGAATTTATTTTTTAAATTCGTCCCTTTCGTGGCGCCAATGAAACTTTCTTTATTATTATTAAAAAGAATGATATCGTAATAATTTAAAATTAATGTTAATTCACTCCTACTTACCATCGCGTGGCTTCAAGGTTTCGTCATACGTATGTTTGGGATGCAGACGTAATTTCTTAAGGTTGTGAGAATAACTTGCACAACACATTTATATGAAGAGAATTAACATTTTAATTTAGTTTTGAATCATTTAAATTTTTTACAAACTTTACTACATCTGAAATATTTTCGTAAGAATTGATCCTTTGCTTGGGTTACATGATTATCACTCTTATTCTATCTTATACTACAGCTTACCTTATTTTATATACACACACACAAGACTGCCCAGCCTGCAATTTTGCACACACACAAACACAAAAAATTATATAACCCTTAACATTTTTTTAATAATATCCCTCCCCGTCGGCAACGTGGTCCTCGCGTGCACTCCTCATTCCTTTATATTTCTTTTTAGTGTCCGAAAAATATATATATATATAACTATGTTCTGCACTTTTACTTGACCGCGGTCACATACTTTGTTATTGTTAGTTGTTACATTAATTATAAAAATTTGTTTCTGAGCCCAGTTGACGGGCGGCCTGCGCAGGCGGGAGTCGATAACGAACTGCCGGCATCTCTCCGTTCCCCACTCCGGGAGCATTTTAGTCAAGACGACGGACATCAATGCCTTCCAGTTAGTCGTCCCAGTTTCGAATCATACTAGTCACGTAGTTGTTGGAGTGACGATAGCAGACGATTTCAAATAGGCACTGGCTAATGTCATAAAAGTGGGTGGGACTTAACACAGCATTTCCGTAGTGAAACCAAATGAAGGATGAAAATTTCTCTCTCTGGCCATCTTAGTTTTTTGCCAGAGCGTCACTTGGAGCGTGATTGAGCAGTTGCGTATGTGCGCTGCCACACACAAGTACAAAGTTCTCAGAATTTTGTGGAGGTGCAGATACTCTGCCGCATTCCTCGACAACAACTGCGTCTTACGTTGTTTCACTGGTCTGTTACATTGACTGTTATACGCACAAATACGTTGCACAATGATAATCCGCCCAAAACGAACTACATAAAAATATACATATATGCCCCAAACGGTTAAAATAAAACACCCAAAATTTGACCCGCTACAAGCTGTATTTATGACAAGAAATTGAGTGAAATAGAGATACGGTTAGGCGAAATAGAATTAGAAAATGAGAAAGTAATAAACAAATTAAAATCGAACAAAGATGACAGGGTAAGTAGTAGTGGGAATGATAATTTAAATAATGGGGTTACAAGTGATAATAATGACAATACAAATAAAAATGATTGTGTAGATGTTGAGAGTGATAACGTAATTGTAGAAAGAGTAGAAGTTAATAAGATGTGTGTGTGTGATGAATCAGAGAAAGAGAGTAGAAAGAATTTACAGGTAGAGTGGATGCAGGTGGTAGATTTTTCCCGTAATGTTGTAGTGGGGGGTGAAGAAATGGCTTCACGTGAGTATGTGAAAGACGATAGGTCTACAGATAAATTTCCCTTGGTTTTTTGTGCACTTCATAGGTGGTGCCATAATGATGAATTAATGTCCCCTGCATATTTTGAGAGAGAGTGTGTAGCTTGGTATGATGGTGAGAAATGTTTTGAGAAAGAGAGAAATAGAGGTATTTAAAGTAAAGAGAAATTATGAAGAATTCGCAGAAAGGTTATGCGTAGAGAAAAGTAATAATAAGAATGAGTACTTACCTTACAATGACATTGAGATAGCAGTAGATGATGTTAATGACGATAATATAACTCACCTGATTTTAACAGAATATAATAACGGCGACAGGACCATACTCGAGCGTGATCAGGTATATGAGGGAATAATATGGAATAATCATATTAATTCAAACGATATTGTAGAAGAATATGACAAGACAGGTAATCATTATGTTTATAATCATGAGATTATGTATGTAATTGTAAATGACTGGTATAGTCATAAGATTAGACTATTATTTGACGATATGGGGTAATTGTGTATTGTTTATTGTTCATGAACATTTAATGATATGAATAATGTGGTTTTGAAGTGCATTGTCTTATGGAACGATTTGTGGTTAATGATAAGAAATAATAAATGGACTGTGTATATTTTTTTTATGTATTAATGTCATTATGTTAAGTGTATTTGTGTACTACATTATAGTGTACTATATGTTATATAAACAATGTGTATATGTAGGAGAAATTGATAACATTAATTATCAATTAAATTGAATTTGCAATTAACCAGTATAAATTAATAATAATTATAAAATTTGACAGACTAATTAAGCGATGAAAATAATTGTGAACTGTTAAATAATTGAATTAAATAATTGAAAAATAATTAATTAAGGTTGTATAAAAGAAAGTTTGAGAATGAAGTTAAATGATTTTATGAAATTAAGATTCTATGATGATTGGTAGATGATTAAATAGATAATGTGTTCAAATTGAGGTATGTTATTGTAAGGAGAGAAGTGATGAATTTTCTAGTGTTATATCAAGGTGAAATGTTGTAAAAAGATAGATTTTGGGTGATAATGAAATAAGACAGGTGAGTTAAGTAGAATTAAAGTAAATGGGAGTTAAAGAGAATAAGAATTTTGAAATACAGGGAACACACAGAGATAGTGTTAGATATTTTCGGGACACAGTAGTAGTGAGTATATGTAGAGATGAGTAATGTGAATGAGATATAAACATATTTGTTGATGATATTTTGTAGTAAGGATGAGGTGGTAAGGTGTGAGCAACGTACGGCATGGCGAGAGACCAGCGTGCGGCGTTGTGGCGGGAATAGAGTAGTTTGAGTGAGTGTTTGCCGATATTTTGGAGGGGCATTGGTTCGTATGTAGATAGCCAGGTAGGGAACACACATCGTAGTACAAAGATGAGCGGTGCCAGAGGTAAGTGGAATTAGTGAAAGGTATTTATAATTGAGAGATTGGTGTCATAAAGTGTTAATAGTGGTTGTTAGTAAGAAAGGGAGTAATATTAAAATGTCTATTCGAGTGAAAGTATAGAGAATACAGGGGTCACCCAGAGTAGGCAATGATTAAAATGTGAAGAGTTAGATAGAAAATTCATAGTAGAAAGGCACTCAGAGATATAATGTAACAGGAAGGTTAATAATAAATTTGAATTGCATAGAATTAAATGATAAATAATTGATGGTTAATTAGTAACAGTTCAGTTGAAATTAAAATGTAATGTTTATAATTTTATCAAGATGTAGGGTGTGTAGAGTTTGACCAAAGTTAAATGTGATTGGGTTATTTTAATGTAATAATAGCAATGCTAATTATATATGTATACAGATCAAGTAGTAAATTAAATGAGAATAAATATTTACATCACCCACAGTAATAGGGAATGAAATTGTTAAATAAAGAGAGAGATTTATGATAAAGAATATAAAATTTTCATTTTTTAAACCAGTGACAGAATTTTGATAAAATTTGGAAATAATGTAAAATTAAGAATTGTTTATTCTAAAGAAATTAAATGTCAATTTGCTTATTATTTATATTAATATTTTGTTGTTTTAAATGTTTTATTTTATTGTTTTGTGTTTCAAATTAGACTGTTACAGATGTTAAATGTAGTTTCAGAAAGCATACATAACATATGTAGGTCAAGGGTTTTGGACTTGACCTAGTTTCGATCAGCTGATGAGGTCATACACCTACTAAGCTTGTATAGTAGGAAGTCAGTTTTATTTGTTTGTTTAATCAATGTAAACCAATTTTCAAATAATGTCTAAATATGAAGGAAACCTTTAAATAAATTAAAATTTTTTTTTTGAATTTTAAAATTTTTGGAAATTTCAATTTTGAAAAAAAAAAATGATTTTTCGCCTGCCAGCGAATGAATATTTTAAGTATTGATTATTTTATTATTATGTGTGTATTAATATGTTTATTTTTATTGTTTGATTGTATTGCATTGTACTGTTAGACTATAAGTGATTACCTGTTAGATTAAGGATGTGTTTTGATTAAAAGGAATGTTTAACTTAAGTTATTTTAAAGAAAACAGAAAAACCAGGAAGAGAATTTTTGAGTATATTGTTTTGAATTTTGAATTTTTTAAATTTTTCATAAATTTTAAAAGAATTTTTCAATTTTACAATGTGTTATGTCAACATGTAATGTGAGTGTGTGTGAGCCCAGTATCTGCTAAAGGCAGCCCAGCTTGCATACAAGGGGAAACATATCGGTAGAGGATCTGGAATAATTTAAGCCAGGGAAGGAGGATTTTGGGGGTAGCATGTTAGGAGGTGAGGTGGGCTGTGGTACTTAGCTGTTCGATTTCTCGGTGTTGGGATCTCTTACGGAGAAGTCCAGTGATCTCGTTCAGGTGGGTCCATGGTCGCTGAGCCAGGGGGGTCGTGTACCCATGTGGATTAAGAACAAGGGGGTTGTTGGCACCAGTTCCTCACCGGTCCTCTTCGGGGTTTGTCGATGAGATTTCTTCTGTTATGGACAGCAGAATTCTCATCGAGGGGGTATTGTAACGTGTCAATTATGGGTCCTTTTATTTTTTTACGGTATGGGGCATTGGTATTTTTATTTATTTCGTTTTGTGCAGGAGTTTTATTTAAACATTGTGAAATTTCATAATACGACAAAGATTCATTTCATTATAACAGAACACGTGCTGAGAAACAGTGGTGTAACAAAGCGAAACGCAGTTTGCAGTTGAGTAAGGCGGCAAAAGAATTCGCACCTCCACGAAATTCTAAGAACTTTGTATATGTGTGTTCACGCTCGCACTTAGCGTGGCCGAGCGAGGCGCTGGAGAGACGCCGTGAAAAACACCAAAGTCGAGGCAAACATGGCGCTGGGACGAAAAATTAGTAGCTCTAAACAACTGGCTACCGGAAACGTCGTTAAACCCTGCCTACTACTAATGACATCAGCAGAGCAGATGCAAATATCGTCCTCTGGTACCACACATATACCAGCTATAGTCCCTGCATAAACTTAATATGCCTCAACAAATGAGCATGAACAGCGACTAAAACCCGGTGGCCGTGAGTACGCATATCCTGCCGCTCAAAGAGACACACTGCCCAGTTCCATTAGAGTTGCCGGCCGGCAATGAGCTGATTAAGCTCTCTCCAAAGTTTTTTTTTACCAGTAAGGAGTGAAATAATAGTGGAAAAGTTTGTGACCGACAGCAATCTAGAATGTGGCAATAAGTAAAGTATTTTCGGACATTAAGAAGTCAAACATTTACTAAAAACGATGAGCGCGCGCAAACACGTGGCCGGCGTTTCAAGTGTAAGGGCTGGGAATTTTATTCAAAATTGTTAATGGGTTAAATAAATTTTGTGTGGGTAAAATGTTGCAGGCTGGGCAGTCTGAATGAAATAGGTTAAGGTAAGCCAGTAGGATAAGGTAGAATAGTAGTGGTACCAATGTAACGAATAACAAGATAAAGAAGAAATTATTACGAAGTTGCTTCATATGTGCAAGTATGGTAAAATTTGTTGAAATTTAAATGATTTAAAAATAAAATCAAAATGTTAATTCTCTTCATTTAAAATGTGTCAGAATAATTATTTCGTAACCTCACACTGTTTCTGATCTCGCTTATAAAGAACCTTGGGACCCAAGAAAGATTGAAATATGAGTAAGTACGAACAAGTGAAATAAATTGAAATAAATGTATAAATAGTTTGTATTTACACAAATGGCGGCCCGAACAACGGACATTATATAAATAAGCCAGAATTCAGAAACAGAGTGGGTATCGAAAGAGTATAAAATACGTAAAATAAGGTTATGTTGTAACTATACGTGGTAGAAAATTTTACAATAATTTTAGATATAATATGAATATGTAATATTTTATACGAAAACATTTTTTTTTGAAAGAAATAGAAATATTTAAACAAAAGTTAAAATGGCAGATAACGAGAACGTCAGTCTAGCTGACAATACCAATGAAAGCCAGACAAGCGCAACTGAATCACAAATTATGAGTGGAGAAATTATTCACTCAACGCCAGTCCTGACTAACAGGGCTGACGAAAATCAAATAGTAAAAATGATGCAGACGCTTTGTAATATACAAAATAGTAAGTTCGATGAGAAATTTAGTTACCTTGACGAAAAATTTTGCGAACAGAAAAACGAAATTAGAAATGTCCAAAATAATCTTAACATGCAATTTGATGAAGTGAAAAAAGAAATTCAAGAACAAAGCTGTATTTATGACAAGAAATTGAGTGAAATAGAGATACGGTTAGGCGAAATAGAATTAGAAAATGAGAAAGTAATAAACAAATTAAAATCGAACAAAGATGACAGGGTAAGTAGTAGTGGGAATGATAATTTAAATAATGGGGTTACAAGTGATAATAATGACAATACAAATAAAAATGATTGTGTAGATGTTGAGAGTGATAACGTAATTGTAGAAAGAGTAGAAGTTAATAAGATGTGTGTGTGTGATGAATCAGAGAAAGAGAGTAGAAAGAATTTACAGGTAGAGTGGATGCAGGTGGTAGATTTTTCCCGTAATGTTGTAGTGGGGGGTGAAGAAATGGCTTCACGTGAGTATGTGAAAGACGATAGGTCTACAGATAAATTTCCCTTGGTTTTTTGTGCACTTCATAGGTGGTGCCATAATGATGAATTAATGTCCCCTGCATATTTTGAGAGAGAGTGTGTAGCTTGGTATGATGGTGAGAAATGTTTTGAGAAAGAGAGAAATAGAGGTATTTAAAGTAAAGAGAAATTATGAAGAATTCGCAGAAAGGTTATGCGTAGAGAAAAGTAATAATAAGAATGAGTACTTACCTTACAATGACATTGAGATAGCAGTAGATGATGTTAATGACGATAATATAACTCACCTGATTTTAACAGAATATAATAACGGCGACAGGACCATACTCGAGCGTGATCAGGTATATGAGGGAATAATATGGAATAATCATATTAATTCAAACGATATTGTAGAAGAATATGACAAGACAGGTAATCATTATGTTTATAATCATGAGATTATGTATGTAATTGTAAATGACTGGTATAGTCATAAGATTAGACTATTATTTGACGATATGGGGTAATTGTGTATTGTTTATTGTTCATGAACATTTAATGATATGAATAATGTGGTTTTGAAGTGCATTGTCTTATGGAACGATTTGTGGTTAATGATAAGAAATAATAAATTGGACTGTGTATATTTTTTTTATGTATTAATGTCATTATGTTAAGTGTATTTGTGTACTACATTATAGTGTACTATATGTTATATAAACAATGTGTATATGTAGGAGAAATTGATAACATTAATTATCAATTAAATTGAATTTGCAATTAACCAGTATAAATTAATAATAATTATAAAATTTGACAGACTAATTAAGCGATGAAAATAATTGTGAACTGTTAAATAATTGAATTAAATAATTGAAAAATAATTAATTAAGGTTGTATAAAAGAAAGTTTGAGAATGAAGTTAAATGATTTTATGAAATTAAGATTCTATGATGATTGGTAGATGATTAAATAGATAATGTGTTCAAATTGAGGTATGTTATTGTAAGGAGAGAAGTGATGAATTTTCTAGTGTTATATCAAGGTGAAATGTTGTAAAAAGATAGATTTTGGGTGATAATGAAATAAGACAGGTGAGTTAAGTAGAATTAAAGTAAATGGGAGTTAAAGAGAATAAGAATTTTGAAATACAGGGAACACACAGAGATAGTGTTAGATATTTTCGGGACACAGTAGTAGTGAGTATATGTAGAGATGAGTAATGTGAATGAGATATAAACATATTTGTTGATGATATTTTGTAGTAAGGATGAGGTGGTAAGGTGTGAGCAACGTACGGCATGGCGAGAGACCAGCGTGCGGCGTTGTGGCGGGAATAGAGTAGTTTGAGTGAGTGTTTGCCGATATTTTGGAGGGGCATTGGTTCGTATGTAGATAGCCAGGTAGGGAACACACATCGTAGTACAAAGATGAGCGGTGCCAGAGGTAAGTGGAATTAGTGAAAGGTATTTATAATTGAGAGATTGGTGTCATAAAGTGTTAATAGTGGTTGTTAGTAAGAAAGGGAGTAATATTAAAATGTCTATTCGAGTGAAAGTATAGAGAATACAGGGGTCACCCAGAGTAGGCAATGATTAAAATGTGAAGAGTTAGATAGAAAATTCATAGTAGAAAGGCACTCAGAGATATAATGTAACAGGAAGGTTAATAATAAATTTGAATTGCATAGAATCAAATGATAAATAATTGATGGTTAATTAGTAACAGTTCAGTTGAAATTAAAATGTAATGTTTATAATTTTATCAAGATGTAGGGTGTGTAGAGTTTGACCAAAGTTAAATGTGATTGGGTTATTTTAATGTAATAATAGCAATGCTAATTATATATGTATACAGATCAAGTAGTAAATTAAATGAGAATAAATATTTACATCACCCACAGTAATAGGGAATGAAATTGTTAAATAAAGAGAGAGATTTATGATAAAGAATATAAAATTTTCATTTTTTAAACCAGTGACAGAATTTTGATAAAATTTGGAAATAATGTAAAATTAAGAATTGTTTATTCTAAAGAAATTAAATGTCAATTTGCTTATTATTTATATTAATATTTTGTTGTTTTAAATGTTTTATTTTATTGTTTTGTGTTTCAAATTAGACTGTTACAGATGTTAAATGTAGTTTCAGAAAGCATACATAACATATGTAGGTCAAGGGTTTTGGA
The DNA here is from genome assembly GCA_034769895.1 of Magicicada septendecula. Taxonomy (NCBI): domain Eukaryota; kingdom Metazoa; phylum Arthropoda; class Insecta; order Hemiptera; family Cicadidae; genus Magicicada; species Magicicada septendecula. The sequence continues at coordinate 373,880,660 of CM068370.1, forward strand.
CTTGACCTAGTTTCGATCAGCTGATGAGGTCATACACCTACTAAGCTTGTATAGTAGGAAGTCAGTTTTATTTGTTTGTTTAATCAATGTAAACCAATTTTCAAATAATGTCTAAATATGAAGGAAACCTTTAAATAAATTAAAATTTTTTTTTTGAATTTTAAAATTTTTGGAAATTTCAATTTTGAAAAAAAAAAATGATTTTTCGCCTGCCAGCGAATTAATATTTTAAGTATTGATTATTTTATTATTATGTGTGTATTAATATGTTTATTTTTATTGTTTGATTGTATTGCATTGTACTGTTAGACTATAAGTGATTACCTGTTAGATTAAGGATGTGTTTTGATTAAAAGGAATGTTTAACTTAAGTTATTTTAAAGAAAACAGAAAAACCAGGAAGAGAATTTTTGAGTATATTGTTTTGAATTTTGAATTTTTTAAATTTTTCATAAATTTTAAAAGAATTTTTCAATTTTACAATGTGTTATGTCAACATGTAATGTGAGTGTGTGTGAGCCCAGTATCTGCTAAAGGCAGCCCAGCTTGCATACAAGGGGAAACATATCGGTAGAGGATCTGGAATAATTTAAGCCAGGGATGGAGGATTTTGGGGGTAGCATGTTAGGAGGTGAGGTGGGCTGTGGTACTTAGCTGTTCGATTTCTCGGTGTTGGGATCTCTTACGGAGAAGTCCAGTGATCTCGTTCAGGTGGGTCCATGGTCGCTGAGCCAGGGGGGTCGTGTACCCATGTGGATTAAGAACAAGGGGGTTGTTGGCACCAGTTCCTCACCGGTCCTCTTCGGGGTTTGTCGATGAGATTTCTTCTGTTATGGACAGCAGAATTCTCATCGAGGGGGTATTGTAACGTGTCAATTATGGGTCCTTTTATTTTTTTACGGTATGGGGCATTGGTATTTTTATTTATTTCGTTTTGTGCAGGAGTTTTATTTAAACATTGTGAAATTTCATAATACGACAAAGATTCATTTCATTATAACAGAACACGTGCTGAGAAACAGTGGTGTAACAAAGCGAAACGCAGTTTGCAGTTGAGTAAGGCGGCAAAAGAATTCGCACCTCCACGAAATTCTAAGAACTTTGTATATGTGTGTTCACGCTCGCACTTAGCGTGGCCGGGCGAGGCGCTGGAGAGACGCCGTGAAAAACACCAAAGTCGAGGCAAACATGGCGCTGGGACGAAAAATTAGTAGCTCTAAACAACTGGCTACCGGAAACGTCGTTAAACCCTGCCTACTACTAATGACATCAGCACAGCAGATGCAAATATCGTCCTCTGGTACCACACATATACCAGCTATAGTCCCTGCATAAACTTAATATGCCTCAACAAATGAGCATGAACAGCGACTAAAACCCGGTGGCCGTGAGTACGCATATCCTGCCGCTCAAAGAGACACACTGCCCAGTTCCATTAGAGTTGCCGGCCGGCAATGAGCTGATTAAGCTCTCTCCAAAGTTTTTTTTTACCAGTAAGGAGTGAAATAATAGTGGAAAAGTTTGTGACCGACAGCAATCTAGAATGTGGCAATAAGTAAAGTATTTTCGGACATTAAGAAGTCAAACATTTACTAAAAACGATGAGCGCGCACGAACACGTGGCCGGCGTTTCAAGTGTAAGGGCTGGGAATTTTATTCAAAATTGTTAATGGGTTAAATAAATTTTGTGTGGGTAAAATGTTGCAGGCTGGGCAGTCTGAATGAAATAGGTTAAGGTAAGCCAGTAGGATAAGGTAGAATAGTAGTGGTACCAATGTAACGAATAACAAGATAAAGAAGAAATTATTACGAAGTTGCTTCATATGTGCAAGTATGGTAAAATTTGTTGAAATTTAAATGATTTAAAAATAAAATCAAAATGTTAATTCTCTTCATTTAAAATGTGTCAGAATAATTATTTCGTAACCTCACACTGTTTCTGATCTCGCTTATAAAGAACCTTGGGACCCAAGAAAGATTGAAATATGAGTAAGTACGAACAAGTGAAATAAATTGAAATAAATGTATAAATAGTTTGTATTTACACAAATGGCGGCCCGAACAACGGACATTATATAAATAAGCCAGAATTCAGAAACAGAGTGGGTATCGAAAGAGTATAAAATACGTAAAATAAGGTTATGTTGTAACTATACGTGGTAGAAAATTTTACAATAATTTTAGATATAATATGAATATGTAATATTTTATACGAAAACATTTTTTTTTGAAAGAAATAGAAATATTTAAACAAAAGTTAAAATGGCAGATAACGAGAACGTCAGTCTAGCTGACAATACCAATGAAAGCCAGACAAGCGCAACTGAATCACAAATTATGAGTGGAGAAATTATTCACTCAACGCCAGTCCTGACTAACAGGGCTGACGAAAATCAAATAGTAAAAATGATGCAGACGCTTTGTAATATACAAAATAGTAAGTTCGATGAGAAATTTAGTTACCTTGACGAAAAATTTAGCGAACAGAAAAAAGAAATTAGAAATGTCCAAAATAATCTTAACATGCAATTTGATGAAGTGAAAAAAGAAATTCAAGAACAAAGCTGTATTTATGACAAGAAATTGAGTGAAATAGAGATACGGTTAGGCGAAATAGAATTAGAAAATGAGAAAGTAATAAACAAATTAAAATCGAACAAAGATGACAGGGTAAGTAGTAGTGGGAATGATAATTTAAATAATGGGGTTACAAGTGATAATAATGACAATACAAATAAAAATGATTGTGTAGATGTTGAGAGTGATAACATAATTGTAGAAAGAGTAGAAGTTAATAAGATGTGTGTGTGTGATGAATCAGAGAAAGAGAGTAGAAAGAATTTACAGGTAGAGTGGATGCAGGTGGTAGATTTTTCCCGTAATGTTGTAGTGGGGGGTGAAGAAATGGCTTCACGTGAGTATGTGAAAGACGATAGGTCTACAGATAAATTTCCCTTGGTTTTTTGTGCACTTCATAGGTGGTGCCATAATGATGAATTAATGTCCCCTGCATATTTTGAGAGAGAGTGTGTAGCTTGGTATGATGGTGAGAAATGTTTTGAGAAAGAGAGAAATAGAGGTATTTAAAGTAAAGAGAAATTATGAAGAATTCGCAGAAAGGTTATGCGTAGAGAAAAGTAATAATAAGAATGAGTACTTACCTTACAATGACATTGAGATAGCAGTACATGATGTTAATGACGATAATATAACTCACCTGATTTTAACAGAATATAATAACGGCGACAGGACCATACTCGAGCGTGATCAGGTATATGAGGGAATAATATGGAATAATCATATTAATTCAAACGATATTGTAGAAGAATATGACAAGACAGGTAATCATTATGTTTATAATCATGAGATTATGTATGTAATTGTAAATGACTGGTATAGTCATAAGATTAGACTATTATTTGACGATATGGGGTAATTGTGTATTGTTTATTGTTCATGAACATTTAATGATATGAATAATGTGGTTTTGAAGTGCATTGTCTTATGGAACGATTTGTGGTTAATGATAAGAAATAATAAATTGGACTGTGTATATTTTTTTTATGCATTAATGTCATTATGTTAAGTGTATTTGTGTACTACATTATAGTGTACTATATGTTATATAAACAATGTGTATATGTAGGAGAAATTGATAACATTAATTATCAATTAAATTGAATTTGCAATTAACCAGTATAAATTAATAATAATTATAAAATTTGACAGACTAATTAAGCGATGAAAATAATTGTGAACTGTTAAATAATTGAATTAAATAATTGAAAAATAATTAATTAAGGTTGTATAAAAGAAAGTTTGAGAATGAAGTTAAATGATTTTATGAAATTAAGATTCTATGATGATTGGTAGATGATTAAATAGATAATGTGTTCAAATTGAGGTATGTTATTGTAAGGAGAGAAGTGATGAATTTTCTAGTGTTATATCAAGGTGAAATGTTGTAAAAAGATAGATTTTGGGTGATAATGAAATAAGACAGGTGAGTTAAGTAGAATTAAAGTAAATGGGAGTTAAAGAGAATAAGAATTTTGAAATACAGGGAACACACAGAGATAGTGTTAGATATTTTCGGGACACAGTAGTAGTGAGTATATGTAGAGATGAGTAATGTGAATGAGATATAAACATATTTGTTGATGATATTTTGTAGTAAGGATGAGGTGGTAAGGTGTGAGCAACGTACGGCATGGCGAGAGACCAGCGTGCGGCGTTGTGGCGGGAATAGAGTAGTTTGAGTGAGTGTTTGCCGATATTTTGGAGGGGCATTGGTTCGTATGTAGATAGCCAGGTAGGGAACACACATCGTAGTACAAAGATGAGCGGTGCCAGAGGTAAGTGGAATTAGTGAAAGGTATTTATAATTGAGAGATTGGTGTCATAAAGTGTTAATAGTGGTTGTTAGTAAGAAAGGGAGTAATATTAAAATGTCTATTCGAGTGAAAGTATAGAGAATACAGGGGTCACCCAGAGTAGGCAATGATTAAAATGTGAAGAGTTAGATAGAAAATTCATAGTAGAAAGGCACTCAGAGATATAATGTAACAGGAAGGTTAATAATAAATTTGAATTGCATAGAATCAAATGATAAATAATTGATGGTTAATTAGTAACAGTTCAGTTGAAATTAAAATGTAATGTTTATAATTTTATCAAGATGTAGGGTGTGTAGAGTTTGACCAAAGTTAAATGTGATTGGGTTATTTTAATGTAATAATAGCAATGCTAATTATATATGTATACAGATCAAGTAGTAAATTAAATGAGAATAAATATTTACATCACCCACAGTAATAGGGAATGAAATTGTTAAATAAAGAGAGAGATTTATGATAAAGAATATAAAATTTTCATTTTTTAAACCAGTGACAGAATTTTGATAAAATTTGGAAATAATGTAAAATTAAGAATTGTTTATTCTAAAGAAATTAAATGTCAATTTGCTTATTATTTATATTAATATTTTGTTGTTTTAAATGTTTTATTTTATTGTTTTGTGTTTCAAATTAGACTGTTACAGATGTTAAATGTAGTTTCAGAAAGCATACATAACATATGTAGGTCAAGGGTTTTGGACTTGACCTAGTTTCGATCAGCTGATGAGGTCATACACCTACTAAGCTTGTATAGTAGGAAGTCAGTTTTATTTGTTTGTTTAATCAATGTAAACCAATTTTCAAATAATGTCTAAATATGAAGGAAACCTTTAAATAAATTAAAATTTTTTTTTTGAATTTTAAAATTTTTGGAAATTTCAATTTTGAAAAAAAAAAAAAGATTTTTCGCCTGCCAGCGAATTAATATTTTAAGTATTGATTATTTTATTATTATGTGTGTATTAATATGTTTATTTTTATTGTTTGATTGTATTGCATTGTACTGTTAGACTATAAGTGATTACCTGTTAGATTAAGGATGTGTTTTGATTAAAAGGAATGTTTCACTTAAGTTATTTTAAAGAAAACAGAAAAACCAGGAAGAGAATTTTTGAGTATATTGTTTTGAATTTTGAATTTTTTAAATTTTTCATAAATTTTAAAAGAATTTTTCAATTTTACAATGTGTTATGTCAACATGTAATGTGAGTGTGTGTGAGCCCAGTATCTGCTAAAGGCAGCCCAGCTTGCATACAAGGGGAAACATATCGGTAGAGGATCTGGAATAATTTAAGCCAGGGATGGAGGATTTTGGGGGTAGCATGTTAGGAGGTGAGGTGGGCTGTGGTACTTAGCTGTTCGATTTCTCGGTGTTGGGATCTCTTACGGAGAAGTCCAGTGATCTCGTTCAGGTGGGTCCATGGTCGCTGAGCCAGGGGGGTCGTGTACCCATGTGGATTAAGAACAAGGGGGTTGTTGGCACCAGTTCCTCACCGGTCCTCTTCGGGGTTTGTCGATGAGATTTCTTCTGTTATGGACAGCAGAATTCTCATCGAGGGGGTATTGTAACGTGTCAATTATGGGTCCTTTTATTTTTTTACGGTATGGGGCATTGGTATTTTTATTTATTTCGTTTTGTGCAGGAGTTTTATTTAAACATTGTGAAATTTCATAATACGACAAAGATTCATTTCATTATAACAGAACACGTGCTGAGAAACAGTGGTGTAACAAAGCGAAACGCAGTTTGCAGTTGAGTAAGGCGGCAAAAGAATTCGCACCTCCACGAAATTCTAAGAACTTTGTATATGTGTGTTCACGCTCGCACTTAGCGTGGCCGGGCGAGGCGCTGGAGAGACGCCGTGAAAAACACCAAAGTCGAGGCAAACATGGCGCTGGGACGAAAAATTAGTAGCTCTAAACAACTGGCTACCGGAAACGTCGTTAAACCCTGCCTACTACTAATGACATCAGCACAGCAGATGCAAATATCGTCCTCTGGTACCACACATATACCAGCTATAGTCCCTGCATAAACTTAATATGCCTCAACAAATGAGCATGAACAGCGACTAAAACCCGGTGGCCGTGAGTACGCATATCCTGCCGCTCAAAGAGACACACTGCCCAGTTCCATTAGAGTTGCCGGCCGGCAATGAGCTGATTAAGCTCTCTCCAAAGTTTTTTTTTACCAGTAAGGAGTGAAATAATAGTGGAAAAGTTTGTGACCGACAGCAATCTAGAATGTGGCAATAAGTAAAGTATTTTCGGACATTAAGAAGTCAAACATTTACTAAAAACGATGAGCGCGCGCGAACACGTGGCCGGCGTTTCAAGTGTAAGGGCTGGGAATTTTATTCAAAATTGTTAATGGGTTAAATAAATTTTGTGTGGGTAAAATGTTGCAGGCTGGGCAGTCTGAATGAAATAGGTTAAGGTAAGCCAGTAGGATAAGGTAGAATAGTAGTGGTACCAATGTAACGAATAACAAGATAAAGAAGAAATTATTACGAAGTTGCTTCATATGTGCAAGTATGGTAAAATTTGTTGAAATTTAAATGATTTAAAAATAAAATCAAAATGTTAATTCTCTTCATTTAAAATGTGTCAGAATAATTATTTCGTAACCTCACACTGTTTCTGATCTCGCTTATAAAGAACCTTGGAACCCAAGAAAGATTGAAATATGAGTAAGTACGAACAAGTGAAATAAATTGAAATAAATGTATAAATAGTTTGTATTTACACAAATGGCGGCCCGAACAACGGACATTATATAAATAAGCCAGAATTCAGAAACAGAGTGGGTATCGAAAGAGTATAAAATACGTAAAATAAGGTTATGTTGTAACTATACGTGGTAGAAAATTTTACAATAATTTTAGATATAATATGAATATGTAATATTTATTATACGAAAACATTTTTTTTTGAAAGAAATAGAAATATTTAAACAAAAGTTAAAATGGCAGATAACGAGAACGTCAGTCTAGCTGACAATACCAATGAAAGCCAGACAAGCGCAACTGAATCACAAATTATGAGTGGAGAAATTATTCACTCAACGCCAGTCCCGACTAACAGGGCTGACGAAAATCAAATAGTAAAAATGATGCAGACGCTTTGTAATATACAAAATAGTAAGTTCGATGAGAAATTTAGTTACCTTGACGAAAAATTTAGCGAACAGAAAAACGAAATTAGAAATGTCCAAAATAATCTTAACATGCAATTTGATGAAGTGAAAAAAGAAATTCAAGAACAAAGCTGTATTTATGACAAGAAATTGAGTGAAATAGAGATACGGTTAGGCGAAATAGAATTAGAAAATGAGAAAGTAATAAACAAATTAAAATCGAACAAAGATGACAGGGTAAGTAGTAGTGGGAATGATAATTTAAATAATGGGGTTACAAGTGATAATAATGACAATACAAATAAAAATGATTGTGTAGATGTTGAGAGTGATAACGTAATTGTAGAAAGAGTAGAAGTTAATAAGATGTGCGTGTGTGATGAATCAGAGAAAGAGAGTAGAAAGAATTTACAGGTAGAGTGGATGCAGGTGGTAGATTTTTCCCGTAATGTTGTAGTGGGGGGTGAAGAAATGGCTTCACGTGAGTATGTGAAAGACGATAGGTCTACAGATAAATTTCCCTTGGTTTTTTGTGCACTTCATAGGTGGTGCCATAATGATGAATTAATGTCCCCTGCATATTTTGAGAGAGAGTGTGTAGCTTGGTATGATGGTGAGAAATGTTTTGAGAAAGAGAGAAATAGAGGTATTTAAAGTAAAGAGAAATTATGAAGAATTCGCAGAAAGGTTATGCGTAGAGAGAAGTAATAATAAGAATGAGTACTTACCTTACAATGACATTGAGATAGCAGTAGATGATGTTAATGACGATAATATAACTCACCTGATTTTAACAGAATATAATAACGGCGACAGGACCATACTCGAGCGTGATCAGGTATATGAGGGAATAATATGGAATAATCATATTAATTCAAACGATATTGTAGAAGAATATGACAAGACAGGTAATCATTATGTTTATAATCATGAGATTATGTATGTAATTGTAAATGACTGGTATAGTCATAAGATTAGACTATTATTTGACGATATGGGGTAATTGTGTATTGTTTATTGTTCATGAACATTTAATGATATGAATAATGTGGTTTTGAAGTGCATTGTCTTATGGAACGATTTGTGGTTAATGATAAGAAATAATAAATTGGACTGTGTATATTTTTTTTATGTATTAATGTCATTATGTTAAGTGTATTTGTGTACTACATTATAGTGTACTATATGTTATATAAACAATGTGTATATGTAGGAGAAATTGATAACATTAATTATCAATTAAATTGAATTTGCAATTAACCAGTATAAATTAATAATAATTATAAAATTTGACAGACTAATTAAGCGATGAAAATAATTGTGAACTGTTAAATAATTGAATTAAATAATTGAAAAATAATTAATTAAGGTTGTATAAAAGAAAGTTTGAGAATGAAGTTAAATGATTTTATGAAATTAAGATTCTATGATGATTGGTAGATGATTAAATAGATAATGTGTTCAAATTGAGGTATGTTATTGTAAGGAGAGAAGTGATGAATTTTCTAGTGTTATATCAAGGTGAAATGTTGTAAAAAGATAGATTTTGGGTGATAATGAAATAAGACAGGTGAGTTAAGTAGAATTAAAGTAAATGGGAGTTAAAGAGAATAAGAATTTTGAAATACAGGGAACACACAGAGATAGTGTTAGATATTTTCGGGACACAGTAGTAGTGAGTATATGTAGAGATGAGTAATGTGAATGAGATATAAACATATTTGTTGATGATATTTTGTAGTAAGGATGAGGTGGTAAGGTGTGAGCAACGTACGGCATGGCGAGAGACCAGCGTGCGGCGTTGTGGCGGGAATAGAGTAGTTTGAGTGAGTGTTTGCCGATATTTTGGAGGGGCATTGGTTCGTATGTAGATAGCCAGGTAGGGAACACACATCGTAGTACAAAGATGAGCGGTGCCAGAGGTAAGTGGAATTAGTGAAAGGTATTTATAATTGAGAGATTGGTGTCATAAAGTGTTAATAGTGGTTGTTAGTAAGAAAGGGAGTAATATTAAAATGTCTATTCGAGTGAAAGTATAGAGAATACAGGGGTCACCCAGAGTAGGCAATGATTAAAATGTGAAGAGTTAGATAGAAAATTCATAGTAGAAAGGCACTCAGAGATATAATGTAACAGGAAGGTTAATAATAAATTTGAATTGCATAGAATCAAATGATAAATAATTGATGGTTAATTAGTAACAGTTCAGTTGAAATTAAAATGTAATGTTTATAATTTTATCAAGATGTAGGGTGTGTAGAGTTTGACCAAAGTTAAATGTGATTGGGTTATTTTAATGTAATAATAGCAATGCTAATTATATATGTATACAGATCAAGTAGTAAATTAAATGAGAATAAATATTTACATCACCCACAGTAATAGGGAATGAAATTGTTAAATAAAGAGAGAGATTTATGATAAAGAATATAAAATTTTCATTTTTTAAACCAGTGACAGAATTTTGATAAAATTTGGAAATAATGTAAAATTAAGAATTGTTTATTCTAAAGAAATTAAATGTCAATTTGCTTATTATTTATATTAATATTTTGTTGTTTTAAATGTTTTATTTTATTGTTTTGTGTTTCAAATTAGACTGTTACAGATGTTAAATGTAGTTTCAGAAAGCATACATAACATATGTAGGTCAAGGGTTTTGGACTTGACCTAGTTTCGATCAGCTGATGAGGTCATACACCTACTAAGCTTGTATAGTAGGAAGTCAGTTTTATTTGTTTGTTTAATCAATGTAAACCAATTTTCAAATAATGTCTAAATATGAAGGAAACCTTTAAATAAATTAAAATTTTTTTTTTGAATTTTAAAATTTTTGGAAATTTCAATTTTGAAAAAAAAAAAAATGATTTTTCGCCTGCCAGCGAATGAATATTTTAAGTATTGATTATTTTATTATTATGTGTGTATTAATATGTTTATTTTTATTGTTTGATTGTATTGCATTGTACTGTTAGACTATAAGTGATTACCTGTTAGATTAAGGATGTGTTTTGATTAAAAGGAATGTTTCACTTAAGTTATTTTAAAGAAAACAGAAAAACCAGGAAGAGAATTTTTGAGTATATTGTTTTGAATTTTGAATTTTTTAAATTTTTCATAAATTTTAAAAGAATTTTTCAATTTTACAATGTGTTATGTCAACATGTAATGTGAGTGTGTGTGAGCTCAGTATCTGCTAAAGGCAGCCCAGCTTGCATACAAGGGGAAACATATCGGTAGAGGATCTGGAATAATTTAAGCCAGGGATGGAGGATTTTGGGGGTAGCATGTTAGGAGGTGAGGTGGGCTGTGGTACTTAGCTGTTCGATTTCTCGGTGTTGGGATCTCTTACGGAGAAGTCCAGTGATCTCGTTCAGGTGGGTCCATGGTCGCTGAGCCAGGGGGGTCGTGTACCCATGTGGATTAAGAACAAGGGGGTTGTTGGCACCAGTTCCTCACCGGTCCTCTTCGGGGTTTGTCGATGAGATTTCTTCTGTTATGGACAGCAGAATTCTCATCGAGGGGGTATTGTAACGTGTCAATTATGGGTCCTTTTATTTTTTTACGGTATGGGGCATTGGTATTTTTATTTATTTCGTTTTGTGCAGGAGTTTTATTTAAACATTGTGAAATTTCATAATACGACAAAGATTCATTTCATTATAACAGAACACGTGCTGAGAAACAGTGGTGTAACAAAGCGAAACGCAGTTTGCAGTTGAGTAAGGCGGCAAAAGAATTCGCACCTCCACGAAATTCTAAGAACTTTGTATATGTGTGTTCACGCTCGCACTTAGCGTGACCAGGCGGGGCGCTGGAGTGACGCCGTGAAAAACACCAAAGTCGAGGCAAACATGGCGCTGGGACGAAAAATTAGTAGCTCTAAACAACTGGCTACCGGAAACGTCGTTAAACCCCGCCTACTACTAATGACATCAGCAGAGCAGATGCAAATATCGTCCTCTGGTACCACACATATACCAGCTATAGTCCCTGCATAAACTTAATATGCCTCAACAAATGAGCATGAACGGCGACTAAAACCCGGTGGCCCTGAGTACGCATATCCTGCCGCTCAAAGAGACACACTGCCCAGTTCCACTAGAGTTGCCGGCCGGCAATGAGCTGATTAAGCTCTCTCCAAAGTTTTTGTTTTTACCAGTAAGGAGTGAAATAATAGTGGAAAAGTTTGTGACCGACATCAATCTAGAATGTGGCAATAAGTAAAGTATTTTCGGACATTAAGAAGTCAAACATTTACTAAAAACGATGAGCGCGCGCGAACACGTGGCCGGCGTTTCAAGTGTAAGGGCTGGGAATTTTATTCAAAATTGTTAATGGGTTAAATAAATTTTGTGTGGGTAAAATGTTGCAGGCTGGGCAGTCTGAATGAAATAGGTTAAGGTAAGCCAGTAGGATAAGGTAGAATAGTAGTGGTACCAATGTAACGAATAACAAGATAAAGAAGAAATTATTACGAAGTTGCTTCATATGTGCAAGTATGGTAAAATTTGTTGAAATTTAAATGATTTAAAAATAAAATCAAAATGTTAATTCTCTTCATTTAAAATGTGTCAGAATAATTATTTCGTAACCTCACACTGTTTCTGATCTCGCTTATAAAGAACCTTGGGACCCGAGAAAGATTGAAATATGAGTAAGTACGAACAAGTGAAATAAATTGAAATAAATGTATAAATAGTTTGTATTTATACAGGCATTCCCCTACTATTGGCAAAACCTCTCCCACTATTATTCCCTCTAGACTCGTTACCATAATTCTCCCTTCTACTATACTCACTATTATCAAAACCTCTATTATAATTATCTATTCTCCCTTGGGCACCACCCCTAGGACCCCGACACCTATAACACTGACTTCGAGAACCATTATAGTTACTAGCTCTACAATTAGGTTTTGGACATAACCACGTACCCCCCTCTGACCTACTCATATTATTATCATGTCTAATAAAAGGGTCTGGTTGGCTTAATTCAGTATTTGTTGGCCTCGCCTCTCTTTCTTTAAATTGATATTTATTGTCTTCTTCTTCTTTCATACTCTGGGAAGCTTCTAATATTTTTTCTAACTCAGCTTTATCGGTCAACTCCCGGGTTCTAATTGTGGATCGTATGTCTTTAGGTAAGTGTTTACTAACATACCTTATAAAAGATGACAGGGGCATTGGTGGTTCTAAATATTTAACCTGGCTATATAGTTGCGTTACATATTCAGTAATGCTCATATGTTTAATATTAAAATTGCCCCACCTCCTTATGGTGCTACGCAGACCCTCTTGTTTTTCTTCTGACCAGTATTTATTTTTAAATGCTCATTCGAATTCATTAAAATCTGCCGTTATCATTATGAGCGTCCGCCCAAATTTTAGCATCCCCTTTAAAATATTTCAAAATTCGTACCAACCTTATTTCCCAACTTTCTTTGTTATATTTATTGAAACTTTTTACTGAGTTTAAAAATTGTATGGGGTTCACCCCCCTACGTTCATTACTGAAATAACTTAACTCAACTTCGATATTCACTCTCTCACTCACATTTGTTAATCTTTGATTAATTGCTAAGCTTAGATCCTCTTTGACTTTAACTATTTCTTGTTCGTGTTCTGTTTGTTTACTTTTTAAATTAGTTACGCTATTTTTAATTGTATCAATTTGTTCGATGTTGCTTTTGAATTCACTATTAATATTTTCTTGTATTTTATTTGCTTCTTTAATTCGCTCACACTCATCAATTACTCCTTGAACATTACTGTCAATTTGTTTTTTAAATTTATCGTTAAATTTATTTGTTAACGTGTCAAACTTTTTGTTTGTCTCTATCAGTTTCTCGTTTTGCTTTTCGTTAATTGCTTTATATAATTCTTCATCTCGGTTTGTATTTTGTTTACATTTATAGTCATCTCACTTTTCACTCCCGCAATAGTCTCATTCATACTTTCCAATCGGCTGTTCATATTTACATCACTCATTTTTAGTTCACTTCTTATGTTCGCAAATTCATTATTTATGTCTACTAACCTTTTGTTGTGATATTCTATTCACATACAAATACAAAAAATTATTTTATTTTCCACCTACCTTGTTTCCACCTATTTTCCGCCTTCTGCCAGAGTCCGCAACACGAACGTTAAAAATGCAAATATGATTATAGGTTATCATAATAACTTACGCAACGCATTTTTTAAAGAGAAATTAATTAAAATTTTATTTTATACTTCAAAGTTTTCTTTACGTATTAAATTGTTATTTGTTTGGCCTCTTGGCTCAAATGATCCAAAATCATGGAAAATGTATAAAGCTTGTGATGTTAGTCACCTAGTGGTATTACACTTACAGAATTACAATACACCTTACCTTAATTAGACAGCCCAATCTGCTATTTACACTCACATTCACACCATTACAAAACCAACTACTATTATTTAATTAACATGTTTGCACAAAAAACCTTTACAAAAATTTGTTGAAAGTACGGTTACTGGTTACCCGACGACTCACTCCTTTCGCTGCCACGTGGCTCGTATTCTTTAAATGCCCGAAAGTTTATTTTGGCCCGCTCACTTCACTAATTCTGTTTTGCAATGTTAGATTCTTGGTTACCCCTTTCTACATGATGAAATTAAACTGTTATGTGCACACGGTTTTTTCACGCACCCGTTATATTCAAACGGCTGCCGCCACCTCACCACAACACCACTTCTAATTCACATTTTGTTATATGATTTTGATGGAAGTTTGTGTCCAGTCGGCGGACGCACTACGGTTTGCGTCCGGCAGATTATGATGTTACTTTCCGACTGACTTACATGCTGCTGGGCATCACTGCCTTGCCTGCGAACAAATTTCGTCGCCGTTCAAAGCCTTCGTTGTCGAAGTTTTAGTGGCTGTACAGGTGGCACACAGGATTTACGTGTGCTGTGCGACGACGATATTTCACAGCCTTTTGCGTGGATTAGGCGCTTCGCGGACGCAGGTGCTTGTGCATTGGTGAGTGGACGTCACACAGACGCAAAATTCTTAGAATCGTGACAGTCGACAACGTGACATTCCTTTATTAATATTTCATAACAGCTATAGCGTACTGCTCCATTGTTTAGACTGCGAGTTAGATTCAACCAAGGACCGGACACATATATGAAGTAAATTGTACAATTTTACTTAGATCAGAGCCAGAATTAATAAAAAATAAAAAAACCTCCTAATTCGCCCCATTACAATACCCCCCCAATGAGAAGTCTTCTGTCAAAACAGAAGAATTCTCATTGCTAAACCCCTAAGAGGACTGGTGAGGAACTGGTGCCAACCACCCCCTTTTTCTCTTACACATCATGGGTAAACAACCCGCCTGGCTCGGCGACTATGGACGCATCTGAACGAGATCACTGGACGTCTCTGTACAAGATTCCAACACCGAAAAATCGAACAGACACGCACCACAGCACACCTCACCGTCTATCATGCTACCCCAAAAATCCTCAATCCCTGGCTTAGATCATGCCAGATCCTCAACCGATATGTTCCCCCTTATATGCAAACTGGGCTGCCTTTAGCAGATACTGGGCTCACACACACACCTATAATAATTTTTAAACAAACTCATCATTTAAAATAAGTTCAAAATCAGATTGTATCCAAACAAAAAAATCTCTTATCTGGATAGATTAATTCTCTTTGTTATTATTTTACTGATAAAAAAAACAAATAAATTGAATATTTAATTAAAACATGGACTGCCTTATCTAACATTTGATTATACATATATCCTACACCATATAATTCAATAATACTATTGATACATATAAACAATAATACAATCAAAAATACAAAACATCAATTTGATGGCAGGCACCAAAAACTTTTTTTTTTCCTATCTACCCCCCTTTTAATCCCTTAACCCCTGATACCCGTTACATTCTACTGTGTTCAGCACTAGACTTCTTGACCCTCGCAGACCTCAATCTAGCCGTAATCACATCTCCCTCGTGACCTGTAACTGGGTCACCGCCCATCCACACTCACTATTACCCCCCCTAGACTGTAGCGTCTAGTTGCTTTCACAAGGACTGATGCGGAAGGGGTGGACATTTTTTCTTTTATTCCACCCCCATCCTTGCTTCGGTGTTACAATAA
Source organism: Magicicada septendecula (assembly GCA_034769895.1). Lineage (NCBI taxonomy): Eukaryota > Metazoa > Arthropoda > Insecta > Hemiptera > Cicadidae > Magicicada > Magicicada septendecula. The sequence continues at coordinate 373,896,344 of CM068370.1, forward strand.
AATTCGGTATTACACCTACTCGTTTTTTTATTTATACACCCCTAATGGACTACCACCCCTATCTGGGTGAAAATAGCCCTGTTCCAAAATTAGGTAGATTCCCCCAAAAATAACCCCCCTACTAAATCTAACAAACCACCAGGTTAACAAAATAAAACAAACCACAAGCCGGTTATATCAAGTAAAATTTATGATTTGCCACAATTAACTACTTTCACGGTCATGATCCGGTGAGGTCATGACCGCACTTAGGTGGGGAATCTACAGTTAAAACATAAAATGTAGATTGTCATTGATAAAAGTTACTTGGACAGTAATATACACATCTTATTTTCCAGACACTATCTCATCCTGAACATTTTTTATTATACCCATACAAAGTTTCCTTCAGTTTTCAGTTTTAACTGAATATTTTAACCATTATTTACATCAATTAGCATTTACTTTATAATTCCATTTGAATTTGAATGAAAATAAAATTAAGTTCATTATTACAAGTTCATTATTAAAATCATCTTTTCAATTAATTTAATTACCAAATTAAAGTAATTATATTTATTTCTCAAACTCTGAGTTGCAGTAATTACCTCATCATTATTTTGTCTGTAAAATTTTAATTTCAATTCTTTTATGTCACAATAAGATTTTACTCAAGATACTGATTCATCAAGCTACAGCAGTTATCAGCTTCCACACCTGGCTATGCACATTAGTCAAAACATTCAACACACTGTTTACATAAACACTTGTATGCTAGACTTGTGTTATAAACACTCCTTCAGTCCCAACATTCATGGTTACGTCATACTAACACCTGTACTTCACTTTTCAATTTTTTATAAATCTTTTAGATAACATATTTATCAATGTCTATTTCTTACAGTTCAACCAAATATAATTCTAATTCACCTTTCTAGTTATTATTACTTTTTAATTACAGTTTTTATTTAATACCATTATCTCAATTCATTTTTATTATTGAATTAAACTCTTTTCACACCAGTAAACATTTTATTTTATCTAATTGGTATTATGAACTTTATACTTACAATACATTATCCACCTATTGACCTGAACACAAAATACACACCACACACACACCAATATCTCCGTGTAACCTCTGAAACATTTAACAACAATGTTATTTTATACAAACCATTGAACATTAATATCAAATCTCATAAAACAATTGAAGTCCAATGGAAAATTCAATTATACAACCTTTAAATTAATCAGAATATTTAAACATCTCAAATTATTTTAATTAAATCAATTATTGAAAACACAACATTTTAATTACTTTCACCCATTGCAATAACTACAACTCATTCATTATCTTCTTCCAAATTATTTTTGTTATTTATTTAAGCTGCAAAATATTAATATTATTATTATCATCACAACAATTTCTGCTACATACATACATTGTTACATTTTACAACACACACAAATAAATTTACTAAACATGTATTTACAATTCTTCAGCAATAATTATTCAGTTATATCACACTTCAATGTCCAAGGTTGCGAGGTCAGAACCAATAAACAAACTATTTAAAATTGTCCATTTGTGAATTTAAGGCTCAACCTCCATCGTCATATATAAGTCTTTGTTTTATATAGCATTGTTCAATTTCATTAACACACAAATTACTGTTTTGTGTGTCGTCACCATAAAAACCAAATTCATTCATTTTACCAAAATAATCATAAAACAAGTCAACGTTAAGTACATCAGTTAAGTCTCCATTAGTAGTTATATTCATTATCAAGTCAATTATTTTTTCATCATAAAGTAAATTATTGTTATTTAAACATATATCATCAAAATAATCTTCACTCTCTATTTTAACAGGTAAGTACTTCAAATCATTTAACATCTCTTTCAACTCATTATAATCTCTCATTAGTTTATATAATTCTATCTCTTTATCAACACACAACTCTCCATCTAAATCTCTCTCATCATAACACCATATCATACTTTCAACATCATTCCACACAGAGGGTACTAGTTTATACAAAAAAGGGATACAACTCAAATCTTCCATTAAATAGGGTCTCTTGCCCTCCAATAATAACAATTTTGAACACTCTGGTTCATCACAAATAAGGGAACAATTTACAATTTACCCTCTGCCCTACACATTCAGCTACTCTCTCTCTCCATTCTTTTTCTAATTCATCGACACTAATTACTACTTCGTTACCACATATCTCTCTCTCTCTCTCTCTCTCTCTCTCACTATTTCACTATCTATTTTCAACATATCACTCTCTGATACCACCCTTTCAATCACATTACCATTTTCAATATCATTGTTAACATTTGTTACCTTACTCTCTAATACTACGTTTTTAATTATATTCTCATTTTCGACCTTATTGTTATCACTTGTTAATTTCTTACTGTCATTATTACTCTTACTTTTGATCCGTTCTTCTACTGACTCTACTATTCTCTCAATATCTTGTTTCAATTCGTTACAACTATTATCGCATTTTATTCTTACTTCATCAATGTCAAATTTAAGTACATCAAATTTACAATTATATTCACTTTTAATTTCGGTCTTAATTTCATTCAATTTTATGTCATTATTGTCAAAAAGACTATTTAATTCGTTGAATTTGTCATTCTGTACATCTAATTTCTCATTGACACTACTTTTAAATTCTTGCATTTCGTTTTTCTGTTCATCAAATTTGCTATCAAAACTATTCTTTTGAACATCGAATTTCTCACTAAAATTGTGATTTTGAACGTCAAATTTTGCATTTATTTTAGTGTCACTAACATCAAGTCTAGCATTTATCATGCTATATAAACGTGTTAACATCTCATCTGTATCAGATTTTTTACTTTGGACGGGCGTTGAATGAATTCCTTCATCCATAATTTTTGACTCAGTTCCACTTAATTCAGTAATCATGTGGCTTTCGTTTTCAATGTCAGTTAAGCTGACATTCTCGTTATTGTCTGCCATATCTATAAATTTATTAATCTAGATTTTCTTACATACCAATATCTACCACTTCACTCTTAACCTCTGACATTGATGTACTAATTTATATGTGCTGTGTAGTTTTTACGTAGTTACTCAACCCTCAAATCAAACTTGCATTTATCGTAGGTGTGGAATTTTAATTATTCAAATTCTAGTCCCGTTCGTAGCGCCAAATGTGATATTCTGTCCCTGTTATTTCGGGCGCAAAATGTAATATTCTATTCACATACAAATACAAAAAATTATTTTATTTTCCAACTACCTTGTTTCCACCTATTTTCCGCCTTCTGCCAGAGTCCGCAACACGAACATTAAAAATGCAAATATGATTATAGGTTATCGTAATAACTTACGCAACGCATTTTTTAAAGAGAAATTAATTAAAATTTTATTTTATACTTCAAAGTTTTCTTTACGTATTAAATTGTTATTTGTTTGGCCTCTTGGCTCAAATGATCCAAAATCATGGAAAATGTATAAAGCTTGTGATGTTAGTCACCTAGTGGTATTACACTTACAGAATTACAATACACCTTACCTTAATTAGACAGCCCAATCTGCTATTTACACTCACATTCACACCATTACAAAACCAACTACTATTATTTAATTAACATGTTTGCACAAAAAACCTTTACAAAAATTTGTTGAAAGTACAGTTACTGGTTACCCGACGACTCACTCCTTTCGTTGCCACGTGGCTCGTATTCTTTAAATGCCCGAAAGTTTATTTTGGCCCGCTCACTTCACTAATTCTGTTTTGCAATGTTAGATTCTTGGTTACCCCTTTCTACATGATGAAATTAAACTGTTATGTGCACACGGTTTTTTCACGCACCCGTTATATTCAAACGGCTGCCGCCGCCTCACCACAACACCACTGCTAATTCACATTTTGTTATATGATTTTGATGGAAGTTTGTGTCCAGTCGGCGGACGCACTACGGTTTGCGTCCGGCAGATTATGATGTTACTTTCCGACTGACTTACATGCTGCTGGGCATCACTGCCTTGCCTGCGAACAAATTTCGTCGCTGTTCAAAGCCTTCGTTGTCGAAGTTTTAGTGGCTGTACAGGTGGCACACAGGATTTACGTGTGCTGTGCGACGACGATATTTCACAGCCTTTTGCGTGGATTAGGCGCTTCGCGGATGCAGGTGCTTGTGCATTGGTGAGTGGACGTCACACAGACGCAAAGTTCTTAGAATCGTGACAGTCGACAACATGACATTCCTTTATTAATATTTCATAACAGCTATTGCGTACTGCTCCATTGTTTAGACTGCGAGTTAGATTCAACCAAGGACCGGACACATATATGAAGTAAATTGTACAATTTTACTTAGATCAGAGCCAGAATTAATAAAAAATAAAAAAACCTCTTAATTCGCCCCATTACAATACCCCCCCAATGAGAAATCTTCTGTCAAAACAGAAGAATTCTCATTGCTAAACCCCTAAGAGGACTGGTGAGGAACTGGTGCCAACCACCCCCTTTTTCTCTTACACATCATGGGTAAACAACCCGCCTGGCTCGGCGACTATGGACGCATCTGAACGAGATCACTGGACGTCTCTGTACAAGATTCCAACACCGAAAAATCGAACAGACACGCACCACAGCACACCTCACCGTCTATCATGCTACCCCAAAAATCCTCAATCCCTGGCTTAGATCATGCCAGATCCTCAACCGATATGTTCCCCCTTATATGCAAACTGGGCTGCCTTTAGCAGATACTGGGCTCACACACACACCTATAATAATTTTTAAACAAACTCATCATTTAAAATAAGTTCAAAATCAGATTGTATCCAAACAAAAAAATCTCTTATCTGGATAGATTAATTCTCTTTGTTATTATTACTGATAAAAAAAACAAATAAATTGAATATTTAATTAAAATATGGACTGCCTTATCTAACATTTGATTATACATATATCCTACACCATATAATTCAATAATACTATTGATACATATAAACAATAATACAATCAAAAATACAAAACATCAATTTGATGGCAGGCACCAAAAACTTTTTTTTTTTCCTATCTACCCCCCTTTTAATCCCTTAACCCCTGATACCCGTTACATTCTACTGTGTTCAGCACTAGACTTCTTGACCCTCGCAGACCTCAATCTAGCCGTAATCACATCTCCCTCGTGACCTGTAACTGGGTCACCGCCCATCCACACTCACTATTACCCCCCCTAGACTGTAGCGTCTAGTTGCTTTCACAAGGACTGATGCGGAAGGGGTGGACATTTTTTCTTTTATTCCACCCCCATCCTTGCTTCGGTGTTACAATAAAATTCGGTATTACACCTACTCGTTTTTTTATTTATACACCCCTAATGGACTACCACCCCTATCTGGGTGAAAATAGCCCTGTTCCAAAATTAGGTAGATTCCCCCAAAAATAACCCCCCTACTAAATCTAACAAACCACCAGGTTAACAAAATAAAACAAACCACAAGCCGGTTATATCAAGTAAAATTTATGATTTGCCACAATTAACTACTTTCACGGTCATGATCCGGTGAGGTCATGACCGCACTTAGGTGGGGAATCTACAGTTAAAACATAAAATGTAGATTGTCATTGATAAAAGTTACTTGGACAGTAATATACACATCTTATTTTCCAGACACTATCTCATCCTGAACATTTTTTATTATACCCATACAAAGTTTCCTTCAGTTTTCAGTTTTAACTGAATATTTTAACCATTATTTACATCAATTAGCATTTACTTTATAATTCCATTTGAATTTGAATGAAAATAAAATTAAGTTCATTATTACAAGTTCATTATTAAAATCATCTTTTCAATTAATTTAATTACCAAATTAATGTAATTATATTTATTTCTCAAACTCTGAGTTACAGTAATTACCTCATCATTATTTTGTCTGTAAAATTTTAATTTCAATTCTTTTATGTCACAATAAGATTTTACTCAAGATACTGATTCATCAAGCTACAGCAGTTATCAGCTTCCACACCTGGCTATGCACATTAGTCAAAACATTCAACACACTGTTTACATAAACACTTGTATGCTAGACTTGTGTTATAAACACTCCTTCAGTCTCAACATTCATGGTTACGTCATACTAACACCTGTACTTCACTTTTCAATTTTTTATAAATCTTTTAGATAACATATTTATCAATGTCTATTTCTTACAGTTCAACCAAATATAATTCTAATTCACCTTTCTAGTTATTATTACTTTTTAATTACAGTTTTTATTTAATACCATTATCTCAATTCATTTTTATTATTGAATTAAACTCTTTTCACACCAGTAAACATTTTATTTTATCTAATTGGTATTATGAACTTTATACTTACAATACATTATCCACCTATTGACCTGAACACAAAATACACACCACACACACACACCAATATCTCCGTGTAACCTCTGAAACATTTAACAACAATGTTATTTTATACAAACCATTGAACATTAATATCAAATCTCATAAAACAATTGAAGTCCAATGGAAAATTCAATTATACAACCTTTAAATTAATCAGAATATTTAAACATCTCAAATTATTTTAATTAAATCAATTATTGAAAACACAACATTTTAATTACTTTCACCCATTGCAATAACTACAACTCATTCATTATCTTCTTCCAAATTATTTTTGTTATTTATTTAAGCTGCAAAATATTAATATTATTATTATCATCACAACAATTTCTGCTACATACATACATTGTTACATTTTACAACACACACAAATAAATTTACTAAACATGTATTTACAATTCTTCAGCAATAATTATTCAGTTATATCACACTTCAATGTCCAAGGTTGCGAGGTCAGAACCAATAAACAAACTATTTAAAATTGTCCATTTGTGAATTTAAGGCTCAACCTCCATCGTCATATATAAGTCTTTGTTTTATATAGCATTGTTCAATTTCATTAACACACAAATTACTGTTTTGTGTGTCGTCACCATAAAAACCAAATTCATTCATTTTACCAAAATAATCATAAAACAAGTCAACGTTAAGTACATCAGTTAAGTCTCCATTAGTAGTTATATTCATTATCAAGTCAATTATTTTTTCATCATAAAGTAAATTATTGTTATTTAAACATATATCATCAAAATAATCTTCACTCTCTATTTTAACAGGTAAGTACTTCAAATCATTTAACATCTCTTTCAACTCATTATAATCTCTCATTAGTTTATATAATTCTATCTCTTTATCAACACACAACTCTCCATCTAAATCTCTCTCATCATAACACCATATCATACTTTCAACATCATTCCACACAGAGGGTACTAGTTTATACAAAAAAGGGATACAACTCAAATCTTCCATTAAATAGGGTCTCTTGCCCTCCAATAATAACAATTTTGAACACTCTGGTTCATCACAAATAAGGGAACAATTTACAATTTACCCTCTGCCCTACACATTCAGCTACTCTCTCTCTCCATTCTTTTTCTAATTCATCGACACTAATTACTACTTCGTTACCACATATCTCTCTCTCTCTCTCTCTCTCACTATTTCACTATCTATTTTCAACATATCACTCTCTGATACCACCCTTTCAATCACATTACCATTTTCAATATCATTGTTAACATTTGTTACCTTACTCTCTAATACTACGTTTTTAATTATATTCTCATTTTCGACCTTATTGTTATCACTTGTTAATTTCTTACTGTCATTATTACTCTTACTTTTGATCCGTTCTTCTACTGACTCTACTATTCTCTCAATATCTTGTTTCAATTCGTTACAACTATTATCGCATTTTATTCTTACTTCATCAATGTCAAATTTAAGTACATCAAATTTACAATTATATTCACTTTTAATTTTGGTCTTAATTTCATTCAATTTTATGTCATTATTGTCAAAACGACTATTTAATTCGTTGAATTTGTCATTCTGTACATCTAATTTCTCATTGACACTACTTTTAAATTCTTGCATTTCGTTTTTCTGTTCATCAAATTTGCTATCAAAACTATTCTTTTGAACATCGAATTTCTCACTAAAATTGTGATTTTGACCGTCAAATTTTGCATTTATTTTAGTGTCACTAACATCAAGTCTAGCATTTATCATGCTATATAAACGTGTTAACATCTCATCTGTATCAGATTTTTTACTTTGGACGGGCGTTGAATGAATTCCTTCATCCATAATTTTTGACTCAGTTCCACTTAATTCAGTAATCATGTGGCTTTCGTTTTCAATGTCAGTTAAGCTGACATTCTCGTTATTGTCTGCCATATCTATAAATTTATTAATCTAGATTTTCTTACATACAATATCTACCACTTCACTCTTAACCTCTGACATTGATGTACTAATTTATATGTGCTGCGTAGTTTTTACGTAGTTACTCAACCCTCAAATCAAACTTGCATTTATCGTAGGTGTGGAATTTTAATTATTCAAATTCTAGTCCCGTTCGTAGCGCCAAATGTGATATTCTGTCCCTGTTATTTCGGGCGCAAAATGTAATATTCTATTCACATACAAATACAAAAAATTATTTTATTTTCCAACTACCTTGTTTCCACCTATTTTCCGCCTTCTGCCAGAGTCCGCAACACGAACATTAAAAATGCAAATATGATTATAGGTTATCGTAATAACTTACGCAACGCATTTTTTAAAGAGAAATTAATTAAAATTTTATTTTATACTTCAAAGTTTTCTTTACGTATTAAATTGTTATTTGTTTGGCCTCTTGGCTCAAATGATCCAAAATCATGGAAAATGTATAAAGCTTGTGATGTTAGTCACCTAGTGGTATTACACTTACAGAATTACAATACACCTTACCTTAATTAGACAGCCCAATCTGCTATTTACACTCACATTCACACCATTACAAAACCAACTACTATTATTTAATTAACATGTTTGCACAAAAAACCTTTACAAAAATTTGTTGAAAGTACGGTTACTGGTTACCCGACGACTCACTCCTTTCGCTGCCACGTGGCTCGTATTCTTTAAATGCCCGAAAGTTTATTTTGGCCCGCTCAATTCACTAATTCTGTTTTGCAATGTTAGATTCTTGGTTACCCCTTTCTACATGATGAAATTAAACTGTTATGTGCACACGGTTTTTTCACGCACCCGTTATATTCAAACGGCTGCCGCCGCCTCACCACAACACCACTGCTAATTCACATTTTGTTATATGATTTTGATGGAAGTTTGTGTCCAGTTGGCGGACGCACTACGGTTTGCGTCCGGCAGATTATGATGTTACTTTCCGACTGACTTACATGCTGCTGGGCATCACTGCCTTGCCTGCGAACAAATTTCGTCGCCGTTCAAAGCCTTCGTTGTCGAAGTTTTAGTGGCTGTACAGGTGGCACACAGGATTTACGTGTGCTGTGCGACGACGATATTTCACAGCCTTTTGCGTGGATTAGGCGCTTCGCGGATGCAGGTGCTTGTGCATTGGTGAGTGGACGTCACACAGACGCAAAGTTCTTAGAATCGTGACAGTCGACAACATGACATTCCTTTATTAATATTTCATAACAGCTATTGCGTACTGCTCCATTGTTTAGACTGCGAGTTAGATTCAACCAAGGACCGGACACATATATGAAGTAAATTGTACAATTTTACTTAGATCAGAGCCAGAATTAATAAAAAATAAAAAAACCTCCTAATTCGCCCCATTACAATACCCCCCCAATGAGAAGTCTTCTGTCAAAACAGAAGAATTCTCACTGCTAAACCCCTAAGAGGACTGGTGAGGAACTGGTGCCAACCACCCCCTTTTTCTCTTACACGTCATGGGTAAACAACCCGCCTGGCTCGGCGACTATGGACGCATCTGAACGAGATCACTGGACTTCTCTGTACAAGATTCCAACACCGAAAAATCGAACAGACACGCACCACAGCACACCTCACCGTCTATCATGCTACCCCAAAAATCCTCAATCCCTGGCTTAGATCATGCCAGATCCTCAACCGATATGTTCCCCCTTATATGCAAACTGGGCTGCCTTTAGCAGATACTGGGCTCACACACACACCTATAACAATTTTTAAACAAACTCATCATTTAAAATAAGTTCAAAATCAGATTGTATCCAAACAAAAAAATCTCTTATCTGGATAGATTAATTCTCTTTGTTATTATTACTGATAAAAAAAACAAATAAATTGAATATTTAATTAAAATATGGACTGCCTTATCTAACATTTGATTATACATATATCCTACACCATATAATTCAATAATACTATTGATACATATAAACAATAATACAATCAAAAATACAAAACATCAATTTGATGGCAGGCACCAAAAACTTTTTTTTTTTCCTATCTACCCCCCTTTTAATCCCTTAACCCCTGATACCCGTTACATTCTACTGTGTTCAGCACTAGACTTCTTGACCCTCGCAGACCTCAATCTAGCCGTAATCACATCTCCCTCGTGACCTGTAACTGGGTCACCGCCCATCCACACTCACTATTACCCCCCCTAGACTGTAGCGTCTAGTTGCTTTCACAAGGACTGATGCGGAAGGGGTGGACATTTTTTCTTTTATTCCACCCCCATCCTTGCTTCGGTGTTACAATAAAATTCGGTATTACACCTACTCGTTTTTTTATTTATACACCCCTAATGGACTACCACCCCTATCTGGGTGAAAATAGCCCTGTTCCAAAATTAGGTAGATTCCCCCAAAAATAACCCCCCTACTAAATCTAACAAACCACCAGGTTAACAAAATAAAACAAACCACAAGCCGGTTATATCAAGTAAAATTTATGATTTGCCACAATTAACTACTTTCACGGTCATGATCCGGTGAGGTCATGACCGCACTTAGGTGGGGAATCTACAGTTAAAACATAAAATGTAGATTGTCATTGATAAAAGTTACTTGGACAGTAATATACACATCTTATTTTCCAGACACTATCTCATCCTGAACATTTTTTATTATACCCATACAAAGTTTCCTTCAGTTTTCAGTTTTAACTGAATATTTTAACCATTATTTACATCAATTAGCATTTACTTTATAATTCCATTTGAATTTGAATGAAAATAAAATTAAGTTCATTATTACAAGTTCATTATTAAAATCATCTTTTCAATTAATTTAATTACCAAATTAATGTAATTATATTTATTTCTCAAACTCTGAGTTACAGTAATTACCTCATCATTATTTTGTCTGTAAAATTTTAATTTCAATTCTTTTATGTCACAATAAGATTTTACTCAAGATACTGATTCATCAAGCTACAGCAGTTATCAGCTTCCACACCTGGCTATGCACATTAGTCAAAACATTCAACACACTGTTTACATAAACACTTGTATGCTAGACTTGTGTTATAAACACTCCTTCAGTCTCAACATTCATGGTTACGTCATACTAACACCTGTACTTCACTTTTCAATTTTTTATAAATCTTTTAGATAACATATTTATCAATGTCTATTTCTTACAGTTCAACCAAATATAATTCTAATTCACCTTTCTAGTTATTATTACTTTTTAATTACAGTTTTTATTTAATACCATTATCTCAATTCATTTTTATTATTGAATTAAACTCTTTTCACACCAGTAAACATTTTATTTTATCTAATTGGTATTATGAACTTTATACTTACAATACATTATCCACCTATTGACCTGAACACAAAATACACACCACACACACACCAATATCTCCGTGTAACCTCTGAAACATTTAACAACAATGTTATTTTATACAAACCATTGAACATTAATATCAAATCTCATAAAACAATTGAAGTCCAATGGAAAATTCAATTATACAACCTTTAAATTAATCAGAATATTTAAACATCTCAAATTATTTTAATTAAATCAATTATTGAAAACACAACATTTTAATTACTTTCACCCATTGCAATAACTACAACTCATTCATTATCTTCTTCCAAATTATTTTTGTTATTTATTTAAGCTGCAAAATATTAATATTATTATTATCATCACAACAATTTCTGCTACATACATACATTGTTACATTTTACAACACACACAAATAAATTTACTAAACATGTATTTACAATTCTTCAGCAATAATTATTCAGTTATATCACACTTCAATGTCCAAGGTTGCGAGGTCAGAACCAATAAACAAACTATTTAAAATTGTCCATTTGTGAATTTAAGGCTCAACCTCCATCGTCATATATAAGTCTTTGTTTTATATAGCATTGTTCAATTTCATTAACACACAAATTACTGTTTTGTGTGTCGTCACCATAAAAACCAAATTCATTCATTTTACCAAAATAATCATAAAACAAGTCAACGTTAAGTACATCAGTTAAGTCTCCATTAGTAGTTATATTCATTATCAAGTCAATTATTTTTTCATCATAAAGTAAATTATTGTTATTTAAACATATATCATCAAAATAATCTTCACTCTCTATTTTAACAGGTAAGTACTTCAAATCATTTAACATCTCTTTCAACTCATTATAATCTCTCATTAGTTTATATAATTCTATCTCTTTATCAACACACAACTCTCCATCTAAATCTCTCTCATCATAACACCATATCATACTTTCAACATCATTCCACACAGAGGGTACTAGTTTATACAAAAAAGGGATACAACTCAAATCTTCCATTAAATAGGGTCTCTTGCCCTCCAATAATAACAATTTTGAACACTCTGGTTCATCACAAATAAGGGAACAATTTACAATTTACCCTCTGCCCTACACATTCAGCTACTCTCTCTCTCCATTCTTTTTCTAATTCATCGACACTAATTACTACTTCGTTACCACATATCTCTCTCTCTCTCTCTCTCTCACTATTTCACTATCTATTTTCAACATATCACTCTCTGATACCACCCTTTCAATCACATTACCATTTTCAATATCATTGTTAACATTTGTTACCTTACTCTCTAATACTACGTTTTTAATTATATTCTCATTTTCGACCTTATTGTTATCACTTGTTAATTTCTTACTGTCATTATTACTCTTACTTTTGATCCGTTCTTCTACTGACTCTACTATTCTCTCAATATCTTGTTTCAATTCGTTACAACTATTATCGCATTTTATTCTTACTTCATCAATGTCAAATTTAAGTACATCAAATTTACAATTATATTCACTTTTAATTTTGGTCTTAATTTCATTCAATTTTATGTCATTATTGTCAAAACGACTATTTAATTCGTTGAATTTGTCATTCTGTACATCTAATTTCTCATTGACACTACTTTTAAATTCTTGCATTTCGTTTTTCTGTTCATCAAATTTGCTATCAAAACTATTCTTTTGAACATCGAATTTCTCACTAAAATTGTGATTTTGACCGTCAAATTTTGCATTTATTTTAGTGTCACTAACATCAAGTCTAGCATTTATCATGCTATATAAACGTGTTAACATCTCATCTGTATCAGATTTTTTACTTTGGACGGGCGTTGAATGAATTCCTTCATCCATAATTTTTGACTCAGTTCCACTTAATTCAGTAATCATGTGGCTTTCGTTTTCAATGTCAGTTAAGCTGACATTCTCGTTATTGTCTGCCATATCTATAAATTTATTAATCTAGATTTTCTTACATACAATATCTACCACTTCACTCTTAACCTCTGACATTGATGTACTAATTTATATGTGCTGCGTAGTTTTTACGTAGTTACTCAACCCTCAAATCAAACTTGCATTTATCGTAGGTGTGGAATTTTAATTATTCAAATTCTAGTCCCGTTCGTAGCGCCAAATGTGATATTCTGTCCCTGTTATTCGGGCGCAAAATGTAATATTCTATTCACATACAAATACAAAAAATTATTTTATTTTCCAACTACCTTGTTTCCACCTATTTTCCGCCTTCTGCCAGAGTCCGCAACACGAACATTAAAAATGCAAATATGATTATAGGTTATCGTAATAACTTACGCAACGCATTTTTTAAAGAGAAATTAATTAAAATTTTATTTTATACTTCAAAGTTTTCTTTACGTATTAAATTGTTATTTGTTTGGCCTCTTGGCTCAAATGATCCAAAATCATGGAAAATGTATAAAGCTTGTGATGTTAGTCACCTAGTGGTATTACACTTACAGAATTACAATACACCTTACCTTAATTAGACAGCCCAATCTGCTATTTACACTCACATTCACACCATTACAAAACCAACTACTATTATTTAATTAACATGTTTGCACAAAAAACCTTTACAAAAATTTGTTGAAAGTACGGTTACTGGTTACCCGACGACTCACTCCTTTCGCTGCCACGTGGCTCGTATTCTTTAAATGCCCGAAAGTTTATTTTGGCCCGCTCAATTCACTAATTCTGTTTTGCAATGTTAGATTCTTGGTTACCCCTTTCTACATGATGAAATTAAACTGTTATGTGCACACGGTTTTTTCACGCACCCGTTATATTCAAACGGCTGCCGCCGCCTCACCACAACACCACTGCTAATTCACATTTTGTTATATGATTTTGATGGAAGTTTGTGTCCAGTTGGCGGACGCACTACGGTTTGCGTCCGGCAGATTATGATGTTACTTTCCGACTGACTTACATGCTGCTGGGCATCACTGCCTTGCCTGCGAACAAATTTCGTCGCCGTTCAAAGCCTTCGTTGTCGAAGTTTTAGTGGCTGTACAGGTGGCACACAGGATTTACGTGTGCTGTGCGACGACGATATTTCACAGCCTTTTGCGTGGATTAGGCGCTTCGCGGATGCAGGTGCTTGTGCATTGGTGAGTGGACGTCACACAGACGCAAAGTTCTTAGAATCGTGACAGTCGACAACATGACATTCCTTTATTAATATTTCATAACAGCTATTGCGTACTGCTCCATTGTTTAGACTGCGAGTTAGATTCAACCAAGGACCGGACACATATATGAAGTAAATTGTACAATTTTACTTAGATCAGAGCCAGAATTAATAAAAAATAAAAAAACCTCCTAATTCGCCCCATTACAATACCCCCCCAATGAGAAGTCTTCTGTCAAAACAGAAGAATTCTCACTGCTAAACCCCTAAGAGGACTGGTGAGGAACTGGTGCCAACCACCCCCTTTTTCTCTTACACGTCATGGGTAAACAACCCGCCTGGCTCGGCGACTATGGACGCATCTGAACGAGATCACTGGACTTCTCTGTACAAGATTCCAACACCGAAAAATCGAACAGACACGCACCACAGCACACCTCACCGTCTATCATGCTACCCCAAAAATCCTCAATCCCTGGCTTAGATCATGCCAGATCCTCAACCGATATGTTCCCCCTTATATGCAAACTGGGCTGCCTTTAGCAGATACTGGGCTCACACACACACCTATAATAATTTTTAAACAAACTCATCATTTAAAATAAGTTCAAAATCAGATTGTATCCAAACAAAAAAATCTCTTATCTAGATAGATTAATTCTCTTTGTTATTATTACTGATAAAAAAAACAAATAAATTGAATATTTAATTAAAACATGGACTGCCTTATCTAACATTTGATTATACATATATCCTACACCATATAATTCAATAATACTATTGATACATATAAACAATAATACAATCAAAAATACAAAACATTAATTTGATGGCAGGCACCAAAAACTTTTTTTTTTCCTATCTACCCCCCCTTTTAATCCCTTAACCCCTGATACCCGTTACATTCTACTGTGTTCAGCACTAGACTTCTTGACCCTCGCAGACCTCAATCTAGCCGTAATCACATCTCCCTCGTGACCTGTAACTGGGTCACCGCCCATCCACACTCACTATTACCCCCCCTAGACTGTAGCATCTAGTTGCTTTCACAAGGACTGATGCGGAAGGGGTGGACATTTTTTCTTTTATTCCACCCCCATCCTTGCTTCGGTGTTACAATAAAATTCGGTATTACACCTACTCGTTTTTTTATTTATACACCCCTAATGGACTACCACCCCTATCTGGGTGAAAATAGCCCTGTTCCAAAATTAGGTAGATTCCCCCAAAAATAACCCCCCTACTAAATCTAACAAACCACCAGGTTAACAAAATAAAACAAACCTCAAGCCGGTTATATCAAGTAAAATTTATGATTTGCCACAATTAACTACTTTCACGGTCATGATCCGGTGAGGTCATGACCGCACTTAGGTGGGGAATCTACAGTTAAAACATAAAATGTAGATTGTCATTGATAAAAGTTACTTGGACAGTAATATACACATCTTATTTTCCAGACACTATCTCATCCTGAACATTTTTTATTATACCCATACAAAGTTTCCTTCAGTTTTCAGTTTTAACTGAATATTTTAACCATTATTTACATCAATTAGCATTTACTTTATAATTCCATTTGAATTTGAATGAAAATAAAATTAAGTTCATTATTACAAGTTCATTATTAAAATCATCTTTTCAATTAATTTAATTACCAAATTAATGTAATTATATTTATTTCTCAAACTCTGAGTTGCAGTAATTACCTCATCATTATTTTGTCTGTAAAATTTTAATTTCAATTCTTTTATGTCACAATAAGATTTTACTCAAGATACTGATTCATCAAGCTACAGCAGTTATCAGCTTCCACACCTGGCTATGCACATTAGTCAAAACATTCAACACACTGTTTACATAAACACTTGTATGCTAGACTTGTGTTATAAACACTCCTTCAGTCTCAACATTCATGGTTACGTCATACTAACACCTGTACTTCACTTTTCAATTTTTTATAAATCTTTTAGATAACATATTTATCAATGTCTATTTCTTACAGTTCAACCAAATATAATTCTAATTCACCTTTCTAGTATTATTACTTTTTAATTACAGTTTTTATTTAATACCATTATCTCAATTCATTTTTATTATTGAATTAAACTCTTTTCACACCAGTAAACATTTTATTTTATCTAATTGGTATTATGAACTTTATACTTACAATACATTATCCACCTATTGACCTGAACACAAAATACACACCACACACACACCAATATCTCCGTGTAACCTCTGAAACATTTAACAACAATGTTATTTTATACAAACCATTGAACATTAATATCAAATCTCATAAAACAATTGAAGTCCAATGGAAAATTCAATTATACAACCTTTAAATTAATCAGAATATTTAAACATCTCAAATTATTTTAATTAAATCAATTATTGAAAACACAACATTTTAATTACTTTCACCCATTGCAATAACTACAACTCATTCATTATCTTCTTCCAAATTATTTTTGTTATTTATTTAAGCTGCAAAATATTAATATTATTATTATCATCACAACAATTTCTGCTACATACATACATTGTTACATTTTACAACACACACAAATAAATTTACTAAACATGTATTTACAATTCTTCAGCAATAATTATTCAGTTATATCACACTTCAATGTCCAAGGTTGCGAGGTCAGAACCAATAAACAAACTATTTAAAATTGTCCATTTGTGAATTTAAGGCTCAACCTCCATCGTCATATATAAGTCTTTGTTTTATATAGCATTGTTCAATTTCATTAACACACAAATTACTGTTTTGTGTGTCGTCACCATAAAAACCAAATTCATTCATTTTACCAAAATAATCATAAAACAAGTCAACGTTAAGTACATCAGTTAAGTCTCCATTAGTAGTTATATTCATTATCAAGTCAATTATTTTTTCATCATAAAGTAAATTATTGTTATTTAAACATATATCATCAAAATAATCTTCACTCTCTATTTTAACAGGTAAGTACTTCAAATCATTTAACATCTCTTTCAACTCATTATAATCTCTCATTAGTTTATATAATTCTATCTCTTTATCAACACACAACTCTCCATCTAAATCTCTCTCATCATAACACCATATCATACTTTCAACATCATTCCACACAGAGGGTACTAGTTTATACAAAAAAGGGATACAACTCAAATCTTCCATTAAATAGGGTCTCTTGCCCTCCAATAATAACAATTTTGAACACTCTGGTTCATCACAAATAAGGGAACAATTTACAATTTACCCTCTGCCCTACACATTCAGCTACTCTCTCTCTCCATTCTTTTTCTAATTCATCGACACTAATTACTACTTCGTTACCACATATCTCTCTCTCTCTCTCTCTCTCACTATTTCACTATCTATTTTCAACATATCACTCTCTGATACCACCCTTTCAATCACATTACCATTTTCAATATCATTGTTAACATTTGTTACCTTACTCTCTAATACTACGTTTTTAATTATATTCTCATTTTCGACCTTATTGTTATCACTTGTTAATTTCTTACTGTCATTATTACTCTTACTTTTGATCCGTTCTTCTACTGACTCTACTATTCTCTCAATATCTTGTTTCAATTCGTTACAACTATTATCGCATTTTATTCTTACTTCATCAATGTCAAATTTAAGTACATCAAATTTACAATTATATTCACTTTTAATTTTGGTCTTAATTTCATTCAATTTTATGTCATTATTGTCAAAACGACTATTTAATTCGTTGAATTTGTCATTCTGTACATCTAATTTCTCATTGACACTACTTTTAAATTCTTGCATTTCGTTTTTCTGTTCATCAAATTTGCTATCAAAACTATTCTTTTGAACATCGAATTTCTCACTAAAATTGTGATTTTGAACGTCAAATTTTGCATTTATTTTAGTGTCACTAACATCAAGTCTAGCATTTATCATGCTATATAAACGTGTTAACATCTCATCTGTATCAGATTTTTTACTTTGGACGGGCGTTGAATGAATTCCTTCATTCATAATTTTTGACTCAGTTCCACTTAATTCAGTAATCATGTGGCTTTCGTTTTCAATGTCAGTTAAGCTGACATTCTCGTTATTGTCTGCCATATCTATAAATTTATTAATCTAGATTTTCTTACATACAATATCTACCACTTCACTCTTAACCTCTGACATTGATGTACTAATTTATATGTGCTGCGTAGTTTTTACGTAGTTACTCAACCCTCAAATCAAACTTGCATTTATCGTAGGTGTGGAATTTTAATTATTCAAATTCTAGTCCCGTTCGTAGCGCCAAATGTGATATTCTGTCCCTGTTATTTCGGGCGCAAAATGTAATATTCTATTCACATACAAATACAAAAAATTATTTTATTTTCCAACTACCTTGTTTCCACCTATTTTCCGCCTTCTGCCAGAGTCCGCAACACGAACGTTAAAAATGCAAATATGATTATAGGTTATCGTAATAACTTACGCAACGCATTTTTTAAAGAGAAATTAATTAAAATTTTATTTTATACTTCAAAGTTTTCTTTACGTATTAAATTGTTATTTGTTTGGCCTCTTGGCTCAAATGATCCAAAATCATGGAAAATGTATAAAGCTTGTGATGTTAGTCACCTAGTGGTATTACACTTACAGAATTACAATACACTTTACCTTAATTAGACAGCCCAATCTGCTATTTACACTCACATTCACACCATTACAAAACCAACTACTATTATTTAATTAACATGTTTGCACAAAAAACCTTTATAAAAATTTGTTGAAAGTACGGTTACTGGTTACCCGACGGCTCACTCCTTTCGCTGCCACGTGGCTCGTATTCTTTAAATGCCCTAAAGTTTATTTTGGCCCGCTCACTTCACTAATTCTGTTTTGCAATGTTAGATTCTTGGTTACCCCTTTCTACATGATGAAATTAAAATGTTATGTGCACACGGTTTTTTCACGCACCCGTTATATTCAAACGGCTGCCGCCGCCTCACCACAACACCACTGCTAATTCACATTTTGTTATATGATTTTGATGGAAGTTTGTGTCCAGTCGGCGGACGCAGTACGGTTTGCGTCCGGCAGATTATGATGTTACTTTCCGACTGACTTACATGCTGCTGGGCATCACTGCCTTGCCTGCGAACAAATTTTGTCGCCGTTCAAAGCCTTCGTTGTCGAAGTTTTAGTGGCTGTACAGGTGGCACACAGGATTTACGTGTGCTGTGCGACGACGATATTTCACAGCCTTTTGCGTGGATTAGGCGCTTCGCGGATGCAGGTGCTTGTGCATTGGTGAGTGGACGTCACACATACGCAAAGTTCTTAGAATCGTGACAGTCGACAACATGACATTCCTTTATTAATATTTCATAACAGCTATTGCGTACTGCTCCATTGTTTAGACTGCGAGTTAGATTCAACCAAGGACTGGACACATATATGAAGTAAATTGTACAATTTTACTTAGATCAGAGCCAGAATTAATAAAAAATAAAAAACCTCCTAATTCGCCCCATTACATTGTCTTGTTTGTTAAATTTACTATTTATTTCATTTATCTCTGACTTTAACTGATTCAAACTCGTGTTTAATTTATTATTTTCTGCTTTCATTTCAGTTTTAAATTCATTTAAACTCGTGTTTTGTTGGTCAAACGTATTATTCATTTCTACGCTATTTGCATTTATCTCTGATTTGATTTCAGTTTAAATTCGTTCAAATTCGTATTTTGTTGGTCAAATTTATTACTCATCATTTCCATAAACAATGCTAATTGACTAAGTACTTCTACATTATTGATTTTACTACTCTTAGCGTCTACCATTTCAATTGTTATTTCGTCTACGCTCTCGTTAATATTTGTCGATACTAAACTGTCTTGTGTAACGTTTAATATTGACCCCCCTCTACACTCTCACATAAATTTGCATTCGTATTTTTCTCTGTCATTTCGACTAGGTTGTAAATTATTTAATTTTAATTTACAACATCGCTGTTACAGGCGCCATTTGCAATAGTTCACGGGAATTATTAATTAAAATATTTAAATTCGTCTCTGTTTCGGGCGTCATTTGCAGTAGTACTCTGCAATTAATGATTAATTTTGCATTACCTTACCTTTATTTGGACGTCAATTGTAAATCTTACGTTCATGTGAAAATTAAACAAGGTGTTATCTAGTGTACTCGGCAGAGAAAAATTGGTCAATGCAAATAAACAAGTACATATTTATAAGTTCATATCAAACATTATTTTATTACGTTTTACTCTGTCATTTTTGTTAAGCCACCATTCACATAAGCAATTTATACTCTTTCTCTACATTTTGTATTCTTACTTTCGAATTGATTATGGTCTGCTATTGGCCATTATTTAAAACAGATTCTGAAATACAGTTTAAAATAATTTCTATAACCTTATATTTACTTATTTAACTAGTTTATCTCTACTTTAAAAGGCAACCCAGCTTTGCTCATACATTCTCTCTCTCTCTCTCTCTTTCACTCTTTTAGCCCTTTTGTTTGTGATTTAGTGCTTTAATCGATTGTCAAATTTTCATAATTAATTTTGTATTTTAAAAGGTTACTTCTCTGACGGCGTCCCCGCAGACCACGTGCCGCACTCCGTATATTTAGTTCGTCCAATTTAAGTTTCACTGCTAAACTGTTCACTGCCCTTTTTGTTTGATGTTACACTGTCTTTAGACCCAATTAGTTATAGTTTCAATCACATTTTATTTTATTTTTTTTAACAAATTTTTGGCTCGAGAGCCTGTACATTGAACCGTGCGGTTCCACAGTTGTAGGACGACAGCCTTTGTTCTCTGCGCACTAGGCGAGAAGGAATTTATACGGACGTGACATTTTCATGTGACAGTTGGCCGACGTGTGCGCGCGTACGCTTGAATGCGCACCCTTGCTGATAACTCTTACATTCCTGTGTAACATGCTGTGCCTTATATGGAGCGATAGTCCGTGTCCCATTATTACGCTTTGGTTAAATACAATGAAAAAGTTTTATATTGCAAACCCTCATGGGTTTGTACCATTACAAACATTTTCAATTCGGAATCCAACAATCAACTAACTCTCTCGCTATAAGATTTGGTCGTCGAAGCACAAAAAATGTAATATTCCCATTGGTGGAGTTGGAACGCTTCCTTGGACATCTGAACGCTGTGCGCCCGTGCATACAGTTTACGATGGAGCGCGAGAGCGGTGATCAATTGGCATTTCTGGATGTGTTGGTCCTGAAAAGGACCGATGGCAGCTTGGGGCATAAAGTTTATAGGAAGCCAACGCACACCGACAGATATCTGCACAAGTCCTCCAATCATCATCCTAGGCAGAAGAGGGCGGTGCTGAAGACTCTGGTAGACCGGGCAAAAAGAATCTGTGAGCCCCGGTATCTCGAAGATGAGTTTCGGCATCTCGAGGAAGCACTGCAGTCCAACGGCTATTCTGCTGCAGAGGTTAGGAGAGCTGCCCGGCCGAGAAGATCTGGTAGGCCGGACGAGTCGGTGTCGCCCGAGGTTGTTGGCTCTGCTGTCTTGCCCTACATCCGTGGCGTGACTGACCGCATCGGCAAGTTGCTGAGTAAACGGGGCGTCAGGACGATCTTCAAGCCAACCAAAAAGATCCAACAGTTCCTGCGACCGGTAAAAGACGCCAGGGATCCGCTCTCGTCATGCGGGGTGTACAGTATTCCTTGTACGTGTGGCCAGGTCTACATAGGCACCACGAAGCATAGTGTTTGGACGCGCCTCTCTGAACATCGGAGATACTGCCGCCTGGGCCAGCCGGAGAAGTCCGCAGTCGCTGAACACGCTCTTTCCCACGACGATCACCGGGTAATGTTTGATGAAGCCCGGGTGTTGTCTTCTGTCCGGGGTTACTTCACTCGCCTGCATCTGGAGTCCATCCATATTCATAAGAATGCGTCCGTCGCTATGAACCGCCGAGGTGAAAGCATCGCCTTAAATAGTGTCAGGCATGGTTTATTTTTCATGGCCAATCAGAATGGCGAATGATGAGCTGGCTTCTCATTGGTCCGCGTGATACACCTTAAGCAGCCAAAAAGTTATAAATAGAGACAGCGTAGCCTTAACTCACTGTTGCTTGTTCCCAGTTCATTGGGAGACGTGTTCGGCGTACCATCTATTTCAAACACTTTTTTGCTACTGAAGATGGCCACCGGTGGTGGGGGGCGCCAAAACGTCTAGCTGTAGAAGATCAAGCAGTCGACCACGGCCTTTCAGCCTGGAAGTTTTAGATAATTTTAATATGATACATTTGTTGCTCATGGCTTCTACATTTCATACACTATGTGGAAGTTTTTATGACTAAAGTGTGATAAAGGACGACAGATGTCTTAAAATTTGTAATATAAAACAGTTTGTAATAGTGCTACTGCTGAGTTACTAGTGACGTTTGTACAAGTTGTAAGGTATCAAAACCAAGGTCCCCTACGTTACATAAAAATTATAATAAAAAACACTAGAGTTATTCATTGTAACGAAGGTCAGGTAAGTGTAAACCCTTATTGAGTAAAAATAAATGATATTAAATAAAAATACAAGGTAGTAGAGCCAAAGATAAATGTATAGAAATACAAACTATGAAGTGGTCAGTGCAAAGAGTGAGTGACAAGTGCAGTTTTAAATAATCTGAAAACAAAATAGTATAAACAGTTTATTCAATGCTCGAAAATAACTACATTAAGAGTGTATTAGTTAATTGATGTTTAGTTAATTTATAAAAATGAACATGTCATCATGGCATTTATGTTGGAGTTTTGTATGTCGGAGGTGTTAAATAACTTGTTACTTTCTATTACTTTACAATTTCCACCACGTGACTTCTACTTACTGCGTGCAATCTTTTTATGCACTCGCCCGGATTACACTTTACACTGACTTACCAAAACAGAAGACTCCAAATTACTCATAGGTCGCCACCAATATCTTTAAAGGACAGATATGGAGACCTTAAAACACTTTCACTTACTTACCAGGTTCGTTAGGCGAAATTTTCTGTACGGGATAGGTGATGTTAATTTGGCGTAATAATTGACTTAACGCATGGTTACGCTATTAATCCATTTTATTCATTTTAAAAGTTATTTATTCGCTGCATGTAATTCTTTTTTATAAAATACTAGTATGACTTCTCTTTTATATAGTCTTCCAAATTTAAACAGATTTGAATATTAAAAACCTGACTACTACCGACAATTTTAACATTCATTTTTCTTTGACCTTATTAATTACTACTACATACAACTGGTTAATTAAACTACAAATTATTAATTACTTAGATTACGTAAGGACAACCCAGTTTGCTCATTCTCTCATTCACACATATTTCTATTTATTTTTGTTTTATTTGGTGCTTTTATCAACTCGTCATGACTATTGGTTTAAAATTACAGGTATTTCTCTGGTTATGTCCCTCCAGACCACGTGTTGCCAGCAGTATATTATAGTTCGTCCAAATTACGTTTTCACTGTTAAATTGTTCACTTCACTTCCGTTTGATGTTACACTGTCCTCACACGCTTTCTATGACTTTGTTTTCTAATTTAATCACATTTTAATACTTTGGTTAAATTTTTGAAAGTCTTAAAAAAGGTTTTCGGGTTGCGAGCCTATGTGTTCACCCGGCCGGATGGATGTTTTTAGTCGACTGCCTTTGTTCAGTACGCACACAGCGCTGAGGTATTTGTTCATACGTGACCAAACGCCTGAGAACATTGGCCGCCTGAGCGCGCACTAGTGGGCACATACGGCCCCTTGCTAACAATTTTACATTCCTGTGCCGATGCGTATCAGCTGCGAAGATATAGTTCATTCACCAAATATTCTTTGTCACAATTCCCAATGCGTACCTTGTACTGACTGTTACCGAATAGTACCAAGATTGGTTTACTGTTTAAAATGATTAAAATTTGTTTTACCCCTTTTGACCCGTTACAATACCCTCCCAATGAGAGGTTTTCTGCTGAAACAGAAAAACTCTCATTGCTAAATCCTAAGAGGATCAGTGAGGATATGGCGCCAACAACCCCCCTTTAATTCTTAACACATCATGGGTAAACTACCCCCTAGCTCGGCGACTATGGCGGCACCTGCACGACAATACTGGACTTCTCTGTTCAAGATCCCAACTACATAAAATCGGACAGGTACTCACCACAGTACCACCTTACCTTGTAACATTCTGAATAAAATTACAAAACTGGCCTTATACCATACCAGATCCTCAACCGATATATCTCGCCTTACATACATACTGGGTTGCCTTTAGCAAGTACTGGGTGCGTACACATATTCATTACTAAATTACACACTATCTGCACATTAATTATTATAATATAAAATTAAAATTTGTTCCAACCGTTAAATAAATCTACATACCCTATCAAAAATTTACTTGGATGTTACTTTACATTATCTGGTTCAATTAATTTAAACATAATTTTCAAAACTCAAAGTATTTATGCATTTATTTTTTCTTTACAACTCCTCTTAATTTACCTGTTAACAATCCTGTTGCACAAAATAAAATAAACAACTTGTTCCTATCCACTTATTCAAACACAATTACACATGATACTATAATACTTATAACTAATTTACCTCAAGATATACTTTTTTCCTTTAGGAACATGTTTCGGGAGATCTTGTTCTCCCATCTTCAGCCTTCGCCATCTTGTTTCTGGTGAAGTATTTGTGTGTTGGCTTCTGGATGTTATTAAGGTAGTTTGTTGGTCTTTGGTCCTTCAAAGTTGCATTATTGTGTGTGGTTGTGGTATCTGTTTTTGTATTTTGTGTATTTTCGATGTTGAGTGCTTTGAATATTGTGTCATGTTTTGTATTGATTTGTATTTGTTCTGGTATTAATTTGTTTTGTGTTTTATGTTTGTAAATCTGTAAATTTTCCGAAATGTTCATTATGGTGCCTTTGTGTGGTATATGTTTTATTAGTGTTACATTGGTTATGTCTGGGAATTCATGTCCTGTGTTTATTGCATGTGTGGCTAAATTGGATTTATATATATTTGGTTTTTTGTATGCATTTAGGTGTTCAAAATAACGTTTTTTCAGCTGTTTTTTTGTTTGTCCTATATAACATTTATTGCAATCTTGGCATTCAATTTTGTATATACCGTTGGTTGTTGTATTATCTTTGTTGTGTGAGCTATTTAGATTTTGTAATTTATTTTTATTAGTTTTGTATGCTATTTTTATATCTGTGTTTTTAAATAGTTTTGTTAGTTTTGTCATTTTATTATTTATATATGTAAATGTGGCCCATTTTTTGTTGTTATTATTTATGTGTTGTTCAGTTTGATTAATTCTTAATTGTTCAGTTTTTATTTTGTATTTGATTTTATTTTCTATTCACATTCACATATATGTGCCGTCTATCCGTCCCCACACCTGCCTCCACAAAACCCATTTTTCTGAATATACTGAAATTTTCGTCATTTGCTAATTTTTATTTTGCAAACGACACTGGTGAATTTTACTTGAAAACATTGCCTGACTTTACTTTTGTCTTAGTACTCTCCTTTAGGCAAATGTTGGTACGTGGTGTTGTGCTCATTTATGCACCTTGTGTGTACAAACTCTATCTCCACATACCTTAGGGGTCCCCCTCCCCGTTCAATAATGTAGTTAAATTTCTAATTGTTACCGATTTTGTGGAGCCGGACCATCGTCGTTTTCACCACCCAAAGGAAGTTCCACCAACCATGATCCGCCTCCAAAGTGCCAAAACCCACGGTCAGGATTGCTAAGTTCGTGACCGCCCGAAAATGGGGGGAGAGTCCCTTCTGAAAACAAACAAAACATATTTATAATTCAATTCTTATTTTGACCAATATAATTTTAAATTCGTAGCTTTCTGTGTACCCACTATCTCTTGCATTGCTTGTTTGCTTAATACATAAGCATTATTCATCTTTATTTCCACTATTTCATAGGGTCCTTCATATAACAGGAAAAACTTTTTTATTTCTTTCTCTTGTGCACTACACAAATCATGTCTCCTTACCAACACTAATTGTCCTACCTCGTATTTAGTCCACTTACCCTTTTCGTCGTGTCTCCGCTTTCTCCTTTCCCCTTTGGTGAGTAGACTCTTATTTGCTAGCTGGATTTTTACATTTCTGTCGATGGTCTGTTCCTCTGGTGGATATTCGAAAAGTTGTTCTAATATTCTAGGTGGCCTGGTTCCCTTTATTAGTTCATACAGCGTAAACCCTGTAGATTCGTGGGTAGTACTATTTAACCAGTCTTCTACCTTCTTCACGTACAATGGCCATTCGTATGTTTGGCGTGACAATACGCCCGAAATATCCTACCGATTTCTCTCATCACCTTCTGTGCCTAATTAGACTGTGGATGGTATACTGCCGTATGCTTGGGTATGATGCCTTCCCAGCCAAGAGTCTGTCTCCATCTTCTGCTGATGAATTGGGGTCCGTGATCGGATAAAATTATCTTCGGCTTACCTACGTTTATCATGTAATCTTTGGTGATCTTTTCACTCAGCACCTGGCTTGTAGCTCTCTTCACACTGTACAACCTAACAAACTTAGAAAAAGTGTCCAAAACAACAAAAACATATACTACTCCACCTCTACCTTTGGGCAATGGCCCATACAAATCTACAGCCACTAAGTCAAACGGTCTTTCCACTTTAATATAGTTCATCTCCCCTTCTACCCTATAGTTCACTACTTTTGATCTCTGACACAAATCGCATACCTTTAACACTCTTCTAACTCGCCTCTCCATATTCTTAAAAACACAAGACTCTTTTAACACATTCGTACACTTTTTTGCCCCAAAATGCCCATATCTTACATGACAATCCCAAATAATTTTGTCTATCAACTCTTCAGGTACAACCAACCTCCAATCACGTTCACCCCCTCTACTTTCTTGAATAGAATTCCCTGATATATTTGGAAATGTGTATTATATTCAGACCCATTTACATCTGCTTCTAAACTAGCGATTATTTTACCCAATTTATTTTCTGATCTTTGTATGTTTTTAATCTCCCTTAATTCCTCACCAAAAATTCTATCTTCCCTTGTTAACCGAAAAATCTCTATTTCCTTAAGATCCCTCCCTGTTTTGTTGTCTATTACATCTACTCTAGAAAGAGTGTCTGGTACTTTGTTATCTGTCCCCTTAATATACTCCCATGAAAAGTGATATTCTTGTAATGCTAATACCCACCTGGTTAATCTGCTATGAGTCAATTTGCAAGTGTTTAAAAACGATAATGCCTTGTGATCTGTCCTGATAATGGTCTGGTTCCCTAGAAGGTATGTACAGAATTTTTTTCACTGCAAAAACGATACTTAACAGCTCCTCTGTGGTTGTATAGTTCCTCTCCACTGCTAACAAAGTCCGGCTGGTAAAAGCGATCGTCCGGTGTTCCTTATCCTCACCCTCCTGGTATAGTTCCGCACCGAGGGCTATGTTGCTGGCATCCATCTGTAAATAAAATTTTTGCTGAAAATCGGGATGGTTCATCATTATCATACCCATAAACTTCTCTTTAATTTAGTTAAAAGTAACTCTTTCTGCCTCTCCCCATCTCCATTGTTTATTCTTTTGTAATACCGCACTTAATTTAGAGGTCACTTGCGCATAATTTTTCTGAAATTTCCTATAAAAGTTACATAAGCCTAAAAAACTTGGCAATTGTTTAATATTTTTAGGTTCAGGGAATCTTATTATTGCTTCTACTTTTTCGGGGTTAGCTCGAATTCCGTCAGGTGAAATAATGAAACCCAAGAAATGTATCTCTTGCTATAAAAATTTTGATTTCTCCCAGTTTACTGTTAAACCCCCTCTTTGTAACCTATCTAGTACAATTCCAAATGTTCTGTATGTTCTGATAACGTTCTTGAAGCTATTAAAATGTCATCTACGTACACAGTTAAAACCTCTAAGTCCTTCGGTTGCAAAATCTCATCTAAACATTTTATAAAACTAGCCACACTAGTTTGAGTCCGAAGGGTAGTCGTTTGAACTGGTAATTTTACCATTAAACAAAAAAGCAGTGTATTTCCTACTCTCTATCTCTAACAGGACCTGCCAGTAACCCGCGGTTAAGTCTAATGAAGTCATATATTTAATCCCGCTGAATTTCTGAAAAATTTCATCCATGGCGACTCCTGATCAGGAATAATAATCTGATTTATTCTGCGTGCATCTAAACATATCCGCACTTTACCATCTTTTTTTATAACAACAACTAAAGGGTTTGAATAGGGTGACACTGATCTCTCTATTATATCCCCCTCCATCATTCGGTCTAGTTCTATCTGAACTGCTCTCCGCTTAGAAAAAGGCACTGGATAACTTCTCTGCACAAAAGGCGTGTGTTCCCGTACTTTCAACTCACATTCATAGTTCCTGGCTTTTCCAGGTGACTCCGCAAACACTTCCTTAAAACGGTCCACTACTGCCCACAACACCTGTCGCTGGGGACTCCCTACAACTCCACCCTCATTAAAAAATTTATCCGCCCTATTTTCCCATACTCTCTCATCACTCACATACATCTCTCTCTCCTCATTTTCTACAATCTCACTCTCTTGACATATATTCACTCTTGTTTCTATGTCTCCATCGCCTACTCGTTTATGTATTATTTTTATCCCCGTGACTTTAATGTCATCTAGCACCCTCTTAAAATTAACCCTGACTGGTTCACTCCCATTATTAAATTCTACTATTCTTTTGTTAAAATCTATCACTGCTTTATTTCTTTCCAAAAAATCATTTCCCAAGATTACATCTAAATTCAGTCCCTTAACCACTAGAAAAGTATTTTCAAATTCTGTTTCATTAATTGTATATATTTAATTGTACTTGTCTAGTAACCCTTTTGCTCTGTACTCCGGTTACCCCCACTACTGTTACCCCCGCTACTGGCAATGATGGAATATGCTAATTTACTTCTTGTAACTCTCCCATTACGTTTTCTGAAATTACTGATATCTCACTTCCCGTATCTATTAATGTTTTAAAGTTCTTACCTTCTATGTTGACGATTACCTCTGTCAACCCCGTTTTTGTTTCCATAATTTCTGCGTTGTCTTCCTCCAACAACTCCTTCGACATGTCTTTGATAATGATATTGCTCTGGTAGTTGTAGTCTTCTTGGACCCCAGAGTCCTCTGTCGACAATGGCTGGGCCCGGTTCCCCATTGTCTCTTCTAGTTTCCTGTAGACGTACCCGCCACGGCTTGGTTGTATCCTCCTCTGCTTCTGTTGACACTTTCATTTCCTCTCGGCGCTCCTCGGTTGCTCTCTCCTCCTCTCTGCTGCTGACTGTGCTGGTTGTATGCTATCTCACTACGCTGACAGTCTCTTGCCTTATTACATCTAAAACATGTCGTTCTTACAGAAAAATTTTCAACATGGCACTCCAAACATCGCCAACCCTCACCTCTATTACCACTATTACCTCCACGCGCCCCTCTATAAGAGGTTGGTATTCCCCTGGATTGATAATAATTCCCGTTAGTGTGTGACGCTGGCGGGTTCGGACGCCTACCCATATCCCGTTCCTTTATGTTTTGAAATATGTCTAATATATTCTCAAGTTCCGTAATTTCTGTAATTCTGCGTGTCATCAGAGTAATCTGTATCTCTCGAGGCAAATGCTTACTTATGTGTCGCACAAATGATCGGAACGGTAGCGGTGGCTCTAAATATTTCGCCTCGTTGTATAACCGCATTACATACATCGTCATGTTATTCCCGTGGGTCCCAAAATTACCGGATCCCATGATTTTACTCCGTAATACTTCTTGCTCTTCTTCCGACCAATATTTACCTCTAAAGGCCCTCTCAAAACTCTGATAATCTACCCAATCTATTTTATGTACCTCCGCCCACACCGCAGAATTCCCTTTAAAACATTTCATTATCTTTAATAACTGCACCTCCCAACTACTACGACAGAACTGATTTAATTCTTTCACTCTATTTAAGAATTGCATGGGGTGTACCCCCCTACTGTCACAATTAAACAATTCTAAATCAATATCAATATTCATATCTCTAGTAATCACTACTTGTTCAGCAACATTACTAAGTTTTTTACTTATTGCTACACTTAACTCATCTTTGACATTAACTATGCTTTGTTCAATTGACACAAATTTATCATTATTTAAACATTCAAATTGTATGCTACGTTTGTCCATAACATTTACTGTATCTTGTATCGCTTGTATCTCTATTTTGCAAGTATTTTCTATTTCATTTATTTTAAGATTAGTATTAGTTTCATATGTCTTAATCTTATCAACTGCACAATCAAACTTATACTCACTACTAGCGAGTTTCATTTCATTTCATTTCACTTCATTCATTTATTTTACATTCAAAATTTTCGGTCACCTCCTGTATTTGTTTATCGATTCTTTCTGACATACTACTATCTATTTCATCAATTCTATTATTCATACTCTTTAATGAATGACTCAATATTTCGTTTAATTCGTATTTTAATTCGTTAAAATTACTCTCACACTTATTCTTTACCTCATTAATATAAATTTTAAGTTCGTTAAACTTTCTACTCTGTTCATCAAATTTTATATCATTACTATCAAAACGACAATTTATGTCGCTACTTATTTCCTTTAATTTAATGTCAAAACGATGATTTAATGCATCAAATTTCTTATTATTATCACTCGACATTTGTTTAATCTCCCCCATTATCTCACGAAACTAATTTCTTGTTTCGTCATCAGTTTTATCACTTTCCCTAGACGAGACGGGAGTTGAATGAACTCTCACCTCGTCCATAACAGCTGATTCTGTCCAGCTTTCTTTATTTACCAGTACTCTAGGAGTTTCTGACTGAATTTCTGATTCACTTACAACAGTTGAGTCAGACAAACTGACTTCGTTTTCCGTATTTTCCATTTTTATGAATTTAATTATTCTTTAATCAAAAACTTAATTACTTATTTATTATCTCAACAAAATCTTATAACTTTGAGACACAGTGTTTTACGTCTTAACCTCTAATCGCAAATCTCGTAATTTTTTACTATTACAAAAACCGCCTATTATCACCACCTATTTCGTACTTCAAATCGGGCCTAAACCCATATGAATAAATTCATCTGAGGTATACTGGCAGGGATCACCATTTGTTACTTTCTATTACTTTACCAATTTCCACCATGTGACTTGACTTCTACTTACTGCGTGCGATCTTTTTACGCACTCGCCCGGATTACACTTTACACTGACTTACCAAAACAGAAGACTCCAAATTACTCATAGGTCGCCACCAATATCTTTAAAGGACAGATATGGTGACCTTAAAACACTTTCACTTACTTACCAGGTTCGTTAGGCGAAATTTCCATACGGGATAGGTGATGTTAATTTGGCGTAATAATTGACTTAACGCATGGTTACGCTATTAATCCATTTTATTCATTTTAAAAGTTATTTATTCTCTGCATGTAATTCTTTTTTATAAAATACTAGTATGACTTCTCTTTTATATAGTCTTCCAAATTTAAACAGATTTGAATATTAAAAACCTGACTACTACAGACAAAATTTAACATTCATTTTTCTTTGACCTTCATTAATTACCACTACATACAACTGGTTAATTAAACTACAAATTATTAATTACTTAGATTATGTAAGGACAACCCAGTTTGCTCATTCTCTCATTCACACATATTTCTATTTATTTTTGTTTTATTTGGCGCTTTTATCAACTCGTCATGACTATTGGTTTAAAATTACAGGTACTTCTCTGGTTATGTCCCTCCAGACCATGTGTTGCCAGCAGTATATTATAGTTCGTCCAAATTACGTTTTCACTGTTAAATTGTTCACTGCACTTCCGTTTGATGTTACACTGTTCTCACACGCTTTCTATGACTTTGTTTTCTAATTTAATCACATTTTAATACTTTGGTTAAATTTTTGAAAGTCTTAAAAAAGGTTTTCGGCTCGCGAGCCTATGTGTTCACCCGGCCGGATGGATGTTTTTTAGTCGACTGCCTTTGTTCAGTGCGCACACAGTGCTGAGGTATTTGTTCATACGTGACCAAATGCCTGAGAACATTGGCCGCCTGAGCGCGCAATAGTAGGCGCATACGCCCCCTTGCTAACAATTTTACATTCCTGTGCCGATGCGTAACAGCCGCGAAGATATAGTTCATTCACCAAATATTCTTTGTCACAATTCCCAATGCGTACCTTGTACTGACTGTTACCGAATAGTACCAAGATTGGTTTACTGTTTAAAATGATTAAAATTTGTTTTACCCCTTTTGCCCCGTTACAAACTACATTAAGAGTGTATTAGTTAATTGATGTTTAGTTAATTTATAAAAATGAACATGTCACCATGGAATTTATGTTCAAATTTATATAGAGTAAATATTTTATAACTACATTGAATAGATAATGGTTGTGTTGTTAGATTATAATATTATAAACTTGGCCAGGAAGGCAATGATTGGTGATAATATGCCAAAGGGTTTTACTGTAACTACGTTGTGGACATATGAAGGGTTCTATACTAAAAAACTATGTAATGATAATTTAAAAACCAGAATGGAGTAAAAAATTGAATTATTGGCCCTAAGCCAGTGACACATTGTACAGGAAGCCATGTCAGAAAAGTTAGGCAACCAACCAATGTAAAGACACTAAATTTTATATAATAAATTAGAAGAAAGTAATAGTAGTTATTAATAGCAGATAAGTGCCATGAATTACAATAAAAACATAAATAGGTAATAGAAGAATAGGTCCCAAAATTAGTATTTTGTAATGAGGAGATAGTACTTGTTAGAATGATAAGATTAAGATGAGAAAGGTAGCAAAATGTATGTAATTTTATAACAAAGGATCTATGAAAATTCAATATGATATAATGTGACTTTTGTAAAGGAGTATTTTATTAAGTAAGTGCAAGAACATTTTTTAATTATGGCCGGTATTAGATGGCTCAAGGATTACAAATATTAACCAATAACAGAACAGAGATTGGTTGTCAAGGACCACATAAAGGCAAGAAAGTTTGTTGATTCCATTGTTAATGGTGAAAGAGGATAGTCTAGCTTTATGAGTAGAAATAAAAAAGAAAAAGTCTAAAAGAACTAATTTTCAAGATAACTCAAATAACTATAGATTCAAAATGAAAGTACTAAATTATAAATAAAATGAAGAGGACAAATGAAATTAAGAAATTAATGCAATAAATTAAAGTAAAAAAGAAAAATTAAAATCGAATGCTAAACCTCACTTTCTTACAATCAAGTGAAAAAAAAACTATTGCTACACAAAATCCATGGTAATCCATAACCACGAGAAACTTCAACATTAGTGAAGATTAAGAATTGGAAATTCTACTCCATCCAGGGACAAATACACCAAACTTTTATTTTCGGAACTGGAGACTGGCGACGACCAGGGGCGTATATTCTAGGCTAGCTAGGCTAGCTGCGAAGCCCAAAGATTAAAGCACAAAAAAATCTATTAGGAATTTCCATAAAATTGTTCATTTTATCGAAGTCAGACGTGTTTCCCTCACGTGTTTACTTCTGTTTCGTAGTAGCGTAATTACTAATTACAGACAATACAACTTCGCATATAACGGCGCCTGAATCGCTGCAACTTGCTTTACTCAGGCTTCGCAAGTAACTTGCGAAGCCTTTCCTCGTCACGATTCAATGGCGTTGCTATGATAACGCTGAGGGACTTGGTGGGGGCAATGATGTTTATCGTAGGCTAGGCTTCGCTCCTTGGAGAGCTAGCCAACAGTGTGAGACAGTAGGCCGTGTGGCACGCAAAGCAGTGGTACATTTTAAAATTAGTTATAATTTTGTGCTGTGCGGTTTGAATAATAAATTAAGATGAGTGATATAGTTAATAAACTATTGACAAAGACACAATTTGCTCAGCTTCCGTATGAGGATAAGCTTCAAATTGTAAAGATAGGTAGGCCTCAGCCATCCCTTCTAGAACTTAAAAGTGAACATAAAGAAAAGAACAGAGTGTATACTAGATGTTTTAGTGAGGCCAACTACAAAAAATACCCTTGGTTAACTGGATCGAGTACAACTAATAAATTGTACTGCTGGGCGTGTTTGCTTTTTTGCACCGATGCAAGTCCTTGGAATAAGACAGGATTTAATAATTTAAATTATCTGCTAACGGCTTGTGATAAACATCAAAAATTACTTAGTCATATACGAGCATTCAATACGTTACAGACATTCGGTTTTCAAAGAATCGATCATTCCCTTAATTTACAGAAAAAGATTGCCGACAGTCTACATAATGAAAAAGTAAAGGAAAATAGAATTATTTTAAGAAGACTGATTGACGCAGTAACATTCCTAGGGAAGCAAGAATGTCCATTTAGGGGCCACAATGAGTCTAGCGATTCAACAAATAAAGGCATGTACATAGAACTTTTGGAATTTTTATCAACGTATGAGCAAACAATAGCAAACCATTTAAAAACCGCAACAATTTTTAGAGGAACGTCACCGGTAATACAAAATGATTTAATTGACGCAGTAGGTAGCGTAATTACAGACAAAATCAAATCGGAAATATCTAATGCAACATTCGTTGCAATATTACTTGACGAGACAACTGACGTAACCAATAAAAGTCAATTATCAACAGTTTTACGATTTGTCGATAATGAAGAAAACTGTCAGGAACGATTTTTGCACTTCACTGATGTCAGTTTAGACCGAACTGCACAAGGATTGTTCCAACATGTCACCAAGGTTGTGGATGATTTAGAATGTTCAAAAAAACTTATAGCCCAAACTTTCGATGGAGCAGCTGTTATGGCCGGCCATGTGTCTGGACTTCAAACCTTGGTGAAAAATAAGTACCCATCAGCAACTTTTATTCATTGCTGTAGTCACAGGCTGAATTTGGTTTTGTCAAAGTCTACAAATTTTGTAGCAGAATGTAAACGGTTTTTCATCACTTTATCAGGAATACCTAGCTTTTTTCACATTCTACAGTCCGCACAACTGCTCTAAAAAACTTTATGGAGAAGAAACTACCGAGAGTGGCACCAACAAGGTGGAATTTCTCATCAAGGCTTGTAAATACTGTCAAAGAATATAGAAGGCCTCTTATCATGTTCTTTTCATCAATAGAAGATGAACCCGGTGACTGGACAGGTGAAGAAGTGAATACTGCTTCAGGCTTTGTTTGTTTTTTACATAAATTCGACAGTAGATTTCTTCTTCTTAGTTTCAGCAAAATATTTGCAATTTCTGATGTTCTTTTTGACATAATGCAAAAAAAATATTTGAACATTTCTTACTGCATGAACAAAGTCAATGAATTCTATGATACTCTGCAGAAAATTAGAGATGAGGATTTTGATCTTGTATGGACAGAAGCTACAAGTAATTCTGAATATGAAGATAATGAAGATAAAGAATATGAACCAAGACACAAAAGACAGAGAAATGATGACCGTTCCAAATGGCAGCGTATTTTTAACGAAATTCTGGACACAGTGATGTCCTAGATAAAATTTCAGGTTTGAGTCCCAAAAGGATCTTAAATTCGTGTCTTTATTGGATTCAAACAATTTTGATACATTTTGTAAAAGTTTCCCACAAAATCTGATGACAGAACTTAAAGAACCATATAGTTCATACTTTGATATTGTTCACCTCAAAAATGAACTAAATGTGCTTTATACTCTAGATGAGTATAAGAAAAAATCAGTGAATGAGATTACTATTTATATGAAACTCAATAATTTGGACATAGTGTTCAGTGAAGTGTACAAACTAGCAGAATTAACATTGACATTTCCATCTACAACTGCAACTGTTGAAAGAAGTTTCTCCGCTCTAAAGAGGATTAAGACTTACCTCAGAGCCACACAAGGACAAGTCCGGTTAAGCAACTTGGCTGTTATATCTATTGAGAAAAACATTCTTCTTAATATGAAAAAGTGATGAGAAGAAACATTTTATTAAAATTAATCCTGAAATTCACACAAAAGGAGAGAAGAATGGAGTTCTTGTTCAAGTAAGTCTACACAGAGCCGTCGTCGAAGTAAGTCAAACTTTCTTCAGTATAATTATATATTATTTCCTCATGATGTAATGATATAGTTCTTGCTTTCTGTAATCTTTTGTAATCTTTTATTTGTTTCACTACCGCCGTCCGGCCCTAGTGACTTCGGTGGAACAAATGTATGCTATAAATAAATAAATAAATAAATGAAGTATTGAAGTTCTTTGCTTGCTTTTGTCTTTCTAATGATGCCATTTCATAATTATTGTTGAAGTATCAGTCATTATTATATAAGTTAGAATGCATTGGCATGGTGTCACAACAACACATCACTTCAAAAAGCTTGAAATATGAACGAGGGGGACCCCCTCCAGTGCATTTTCTTCAATTCTAAGGTGAGCTAGCCCAGGTCTCGAACTCAGCATACGCCACTGGCGACGACACAGACATCTGTAGACTAGTTAAGCAGCCATTACGGAATTATCGGTATGCTGCCATTACGAGTGAACCTCGTCGTGAGATGGTAAAACCAACTTACGTTTAAAGATATTAGTTAATAAGATTTTATACTTAAATTTGTAATACCTTGTACTTTTATTTGGCATTTTCTGAACTTCCTAATAGTCACAAGAACCTTTCGAACCCTGGGATTAAGAAAAAATAATAATATAGTTAAAATTTAATATCTGAAAATCGAATGCTGTAACATAGTCCATTCACTTAAGTGTGGTCGATCTGTTGAAACAAGCGAAGAGGTTCTCACGTTCTGTCTGTTTAAAAAAAAATAAAAATAAAGAATCCTTCATGAAAATGATGACTTATTAATTGCTGACTATTTAGTGCGTTTTAGATAATTTGCAGTTTACAGAGAGAGAAACGAGAGATATACTGCGATTGGAAAAAGTTAACCTCAAATAACTGGGTGACGATAAACCACAGCACAAGCACTCATACAGTAGTCGAACTGCGAGAGAAGAGAAAAACAATTCACGGCTTATACTCTCCTCTCTTAACGTTGTTGTACCGTCTAGGCCTTAATATGAATGATCTAACCACCAAATATACTAAACTAATATTACACACTACTCGTTCAGGGCTGATTTACGTGTTATAATATATTAGAGATTAACTTCAACAATGCTAGACCCTTGCAACATAATAATACATCACCAACCAAATTGTTTTGGGAGAATTAAACTCGTATCTCCAAAAATCTCTCTGAACTCCCTTTTATTAACGACTTTTTATAAATAAACCATATAGACTGTGAAACTACAACACATTCATCTTTTATTTAGATTACAAATTGACGCTTACAACGTGAGGCTAAATTAAATTATTAATCCATACATATTGGCACCACAACGTGGATAAGATATAAGAGCACATTCTCTATTTAGTTATATAACAAATTAGCGCTCAACTTGCAGGGCTTGAGTTAAGTAAAACATAGACTCCATCACTATTACTTAAGCAGGTGATTATTAGAGGCACAGGAATGCATACAAGAGGGGTTTCTAAAAGGATGGCGAAGGACCAAGAAACGGAAGAAGATAGATGGGAAGAAGAAGTAGAGATAGTTACAGACACCGAAATGGAACAACAGGCGCGCGATAAAGAGGAAGCCAGAGGAGTAAATTGGGAAAAATTAATGGAATTAATGAGTAGCATGGAAGAAAATAACAAACAAATGTTAGAAAAGCTAGAAAATAAAATAGACAGTATAAATGAAAACTCAAAGAAACAAAACGAAATTTTGAGTGAGAACTTAATAAAACAAATGAACGAGAAGTTTGACAAGAATAAAGAGGAAACTAATGAGAACAACCGACAAATAAATGAAAGTTTAAAACAAATTAACGAAAGGTTTGACAGGAACGACGAGAGCTTAAGGCAGATTCTGGAATATAACAAACAAATAGACGAAAGAATTGAAAACAGTAATAAGGATTTGCGGCAAACTATAAATGAACAAAACCAAGCGTTGAGAGAAGTCATAAATGAAAAGATTGCAAATGTCAATGAAACACTAGACAGCACTTCCGAAAGTATTAAAGAAGCATCAAATAAGAGCATGGAACCAGTAAATCAGAAAATAGAAGGTAGTAAGGAAATAGAAATTAAAAAATACAAAGGTGTAATGTTATCTGAAAATAAACAACACAGAAACAAAGAGAATATTAAGCACATGGAAATGAAGACAAAGAAAATAAGGAAAATATGTCGAAAAGAACAAATAAAATCACGAGAAGAATTGGAAATGATTAAGAATGGACTAATTAATGTACTTAACATCCTAAGTACTGAACATAGAGAAATAGGTAATTTTAAAAAGAACAGAAGGAGCTTAATAGAACTTTTCAAAGGGACTCACAACCAAACAGTGAGTAAAACCTTAAGTAAATCCATAGTTAAATCAAATATACCAGAAATAAAAATGCATAATAAAATGTCGTGGATAGCATCAAGGACTGATATACAATTGACATATTTATTTAATAAGCGAAATGATAAAATGATTGATGTAGGCCTAGATGCTACTGAACATGTATTATTAGTAGGATTGCTGTATAAGGTAGTCAAGATCTATATCACCAGGACAGAAATAGTTCTGCACACCAGAGTGATCCGAACAACCAGTACAGAGGAAATAATGGACCATGGTTAAACGGATTCCAAACAAACTATAGAGACAAGGGACTGATTGTATGATTACCGACAAGGCAAACTATTGGAGAAATGAGAAGGAAAAATAATGATAAATGTAATGACAACTGAAGATTTCAGAAAACATAAACAAATAGCCCACCAAACTCTAAAATAAGTAAGAACATCTTACAGGATACTTCAGAGAAATTATTTTGAATCAATTAAGAAAAGAATATAACGGTCAAGAACGATAATAAGGTGATAATAATGAGTAAAGAAAAGAAGTACTTAAAACAAATAAATGAAGTAATGAACTTGCAGAAAAAAAGAATTGATGTTCGTAAATAAATAGAGTAACAATAACTATAGCTGTAACTGTTAAAAAGGGGTATTGAAACAGAAGATGAATAACATACTGGCAAATGAATCAATTAACAACGAAATAAAATTAAATGGAAAAGAAGAAGTATACAAAGGATTTTTTATCAAAACTGAAAATAAGTTATATAAAAGTAAGGGGAGCTGCTGGGATGCAAATCATAATGATGAGAAAAGTTAAGAAAGCAACATGATTCCGAGGGTATTTAAAGTAATGCAAGAGTTACCATTTTTGTAAGAGTGTAGAAAGCTACAGTGCCACTCAATAATTATTATGATGGGCAGGGGCCAACGAGCACTGTACCATGCACGGGGTGAATGGTCGGGTGAGGATTAGGTTAGAATAGTGCCACTCACAGCCGATATGCATTCACCGTGCCATTTCGAGTTAGGGAGGAATTGATAACCCCAATTAAGGAATAAATAGGAACAGGAGAAACCCCAGAGGAAAGGAAAACTCAGTTGGTAACTACCTATATAACGAAGATGAAGAAAAATAATATATTTTCTATAAAACAGGTTAATTACCTTCCGTCACGCTCTTAAAATCCGAATACAGGATTACTCGAGTTTCAACACATTAAGTGTCATCATCAGATCCTCAATGAATATTGGTAAAATTCATTATCAAGGACATGATATGGTAAAATTCAGGATCTGATGATGACACTTAATGTGTTGAAACTCGAGTAATCCTGTATTCAGATTTTAAGAAGCATGACGGAAGGTAATTAACCTGTTTTATAGTCTTAAACGCTCTTGGAGGCAAATAAAATGTTCAAATATATTTTCGTAGATTCGCCAAAGAAGAAAAGAAGTTATGTGTAAATTATGAGATAATAACCAACTTAAAAAATTCATCACAACCCAATCCCTGAAACCATAAGAAAACAAAAAATTTTTTTAAAAATAAAGAAGAAAAAAAGTTTTACAAATAAACCAAAGCATGAAGATTATAAGTTTATTTTACCCAAACCACAGTCAGATAAAATAAACTTATTTGGGAGGGGGAGTATATGTAACGTATCAAAACGAAGGTCCCCTACATTACATAAAAATTAAAATAAAAAACACTGGTTATTCATTGTAATGAAGGTCAGGTAAGTGTAAACCTTTACTGAGTAAAAATAAATGATATTAAATAAAAATACAAGGTAGTAGAGCCAAAGATAAATGTATAGAATACAAACTATGAAGTGGTCAGTGCAAAGAGTGAGTGACAAGTGCAGTTTTAAATAATCTGAAAAAAAAAATAGTATAAACAGTTTATTCAATGCTCGAAAATAACTACATTAAGAGTGTATTAGTTAATTGATGTTTAGTTAATTTATAAAAATGAACATGTCATCATGGCATTTATGTTGGAGTTTTGTATGTCGGAGGTGTTAAATAACTACATTAAGAGTGTATTAGTTAATTGATGTTTAGTTAATTTATAAAAATGAACATGTCACCATGGAATTTATGTTCAAATTTATATAGAGTAAATATTTTATAACTACATTGAATAGATAATGGTTGTGTTGTTAGATTATAATTGTAAACTTGGCCAGGAAGGCAATGATTGGTGATAATATGCCAAAGGGTTTTACTGTAACTGCGTTGTGGACATATGAAGGGTTCTATACTAAAAAAACTACGTAATGATAAATTAAAAACCAGAATGGAGTAAAAAATTGAATTATTGGCCCTAAGCCAGTGACACATTGTACAGGAAGCCATGTCAGAAAAGTTAGGCAACCAACCAATGTAAAGACACTAAATTTTATATAATAAATTAGAAGAAAGTAATAGTAGTTATTAATAGCAGATAAGTGCCATGAATTACAATAAAAACATAATATATGTAATAGAAGAATAGGTCCCAAAATTAGTATTTTGTAATGAGGAGATAGTACTTGTTAGAATGATAAGATTAAGATGAGAAAGGTAGCAAAATGTATGTAATTTTATAACAAAGGATCTATGAAAATTCAATATGATATAATGTGATTTTTGTAAAGGAGTATTTTATTAAGTAAGTGCAAGAACATTTTTTAATTATGGCCGGTATTAGATGGCTCAAGGATTACAAATATTAACCAATAACAGAACAGAGATTGGTTGTCAAGGACCACATAAAGGCAAGAAAGTTTGTTGATTCCATTGTTAATGGTGAAAGAGGATAGTCTAGCTTTATGAGTAGAAATAAAAAAGAAAAAGTCTAAAAGAACTAATTTTCAAGATAACTCAAATAACTATAGATTCAAAATGAAAGTACTAAATTATAAATAAAATGAAGAGGACAAATGAAATTAAGAAATTAATGCAATAAATTAAAGTAAAAAAGAAAAATTAAAATTGAATGCTAAACCTCACTTTCTTACAATCAAGTGAAAAAAAAACTATTGCTACACAAAATCCATGACACAACACAGACATAGACAAATATAACAAAACAGGTGTTTACAAATTAAAATGTAATGACTGCAATAGTTTCTACATCGGCCAGACAGGAAGATCTTTTTCATCCCGTTATTCTGAACATTTAAAAGCTCTAACCAACAACAATATACACTCCGCATTTGCCACACACATACACACAGAAAACCACAGTTACACCAACATAGACACCAATCTCGAAATTTTACATTACTTACCTAAAGGCCGAAAACTCAACACAACTGAACAATACGAAATATATAAACACCACAAACACAACCAAACAACATACTCAACGAACAATTACAAGATAAATCACATACACTTTTTGACACAATTTTACAAAAAACAAACATCAAGTTGAATCCCTGCACCAATCCCCTTCCTCCACACACCACCCCCACTACACCTTCCACACAAAAACCGTTACGAAATGATGGCAGTCTGACTAAAAGCTGAAGAAGGCGGATACTTAAGCCGAAACGCGTCCGACGAAAAAAGTAAGTTTTTCACAAGATAAAGTTCATTTTTAGTCAAGTGATCTGTAGACTAGTTAAGCAGCCATTACGGAATTATCGGTATGCTGCCATTACGAGTGAACCTCGTCGTGAGATGGTAAAACCAACTTACGTTTAAAGATATTAGTTAATAAGATTTTATACTTAAATTTGTAATACCTTGTACTTTTATTTGGCATTTTCTGACCTTCCTAATAGTCACAACAACCTTTCGAACCCTGAGATTAAGAAAAAAAAAAAATATAGTTAAAATTTAATATCTGAAAATCGAATGCTGTAACATAGTCCATTCACTTAAGTGTGGTCGATCTGTTGAAACAAGCGAAGAGGTTCTCACGTTCTGTCTGTTTAAAAAAAAATAAAAATAAAGAATCCTTCATGAAAATGATGACTTATTAATTGCTGACTATTTAGTGCGTTTTAGATAATTTGTAGTTTACAGAGAGAGAAACGAGAGATATACTGCGATTGGAAAAACTTAACCTCACATAATTGGGTGACGATAAACCACAGCACAAGCACTCATACAGTAGTCGAACTGCGAGAGAAGAGAAAAACAATTCACGGCTTATACTCTCCTCTCTTAACGTTGTTGTACCGTCTAGGCCTTAATATGAATGATCTAACCACCAAATATACTAAACTAATATTACAAACTACTCGTTCAGGGCTGATTTACTTGTTATAATATATTAGAGAACAATGCTAGACCCTTGCAACATAATAATACATCACCAACCAAATTGTTTTGGGAGAATTAAACTCGTATCTCCGAAAATCTCTCTGAACTCCCTTTTATTAACGACTTTTTATAAATAAACCATATAGACAGTGAAACTACAACACATTCATCTTT
The DNA here is from genome assembly GCA_034769895.1 of Magicicada septendecula. Lineage (NCBI taxonomy): Eukaryota > Metazoa > Arthropoda > Insecta > Hemiptera > Cicadidae > Magicicada > Magicicada septendecula. Next base: position 373,940,088 of record CM068370.1, read on the forward strand.
TATTTAGATTACAAATTGACGCTTACAACGTGAGGCTAAATTAAATTATTAATCCATTACATATTGGCACCACAACGTGGATAAAATATAAGAGCACATTCTCTATTTAGTTATATAACAAAATGGAACAAACCAGCCGTCCTCTTATCAAGGGCTTCATTTCTTGCAGTTGCTTTTTGTGATTCATTTCTAATTGCGAGAATAGAACTGCGGCTCTTGACACTGAGTCTCAGGTGATCTGAAGATCAAGTCCCTAGGAAGATGAATCTCTTGCACAAACACCATTTTTGTTGAAATCAAGCTGGTTGTGTCATGTACTGATGACCTATAAGCCATTAGCTGGTCCACGTCTGTTTGGTTCTTGTCAACAACCCCTTGCAAAATACCATCTTCAGCAACTACATCTTCTGCTAGTTTTCCTTCCATTTCTGCTTGCAATAGGAAGGGTTCCTCTTGACCACATCTGTTGACTTCTTCTTCAGCCAATGCCACTTGTTTAATCGAATGGTTGGCAGACCTGTGTCACTTTAGCCATGCAAAGCTTAATCTTCTCTTGGCTAACCCGCAGGACATTCTCTCTCAAGTTGACAATGACTCCACATGCATTCTTTATGTCCATGCCAAGAATCACTTCATTGACAATGTCTGCAATGACCATTTGGTGGCTAAACTCGAGAAGACCCAGGCATACACGTACATCTACCTGTCCTAATAATTTGACGGGGCTTCCAGTCACATCTGTATTGCACGAGAGCTAAATTGAGGCTGACGGTTTCTGAGTAAGTCAGGGTGCACAATGGACACTGTTGCGCCCGTGTCAACTGTAAATAATATTGGTTTACCTTCCACAAATCCATTAATAATCAAGTTTCCCCTCATCTTATGTAACGTGGAACCTGTGTGCTGTTCTGGAGCTTTACTTCTCCAATTGGTACGATCACACCCTCCTCTCGGTATTTTATTCTCCCAACAATCTGTCTGTAGATGACTACATTTCCCACAGTTGTAACACTTTGGTCTTTTATCTCTTTCCCATCATTCAAATCATTGTGGCTCTCTTAAACCTTTGAATTGTTTGGCAACATTGTTTTTCTGCCTCCATGGTAATGGCAATATGATACTGGGATCTTCTGACTACAGTGTGATGACATAACCCATTAATGTAGTGGGATGCTGATTTGGCAGGTTCAAACTTGAGGGTGTGAACTTGAGCTTCTGAGCTATTTCAGTGTCTTGACATTCATAGCACTTGCTGAAGTTCACAGCCTCTGACGCCAATAACACATGTTTGCACCACAAACCTCATTCAAAAATCTTCTGGTGCTTCAGGATAAGCCAGTCTAATCAGTCTGTCGATGCTTGCTTCAAACACTTGAAGGCTCTCCCCAGAGCGCTGTTGCCTTGTTTGTCATATCGCGCACATGTTTATCACCATACCATAATTCTAGAGCTTTTATGAATTCAGTGTAGGTGTTCTGGCTATTAGGTGGCATTTCTGTAGTAGCTCTGCGGCAGGTCCTTTTAAAGCGAGAACAAGTAAAATTGCTTTCTCTTTCTCCGTCCAGTTATTTGCGCACGCAGTGGCTTCAAATTCCCAAAGATATGTTGCCTAGTGCGTGCTTCCATCAAAGGTTGAGGCCTGACATGAACTGCCCCAACTGCAGGCAAAATGACTCTCTCTATTGTCTTATTGACTATGTCTTTTTCTGCCTCTATGATTAGTGCAGTCTTTTCAGCCAATTGTTTTGAGATGCAGGCTTGTGTTTCATGAATTAATTGACTTCACTTTTAATTTGCTCTTTCATGTTTGCAATTGACCCTTTTATAGTTGCGACAGTCTCCTCTACTTCAGATTTTTTATTTGACATGGATTCTTCTATGACAGATATTTTTGAAGACATAGCTTCTTCTACACATGAGACAGCTACTTTAGCTATTTTCAATGTCACTGATTCTTGTACCTCTGATATTCTAGTAACTTGTTTATTAAGTACACCTCGTAATAGACCCAGTTCTGCAGTGGTATGTTCTTGCATCTACTTTTGCTCCTGTATAAATGCTTTGATGTTCTCTGCGTCCTGCTTATGTTCTTCTTTTTGTCGTTTCCAGCATTAGTGCTTTCTGTTGTTGTTTCTCTGCTTCTTCTCTTTCCCATGGGCATTCTTCTTTTTGTCATCTTTCTGCTTCTTCTGCCTCCTGTGTTCGTTTCTCATCCTGTTGTTTCTCTGCTTCTTCTGCATCATGTCGTCGTTGTTCCTCTGTCTGCAACAGTAACACCTGGAAATTTTCCGTCATCTGACTGGCATTAATGTTTGCAGATAAATTACAAATTACACTAGTCTTGTACAAAGTGTCCTGTTTCCACTTTTTAAAGGTTCTATCCCACTTCTGACATCACTGTTATGACGGTCTCACTGACGATCATATGGTACAGTGGAAAACAAAATACAGACACCAATGAAGTCACTAATTATACCACACTAATCACTTTGTACTAATGACTTGATCTGCACTAAAGAAATCACTCAATGTAACTGAACTGACAAAGCCAGCTGCTGTAGGTTATATAGGTAGCGCACGTGTTCCAAAATAACTTTCCATCCTTACTGCGGTGTGCAAGCATAATGCATATTTAAGTGCTCTCCAGAACACTCTGAAAGGTACTCGAGTGTTATGTGAGCGGATGCCCTTGATACAGACGAGGCACACTGGGCTAGTCAAGAAGCATGTAGAACGGCACTCTTTGACTGTTCGAGAGAGTTCTGTTGTTACAATATCAAGTACATCTGAAGTCTACCCACATTATCTACAGATGCGCATCCTTCAAGTTAATGTCTTTCAACTTTTCACACTCAGCAGTCCAGTCCTCATTGTCATGGATTAGATCAGATGGATTAGATCTGACTGAATTATTGGAACCCTATAAAAAAGGTGGTAACTGTCGAACAGAAAAATACACAGTACACATAAACTTTATTAAAAATAAATAAAGTTTGAAGATAGAGGCATGAATCTTCATTACAAAGCAGGCAGCTAAAGAATTTTGAACTCATTCAAAAGATTACATATTACACATTGGTGTACCTGGATACACAAGGTAATAAAAAGTTTTTAAAATAATTTTTTGTTTTTACTTTCATTGTGTACTCTATTCCGTTTACAAGCAAACAGAAGAACCTAAAAAATAAGAAAAATATTTTAATAAAGAGGTGCTGCCGTCTGTGTAAAAAAGTGGCTAAAAACCAAACACAGAAAAAATTCAATATATCATTATTGTTTTAAAAATTTTTTTAGTTGAAAAAGAAATTCTACTACTGAATTGAAGAAAATATGTAACTTTTTTATATTAACCAAAAAAAACTTTTACTATAAAACTATTATATTAGCTAAACTGAAACGACTACTTTAGTCTGGAGACACAACAAAATATTGACAAAATGAATAACTGACCTTTGACCTGTCTGTACGCTGTCTGATACATGGTACACTTACTAGATGACAACTCTCTGTGTTTACAAGATAACAAGTGTTCATTTTACCTTGTTTATAAATCACGTCTCAGATTACACAAGATTTTCTGATTAACTTATAGAATTGCTAAATTTACACACGCTATCTTCTTCAGTTTATTGCAAAACAATGACCTACTCTTTCATTGTTTACAACGATCGTTTGAAGATAAGAAAACTATATCACAATACTCACAACATTATTTCTTTAAATGTATTTTATAAAGCTTTCAAAATAAAATGAAATGCTGGTCATCTTTTATACTTATTAAATTTTACTGTAATATTGTCATATTACCAGATTATAACAGAATGTCACCAGGTGGCAAATCATGTTATCATATGCAGAATCGTGTTTGTAGCATGATCAATTTTGTTACGATAGTCCAGTTTCCTCCACTGAATTCTTTGCAGTATTGAATTTTTACTACGTATGTTTGTTGTATGTTTGACTGAATGAAAATTAGTCAAATAAATTTAGTATTTTACCATAACTAGAATTCAAACTGTAACCACTGTAAGATAAGTGTCTTCTTCCACGTGACATGTCTTTTCACCACAAAGTTGACTTCGCTAACTTGAAACTACAAATTTTTGAGTGCATTATAATTGAATTCTAAGGAAAGTTATATGTCTAATGCATTTACTACATAATGCTTTCATTATGTACAGTTCAGTACTTACTTAAAACAATGATCTGTAGGTATCTGTTGTGAAATATACAGTGCACCTGTCCTTGCCCTCCAGTGCCATTTTTTGGCTGTCATTGATACAAAATGTACCTGGCAGCTTGTCCCTAAACCTAAAACAAAAGCATTCTTTAGCGCACATGGCATATCTTGTGTAACTAACATGGCAGATGACAGTTACAAGCAGCAGAGACGAACCTTTCTAGATCACCAAGAGGCTGCACAAGGAACTGCATATATATATTGCGAAAGTACAATCATATGATGTACTGTACATGTAATAGATTATATAAATATTTAAATTAAATTAATAAATATGTAATAAATAAGCAGGTCTGAGATTGAAAGCTGAGTTGATGTTAAAAATACAGCATATATACATGCAGGAATCGACCTGCACGATCACGCGATTATCGCTGAGAGTGTGTACAGTAGTAAATAATGTGTGTGAGTGAGGCCGGTTCGAGCATGAAAGTTTGCAATCTCACCCTAAATAGGTGGTAAATTATAGTTTTTATTTAATTATAAGAAAACCATACATGGTAGAAAAAATTTATGACTCCTAAATACGTATAAAATTAATACACATGTGTAGTGAAAAAACGGCGTGAAAAGGACGTGCAGTGCGAATTCAGTGCGATTTTAAGAGGTTAGTAATTACACGAATTATGCGAGTACGATGGTAATTACAATGAACATGTGTAATTAAATTATCCATCGTTAGAGCACCCTGTAGTGCACAGTAGACATTGCCATTGGCAGAAATGTGCAAAAATATGAAATTGGACGATAGTGGGGGAAGTGAGGCCTCCAAGCAATTTCTGACAAGCAGAATTCTGTTCCAATAGGTGCGGTACGATGCTCGAATATAAATAAGGGCACAGAAGAAGCCAAGTTCTTCTCAATCAGTCTTCAGTAGCGGTGGGACGCTATCTCCAGTATCGACGTGAATTTTAAATTTTCTTAACTGAACAGTAAAGGCAGATGTACGCTATGTTCATATAAGTATCAAACATTAACTCTTAGTCTGGTTACGAATACGATTATAGAACGTACTTGACGATGTCTACACACAAATGTCCGTCACTCAAAACAAGCTACGAGGTTACGTCATGCAGAGGAACACTATATTGAACAGCAGAGGCGTCTGATAGAGCAACAGCAGCTGATGCAGAGCAACATATCACTCTACACTACAGCAACCATGAGGGACGAGTAACTGGAGGACAAGTGGAACCAGGGGAACGTGCAGGGAACTCCATCAGAAGTGGACCTACGGATCAACGGAGGACATGGGTACGATCTACAGAATCGAGGTGACAAATAATCAATTTATAATTTGTAAATGAGAGACTAAAAAGATACTTTGAAATTTAAAAGTAAATAAGAGTTATGTAAAATGTAGATATAGAGATAAGAGAATCTAATTTAAATTCAATAAATATTTTCTTTGATGATTAACAATTAATTTAGTCAATTTAAATTTTATTTAAAGTTTGTAAAGCAATCAATGATTAAGATGTATGCAATGCATAAAGTAACATAGTTGGAAGTTATATAAAGAAAATAAAACAAAACTGCAGTAAAGCACACAGTCAGACTGAGCAGTTGAGATTTAAGATAACAAATAAATATTGTAACGTTACATAACCCATGCCCAAATATGATAACAATCACCATCGTTAAAACCAGTAATCGCCCCATTCTAAAAGTCAGAAATGGGTATTATGTACCAAGCTATAAAAAAACTTTGTACTACAAAACACTGTAAACAATATAATAAAAGTGCAGTGTATCAAGTGAAATATAGTGTACTTGGTGAGAGTGTAAACTTTTAAAAAGAGCATCTCACAGATTGGTACTGGAGATGAAAAACTATTAATATTGTAGCAGTGGACTATATTGCTGCTGACAAGTTTTGTATTTTTTGTATTTTGTGTAATTTTGTATTGTGTAGGCCACAAAGGTCCTGTACCTAGGAATAATCTTTGTGTTTAATATAAAGATTTTGTTTAAATATAAGATAACCAGGGTTAAATATAAAATAATAATAATATAAAATAATACTATGTTAGCAAGATAGCATAGGAAAAATAGTTTAGAGTAAGGATACATTAAGTAAATAATAAATCATATATAAATCAAATTAAAAGGGATTATTTTATAAAATACCGATGTACAAGTTTAAGGAAAAATATAAGGAAAAACCTTAAATAAATTAAATTCGATTATAAATAAAATCTAAAAAGGATTATTTTTATAAAAAGAAGAAATAAATTTATAATAATTAATAATAGCCTATATACTAAAAAGTATATAGATTCACCAATAAAAAACCATAAAAAATTCTTGGTTACTATGAGTAACCAACTAACAAGATTGAATTTAATTGTTAAAACGATTTGAAAGTGAACGTTTTGGAAAAGTGTAATGTCTATGAAAATTTAATAAATTAACAGATACCATTTGGAATAAGCAGTGCAAAATTAATAAAATTAACAAGTGATGTCCACTACATACTAGAACTCCTTCGAATAGAACCATTCACGCCCGTAATTTGATGAAACTTTGAAAAAATCAACCTCCGAGATCCAGGCCTAGTCCACAGAACGTCGACATTTTGGTGAGATTGTTACCAAGTAAAATTTAACTAAATTACATCTCAACTATAACATTATAACACTAGAAACAGCACCATATTTTTAAACACTTCAGGAGAAGAGGTGAAAATAAACTTTATTATTTTGAAAACAGCAAATGTAGACTGGTGAACATTCCGGCCGCCATTAAATAATTTTCGTGTTTTCATTGAAGAAACGTAATCTGCGATCTAGCGGACTACCCAGTAACTACATAATATAAACACTACAAATTATAAAAAAAATTTGTGTAAAGCTTGGTATTAAAATACTCATTTCTGACCTTCTCATAGTACAAAGAACTCTACAATAACCCTGGGAAATTTAAAAATTGTTTCTTTATTGTTATTGAAATAAAAATAAAAATATTTGTTATACCTTATATGTTTAAAAATAAGATCGAACTAATGCTGTGTTGTCAGTAAAAATCGATTATCCCTTTCTGTTTTGGGAGAAGATAAAAAAATGCTAAATAAATCCAATGAATACTTTGTTGTTTAAATAAAAATGTGTATTATTTTTCAGTAGATGGTAGTTGGTTACAGATTGTCAGGAGACTGAGAAGAGAACGGACAACCAGAAAATATTACGTACCATTTGGAGTTAAAGTAACCTCAAATGTGTTTGTAAAAGTCACAATCAGCTGGTCTCATGAGCGGAGAAATTTGAATGAACTAATCGTATACTAAGAGAGTAATTCTCTTTGCACTCTCTCTCCTAACTACTGTAAAACAACGGTATTGATTTCACCCAAATAAAATCTAAGGGAAATATTTGAATAATCACACACACTCGATTTTTGGAAACATTGAACATAAAATATAACAAATTCTGTGACTCTTATTAAAGCGAGATTTTCGAAGAGCATAAACAGACGTAAAATTACTACTACTCAGGGAAATAAACAGCGAGACGTTACAAGATGACGTACAAACGTGGTGTTTAAGTAGGAAAGTATATCGGCAAGACGTTAGATTGACTCGGAGTGACCCGCGAGACTTTACAAGATGACGCTAACAACGTGGGGCAAATAAAACATAGATTCCATTAAGTAAAGTACTATATATGACTCCGAGAGGTTTACCCGCGAGACGTTACAAGATGGCGCTCAACTTAAAAGGGCTTTAATTAGGAAAGGAATTTCGGGATATACGCAAGGTAATATAACGAAAAAACCTAATTTTTATCGGCAACTATGAGAAGTACGGAAATGCAACACAGAGCTATGCTACAACAGGAAACGAAAATGCCCGAACAAGAGAGACGATTAAGTTACGCAGAATGGATGACAGTGCTATTGTAATATAACGGATGTCCTGCCTCCTTCAAGCCCCGCGATGGAAGCCAATTTATAATATATCGCTCATATCCTGCCACCTTCAGCCCCACGATGGAAGCCAATTTGTAATATAACGGTTCGTATACCTCTGTAAAATATAACAGTGTGTCTGAGTGTGAAAATGTGTTTGTGTTTCTTACCACTGCGTCCTCGCACGGCGATATACTTCACGATGTTTGGGCCCGTAGCGAACGTACTGGGGACCAGGTATCGTGGTTCCTGATTTGAGGTTCGAACGTAGTGGATTATCTCCGGGTGGCGCCAAATTGTTTATATAAAACAATTAAAATGGTTTACTTATCAATGTTCTATTTGAACGAGGCGACGAATTCAATCCGTCCCGCCTTTTCTCAATTTCGTGTCAATCGAGATAGCGGTTGCAGGATTCGCTACTTGAGCGCTAGACGTCGCATTGGAAACCTTCACTATACATTATATTTTTAAACATACACTTTGCTAATAGAAATAAGACACGATTTAACACACACAGTATAAATTTATTATTAATTGGAAGTTAATATTTTATAGACACAAGTTGTAATTAGTTTGCTCATATATAATTCTGCACCGGATAATTCTTTATAAGACTCTACTCAAGGGTTAACCAATCGATTTCGAATACATATAAACAGCATGGCTTTCTCTGACGCCAATCAACAAATATTTCGATCGATGGTTGTGAGTTGTTTGGATCACGTTAAAAGGTTCAGATGCAGTTACAACATTAAAAATACACAACCTTACAATGTTTTTTCCTTATGTAGGATAATGTGTAGTGGTAATTGTTTTGTTTAAGTGTCATACAAGATGTTTATAAGTTGTACATAAATATGAGGTTAGTTCTATAGTTAACAAATTTTCAGTGATATCATTTTATGAATCAATCCTTGTAAGAGAATAAAAATGATTCAGTGGTATTCAACATACATTGAGAAATGTTCAAAGTGCGTTTATTTTTTGGAAGTTGAAATAATTTAACTGATACTTAACAGCATTGCAGTACGGAATTACTCGGGATGTAGAGAAGGAAAGATTATGGCATCAATCTTGTTCCTGTGTTCTTTATTCAGGCTTCGGCATCTTTTTCAAAGTAGTTTGGACTTATTTAGATATTTCATATTGAGTTAAACGTCTTCTCCCTCTGGAAATGGTATTCTGCATCCATCGGACTTCGGTACTATCAATTTCTACACTTTGTTTTACTTCTAAGATGTTTTAACTATTAAAATGTGTTGTACAGAAAATTCGCATCTGGCTTGCGATAGCATCACTTTCCAAGTAATTGTATTTAACGGTAATTACCTCGTTAAACGGTCATTTCCATGGTTACGTATTTGCTCTCATTGGGTGAGCTGAACATCAGTACATTGTTATCAATTTTCGAATTTCTTTCAAATCTAAATGCACTGTCATTTATATTTTCTCACAAAGATTATTTTGGTACCCCACAATATTGGGTTTTATTAAGTTTTCTAAGTTCACAATTAATTTCATACTTATCAATTACCTTTCTTTGTTTATACAATTCCTTAATTTAATATTTGGTTTTTAATAATAACTACTATTCATCCTTGATGAATTATTCACCTTGGATTTGTCCATTACATGGTGATTTTTATGCAATCAGCAATTGTGTATGTTTGACCGTTAGGCCTGTTTCACATTTAAGTAGCCATTACTGGATTTTTGTGGCTTCATACACAATATATTTCATTTAGTCCCAAATTGTTATTTTGCATTTTTAATTAGGTTTAATGTCTATGGATGTGTTTTAATTTAGTCTTTGTTAGTAACAACTGTGTTATTCAATATTACTTGCTAATTATTTGCTATTTATTTCCAATATAAAATATAACATCTAGGTCTATGGTCTGTATAACTCTTACAGCCATATCCAATTTATAAACAACAGTTTATACAATTCATCATTTCTTATTTGTTGTTCTGGTGCTAGACAATCTCACCTCTATTGAACTTTTTCCACTGAACTCCCCTTATAACATGGGTATTTAATTAATGTTAATACAAACTTATTTTCTAATGCTTTCTTCTCTCCCTTCCATATTAACACCATCTAATTACTTTTCCTTGTGAAACACACCTTTCAACTTTTACAATACATTTTTAAGTTATCACAATACTATTTACTAGTCATCACAGTGAATATCACTACTTAGTGTTCATTATTTACTGAATACATGTTCTATCCTAAATACTATTCATTGTAACTTGTTAAATGTTATTGTTCACTCTTAATACTAAAACATGAGTAATTTTACTAAGTCTTTACCTTAGCCTACTCTCCTCTTACTATTTTTACGATAGACAATATTTGTATTTATTTTTCACTAGCACTTTCTTAAATTATTTAGTGTTCATTATAATTTATTTAGTGTTTCTTTAGTATCATATCACTCTAGTATAAATCACTTTCACTAATTCAACTTCCATTTATTTCTCATCATTTTATTCTCTTTCTCTACACACTATCTATATAAAATTATTAATACTGTGTCTTTCTTAGTTAACAAATTACATATATCCCTAACTCTTTTGGTTAGTGTACTTTTATACATTGTTTCATATTACTGACGGTTCATAATTGTCATTTTATCAGTACTAACATTCATTAATAGTTTTGGTTCTTAACCGAATTTCATTGTCTTTATTATTTTGGGTTACATTATTTCTCCCTTCTCTATTTTTCATTACTTGTCTAGTTTTCTTGATGCATTTCATCTTGTTTTCTTCCTCATGGGTTTGTTCTCTCTTGGTTTTCATTCTTCTTCTCCTTCCTCCGTCTTGTTTTCTTTATTTTGGTTTCTTAACTGGCCAATCTCTGGGGTTGGGTCAATGTCGTTTGTCTGTCAGTCTATTATTTGAGTTTCTTTATTAATCACTTTCAGTTTATTACACCTCCTCCTTCCATGTTAATTACATTTTATTCATTTTTTACTATCCACGTAATTTATTTATTCAAAGATAATATCATTTAGCATTTTTTATACATACTTATTGTTATCAAAATTTATCTGAATTTGGTGATGTTATATAATGCTCTCCCACCAAAATTGATCATTTTATAAAACGTGATTCTAAGTTTGATGAAATTATCAATTGTACTGTATCATTTTCTTCTTAAACTCTCCTGCTTCTCACTCGATTTTTTATGCTTAATTCTGTATCTTTTATTTCCTTTCTCCTGATTCTTTTCTTTGTCATTTTTTCTTATTGCGAACTGGCATATTGATTTTTTATCATACATTATTCCCTATAAATCTTATTTTCCCTAACTAACTTTACTTTGTAGTTGCAATCGATTTGGATGGGCTCTATTGGCTTACCTAACTCCGTCGTTCAAAACTACTCTTATTCTGAGATCAGGGGAACATCATCCCTGCTCAGTAACATGATTGCTGGACTTATTCAACAGTCAATCTCAATTAATGAATCTTAAACATAGTCATCTCGTGACTCAACATAATAATAATAATCATAACATTTGTTGGGAATCTGTTACCTTTGTATTTCATTATTGCTCAGTTCGAGTCATATTTTTTCATCTTTCCTCATAGATACTGCTTAGTAATATTTGAAGCATTGCTTTTTATTGGTACAATTCACATTTTTATTCATTTTTAATAAGTTTTGTTTCATCTCAATTCATATTACAACTCTTAGAATGTTTATTTTATTTATTTCGTTTTTTGATCATTGGTTTTCTTAATCTTAATTCCCATTTCTTTCTAAATAGTAGTGGAAGTTGGTCATTTTGATCGATATTGTTTTTTTTTTTCATAACTTTTTAAATATCATAGTAAGTTAGTGTTTCTTACTAGTTAGGAATGTTTTTAGCTCATTCCTTTGTAGTATGTTTTGCTTTTTTGTGCCTCACATTTTGGCTAAAGATTATTGTAACTTAATCTTATTTTGTTAGGAATGTTTTGTAACTTCACTCCATTATTATTAATTTTTATTCAAAGATTATAGTAAGTTATTGTTTCTTACTTTATGTGGATTCTTGGTAATTTTATTTCTCCATTTTTTATGATTGGTCTAAAATATTCTTGAAATATCTGTGTAATCTGTCCTTACATAACTTTTTTGAATTTTGAAATTAATTTTTTTTTTATATATATTTTTTCATTATTATGTATCAGTAAACTTACTTGCTGAGATTATTCTTTCTTTTTATTTTAAATTACTTAGGTAGGTTATCATGAAATCAGTCCCCTTTTTCTCGGCGTTTATCTTCACTTTGTTTACCCATAGTCCATCATTTCCTCTGCATTTGTGGTTCGGATAACCTTAGTGTATAGAACTATTTTCTTCCTTGTGATATAGGTTTCTTCTATTTTGTACCATGATTCTTCTAATATCATATGTTCATTGGTATCCATGACTGCTTCCATCTTTTTATTACGTGGTTCTTTATTCAGCATTTCTATTTCTGGTATACTCAAGTGTGTTAGATACCTTCTTGATTTGTGACACCCTATCTTGTCGTGAGTCCTGTCAATTTTGTGTAATTTCCATTTTCTTATTGATTTGCTGAAGTTTTCCTCTGCTGGTTGGTTGTGAATTCCCTCTATAATTTCCTTCAAGGTCTTCCTACAATCTTTATATCTCATTAATTTGCTTTGGTCGGTAAGGGGTAAATTGAACACATCAATTAGTCCGTTCTTCATCATCTCCACTTCTTCTCTTGTTTTTAGTAGTTTCTTTTTATATATTTTTCCTATTTCCTTTGTTTTCTTAATCTTCTTAATTATTCGATTCTTCTTTACTCTTCTCCGGTTGGTTTTTATGTGCTTAATTTTCTCATTGTTTTGGTTATCTTTATTCCCAGAAAACAATACACCTTTGTCTTCTTTATTCTTTATTTCTCCATTGATACCGTCAGAAGGGTTGTCTAGTGTTTCATTCAATTGTGTGAAACCACTATCTACTGTTTCATTAAGTTGATCTGCTGGGTATCTTGTTTTTTCCCATTTCTTATTCATCTCCGTTTTTGTCTGGTCGCTTTCTTCACGACATCCTTTGGAAATTAGTCTTATTTGTTGCTTCATTTCTTCTTTATTTTTCTCGTGGTCCTCCTTCAGCTGTTCCTTCAATTCTTCATTTCTTTGCTGAATTTCCTCCATCAATCTTTGTTGTAATGTTTCATTATTTTGGTTAACTGTTTTCCTCAATTCTTCCTTAGTACTTTCATTAGTACTCACTATTTTCTCATTGATCTGTTTCAAATTGTCATTGGTTTCTTTCTTCATCTGTTTCAAATTTTCTTCGTTCTTGTCGAATTTATTGTTCATCTCCTTCAAACTCTCTTCATTCTTGTCGAATTTATTGTTCATCTCCTTCAAACTCTCTTCATTCTTGTCGAATTTATTGTTCATATTATTCATCATTTCCATTAATTTTAGTATGTTCGGGTCTCCTCTAAATTCTCCCTTGTCGCCCGCCTGTAATTCCATTTCTTCATCTTGGGTTGGTTCTGTTGTGGTTATTGCTGTCTCCACTTCTTCAATCGGTGTTCCTTCCTCCTCTTCCCCTCTATTTTCTTCCATCTCCTTCTCCTTCGCCAACTTTTTCCATAAACCTCTTGTGTGCATCCTGATCTCCTTTCGCGACCGCCGCTAGAACTTCGTATCTTCCTTTTTTCAAGCTCCACCGGTTGGTCGCCAATTTGTTTTATAACGGATGTCCTGCCTCCTTCAAGCCCCCCGTTGGGCGCCAATTTATAATCTTTTATAAATGATGAGGTCGCTATTGTTCAAGCCCCGCGATGTAGGCCAACTTATAACGTTCTCCTCGTGTGCCTCGTATCCGTTCGTATACCTCTGTAAAATATAACAGTGTGTCTGAGTGTGAAAATGTGTCTGTTTCTTACCACTGCGTCCTCGCACGGCGATGTACTTAACGATGTTTGGGCCTGTAGCGAACATACTGGGGACCAGGTATCGTGGTTCCCGATTTGAGGTTTGAACGTAGTGGATTATCTCCGGGTGGCGCCAAATTGTTTATATAAAACAATTAAAATGGTTTACTTATCAATGTTCTATTTGAACGAGGCGACGAATTCAATCCGTCCCGCCTTTTCTCAATTTCGTGTCAATCGAGATAGCGGTTGCAGGATTCGCTACTTAAGCGCTAGACGTCGCATTGGAAACCTTCACTATACATTATATTTTTAAACATACACTTTGCTAATAGAAATAAGACACGATTTAACACACACAGTATAAATTTATTATTAATTGGAAGTTAATATTTTATAGACACAAGTTGTAATTAGATTGCTCATATATAATTCTGCACCGGATAATTCTTTATAAGACTCTACTCAAGGGTTAACCAATCGATTTCGAATACATATTGTAACGTACCAAATTTGGCAGTTACATAGAGTAACTAATTATTACGTCAAGTGACGGGAGATCATGAAAATATTTCAGAGTACATAAAATAATGTAGACAAAGAGTGTGTATCTACAAAGATATATTATTGAAAAAAATCCAACAAAGAAGAAGGAAGAGTAATATAGCATCATCGAGTACAAAGGAGAGAGAAAATAACAACGAGCCAATATAAAATGTTAGAAACCAGGCCCAATAGATTCCAAACAGTGAGGGGAAACAACAAAAAACCATAACCATTAAAATGAAGAGAAGACAACAGAGTCCAAACAGTGAGGGAAAACAACGAAAAATAACTATTAAAATGAAGGAGAGACAACTCAAGAGCAACCACAATGATGGTAAAACAACCAATTTATTTATTAATATAAATACTATGGACCAATGACTACCACAAGTGGAAATATTGAAGAAGATGACAAGAACAAGTGAACATTGATTATCATAAGTAATGCACAACCCAGGAGAACACCGATAGTGAACAACAATTAAACAGAAGAAGAAAGGAAGAAGAAGAGCAAAGGAAACATAACATGAAGAATGAAAATAATATATGGACAATACAAGGAATCACCATTCACCAAGTATACAAGGAACTATACTAATGACCGGAAGAAGTGTAACGATTATTCAAAGATCCACTATGAAGAAACCAGTGTTTAACATAATTAAGCAATCACAAACAATAACAGTGAAAACTTAATGTAAGTGTGACAACCTGTAACAAGTTAACCAATTTTACCCCAAATAAACCCCACAGACAATACAAGTGAGAATGTTTATAACAAAGGAAAATGAGTTACCAGTGTAAGTAGTAGAATCCAAGATTAACTAGTTAAAATGCACAAACAATTAGTGTGACCAGTTTAATCAAGATTGTAACCCAAAATAGATAATCATAAGACCACCAAGGGAAATGTGAGATAGAACAGTAAAATAATTGTTCATATGAACTGATAATAAGTTTTGTAAACCTTAAAATGAAATATAACTGAATACCACGGCAAGACAGAATAAAATATAAATAAAGTCCAGAACAAATAGTAACAAATAAGCTAGTTTGTTAGGTATCAAACAATCAATGTACCAAAAAAATAGGTACAACACAACAAGAAATGTAATACTATTAGATTAAGAATACTTGTGTTATTGTTTAGAGACACTTGTGTCATACTGCATAAGAATATGTGGCACATTGTTACCAGATAACTGATACATAACCTCATAGAAAGTGCACCTATAACATAAGATCATATATATTAATTAAACCAAGCAACTATCAACAATTGTTTCAATCAAAGACTAATTATGAATAGTAATGCAAACTAATAAATAACATTTGTACTGAAATACACAACAAATAAATCAGATTAAATATGATAGCATATGGCCAAAAGAACAGAAGCCCAATGTGACAAGTTAATTAATCAAAATACACTATCAAAACTTATTAAAAGATGACTAACAATGTTACCAGTAGTTAGAGAGATATCTGATACTACTATGAGAACATACCACAATTATAATAATAGTAGTTTTATAATTAAATTATTAGAAACTAACTGACTACAACCATAGAACCAGATGTAAACAAACACTATGTGACAAGATAGTTAAGCAAAATGCACTATCAAAACTTGTTAAAAGATGACTAAAAATGTTACCAGTAGTTAGAGAGATATCTGATACTACTATGAGAACATACCACAATTATAATAATAGTAGTTTTATAATTAAATTATTAGAAACTAACTGACTACAACCATAGAACCAGATGTAAACAAACACTATGTGACAAGACAGTTAAGCAAAATGCACTATCAAAACTTGTTAAAAGATGACTAAAAATGTTACCAGTAGTTAGAGAGATATCTGATACTACTATGAGAACATACCACAATTATAATAATAGTAGTTTTATAATTAAATTATTAGAAACTAACTGACTACAACCATAGAACCAGATGTAAACAAACACTATGTGACAAGATAGTTAAGCAAAATGCACTATCAAAACTTGTTAAAAGATTACTAAAAATGTTATCAGTAGTTAGAGAAATATCTGATACTACTATGAGAACACATCTCAAATGTAATAGTAGTAATTTAGTAGTTGAATTATTAGAAACTAACTGACTATCATTGCAAAACCTGATGTAAACAAACACAATACTAAGAATTGGAAAGCTTTCAGATAATAAAAGACTGATAAATACATTAAATAAACAAGGTACTATAATTGTACACTATTTTAATTTATAACATTATATACCTTATGTGGTAAAATAATTGAAAAAGTGACAAATTCAAGAAATGAGAACAGAAGGTATTTTGATAAGACTATTAGTATATGAAAAATAACATTTTTCATAAAATAAAGTGTAAACAAATGTAAATAAATGTATATATTATTGTTAGAATGCCAAACAAATGTAATTAGGTAAGAAATAATAGCGTTACAAGCAATTATAAACAATCGAATATGGTCGTTTGAGGACGCCATTACCAAATATTGTTTAAATGGTAATTACAACTATTTTCTGTATTAAAACGAAAGAGAAATGGACTCGAGACGTTTAATAATGAGTGTTATAGTGTAATTGGAGCAAAATATGGTGAAATAAACTTATTTATATTAAGAATCACCATATGAGTTTGTGAAATGGCTTAGTGAGTTAATAATGGATGGATTTAATCCTTGTTTAGACTTAAATTAAAGCCGCAAGTGTCCGCAATCTAATGCCACTAACCATTCGACGATACGATAATTAATAAAAAAGTTATAGCAATTATAAACTTTTCAGTCATTTTGTGTATCAACGCTTACGTCACCCGTAGCCTCCAACCCAGACGAAAATTTGTAAAAAATTAAAAGTCTTATTTAACTTAAGTGTTTTGGGGTAGAGAGTTTGACCCTGTAAACCAATCAAATGACTTAAAATAACCAGACGAGCAGGAGACGCTTTGATGAAACATTCAGTCGTTCCGCATCACTCAACGAGCAAAGTTGATGAAGAAAAGTGTCAAGATTTTATTTAAAATGTGCGCGTCATGAACACAAGTAACGCTACACACATTAACCTGTACACCACAGAATAATAATGAGTGTCCAGTGTTTTAAGTGAATTAAAATAATAAACCGACCAGTGTATAATAAAGGTCGTGTTTTCGTGTTTTGTGTTTTGTAAAAAACAGGGAGTACTCTATTTTAATTATTTAACGGATTGAATTGAAATAATAATTTTTCGTTAGTAAACGAAGAGATATTGTTTGGGGACTGCACTAGTCAAAAGTACCGAAGTGCATAACCCATGATGAAAATTATCAGAATTGAATAAATGAATTATATCGCAATTATTAATTTAAAAAATAAATATTTTACGATTTTATCATGATTGAAAAAATCAGTATTAACTTAAATATCGAACATACAAGTGTAATGAATAGTCGCTCATTTGACTAACTTTGTTTGAATTGACGAATAACTAGTTTATTGCGAAAATATTCTAAACAACTGATAATTATATATCAGATGACATATGAATAAAATGTATGTGTTTATATTATTAAGAATTTAATGAATAATCTATTTATTCAAAATAATTACTTACCTTTGTCAAGTAACTAACCTAGAAATACCAATGATAACTTTGTCACCAAGTAATGATTCTGTTCTCAAATAATTTCAATCCAATGAAAGCTATCACAAGAGTTTTTTATTCTAGATTTTTTTATCTTGCCAATAAATGACTTTAATAACTAACTAATAAATAATAATAGTATTTTTAACAGTGCAGCACAAAGCACGTGTTGTCAACACAACTGCTGTATACATTCTACTCACCGTACGATAGTACGATATATATCGGTTTATGGTACCGACTTTTATAATTTTAAATCTTTGTTTGTTTTTGTAGTAATTCATTATTAAATATTGTTCGATAAGATAACATCTTGTATCTGGTATCATGCAACTTCCAAGAACCCACGAATTTGGTAATGTTATTTTAACTGAGTAAAGAGGACATAACCTCGTTAACTAAAATTATTGTAACAGACACCAGTGTTACCAGCCTTGAGGTATAAAGAGCTCAAGAACTGTTTTCAGTAATTATTGTTTTGTAAAGACATTATTAATTGATTGTTTTTTAAAAGAGTACATGGCATTTTACTATTGTTAATAAATCCCAATTTTATTTACCAGTGGAACAGAGTTTTTGATTTTTTTAAAATAGTTTAATTTTTATGATCAGTTCTATCTGAAGGTGGCGGTAGGATTTGAATGTTCAATACAATTCAAATTACAGTTAAACCATTATTTTACTTTATTGTGCATGTGCATTATTTAGGATATTCAAATAGAATATCCACATATTTGTGTATCAAGCGTATTTTGCAGCAGAAGAAGTCACCAACCAGAACATTGAGAACATCCACATATGGTAAGTGGGGAGGTTGACAGTGAAGTGCTAAATACTCTTTTAAACTAAAAGACTTAAACGCGAACACCCACAACAACGCTATTAATAATCACAATCACACTAATAATAATTCCATTTAACTTATACTCGACTAGAGTATATCTACATATATCTACACATATCAATCTACATCAACTCGACTGTATTAAATCTGTTTTATAACAGATTGGCGCCCAATGTCTGAGCGCGAATTAGGAAGAAAACGCTTAACAATTTAGGTAATTAAACAAATAATTTCCTAACCTAATTCGACGAAAAGACAGCAAGTGCATTACCAAGGTAACAAGATGTACAGGAGGTCGACTTTGAAAAAACGAGCAGCAGAGGCAGAAAGGGAGGCCAGATAAGAAGAAAAAGAAGCAACATCAGCAGAAGATGTTGAGGAGATATTGTTAGAAGTTGAAGATAGGCAATCTGAACCGGCGGAGGAGATTCAGCAACCGGGTGATGAACCGGAAGTCATACCGCAAGAAATCCAATTTGAAGTAAGCCAACCCGAGAGACCGATGCAACCAGGAGACATGCACGTCATAGAAATGTTAATGAGTATGAGAGCATTGATGGAAGAAGGCCAGAAGAGGATCGAGGAATCATTAAGCAAGAAAATAGAAGAGAGCCGGAAATCATCTAAGGAGGACAATCAATCCACAAAGTAAAGTATTGAGTCATTGAAGGAGGAAAACCGGTCCACGAAGGAGGAATTAAGCAAGAACATAGAATCTCTGAGGGAGGACTTGAATAGTAAAATAAATGAAACAATTAAGAAGACTGAAGAATCCATAAACCAGAGGACTGAAGAACTATTGGAAAAGAAGATGGAAATCATGAAGGAAAATTTGTCTGCGGAGTTGGGAATTAAAATTGACGAGACCAACAAGAAGATTGATGATATTAGTGAGAAAATCAATCGAGATATCGAGTTAATGAAGAACGATAACGAGAAAATGTGGCAACAAATGGCCGACAATAATGACAGAGCGGAAGAAATTGCCAAAAATACGATGGAAATGGTTGATAAAAAATTAGAAGAGAACTTAGAAGCAACGGAGGAGAGGATGGCCATCTTAACAACTGAGATCCATGAAGAAGTGTCAGACATACGGAGAGAAGGAGAAAATAATAAACAAAAAATAATACAAACGGAAACAGATGTCAACCGCCGGATCGACAATATTGAGAAAATCCACGACAACCAGATGGGCGTCGTGGAACGAAAGCAAACAGAAATGATGACTGCACAGACCACACTGGGTGAGAGATGCGAGGAAATTTCCGTCAAAGTGGATGCAGTCAAACACCAGGTAACCAGTGACAGAGACCAATTGACAGAGCACCAACAAAGGGAGTTCAACAACATTCGAGATGAAATGAACCGCCTGCGAACATTCCCAAGTGTTTTATCTGGACTGACACATCTGGACGGTAGGGAACAGATAGATTTCCGTACCTACATGAAGAATCCACTTGAATTCCTAGAGAGGGTGGAGGAATTAATAAGTAGAAACAGAGAAAATCGATGGTCCGTTATAAAAGGAATGTTAGATGAATCATTTCGTAATACGTTTGACAACTGGTGGACAGCGACCCGGCATGAAGTGGAGAACTATGCTGCGTTCAAGGTAGCATTCAAACTAAAATATTGGTCTGATTCTACCCAAAACATTATCAGGGACGACATCACCAACGGCAAATATGACCCAAATGGCAGACAATCCATGACTACTTACTTTTTAGGTAAGATCTTCTTGGCCAGAAACCTGGAGCCAGCCATCCCGGAGGAATGTTTAGTCACGAAATTAGCATACCATTTCAATCAGGGAGTATCACAGGGTAGACTCAATTCACAAATAAAAACCATTCAAGGAATGTGCACTCTGTTGGAAAGTCACGAGAGAGAACGCTACTACCAGAGGAACCGCCAGGGTCCCGGACAGACGTATGATCGGGGCGGACCAGGAAACGTGAATCCCACCAATCCCAGTGACAGGAACAATTATGGGAGAAATTTCAACAACCCTCCACGTTTTAATAACCAACAGGGACCACGACAGAATGGAGGTGGTAACCATAATGATCATGCGGACCGAGGGAATATCAATAATCCCAGACCAAATGGATATCAAGGGGACAGCAATTATCAACGAGGTAATAATTATTACCGACCCTATAATAACCAATCCCCAAATAACCAGCATCGACAGGGTAATGGAAACCATAACAACAACCAGTTCCGTCGAGTGCATTACACCCATGCTAGCAGAGGGGGAGGTAGGCGAAATTATTACCAAGGTCAAAGAAGTTTCCCTAATCACCATAATAATCACAATCACAGTGACGGAGAGGATCGAGAGTCTGGTTACAGATCGAACAGAAGTGACAGCAGTGAGGGTAACCGACCAGTCACTCGAAACACTGAAATTCACCACAATGGGAATAGGCAAAGATCCCAGGAACTGGTAGCATCAACTTCAACAGACAGGCACACAAACAACGGTGACCTGCCTTTAAATGGGAACCGGCAGTGAAAAGCATAACAACACCCTCACTGAACCGGACTATTGGGTCTAACATATTGGCGAAGGAATTGGCATCTATCAAAATACATCGCAATAATTACCTCAAAAACATTAGACAGGATCTAATGGAAGAAAGAGAAGACAGTATCAGCGAAACAACCAATAACGAGATAGCGTATATCTCAGTGAAAGTCAATGGGATAAGTACAACAGCTATGGTAGACACCGGAGCGAATGTCTCTTTAATCGACAAATTAGAGTTAAACCATATACAGTCGGAAAACCAAACAACAATACCAACACTACCCATAAATAATATCATCCTAATTGGAGCCACTGGGCGACAGAATAAAACCATTCGACACCAAGTACAGTTGGAAGTATTGAGCAATGGAGAGACGATTCCGATGGTTTTCCTCGTAGCAAGTGGACTACCATTTACACTACTAATAGGATGCGACATACTGCGAAAGTATGCAGCCATAATCAATATGGATAAAGCTACAGTATTATTAAAAACAGATGAAGTTGAATGGACTGCAGATCTCATAGAACATAGAAAGGCACCCCCCCAAACATGTAATCTATTATATACGGGAAGGCCATGACCAGAAGAAAGTATCCATCAACAGAGAAGCTCGCAGTAATCCAGAAGATATATTATGGGTGGAGAAGATCAATGAAATTAGAACATTCCAAATGGATAACATTGACCATGTGTTGACTAACGAACAGCGAGAAAATCTAATACAAATCTATAATCGTTACCGACATGTATTTTCTGATACACCTGGCAAAATAAAAAACTTTCGGTGTGAGTTGAAATTCAAGGATCAAACGGAGTTTAAGAGAAAGTCACATCCGATCGCATTTTCACTGAAAGAAGCCGTTCATGAAGAAATACAGAAATTAATTGAAAATGATATCATTGAAGTTAGCAACTCCCCGTACACTAATCCCATTGTAGCTGTACCTAAGAAAAATGGCACAGTGAGGATTTGTCTGGACGCGAGGGAGATAAATAAGTCCATAATTAATGACAGGACGTCGCCTGGAGAAATCGACGAGATATTAAAGAAATTTTATGGCACGTGGTATATCAGTATATGGGACACTGTATGTGGATATTGGCAGGTGGAGTTACACCCCAATAGCAGGAAATTTACAGCATTTATTTTTGAAGGCCGTAACTATCAATTTAAAAGGTTACCCTTCGGCCTTGTAAATTCTGTGGCCATTTTCGTTAAATGCATGGATGAAATATTAGGACATAATACGTTGCAATTTACTACAGTGTATGTAGATGATTTGTTGATTGCATCAGATAATTGGGAGGAACATTGTAACCGGGTGGCACAAGTGCTAAATAAACTAGAAGAAAATAACATAACGCTCAAACTAGAAAAGTCAAAATTAATAGCCAAGGAAGTGCAATTTTTGGGTTTCAACTTGTCGGAAATTGGAATAACACCAGCCCAAGAGAAGATGGAAGCAATACAGCGTTTCCCGATACCAAAGAACAAAAAACAATTACAGTCGTTCCTCGGTATCTGTAATTACTATAGGAAATTCCAGCACAACTATTCGGAATTAACAGCTCGGTTTTCACAACAGTTATCGTCAAAGGAAAAGTGGAGATGGGGGCCTGACCAAGACATAACCTTTGAGCTAATAAAGAAAAAATTTCTCGATACAGTAATGCTACACCATCCCAATTTTGACAAACAGTTTTATATGAACTGCGATGCTAGTGATGTTAGCCTTGGTTCAGTATTATATCAGGAGGACCAGGAAGGCAATCATCAAGTGATTAGTTTCGCAAGTAGAACACTCAACAAATGCGAACGAAACTACCATACGACGGAAAAAGAGCTCCTGAGAATAGTGTTTGCATGTGAGAAACTTAGAACATACATTTTAGGATACCCGATTACGGTACGAACCGATCACAAGTCTATATCTTTTCTAAAGAATTGTAGGTTAAAACATGGTAGACTGACAAGATGGACACTGACGCTCCAAGAATATAACATCCAATGGGAATACATCCCTGGGAAAAGCAACATAGCTGCAGACGTGTTGTCCCGAGTGAACATCATAGCCCAGACATTCGAGGGAGAAAAAGAAACCATCGCCAAGGTCTACCATATCTTAAAAAACAAGTCTGAATTAACCAACATATTATCTGACATAAAAATTCATCAGAATAAGGATCCTAAAATCTCACAAATAATCCAACGATTGGCAGAAAATGATGAAAAAATAATATAATATTACTGTACTCACAACCAAATACTATTCACTAAAACCCAAAAATATAGTGAACAATGGAAGGTTGTCATACCGAAACCTATTGAGAAAGAACTAGCAATTGATTACCATGTGCGTTACAGTCACATGGGAGCAGCCAAAGTAGTCAAAGGCACTACAGGAACATGTATACTTTAAGGACATGAACCGCAGGGTGAGAAAATATATTCAAAATTGTCATGTATGCAAATTGGTCAAGTGTAGCAATGAGAAAAGAGAAGGGGTAATGATACCCATAACTTCAACAGAAAAATTAGAAAAAGTATTCTTAGATATTTGTGGACCATTTCCACGGAGTGGTGGAAGACACCAATACAAATATGTGGTGATCATGTTTGACCACTATACGAAGTTCACACAACTTTATGCCATAAACAGGGCACCAACTAACAAAATACTAGACATTGTAATATCCAGATACATACCCGAGGTAGGAAAACCACAATCAGTAATTACAGATCACGGAAAGCAATTCCGAGGCCAAAGATGGCGAGAAACTCTAATCCATCAAGACGTGAAAACATACAAAACGTCTGTGTATCACCCCAACAGCAACCCTGCTGAGAGAGTGTTGAGAGAAGTAGGAAGGATTTTAAGAACCTACTGTCACAGCCAGCAGAGGAGATGGGAAGAATATCTATCCCCGGCTGAAGACTTCCTGAACTTAGCTTGCCACCAATCAACAGATGAGACACCCTATATGGCTATGTATGAGCGAAGACCACCCCGGGAAATTACAGAAATTATAAAATCTCCAACAGAAAATGAATTCAGATTTAATAAGACCAAATTTTACAATAATGCAGTTGAACGAGCTGACAAACTTAGGCT
This sequence comes from Magicicada septendecula, assembly GCA_034769895.1. Taxonomy (NCBI): domain Eukaryota; kingdom Metazoa; phylum Arthropoda; class Insecta; order Hemiptera; family Cicadidae; genus Magicicada; species Magicicada septendecula. The sequence goes on from CM068370.1 coordinate 373,964,819, forward strand.
CAAATACCAGAAGTCGCAACCTAAAATCATAAAATACGAAGTGGGAGACAGAGTACTCATAAAAAACCGAGAACTCCCAAGTACAATAGAAGGTATTGCGAAAAAACTGCTACTGCTATTCACAGGTCCATATACTGTTACCAAGAACAACATGAATAACACTTATGAATTACAAGACCCTATAACTAAGAAAATAAAGGGCACATACAACCAAGCTTCCATGAAACGGTACATTGAAAATTAAATTATAAGGTAAAAGTGAAATATTGCGATGAAGATTATTCGTTATTGATACTAAGTGGAAAATGAAAATATAATTGTGAGAATAAATGTTGACTATACTAAGAAAGAGTGAAATATTGCATTGAAGACTATTTGTTGGTTATACTAAATAAGAAGTAAATATATAACTGTGAAAATAAACGTTGACTATATTATAATTTTGTAATGTAAAAATGTGTTCTAAAGAAGTTATGTAAAGGATAAAGAAAAGTGTATTTACCAGTAATACCCGTACTATTAATAAAAAAAAAAATTATACGAGAACGACAACCTACACCTTTGGCACAAAATATATTTCCAAGAGCCTAGTCAACAAGTAAATACCAGCTTACCCGTACTATTAGAGAAGAATTATACGATAATTATATATAATAAACAACAACTTACCCGTACTATATAAGAATAAAATTATTATACGAGAACGACAAACAACATCTTTGGCACAGCAAATTCCAAGAGCCAAGTCAACAGTAAAACAACAACTTACCCGTACTACATAAGAATAAAATTATTATACGAGGCCGACAACCTACATCTTTGGCACAAAATATATTTCCAAGAGCCTAGTCAACAAGTAAATACCAGCTTACCCATACTATTAGAGAAGAATTATATGATAATTATATATGATAAAGAACAACTTACCCGTACTACAATTAATATTATACGAGAACGACAAACAACATCTTTGGCACAGCAAATTCCTAGAGCCAAGTCAACAGTAAAACAACAACTTACCCGTACATAAGAAGTTATTATACGAGACTGACACCCAAGATCTTTGGCATATATAATGTAAATTAATATAAAATATTTCCAAGAGCCACGTCAACAGTAAAGTAACAACATACCCGTACAAATAAAAGAGGAGACAATGAACTAGATGATATATAGAAGAAGAAGAAAATAAGAAGTTGGAGGAACGAAAACGAATAAATATTATTAATGTAGATGATAGATAACACACAACCATAGTGTCTCGCCTCGACACTAGAAGAGAGCCTATATCAAATGGGCTATATCTCATTTGAAACCATGAGAATATATTCATGAATTATATCCACAGAAGTGAATCCTGAAAATGAAGAAGATTATGAAATGACGTTTACTGTAATGCCAAGAGAAAAGATTAATTGATGACAAAGAAGAATGAAAAAATAATATATTAACGAAGAGGATCATGAGAGTATACCAGTGATGAAATGTAAACAAACTATCCCTGTAAAATGTGAAGAATTTAGTTAAGTTGAATCAAGAAGAAGAGAGTATAACAATGTATAAACCGCAGATGCGTGAGATAATCCCAAGGATATTTATTATTTGTCGAAAGAACGACCACTTTATATTTTTTAATTATTTGAGATGAATTGACTGATGAATAATGCCAGCAATCATTTATTATTATTGATGGAGATGATGTGCCTCTGTATTTATTGATGTTAGTATGGCCAGTGGAGTTGTATGCCAAAGTGAGCCACTCTGAACTGCCCCAGCTAAACTTATGTTAGGGAATTAGGGAACTAAATAAACAAGGGAGATAATTACATAGAAAAGAAATAATTATGATTCAAATAGAAGAAAGTGAAGGGATATATATAAAAAAGCATAAGAGTCGACATGGAAATATACAACAATTGATGAATTCTTCAGTAAATAATAAATATACTAATTCAGAATTAATCAATTCTTATAGGAAGGCATATGTAACGTACCAAATTTGGCAGTTATATAGAGTAATTAATTATTACGTCAAGTGACGGGAGATCATGAAAATATTTCAGAGTACATAAAATAATGTAGACAAAGAGTGTGTATCTACAAAGATATATTATTGAAAAAAATCCAACAAAGAAGAAGGAAGAGTAATATAGCATCATCGAGTATAAAGGAGAGAGAAAATAACAACGAGCCAATATAAAATGTTAGAAACCAGGCCCAATAGATTCCAAACAGTGAGGGGAAACAACAAAAAACCATAACCATTAAAATGAAGAGAAGACAACAGAGTCCAAACAGTGAGGGAAAACAACGAAAAATAACTATTAAAATGAAGGAGAGACAACTCAAGAGCAACCACAATGATGGTAAAACAACCAATTTATTTATTAATATAAATACTATGGACCAATGACTACCACAAGTGGAAATATTGAAGAAGATGACAAGAACAAGTGAACATTGATTATCACAAGTAATGCACAACCCAAGAGAACACCGATAGTGAACAACAATTAAACAGAAGAAGAAAGGAAGAAGAAGAGCAAAGGAAACATAACATGAAGAATGAAAATAATATATGGACAATACAAGGAATCACCACTCACCAAGTATACAAGGAACTATACTAATGACCGGAAGAAGTGTAACGATTATTCGAAGATCCACTATGAAGAAACCAGTGTTTAACATAATTAAGCAATCACAAACAATAACAGTGAAAACTTAATGTAAGTGTGACAACCTGTAACAAGTTAACCATTTTTACCCCAAATAAACCCCACAGACAATACAAGTGAGAATGTTTATAACAAAGGAAAATGAGTTACCAGTGTAAGTAGTAGAATCCAAGATTAACTAGTTAAAATGCACAAACAATTAGTGTGACCAGTTTAATCAAGATTGTAACCCAAAATAGATAATCATAAGACCACCAAGGGAAATGTGAGATAGAACAGTAAAATAATTGTTCATATGAACTGATAATAAGTTTTGTAAACCTTAAAATGAAATATAACTGAATGCCACGGCAAGACAGAATAAAATATAAATAAAGTCCAGAACAAATAGTAACAAATAAGCTAGTTTGTTAGGTATCAAACAATCAATGTACCAAAAAAATAGGTACAACACAACAAGAAATGTAACACTATTAGATTAAGAATACTTGTGTTATTGTTTAGAAAAATAGTGTAAACATGTGTATTACTTAATAATTAAACCATTGTAATAGAATACCATAATGAAATGATAATAGTAGAATCAAATACTGCATAAGAATATGTGGCACATTGTTACCAGATAACTGATACATAACCTCATAGAAAGTGCACCTATAACATAAGATCATATATATTAATTAAACCAAGCAACTATCAACAATTGTTTCAATCAAAGACTAATTATGAATAGTAATGCAAACTAATAAATAACATTTGTACTGAAATACACAACAAATAAATCAGATTAAATATGATAGCATATGGCCAAAAGAACAGAAGCCCAATGTGACAAGTTAATTAATCAAAATACACTATCAAAACTTATTAAAAGATGACTAACAATGTTACCAGTAGTTAGAGAGATATCTGATACTACTATGAGAACATACCACAATTATAATAATAGTAGTTTTATAATTAAATTATTAGAAACTAACTGACTACAACCATAGAACCAGATGTAAACAAACACTATGTGACAAGATAGTTAAGCAAAATGCACTATCAAAACTTGTTAAAAGATGACTAAAAATGTTACCAGTAGTTGGAGAGATATCTGATACTACTATGAGAACATACCACAATTATAATAATAGTAGTTTTATAATTAAATTATTAGAAACTAACTGACTACAACCATAGAACCAGATGTAAACAAACACTATGTGACAAGATAGTCAAGCAAAATGCACTATCAAAACTTGTTAAAAGATTACTAAAAATGTTATCAGTAGTTAGAGAAATATCTGATACTACTATGAGAACACATCTCAAATGTAATAGTAGTAATTTAGTAGTTGAATTATTAGAAACTAACTGACTATCATTGCAAAACCTGATGTAAACAAACACAATACTAAGAATTGGAAAGCTTTCAGATAATAAAAGACTGATAAATACATTAAATAAACAAGGTACTATAATTGTACACTATTTTAATTTATAACATTATATACCTTATGTGGTAAAATAATTGAAAAAGTGACAAATTCAAGAAATGAGAACAGAAGGTATTTTGATAAGACTATTAGTATATGAAAAATAACATTTTTCATAAAATAAAGTGTAAACAAATGTAAATAAATGTATATATTATTGTTAGAATGCCAAACAAATGTAATTAGGTAAGAAATAATAGCGTTACAAGCAATTATAAACAATCGAATATGGTCGTTTGAGGACGCCATTACCAAATATTGTTTAAATGGTAATTACAACTATTTTCTGTATTAAAACGAAAGAGAAATGGACTCGAGACGTTTAATAATGAGTGTTATAGTGTAATTGGAGCAAAATATGGTGAAATAAACTTATTTATATTACGAATCACCATATGAGTTTGTGAAATGGCTTAGTGAGTTAATAATGGACGGATTTAATCCTTGTTTAGACTTAAATTAAAGCCGCAAGTGTCCGCAATCTAATGCCACTAACCATTCGACGATACGATAATTAATAAAAAAGTTATAGCAATTATAAACTTTTCAGTCATTTTGTGTATCAGCGCTTACGTCACCCGTAGCCTCCAACCCAGACGAAAATTTGTAAAAAATTAAAAGTCTTATTTAACTTAAGTGTTTTGGGGTAGAGAGTTTGACCCTGTAAACCAATCAAATGACTTAAAATAACCAGACGAGCAGGAGACGCTTTGATGAAACATTCAGTCGTTCCGCATCACTCAACGAGCAAAGTTGATGAAGAAAAGTGTCAAGATTTTATTTAAAATGTGCGCGTCATGAACACAAGTAACGCTACACACATTAACCTGTACACCACAGAATAATAATGAGTGTCCAGTGTTTTAAGTGAATTAAAATAATAAACCGACCAGTGTATAATAAAGGTCGTGTTTTCGTGTTTTGTGTTTTGTAAAAAACAGGGAGTACTCTATTTTAATTATTTAACGGATTGAATTGAAATAATAATTTTTCATTAGTAAACGAAGAGATATTGTTTGGGGACTGCACTAGTCAAAAGTACCGAAGTGCATAACCCATGATGAAAATTATCAGAATTGAATAAATGAATTATATCGCAATTATTAATTTAAAAAATAAATATTTTACGATTTTATCGTGATTGAAAAAATCAGTATTAACTTAAATATCGAACATACAAGTGTAATGAATAGTCGCTCATTTGACTAACTTTGTTTGAATTGACGAATAACTAGTTTATTGCGAAAATATTCTAAACAACTGATAATTATATATCAGATGACATATGAATAAAATGTATGTGTTTATATTATTAAGAATTTAATGAATAATCTATTTATTCAAAATAATTACTTACCTTTGTCAAGTAACTAACCTAGAAATACCAATGATAACTTTGTCACCAAGTAATGATTCTGTTCTCAAATAATTTCAATCCAATGAAAGCTATCACAAGAGTTTTTTATTCTAGATTTTTTTCTCTTGCCAATAAATGACTTTAATAACTAACTAATAAATAACATTAGTATTTTTAACAGTGCAGCACAAAGCACGTGTTGTCAACACAACTGCTGTATACATTCTACTCACCGTACGATAGTACGATATATATCGGTTTATGGTACCGACTTTTATAATTTTAAATCTTTGTTTGTTTTTGTAGTAATTCATTATTAAATATTGTTACATAAGATAACATCTTGTATCTGGTATCATGCAACTTCCAAGAACCCACGAATTTGGTAATGTTATTTTAACTGAGTAAAGAGGACATAACCTCGTTAACTAAAATTATTGTAACAGACACCAGTGTTACCAGCCTTGAGGTATAAAGAGCTCAAGAATTGTTTTCAGTAATTATTGTTTTGTAAAGACATTATTAATTGATTGTTTTTTAAAAGAGTACATGGCATTTTACTATTGTTAATAAATCCCAATTTTATTTACCAGTGGAACAGAGTTTTTGATTTTTTTAAAATAGTTTAATTTTTATGATCAGTTCTATCTGAAGGTGGCGGTAGGACTTGAATGTTCAATACAATTCAAATTACAGTTAAACCATTATTTTACTTTATTGTGCATGTGCATTATTTAGGATATTCAAATAGAATATCCACATATTTGTGTATCAAGTGTATTTTGCAGCAGAAGAAGTCACCAACCAGAACATTGAGAACATCCACATATGGTAAGTGGGGAGGTTGACAGTGAAGTGCTAAATACTCTTTTAAACTAAAAGACTTGAACGCGAACACCCACAACAACGCTATTAATAATCACAATCACACTAATAATAATTCCATTTAACTTATACTCGACTAGAGTATATCTACATATATCTACACATATCAATCTACATCAACTCGACTGTATTAAATCTGTTTTATAACAATATAAACAGCATGGCTTTCTCTGACGCCAATCAACAAATATTTCGATCGATGGTTGTGAGTTGTTTGGATTACGTTAAAAGGTTCAGATGCAGTTACAACATTAAAAATACACAACCTTACAATGTTTTTTCCTTATGTAGGATAATGTGTAGTGGTAATTGTTTTGTTTAAGTGTCATACAAGATGTTTATAAGTCGTACATAAATATGAGGTTAGTTCTATAGTTAACAAATTTTCAGTGATATAATTTTATGGATCAATCCTTGTAAGAGAATAAAAATGATTCAGTGGTATTCAACATACATTGAGAAATGTTCAAAGTGCGTTTATTTTTTGGAAGTTGAAATAATTTAACTGATACTTAACAGCATTGCAGTACGGAATTACTCGGGATGTAGAGAAGGAAAGATTATGGCATCAATCTTGTTCCTGTGTTCTTTATTCAGGCTTCGGCATCTTTTTCAAAGTAGTTTAGACTTATTTAGATATTTCATATTGAGTTAAACGTCTTCTCCCTCTGGAAATGGTATTCTGCATCCATCGGACTTCGGTACTATCAATTTCTACACTTTGTTTTATTTCTAAGATGTTTTAACTATTAAAATGTGTTGTACAGAAAATTCGCATCTGGCTTGCGATAGCATCACTTTCCAAGCAATTGTATTTAACGGTAATTACCTCGTTAAACGGTCGTTTCCATGGTTACGTATTTGCTCTCATTGGGTGAGCTGAACATCAGTACATTGTTATCAATTTTCGAATTTCTTTCAAATCTTCCCATATCTTCGGACCTTCTTCCTCCTCTTATCTTCCTTCGGGGTTATTATCTAAATGCACTGTCATTTATATTTTCTCACAAAGATTATTTTGGTACCCCACAATATTGGGTTTTATTAAGTTTTCTAAGTTCACAATTAATTTCATACTTATCAATTACCTTTCTTTGTTTATATAATTCCTTAATTTAATATTTGGTTTTTAATAATAACTACTATTCATCCTTGATGAATTATTCACCTTGGATTTGTCCATTACATGGTGATTTTTATGCAATCAGCAATTGTGTATGTTTGACCGTTAGGCCTGTTTCACATTTAAGTAGCCATTATTGGATTTTTGTGGCTTCATACACAATATATTTCATTTAGTCCCAAATTGTTATTTTGCATTTATAATTAGGTTTAATGTCTCTGGATGTGTTTTAATTTAGTCTTTGTTAGTAACAACTGTGTTATTCAATATTACTTGCTAATTATTTGCTATTTATTTCCAATATAAAATATAACATCTAGGTCTATGGTCTGTATAACTCTTACAGCCATATCCAATTTATAAACAACAGTTTATACAATTCATTATTTCTTATTTGTTGTTGTGGTGCTAGACAATCTCACCTCTATTGAACTTTTTCCATTGAACTCCCCTTATAACATGGGTATTTAATTAATGTTAATAGAAACTTATTTTCTAATGCTTTCTTCTCTCCCTTCCATATTAACACCATCTAATTACTTTTCCTTGTGAAACACACCTTTCAACTTTTACAATACATTTTTAAGTTATCACAATACTATTTACTAGTCATCACAGTGAATACCACTACTTAGTGTTCATTATTTACTGAATACATGTTCTATCCTAAATACTATTCATTGTAACTTGTTAAATGTTATTGTTCACTCTTAATACTAAAACATGAGTAATTTTACTAAGTCTTTACCTTAGCCTACTCTCCTCTTACTATTTTTACGATAGACAATATTTGTATTTATTTTTCACTAGCACTTTCTTAAATTATTTAGTGTTCATTATAATTTATTTAGTGTTTCTTTAGTATTATATCACTCTAGTATAAATCACTTTCACTAATTCAACTTCCATTTATTTCTCACCATTTTATTCTCTTTCTCTACACACTATCTATATAAAATTATTAATACTGTGTCTTTCTTAGTTAACAAATTACATATATCCCTAACTCTTTTGGTTAGTGTACTTTTATACATTGTTTCATATTACTGACGGTTCATAATTGTCATTTTATCAGTACTAACATTCATTAATAGTTTTGGTTCTTAACCGAATTTCATTGTCTTTATTATTTTGGGTTACATTATTTCTCCCTTCTCTATTTTTCATTACTTGTCTAGTTTTCTTGATGCATTTCATCTTGTTTTCTTCCTCATGGGTTTGTTCTCTCTTGGTTTTCATTCTTCTTCTCCTTCCTCCGTCTTGTTTTCTTTATTTTGGTTTCTTAACTGGCCAATCTCTGGGGTTGGGTCAATGTCGTTTGTCTGTCAGTCTATTATTTGAGTTTCTTTATTAATCACTTTCAGTTTATTACACCTCCTCCTTCCATGTTAATTACATTTTATTCATTTTTTACTATCCACGTAATTTATTTATTCAAAGATAATATCATTTAGCATTTTTTATACATACTTATTGTTATCAAAATTTATCTGAATTTGGTGATGTTATATAATGCTCTCCCACCAAAATTGATCATTTTATAAAACGTGATTCTAAGTTTGATGAAATTATCAATTGTACTGTATCATTTTCTTCTTAAACTCTCCTGCTTCTCACTCGATTTTTTATGCTTAATTCTGTATCTTTTATTTCCTTTCTCCTGATTCTTTTCTTTGTCATTTTTTCTTATTGCGAACTGGCATATTGATTTTTTATCATACATTATTCCCTATAAATCTTATTTTCCCTAACTAACTTTACTTTGTAGTTGCAATCGATTTGGATGGGCTCTATTGGCTTACCTAACTCCGTCGTTCAAAACTACTCTTATTCTGAGATCAGGGGAACATCATCCCTGCTCAGTAACATGATTGCTGGACTTATTCAACAGTCAATCTCAATTAATGAATCTTAAACATAGTCATCTCGTGACTCAACATAATAATAATAATCATAACATTTGTTGGGAATCTGTTACCTTTGTATTTCATTATTGCTCAGTTCGAGTCATATTTTTTCATCTTTCTTATGTTAGGGAAACTTAACCCAGCTAAACTTATGTTAGGGAATTAGGGAACTAAATAAACAAGGGAGATAATTACATAGAAAAGAAATAATTATGATTCAAATAGAAGAAAGTGAAGGGATATATATAAAAAAGCATAAGAGTCGACATGGAAATAAACAACAATTGATGAATTCTTCAGTAAATAATAAATATACTAATTCAGAATTAATCAATTCTTATAGGAAGGCATATGTAACGTACCAAATTTGGCAGTTACATAGAGTAACTAATTATTACGTCAAGTGACGGGAGATCATGAAAATATTTCAGAGTACATAAAATAATGTAGACAAAGAGTGTGTATCTACAAAGATATATTATTGAAAAAAATCCAACAAAGAAGAAGGAAGAGTAATATAGCATCATCGAGTACAAAGGAGAGAGAAAATAACAACGAGCCAATATAAAATGTTAGAAACCAGGCCCAATAGATTCCAAACAGTGAGGGGAAACAACAAAAAACCATAACCATTAAAATGAAGAGAAGACAACAGAGTCCAAACAGTGAGGGAAAACAACGAAAAATAACTATTAAAATGAAGGAGAGACAACTCAAGAGCAACCACAATGATGGTAAAACAACCAATTTATTTATTAATATAAATACTATGGACCAATGACTACCACAAGTGGAAATATTGAAGAAGATGACAAGAACAAGTGAACATTGATTATCACAAGTAATGCACAACCCAGGAGAACACCGATAGTGAACAACAATTAAACAGAAGAAGAAAGGAAGAAGAAGAGCAAAGGAAACATAACATGAAGAATGAAAATAATATATGGACAATACAAGGAATCACCATTCACCAAGTATACAAGGAACTATACTAATGACCGGAAGAAGTGTAACGATTATTCGAAGATCCACTATGAAGAAACCAGTGTTTAACATAATTAAGCAATCACAAACAATAACAGTGAAAACTTAATGTAAGTGTGACAACCTGTAACAAGTTAACCATTTTTACCCCAAATAAACCCCACAGACAATACAAGTGAGAATGTTTATAACAAAGGAAAATGAGTTACCAGTGTAAGTAGTAGAATCCAAGATTAACTAGTTAAAATGCACAAACAATTAGTGTGACCAGTTTAATCAAGATTGTAACCCAAAATAGATAATCATAAGACCACCAAGGGAAATGTGAGATAGAACAGTAAAATAATTGTTCATATGAACTGATAATAAGTTTTGTAAACCTTAAAATGAAATATAACTGAATGCCACGGCAAGACAGAATAAAATATAAATAAAGTCCAGAACAAATAGTAACAAATAAGCTAGTTTGTTAAGTATCAAACAATCAATGTACCAAAAAAATAGGTACAACACAACAAGAAATGTAACACTATTAGATTAAGAATACTTGTGTTATTGTTTAGAAAAATAGTGTAAACATGTGTATTACTTAATAATTAAACCATTGTAATAGAATACCATAATGAAATGATAATAGTAGAATCAAATACTGCATAAGAATATGTGGCACATTGTTACCAGATAACTGATACATAACCTCATAGAAAGTGCACCTATAACATAAGATCATATATATTAATTAAACCAAGCAACTATCAACAATTGTTTCAATCAAAGACTAATTATGAATAGTAATGCAAACTAATAAATAACATTTGTACTGAAATACACAACAAATAAATCAGATTAAATATGATAGCATATGGCCAAAAGAACAGAAGCCCAATGTGACAAGTTAATTAATCAAAATACACTATCAAAACTTATTAAAAGATGACTAACAATGTTACCAGTAGTTAGAGAGATATCTGATACTACTATGAGAACATACCACAATTATAATAATAGTAGTTTTATAATTAAATTATTAGAAACTAACTGACTACAACCATAGAACCAGATGTAAACAAACACTATGTGACAAGATAGTTAAGCAAAATGCACTATCAAAACTTGTTAAAAGATGACTAAAAATGTTACCAGTAGTTGGAGAGATATCTGATACTACTATGAGAACATACCACAATTATAATAATAGTAGTTTTATAATTAAATTATTAGAAACTAACTGACTACAACCATAGAACCAGATGTAAACAAACACTATGTGACAAGATAGTCAAGCAAAATGCACTATCAAAACTTGTTAAAAGATTACTAAAAATGTTATCAGTAGTTAGAGAAATATCTGATACTACTATGAGAACACATCTCAAATGTAATAGTAGTAATTTAGTAGTTGAATTATTAGAAACTAACTGACTATCATTGCAAAACCTGATGTAAACAAACACAATACTAAGAATTGGAAAGCTTTCAGATAATAAAAGACTGATAAATACATTAAATAAACAAGGTACTATAATTGTACACTATTTTAATTTATAACATTATATACCTTATGTGGTAAAATAATTGAAAAAGTGACAAATTCAAGAAATGAGAACAGAAGGTATTTTGATAAGACTATTAGTATATGAAAAATAACATTTTTCATAAAATAAAGTGTAAACAAATGTAAATAAATGTATATATTATTGTTAGAATGCCAAACAAATGTAATTAGGTAAGAAATAATAGCGTTACAAGCAATTATAAACAATCGAATATGGTCGTTTGAGGACGCCATTACCAAATATTGTTTAAATGGTAATTACAACTATTTTCTGTATTAAAACGAAAGAGAAATGGACTCGAGACGTTTAATAATGAGTGTTATAGTGTAATTGGAGCAAAATATGGTGAAATAAACTTATTTATATTACGAATCACCATATGAGTTTGTGAAATGGCTTAGTGAGTTAATAATGGACGGATTTAATCCTTGTTTAGACTTAAATTAAAGCCGCAAGTGTCCGCAATCTAATGCCACTAACCATTCGACGATACGATAATTAATAAAAAAGTTATAGCAATTATAAACTTTTCAGTCATTTTGTGTATCAGCGCTTACGTCACCCGTAGCCTCCAACCCAGACGAAAATTTGTAAAAAATTAAAAGTCTTATTTAACTTAAGTGTTTTGGGGTAGAGAGTTTGACCCTGTAAACCAATCAAATGACTTAAAATAACCAGACGAGCAGGAGACGCTTTGATGAAACATTCAGTCGTTCCGCATCACTCAACGAGCAAAGTTGATGAAGAAAAGTGTCAAGATTTTATTTAAAATGTGCGCGTCATGAACACAAGTAACGCTACACACATTAACCTGTACACCACAGAATAATAATGAGTGTCCAGTGTTTTAAGTGAATTAAAATAATAAACCGACCAGTGTATAATAAAGGTCGTGTTTTCGTGTTTTGTAAAAAACAGGGAGTACTCTATTTTAATTATTTAACGGATTGAATTGAAATAATAATTTTTCATTAGTAAACGAAGAGATATTGTTTGGGGACTGCACTAGTCAAAAGTACCGAAGTGCATAACCCATGATGAAAATTATCAGAATTGAATAAATGAATTATATCGCAATTATTAATTTAAAAAATAAATATTTTACGATTTTATCGTGATTGAAAAAATCAGTATTAACTTAAATATCGAACATACAAGTGTAATGAATAGTCGCTCATTTGACTAACTTTGTTTGAATTGACGAATAACTAGTTTATTGCGAAAATATTCTAAACAACTGATAATTATATATCAGATGACATATGAATAAAATGTATGTGTTTATATTATTAAGAATTTAATGAATAATCTATTTATTCAAAATAATTACTTACCTTTGTCAAGTAACTAACCTAGAAATACCAATGATAACTTTGTCACCAAGTAATGATTCTGTTCTCAAATAATTTCAATCCAATGAAAGCTATCACAAGAGTTTTTTATTCTAGATTTTTTTCTCTTGCCAATAAATGACTTTAATAACTAACTAATAAATAACATTAGTATTTTTAACAGTGCAGCACAAAGCACGTGTTGTCAACACAACTGCTGTATACATTCTACTCACCGTACGATAGTACGATATATATCGGTTTATGGTACCGACTTTTATAATTTTAAATCTTTGTTTGTTTTTGTAGTAATTCATTATTAAATATTGTTACATAAGATAACATCTTGTATCTGGTATCATGCAACTTCCAAGAACCCACGAATTTGGTAATGTTATTTTAACTGAGTAAAGAGGACATAACCTCGTTAACTAAAATTATTGTAACAGACACCAGTGTTACCAGCCTTGAGGTATAAAGAGCTCAAGAATTGTTTTCAGTAATTATTGTTTTGTAAAGACATTATTAATTGATTGTTTTTTAAAAGAGTACATGGCATTTTACTATTGTTAATAAATCCCAATTTTATTTACCAGTGGAACAGAGTTTTTGATTTTTTTAAAATAGTTTAATTTTTATGATCAGTTCTATCTGAAGGTGGCGGTAGGACTTGAATGTTCAATACAATTCAAATTACAGTTAAACCATTATTTTACTTTATTGTGCATGTGCATTATTTAGGATATTCAAATAGAATATCCACATATTTGTGTATCAAGTGTATTTTGCAGCAGAAGAAGTCACCAACCAGAACATTGAGAACATCCACATATGGTAAGTGGGGAGGTTGACAGTGAAGTGCTAAATACTCTTTTAAACTAAAAGACTTGAACGCGAACACCCACAACAACGCTATTAATAATCACAATCACACTAATAATAATTCCATTTAACTTATACTCGACTAGAGTATATCTACATATATCTACACATATCAATCTACATCAACTCGACTGTATTAAATCTGTTTTATAACAATATAAACAGCATGGCTTTCTCTGACGCCAATCAACAAATATTTCGATCGATGGTTGTGAGTTGTTTGGATTACGTTAAAAGGTTCAGATGCAGTTACAACATTAAAAATACACAACCTTACAATGTTTTTTCCTTATGTAGGATAATGTGTAGTGGTAATTGTTTTGTTTAAGTGTCATACAAGATGTTTATAAGTCGTACATAAATATGAGGTTAGTTCTATAGTTAACAAATTTTCAGTGATATAATTTTATGGATCAATCCTTGTAAGAGAATAAAAATGATTCAGTGGTATTCAACATACATTGAGAAATGTTCAAAGTGCGTTTATTTTTTGGAAGTTGAAATAATTTAACTGATACTTAACAGCATTGCAGTACGGAATTACTCGGGATGTAGAGAAGGAAAGATTATGGCATCAATCTTGTTCCTGTGTTCTTTATTCAGGCTTCGGCATCTTTTTCAAAGTAGTTTAGACTTATTTAGATATTTCATATTGAGTTAAACGTCTTCTCCCTCTGGAAATGGTATTCTGCATCCATCGGACTTCGGTACTATCAATTTCTACACTTTGTTTTATTTCTAAGATGTTTTAACTATTAAAATGTGTTGTACAGAAAATTCGCATCTGGCTTGCGATAGCATCACTTTCCAAGCAATTGTATTTAACGGTAATTACCTCGTTAAACGGTCGTTTCCATGGTTACGTATTTGCTCTCATTGGGTGAGCTGAACATCAGTACATTGTTATCAATTTTCGAATTTCTTTCAAATCTTCCCATATCTTCGGACCTTCTTCCTCCTCTTATCTTCCTTCGGGGTTATTATCTAAATGCACTGTCATTTATATTTTCTCACAAAGATTATTTTGGTACCCCACAATATTGGGTTTTATTAAGTTTTCTAAGTTCACAATTAATTTCATACTTATCAATTACCTTTCTTTGTTTATATAATTCCTTAATTTAATATTTGGTTTTTAATAATAACTACTATTCATCCTTGATGAATTATTCACCTTGGATTTGTCCATTACATGGTGATTTTTATGCAATCAGCAATTGTGTATGTTTGACCGTTAGGCCTGTTTCACATTTAAGTAGCCATTATTGGATTTTTGTGGCTTCATACACAATATATTTCATTTAGTCCCAAATTGTTATTTTGCATTTATAATTAGGTTTAATGTCTCTGGATGTGTTTTAATTTAGTCTTTGTTAGTAACAACTGTGTTATTCAATATTACTTGCTAATTATTTGCTATTTATTTCCAATATAAAATATAACATCTAGGTCTATGGTCTGTATAACTCTTACAGCCATATCCAATTTATAAACAACAGTTTATACAATTCATTATTTCTTATTTGTTGTTGTGGTGCTAGACAATCTCACCTCTATTGAACTTTTTCCATTGAACTCCCCTTATAACATGGGTATTTAATTAATGTTAATAGAAACTTATTTTCTAATGCTTTCTTCTCTCCCTTCCATATTAACACCATCTAATTACTTTTCCTTGTGAAACACACCTTTCAACTTTTACAATACATTTTTAAGTTATCACAATACTATTTACTAGTCATCACAGTGAATACCACTACTTAGTGTTCATTATTTACTGAATACATGTTCTATCCTAAATACTATTCATTGTAACTTGTTAAATGTTATTGTTCACTCTTAATACTAAAACATGAGTAATTTTACTAAGTCTTTACCTTAGCCTACTCTCCTCTTACTATTTTTACGATAGACAATATTTGTATTTATTTTTCACTAGCACTTTCTTAAATTATTTAGTGTTCATTATAATTTATTTAGTGTTTCTTTAGTATTATATCACTCTAGTATAAATCACTTTCACTAATTCAACTTCCATTTATTTCTCACCATTTTATTCTCTTTCTCTACACACTATCTATATAAAATTATTAATACTGTGTCTTTCTTAGTTAACAAATTACATATATCCCTAACTCTTTTGGTTAGTGTACTTTTATACATTGTTTCATATTACTGACGGTTCATAATTGTCATTTTATCAGTACTAACATTCATTAATAGTTTTGGTTCTTAACCGAATTTCATTGTCTTTATTATTTTGGGTTACATTATTTCTCCCTTCTCTATTTTTCATTACTTGTCTAGTTTTCTTGATGCATTTCATCTTGTTTTCTTCCTCATGGGTTTGTTCTCTCTTGGTTTTCATTCTTCTTCTCCTTCCTCCGTCTTGTTTTCTTTATTTTGGTTTCTTAACTGGCCAATCTCTGGGGTTGGGTCAATGTCGTTTGTCTGTCAGTCTATTATTTGAGTTTCTTTATTAATCACTTTCAGTTTATTACACCTCCTCCTTCCATGTTAATTACATTTTATTCATTTTTTACTATCCACGTAATTTATTTATTCAAAGATAATATCATTTAGCATTTTTTATACATACTTATTGTTATCAAAATTTATCTGAATTTGGTGATGTTATATAATGCTCTCCCACCAAAATTGATCATTTTATAAAACGTGATTCTAAGTTTGATGAAATTATCAATTGTACTGTATCATTTTCTTCTTAAACTCTCCTGCTTCTCACTCGATTTTTTATGCTTAATTCTGTATCTTTTATTTCCTTTCTCCTGATTCTTTTCTTTGTCATTTTTTCTTATTGCGAACTGGCATATTGATTTTTTATCATACATTATTCCCTATAAATCTTATTTTCCCTAACTAACTTTACTTTGTAGTTGCAATCGATTTGGATGGGCTCTATTGGCTTACCTAACTCCGTCGTTCAAAACTACTCTTATTCTGAGATCAGGGGAACATCATCCCTGCTCAGTAACATGATTGCTGGACTTATTCAACAGTCAATCTCAATTAATGAATCTTAAACATAGTCATCTCGTGACTCAACATAATAATAATAATCATAACATTTGTTGGGAATCTGTTACCTTTGTATTTCATTATTGCTCAGTTCGAGTCATATTTTTTCATCTTTCTTATGTTAGGGAAACTTAACCCAGCTAAACTTATGTTAGGGAATTAGGGAACTAAATAAACAAGGGAGATAATTACATAGAAAAGAAATAATTATGATTCAAATAGAAGAAAGTGAAGGGATATATATAAAAAAGCATAAGAGTCGACATGGAAATAAACAACAATTGATGAATTCTTCAGTAAATAATAAATATACTAATTCAGAATTAATCAATTCTTATAGGAAGGCATATGTAACGTACCAAATTTGGCAGTTACATAGAGTAACTAATTATTACGTCAAGTGACGGGAGATCATGAAAATATTTCAGAGTACATAAAATAATGTAGACAAAGAGTGTGTATCTACAAAGATATATTATTGAAAAAAATCCAACAAAGAAGAAGGAAGAGTAATATAGCATCATCGAGTACAAAGGAGAGAGAAAATAACAACGAGCCAATATAAAATGTTAGAAACCAGGCCCAATAGATTCCAAACAGTGAGGGGAAACAACAAAAAACCATAACCATTAAAATGAAGAGAAGACAACAGAGTCCAAACAGTGAGGGAAAACAACGAAAAATAACTATTAAAATGAAGGAGAGACAACTCAAGAGCAACCACAATGATGGTAAAACAACCAATTTATTTATTAATATAAATACTATGGACCAATGACTACCACAAGTGGAAATATTGAAGAAGATGACAAGAACAAGTGAACATTGATTATCACAAGTAATGCACAACCCAGGAGAACACCGATAGTGAACAACAATTAAACAGAAGAAGAAAGGAAGAAGAAGAGCAAAGGAAACATAACATGAAGAATGAAAATAATATATGGACAATACAAGGAATCACCATTCACCAAGTATACAAGGAACTATACTAATGACCGGAAGAAGTGTAACGATTATTCGAAGATCCACTATGAAGAAACCAGTGTTTAACATAATTAAGCAATCACAAACAATAACAGTGAAAACTTAATGTAAGTGTGACAACCTGTAACAAGTTAACCATTTTTACCCCAAATAAACCCCACAGACAATACAAGTGAGAATGTTTATAACAAAGGAAAATGAGTTACCAGTGTAAGTAGTAGAATCCAAGATTAACTAGTTAAAATGCACAAACAATTAGTGTGACCAGTTTAATCAAGATTGTAACCCAAAATAGATAATCATAACACCACCAAGGGAAATGTGAGATAGAACAGTAAAATAATTGTTCATATGAACTGATAATAAGTTTTGTAAACCTTAAAATGAAATATAACTGAATGCCACGGCAAGACAGAATAAAATATAAATAAAGTCCAGAACAAATAGTAACAAATAAGCTAGTTTGTTAAGTATCAAACAATCAATGTACCAAAAAAATAGGTACAACACAACAAGAAATGTAACACTATTAGATTAAGAATACTTGTGTTATTGTTTAGAAAAATAGTGTAAACATGTGTATTACTTAATAATTAAACCATTGTAATAGAATACCATAATGAAATGATAATAGTAGAATCAAATACTGCATAAGAATATGTGGCACATTGTTACCAGATAACTGATACATAACCTCATAGAAAGTGCACCTATAACATAAGATCATATATATTAATTAAACCAAGCAACTATCAACAATTGTTTCAATCAAAGACTAATTATGAATAGTAATGCAAACTAATAAATAACATTTGTACTGAAATACACAACAAATAAATCAGATTAAATATGATAGCATATGGCCAAAAGAACAGAAGCCCAATGTGACAAGTTAATTAATCAAAATACACTATCAAAACTTATTAAAAGATGACTAACAATGTTACCAGTAGTTAGAGAGATATCTGATACTACTATGAGAACATACCACAATTATAATAATAGTAGTTTTATAATTAAATTATTAGAAACTAACTGACTACAACCATAGAACCAGATGTAAACAAACACTATGTGACAAGATAGTTAAGCAAAATGCACTATCAAAACTTGTTAAAAGATGACTAAAAATGTTACCAGTAGTTGGAGAGATATCTGATACTACTATGAGAACATACCACAATTATAATAATAGTAGTTTTATAATTAAATTATTAGAAACTAACTGACTACAACCATAGAACCAGATGTAAACAAACACTATGTGACAAGATAGTTAAGCAAAATGCACTATCAAAACTTGTTAAAAGATTACTAAAAATGTTATCAGTAGTTAGAGAAATATCTGATACTACTATGAGAACACATCTCAAATGTAATAGTAGTAATTTAGTAGTTGAATTATTAGAAACTAACTGACTATCATTGCAAAACCTGATGTAAACAAACACAATACTAAGAATTGGAAAGCTTTCAGATAATAAAAGACTGATAAATACATTAAATAAACAAGGTACTATAATTGTACACTATTTTAATTTATAACATTATATACCTTATGTGGTAAAATAATTGAAAAAGTGACAAATTCAAGAAATGAGAACAGAAGGTATTTTGATAAGACTATTAGTATATGAAAAATAACATTTTTCATAAAATAAAGTGTAAACAAATGTATATATTATTGTTAGAATGCCAAACAAATGTAATTAGGTAAGAAATAATAGCGTTACAAGCAATTATAAACAATCGAATATGGTCGTTTGAGGACGCCATTACCAAATATTGTTTAAATGGTAATTACAACTATTTTCTGTATTAAAACGAAAGAGAAATGGACTCGAGACGTTTAATAATGAGTGTTATAGTGTAATTGGAGCAAAATATGGTGAAATAAACTTATTTATATTAAGAATCACCATATGAGTTTGTGAAATGGCTTAGTGAGTTAATAATGGACGGATTTAATCCTTGTTTAGACTTAAATTAAAGCCGCAAGTGTCCGCAATCTAATGCCACTAACCATTCGACGATACGATAATTAATAAAAAAGTTATAGCAATTATAAACTTTTCAGTCATTTTGTGTATCAACGCTTACGTCACCCGTAGCCTCCAACCCAGACGAAAATTTGTAAAAAATTAAAAGTCTTATTTAACTTAAGTGTTTTGGGGTAGAGAGTTTGACCCTGTAAACCAATCAAATGACTTAAAATAACCAGACGAGCAGGAGACGCTTTGATGAAACATTCAGTCGTTCCGCATCACTCAACGAGCAAAGTTGATGAAGAAAAGTGTCAAGATTTTATTTAAAATGTGCGCGTCATGAACACAAGTAACGCTACACACATTAACCTGTACACCACAGAATAATAATGAGTGTCCAGTGTTTTAAGTGAATTAAAATAATAAACCGACCAGTGTATAATAAAGGTCGTGTTTTCGTGTTTTGTAAAAAACAGGGAGTACTCTATTTTAATTATTTAACGATTTGAATTGAAATAATAATTTTTCGTTAGTAAACGAAGAGATATTGTTTGGGGACTGCACTAGTCAAAAGTACCGAAGTGCATAACCCATGATGAAAATTATCAGAATTGAATAAATGAATTATATCGCAATTATTAATTTAAAAAATAAATATTTTACGATTTTATCGTGATTGAAAAAATCAGTATTAACTTAAATATCGAACATACAAGTGTAATGAATAGTCGCTCATTTGACTAACTTTGTTTGAATTGACGAATAACTAGTTTATTGCGAAAATATTCTAAACAACTGATAATTATATATCAGATGACATATGAATAAAATGTATGTGTTTATATTATTAAGAATTTAATGAATAATCTATTTATTCAAAATAAGTACTTACCTTTGTCAAGTAACTAACCTAGAAATACCAATGATAACTTTGTCACCAAGTAATGATTCTGTTCTCAAATAATTTCAATCCAATGAAAGCTATCACAAGAGTTTTTTATTCTAGATTTTTTTCTCTTGCCAATAAATGACTTTAATAACTAACTAATAAATAACAATAGCATTTTTAACAGTGCAGCACAAAGCACGTGTTGTCAACACAACTGCTGTATACATTCTACTCACCGTACAATAGTACGATATATATCGGTTTATGGTACCGACTTTTATAATTTTAAATCTTTGTTTGTTTTTGTAGTAATTCATTATTAAATATTGTTACATAAGATAACATCTTGTATCTGGTATCATGCAACTTCCAAGAACCCACGAATTTGGTAATGTTATTTTAACTGAGTAAAGAGGACATAACCTCGTTAACTAAAATTATTGTAACAGACACCAGTGTTACCAGCCTTGAGGTATAAAGAGCTCAAGAATTGTTTTCAGTAATTATTGTTTTGTAAAGACATTATTAATTGATTGTTTTTTAAAAGAGTACATGGCATTTTACTATTGTTAATAAATCCCAATTTTATTTACCAGTGGAACAGAGTTTTTGATTTTTTTAAAATAGTTTAATTTTTATGATCAGTTCTATCTGAAGGTGGCGGTAGGACTTGAATGTTCAATACAATTCAAATTACAGTTAAACCATTATTTTACTTTATTGTGCATGTGCATTATTTAGGATATTCAAATAGAATATCCACATATTTGTGTATCAAGTGTATTTTGCAGCAGAAGAAGTCACCAACCAGAACATTGAGAACATCCACATATGGTAAGTGGGGAGGTTGACAGTGAAGTGCTAAATACTCTTTTAAACTAAAAGACTTGAACGCGAACACCCACAACGCTATTAATAATCACAATCACACTAATAATAATTCCATTTAACTTATACTCGACTAGAGTATATCTACATATATCTACACATATCAATCTACATCAACTCGACTGTATTAAATCTGTTTTATAACAATATAAACAGCATGGCTTTCTCTGACGCCAATCAACAAATATTTCGATTGATGGTTGTGAGTTGTTTGGATTACGTTAACAGGTTCAGATGCAGTTACAACATTAAAAATACACAACCTTACAATGTTTTTTCCTTATGTAGGATAATGTGTAGTGGTAATTGTTTTGTTTAAGTGTCATACAAGATGTTTATAAGTCGTACATAAATATGAGGTTAGTTCTATAGTTAACAAATTTTCAGTGATATAATTTTATGGATCAATCCTTGTAAGAGAATAAAAATGATTCAGTGGTATTCAACATACATTGGGAAATGTTCAAAGTGCGTTTATTTTTTGGAAGTTGAAATAATTTAACAGATACTTAACAGCATTGCAGTACGGAATTACTCGGGATGTAGAGAAGGAAAGATTATGGCATCAATCTTGTTCCTGTGTTCTTTATTCAGGCTTCGGCATCTTTTTCAAAGTAGTTTAGACTTATTTAGATATTTCATATTGAGTTAAACGTCTTCTCCCTCTGGAAATGGTATTCTGCATCCATCGGACTTCGGTACTATCAATTTCTACACTTTGTTTTACTTCTAAGATGTTTTAACTATTAAAATGTGTTGTACAGAAAATTCGCATCTGGCTTGCGATAGCATCACTTTCCAAGCAATTGTATTTAACGGTAATTACCTCGTTAAACGGTCGTTTCCATGGTTACGTATTTGCTCTCATTGGGTGAGCTGAACATCAGTACATTGTTATCAATTTTCGAATTTCTTTCAAATCTTCCCATATCTTCGGACCTTCTTCCTCCTCTTATCTTCCTTCGGGGTTATTATCTAAATGCACTGTCATTTATATTTTCTCACAAAGATTATTTTGGTACCCCACAATATTGGGTTTTATTAAGTTTTCTAAGTTCACAATTAATTTCATACTTATCAATTACCTTTCTTTGTTTATATAATTCCTTAATTTAATATTTGGTTTTTAATAATAACTACTATTCATCCTTGATGAATTATTCACCTTGGATTTGTCCATTACATGGTGATTTTTATGCAATCAGCAATTGTGTATGTTTGACCGTTAGGCCTGTTTCACATTTAAGTAGCCATTATTGGATTTTTGTGGCTTCATACACAATATATTTCATTTAGTCCCAAATTGTTATTTTGCATTTATAATTAGGTTTAATGTCTCTGGATGTGTTTTAATTTAGTCTTTGTTAGTAACAACTGTGTTATTCAATATTACTTGCTAATTATTTGCTATTTATTTCCAATATAAAATATAACATCTAGGTCTATGGTCTGTATAACTCTTACAGCCATATCCAATTTATAAACAACAGTTTATACAATTCATTATTTCTTATTTGTTGTTGTGGTGCTAGACAATCTCACCTCTATTGAACTTTTTCCATTGAACTCCCCTTATAACATGGGTATTTAATTAATGTTAATAGAAACTTATTTTCTAATGCTTTCTTCTCTCCCTTCCATATTAACACCATCTAATTACTTTTCCTTGTGAAACACACCTTTCAACTTTTACAATACATTTTTAAGTTATCACAATACTATTTACTAGTCATCACAGTGAATACCACTACTTAGTGTTCATTATTTACTGAATACATGTTCTATCCTAAATACTATTCATTGTAACTTGTTAAATGTTATTGTTCACTCTTAATACTAAAACATGAGTAATTTTACTAAGTCTTTACCTTAGCCTACTCTCCTCTTACTATTTTTACGATAGACAATATTTGTATTTATTTTTCACTAGCACTTTCTTAAATTATTTAGTGTTCATTATAATTTATTTAGTGTTTCTTTAGTATTATATCACTCTAGTATAAATCACTTTCACTAATTCAACTTCCATTTATTTCTCATCATTTTATTCTCTTTCTCTACACACTATCTATATAAAATTATTAATACTGTGTCTTTCTTAGTTAACAAATTACATATATCCCTAACTCTTTTGGTTAGTGTACTTTTATACATTGTTTCATATTACTGACGGTTCATAATTGTCATTTTATCAGTACTAACATTCATTAATAGTTTTGGTTCTTAACCGAATTTCATTGTCTTTATTATTTTGGGTTACATTATTTCTCCCTTCTCTATTTTTCATTACTTGTCTAGTTTTCTTGATGCATTTCATCTTGTTTTCTTCCTCATGGGTTTGTTCTCTCTTGGTTTTCATTCTTCTTCTCCTTCCTCCGTCTTGTTTTCTTTATTTTGGTTTCTTAACTGGCCAATCTCTGGGGTTGGGTCAATGTCGTTTGTCTGTCAGTCTATTATTTGAGTTTCTTTATTAATCACTTTCAGTTTATTACACCTCCTCCTTCCGTGTTAATTACATTTTATTCATTTTTTACTATCCACGTAATTTATTTATTCAAACATAATATCATTTAGCATTTTTTATACATACTTATTGTTATCAAAATTTATCTGAATTTGGTGATGTTATACTATTTAGAAAATTCAGCAAGGAGATGGAGTACATAACGAAGAATACCACTGATCACGAACGAGCACAGATGAGTCGTGCGAATGCAATGGGAACACCAAACGACAAAATGACATTGAGAGATATTGTAATGTAGTCGTGAGTACGGCTACCGTTTTACTCTGTAAAATGTAAATAATGTACAATTTGTGTGTCATGGGTGTAACGTGTCTTCTCTATCCGTAGTTCAAGTGCATGCAACTTCCGCAGATTTCGTCCGTTGCGAACGTACGAATAACCAGGTCTCGATGTTCTTACCTGTTGTTCACTAGGGGTGTGAAAATCCCGGTGGCGCCAAATTGTTTTATTAAAACAATTAAAATAAAATTCAAAGGTGTATGACCAGCGCAGCTCAGGCGGTTCGAATAATTCAAATATTTCCGCCAGCCTAGGCCAACTGTAGCGATCAGTAGTTCGTTGCGTGGGCTGTGTAAATCGTTAGTCGTCAACACTACTTGTCTGCTAAAATGTACATAAAATATTGTGCACCTTCTAATGAAATTATAACACCGTGGTTACACTCAATACTTATATATTTTTTATTGATGATTAGTTATTCATTTAACACAAATTATGCTACTACAAATGCTCCGGTTGTTTATATGAGACAACTACAGGGTTTGACAAATCGATATTTGAACTGATAAACAGACTTTTAGTAATGGCGTCTGTTGGAAATTATACACAAAATATTAGAGTTCGTTTTGTCATAGGTTTTTGAGATTACGTTAAAAGGATTACAAATGTTTAAAAACAATAAAAATACACACCCTTACATCAGTTAAACTTAAATAACATATTGTGTAGGTATAATTTGTTTAGTGTAGTGTAGTAAAAGTGTTTACAAGTTATGGATAATTAACAACAGGTTATCTTTGTCAGTTTATAAATTTTCAGTGACTTAGTATTCTTTTTAATCTTTGAAAGTAATTATTTTCAGTTTAGTGAGATTTCAACCTTTAGTGAGAAATAATTAACGTGAGTTTATTTATAAATTTGGGTAGTTTAATAGGTACTTATCACTTCCGTAGACAGGACGAGTTCATACGATTTGGTATTAATGGGTTATACTGTAATCCTCTTTAATTTGCATTGGTTCGGGACATCAGGCACCTTTTCCAGTTTAATCGGTAGGAATTTATTTTCTTTTTTCATTAATTTGGCCTCGACCTCAGTAATATGGTTCCATTCATCGTTTTACTTCTTGGTATTCACTTGGTAGTAACTTCTTCTGAGGTTTTCTATGTTTTAAATGACAATTTTGGTCATTCGAAAACTAGCGTCTATTCAACGAAAGCGTCATATATCCAATAAAGAAATCTAACGGTAATTAGACACTAAACGACTGTTGTCATAGTAACCAAATAATCCTGATTGGTTAATTCTGAAGTAGTCTATTGTTATCAAATTTTGAATTTTTATTCAAAATAACTGCATATCTTCTTTTTGATTACATTCTTCCGTCCTCTTCCCTACATATTAAATATTATCACCACTGTTATTATTTCCTTTCAAAGATTAATTTGGTATCCCATAATGTATGTTTTTATGAAATATCAATGTTTGTACAAATCTGTTAATATTTGGTATTTACATTTCTCTTTTAAACTAAGTTCTTATTCTAATATTTTTTCTTTAAAATGATTTATAAATTATTCTCAGCTATTTACTTGCCTTGAATTTCTTAATCTCCTGGTTGTTTTTATACAGTTTGCAATTATTTATCATTGACAGTTATACATTTCCTAGGCCTTAGTAGCCATTGATTATTTCTATTTAAATTATTCTAATTATATTTCATCTCATTACAAAGTTTTTGTTCTGTTGTTATAAATGATTTGTTTAGTGGTTGTTATGTCTTGAGTTTGTTTTTGTTCTGATCATATGTCAGGATTATTTTTTATGTCTTAATACTTAAAATACAACACTTAGGCCTATGGACTGTAAGTTCCCTCCAGCCATATCCTCTTCATAATCGAAACAAACAATTCTTTACAAGTTATTAGTAACTGTTGTTTTTAACATTAATTTCCTTCTTTGCTACTACTCTGAGTAATAAACATCATTACTTCTTGTAAATTTATTTAACTTAATTTCCCTCATAACATAGGGTATTTACCAATTATATTTTTAATTACTTAAGTCTTTACTACTACTTTTCTACATCCCATGTTAACACAAACAGTTTATTTTACCTGGGCTTTCTCCCCTGAATAATATTGTATTCTTTATCTATTTCTAATCTAAACACTATCTCTAATTACCCTTAATTATATAATCTTTTACAATTCCACTCTTAAATCTTTCATTAGTCCATCACTGATTCATTGAGTGTTTATTTATCTATCACTATCTTTTTAATTACACTATTGCTTACAATATCCTTTTTCACACATCACTGTCACTGTTATCACTTTTTATTTTACACTTATTGGTGGGTAAACCCTATTATTATTTCTCTGTGTTACTTAATTATTTTCATTATATTTCTCACTATCTCACTATCATTACAAAGTTTATTTGTATCTAACGAGTTCATAAAATGTCTTTCTAGATTTCTCACTTACATATACTACTAATTCGTGGGTTAGTGTATTTTTATTTAATGGGTTTTTATTGATTATGGGTCATATTTGTCACATAGATAATATTAACATTTCTTTTTTATATTGATTAATCACCGGTTTCATTTCCTTTTTTGATATTGGATGGTATCATCACCCCCTTCCCTCTTCTACATTATTTGTCTGTGTTTCATCACCTTGGTTCATTTTATTTTCTTTGCAGTTGGTTTGTTCCATCATTTAAATTCATTTTTCTTCTCCTTCACTTCCATCTTGTCTCGCTTTATTTTGGTTAATATCTGGCCAATCTCTGGGGTTGGGTCAATGTCACTTGTCTGTCAGTCTAGTTTGTATTTC
Source organism: Magicicada septendecula (assembly GCA_034769895.1). Taxonomy (NCBI): domain Eukaryota; kingdom Metazoa; phylum Arthropoda; class Insecta; order Hemiptera; family Cicadidae; genus Magicicada; species Magicicada septendecula. Next base: position 373,992,383 of record CM068370.1, read on the forward strand.
TTATTTAATAATCACCTTTGGTTTACTATTCTTCCTCCTTCACTCTTAATTATATTTACTACTTTCGTTCTCGTTATTATTTATTTATCAAAATATATTATTTCTTAGCATTTTTTACATACTTATTGATATCAAATATGATCAGGGTTTGGCAATGTTATAATATTTACGATGAAATGTGGGAGTTAGATGACAGGGGTAATAAAGAAGAGACTATAGGGACAGCCCACGAAAAAGACGATAACAATGTGGAAAGAATGACTGAAGAAGATTGGGAAAGATGGGACAATAATGAAGCACAAATGAAAAATGAAAAAACGGGAGTATACGCACAAGTGACTGAGCAATATAATCAGGAGGAATATGAACAATGGAGACAATTAATAAGACGGCCATGAAACCCAATACAAACGGAAAACGCAGAATTAAGGGAATGGATAAGGGTTATGTTTGAACTATCCAGAGAAGATATGTGTAATTGGAGGAAGGAACATAATCGAATAGAAGAATTTAAAGGAATGCCAAATCATATAAACTTAGAACAATCAAATATGCAACAAGAAATAGAAATAGTCAAAGTGAAGCAACAGAAGAAAATGCCAGAACAACCAAAGAAAGTGACCCATCAGGACATAATGGATTTTCTGGTTGAACTTTTCAGAAGTTTAAGGGAAACAATGAACAGAGGTTTCGAGAATATGAATAAAACACTAGACAGCCCTTCCGAAGGTCTTAAAGTAAGTCCAAATACAGAAGAGAGCAGGAAGGAAATAGAAATTAGAGAATACCAAGGTGTAATATTCTCTGAAAATAAAAATAACCACAACAAAGAGGATATTCAAACCGTGGAAAATAAGACCAAGAAAATAAGGAAAATATGTAGAAAGAAAATAATAAATATAAAAGAAGTATTGGAGATGAGGAAGGGTGGATTAATTAATGTATTTAACCTCCCAATTAATGAACAGATGGAGTTAATTAAGTTTAGATCTCAGTTAAATATGTCGACGATTGAAGTGCATCAGAAGATATCAGTCATATCTTCAAGACAGAATATATCATTAAAAAATTTGGTAAATAATCCAGAGGAAAAAGGGAATGGAATTATATTAAAAATGAGTGAATATGTTATGTCAGAGGAGGTACAATACCTGTTAGTTAAAAAGGAACGAACAATGACGGAAGACCGGTACTTAAATGAAGGTTTCATAGCAGCAAAGTGGGAGAGCCGAATGATAAGGAGATTATCAAGGAGAGAATTAATTCTGAACACCCCAGTAATCCGAGGAAAGGGAGTACCTGAGTTAATGGATCATGGTTAAACTAAATAATAACCAACTAGAAAAAGGGGACTGATTTTCTGATACCGACCAAGCAACCCATTGGAAATAAAACCCCAAAATTCAAAAAGTATGTAAGTACAACTTACTAAATATTTTGAAACAATTTGATAAAATAAAAAGACAAACCACCAAGAAAATATAAGAACAGATTATTAAATAATAATTATAAATAACTGATTTAAAATGGAATAATAGGAAAAATAATATTTTTATGGTAACAAACAGAAGAATAAATAAATAAATAAAAACAACTGATGGTAGTGTGCTCAAATAAGAAGAATAACGAATAATTTAATGACTACAATGAAACTAAAGAATGATGATAATTAATACAACTATAATTTAGAAATTCTCGGAATTGAAAATGATACAGGAAGAAATGATACGGAGAAAATATGTCACAAGAAGGAAAGTCAAAAGGATTGTAAAATAATGCCTATCAATAATGTTATATGCTATTAGTTAATGAAAAAGAAGAAGGAATCAAGAAGAAAAAGAAATATATAATTAAATGCAAACAGCTACAACGTGAAGAATCCCAAAAGTGTTTAGTATTAGTCGCTAATCGACTACTTGTAAGTTTGTTATTATAATGAATTGACTGTAGAAATGTTCCAGCAATCATTTTCCTGAGCAGGGATGATGTTCCCCTGATCTCAGAAGGTGTAAGGATGGACAGCGGAGTAATGGACCCAAAGTGACCACCCGAACTGTACCACCGCACAGGATAGTGAAAAAATGTTAGGGAAATTGAATATTTAAGGGATGATAAAATAGCTGAAAAGAGTGATATTAGATTCCAGAAGTATGAATGAAGAAAACAGAAGGAAGATAGCAGACAGAAGCTTAATTGAGAAAGCAAATTTATAGAAGCAAATAGAAATATGAGTGTCAAAACAAGTTTTTTATGATTAGTGTGACCAGCCCTTATCAAGTAATATGTGAAAGACCACTACCCAGAGAAATTAAATCATTAATGAATTTGCCTCCAAGAGAGAGAGAGTTGAATATAAAATCAAACCTATTACCATTAACCGAATAACAGGTGAATAACCAATCAGAAATAAAGAGATATTATGAAGAATGATGAAAGAATCCGAAGAGTGAAGAGTTCAACGATTATTTTTTAAAAACCAGTAAACAAAAATAAATCTGTTTTAGTGGGGGAGCTTTATGTAACGTTACATAACCCATGCCCAAATATGATAACAATCACCATCGTTAAAACCAGTAATCACCCCATTCTAAAAGTCAGAAATGGGTATTATGTACCAAGCTATAAAAAAACTTTGTACTACAAAACACTGTAAACAATATAATAAAAGTGCAGTGTATCAAGTGAAATATAGTGTACTTGGTGAGAGTGTAAACTTTTAAAAAGAGCATCTCACAGATTGGTACTGGAGATGAAAAACTATTAATATTGTAGCAGTGGACTATATTGCTGCTGACAAGTTTTGTATTTTTTGTATTTTGTGTAATTTTGTATTGTGTAGGCCACAAAGGTCCTGTACCTAGGAATAATCTTTGTGTTTAATATAATGATTTTGTTTAAATATAAGATAACCCAGGGTTAAATATAAAATAATAATAATATAAAATAATACTATGTTAGCAAGATGGCATAGGAAAAATAGTTTAGAGTAAGGATACATTAAGTACATAATAAATCATATATAAATCAAATTAAAAGGGATTATTTTATAAAATACCGATGTACAAGTTTAAGGAAAAATATAAGGAAAAACCTTAAATAAATTAAATTCGATTATAAATAAAATCTAAAAAGGATTTTTTTATAAAAAGAAGAAATAAATTTATAATAATTAATAATAGCCTATATACTAAAAAGTATATAGATTCACCAATAAAAAACCATAAAATATTTCTTGGTTACTACGAGTAACCAACTAACAAGATTGAATTTAATTGTTAAAACGATTTGAAAGTGAACGTTTTGGAAAAGTGTAATGTCTATGAAAATTTAATAAATTAACAGATACCATTTGGAATAAGTAGTGCAAAATTAATAAAATTAACAAGTGATGTCCACTACATATTAGAACTCCTTCGAATAGAACCATTCACGCCCGTAATTTCATGAAACTTTGAAAAAATCAACCTCCGAGATCCAGGCCTAGTCCACAGAACGTCGACATTTTGGTGAGATTGTTACCAAGTAAAATTTAACTAAATTACATCTCAACTATAACATTATAACACTAGAAACAGCACCATATCTTTAAAAGAGGTGAAAATAAACTTTATTATTTTGTTAAACCAAAAAACAGCAAATGTGGACTGGTGAACATTCCGGCCGCCATTAAATAATTTTCGTGTTTTCATTGAAGAAACGTAATCTGCGATCTAGCAGACTACCCAGTAACTACATAATATAAACACTACAAATTATTAAAAAAAAAATAATTTATGTAAAGCTTGGTACTAAAATACTCATTTCTGACCTTCTCATAGTACAAAGAACTCTACAATGACCCTGGGAAATTTATAAATTGTTTCTTTATTGTTATTGAAATAAAAATAAAAATATTTGTTATACCTTATATGTTTAAAAATAAGATCGAACTAATGCCGTGTTGTCAGTAAAAATCGATTATCCCTTTCTGTTTTGGGAGAAGATAAAAAAAATGTTAAATAAATCCAATGAATACTTTGTTGTTTAAATAAAAATGTGTATTATTTTTCAGTAGATGGTAGTTGGTTACAGATTGTCAGGAGACTGAGAAGAGAACGGACAACCAGAAAATATTACATACCATTTGGAGTTAAAGTAACCTCAAATGTGTTTGTAAAAGTCACAATCAGCTGGTCTCATGAGCGGAGAAATTTGAATGAACTAATCGTATACTAAGAGAGTAATTCTCTTTGCACTCTCTCTCCTAACTACTGTAAAACAACGGTATTGATTTCACCCAAATAAAATCTAAGGGAAATATTTGCATAATCACACACACTCGATTTTTGGAAACATTGAACATAAAATATAACAAATTCTGTGACTATTAAAGCGAGATTTTCGAAGAGCATAAATAGACGTAAAATTACTACTACTCAGGGAAATAAACAGCGAGAAGTTACAAGATGACATACAAACGTGGTGTTTAAGTAGGAAAGTATATCGGCAAGACGTTTGAATGACTCAGAGGGAACCGCGAGACGTTACAATATTTAGAATATACCTTTGTTACTACAGAAGATAAGATTTATTTTATGATAAATGTACTGTAACAATTGAACGTTTACGCAAACAATAATGAATATTTATGGCGAAGTAAATGAGATTTTTTTAAACACGCTTGTGATTTATGAATAAAATTATGAAAACTCGTTACAATTCAATCAATGACTACTCTTATTACCATTACACCCAAACCCCATTAATTGGTACACTTTACCAGTAATGTTATATACATTTTGGCACAACACAAATTAATTATATTTGCTTTGCTATTTGTCATGTTATAATATATATGCTAACATACAAGATAAAACTGAGCAATACAGTAATAAGAGAAGGAAATATCTGAATAGAATGAACATTACTCGACATCCCAATATAAAAGAATAGCTTTTATACTGTGGCGTCAATAAACTTGGTTTATTTTGTAGGCTATTAGTTTCAAAACAATACAAGTCATAATGAGATTAGTGGTGTATTGTCTAAAAACATATTAAATATTGAAGTTTTTGATATTAAATACATAAAACAAATAAACAGAACATATTAAACAAAAAGTTAAGGTAAGCAATGGAATTTTAAAAAAAGAACATAGAGAATAGTGAAAAATTAATTTACATTAATACAGATTACAAAAAAAGATACATTTTATCATGTATTTACAAATTACAAGGTGTTTTATACCTATGGTGTTTACAAATTTCTCTCAAGTTTTTGGAATTCTACATTACAATCCATAAAAGCTTTGTTAGGAAATGCAATCTTCATTTTTTTTTTTTAATTCAAAATTACTGCACAACAAAAATTAAATTAATTTCCATATAATTATTTTAACCCCCTACATATATACTTAATGTACAGTATTAATAATTTAACAATGAGGTATTAAACAATTTATTATGTAAGCACTATGACAAGAATATATAAAAGTACAGTGATCCTATACTAACGTAGAGAGCAGAAATATGATCGGACACTGCAACGACCAGAAATAAACACAAGTCATTGAAATTAGTGAAGTTGCTTTATGGTGAAAATTAGGCAAAACACAAACAAACAGAGTTACAAAACGCTTGAGATATATCTCTTAAATACAAAGCAACGGGGAGAATATAGGTACGGTTGCTATCTGGTAAAATGAATCTTTATGACAATCAGGTTTAAAAACTATGACAATCCCAGACATGAAACCTAGCCTATATATCTAAAACAACAACAAAAATCTGATACATCTAATGTGTCACTGGCATGTCATTTACAATAAAATTGCTACATTATTGAAAGAAATTATATAAACATGAATTTTTTGTTTGGAAACAAATTCAGTTTATGAAATTCACTACCGTAACATTTATATATAAAATACAGCGTATACATTTATTATAAAATGGTATCATTTTCTTATCACACACGATGTGTTGATTAAATAGGAAGGAAGCTGTTATAGATAGCATAATTATAAAAATTATTAAAAACCAATTGGATTAACTGGAAGTTTACAACTTCTTTTCTTTCTTTAATTCTATTATTATTATTAAGTTTGTTGGCCTTTTTCTGAATTAAACTGAAAATTTAAACGCCAAAATCACAAACTATTAAAGGCCACAAACACTGGACAACTTTGCGTACTTCATGTAACCTAACCTTGCTAACATGTTCATTAAAATCAGCGTTAGCCTGTTTTTTTTTTAAGATTAATAAGATCCCAGTCTTGAACAAACAATTACCCTCCTTCGGATATTCCTTTTTCGCATGAAAAAGTGGATATGTCCGGAAAAACCTGGATGCATACCAACCCTAATTTTGGATAAAGAAAGGATGGTAAAGATACCAAAGAAAAGCCTAAACCGCGTGGCAAAGATGATTTTGATCATATTAAGATTTAAGAATAACTATGTACGCGATAGGCTACATGTACAGTTTCAACTAAATATATTTTCATTATTTTGACACAACGTATACAATGATACACGACAAATAGAATGACAAATCATACGATTTACAGTCGGTAAAAAAACTCGGGAAGTTTGTTTACAAATTTCTTTAACTTGTGGATAGCAACTGACCTTGTGGATAGCAACTGACAGTTACTGTCATGAAAACAGCACTTTAAATGACTTACATATACGAGATTTGCGTAATTAAGTCACACCTTCAATTAGCAAGTCCATAAGAACTTTGTGAGACCCTCCATAATATGGTTCTATTAATAATACTTTACAGTTTTCAAAGTCCATGTTGACAATTTCATCTATTATTCACGTTTCATATTTAAAATATCACAAGTTCTAATTTACTTTCAGTCTTTGAACAATAACACCACACGACATAACCAACTTAACAAATTCTACAACAACCCCCACCACTCATCAAGTTGAGTTGAAATTTCATCAAAATTATTTGCAGCTGGTGTTGTGCTAAAACCATACTATTTTGCGGACAAGGAAACGCCACAATTCATTAAATGAACAAAAAAATTACAGATTATACACTCCTAGGTGAGGTAATTTTTGTTATTAAGATTGATGATGGGAAGATGTAATTCATAAAGCGGAGGCAACGTTACAATAAGTTGATCATTCGGTTCGTGTTTTTCACAAAGTTGGTGTTGAATGTGGTAGTGTAGGGTGAATATGTATTTTTCGTTATTTTATTACATTTAATTTTATAAATTATAAATATATTTTCTAAACGTATCACCCATTCTATTTAACAAAGGTATTTATGGTGTTTAGTTCTTAAATATTTATATTTCTATAAATAAAGGTCATAAGACCTACCCCAAGCAGAGTAAAAGTTATATTTATATGTCGATGACGATGTTTTTGTGTGTTAAAACTTGTTTACTGAAACACATTGTGATTCTGTTGTTCTGGCAGTGTTAGTTATAAATATGCTGTACGGTAAATCCTAAATTTTACGTCACAGACAATATAACCTAAAAGTTGGTAAAGTAACAGTGATTTGCATAAATATTAAAATTGAACTGCGCGCAAGTTGAGACCACATTGCATCGAAAGTAGGAGATGTATGTAGTTTTTACGGAGTTATGTAAAATAAGAAGATTAAATAATACTAAATGATATATTTTCAAATTATATTTAAATACTTAGCAGAGGAGAGTTTTTTTTGACACATGCAAATATACATGGGAAGAAGTGAATATTTTAATTGTACTTTGTAAATGTTTGTAAATTGGTGTCTATCTTGTGACATAAAGAATTATACATATTTTTTTTAATAAAAACAATTATTGAGAGTATCCGCACACTTACATTCTTTGTTCATGTATGCAAATTTAAAAAACGGAATTCAGCATGTAGGCCTAAATAGTTTCTTGTAAATTCAAATAATGGCATTTAAAAATATGTTTTCAGGTCAAAATGTCTTTGAAACCAAGAATTGTCGATTTCAATGCAACTTGGAATACACTGCAGGATACTGTAAAAGGTGTAATTACTTTGGGCAATGTACCTCGTTCAATATGGAATGACAGATTTAGGTATGTCAAAAACTCATAACATTATTGTACTTGTGTCTGTGTTTGAACTATGATTTTTTCATAAGATACCAGTGTTAATGTCATGTAACTTTTTGACATCACATACAATTAACTAAACTTTGTTCAGATTAATGCTAGAGGCAAAATAAACAAACCTACTCTGCATCAATCTGCCACACACACACACACACACACACACACACACACACACACACACACACACACACACACACACACACACACACACACACACACACACACACACACACACACACACTACAGCAGTTGATATGGCAAGCTGTTAAGTGAGCCATTCTTGTCTTTGTGAGATATCTGTTTTGTATCGTAAATTACATACAATTTTTCCTAAATTGCACAATCTTTTTTAAATTAAAATATTATTTAACAATACGAAGTAATAATAGCTACAAAAGTGCAGGCTACAAAAGAATATTTTGATATTTAATTCAGACGGTAATTCAAAGGAATTATATTCGTGAAGGAAAGTGTGCGTTGGAGTACAGCAGCCAATCAAAATTCTTGTCAAGTTAAATCTACATCTGGGTCTGCTTGCTTTGGTGTCTGTCAGTCTGTACAATGTAAATATTTATCAGTAAACAGAGTTAAATTAATGTCAGAGTTTCAGGTCATATGGAAAAATTAAACTTTTATACATGACATTATGTGAAGATCATAAGTGTATATATTTTCACTCCAGGAAATTATTTTGAGTAATCTGAAAAATATGTTGTTCCACCTTTGTCACTTAATTCTTCAGTGACAAAACGACACACACACACACACACACACATTCAAGAATGAAGTATCTCTATGGTGACTTAGTTTGTACGAGGGTCATTCAATAACTAAACAAACAAACAGCTGTGGAGCAAAAACTTTTTATTCAATCAATACAATTTTCTTTTACTTTTCAACGAAATCTCCAGCAGCATCTATGCACTTGTCTCATCTCGTTTCTAGCTTTTTTATTCCCTCAGCAAAGAATTCTTTACCTTGATGTCGAAGCCAGTTTTGGACTTTTTCCTTCACTTCTTCATTGCTGTTGAACTTGACACCACGCAAAGTCTCCTTGAGTGGGCCAAACAAGAAAAAGTCAGATGGGGCAAGGACAGGGCTATAAGGGGGATGAGGCAGGATCTCCCAACCTACTTTTTTTATTGTTTCGAGCGTCAGTTTTGCCGTGTGTGGGTGGGCATTATCGTGAAGAAGAATCACACCTTTCCTCTGCCATCCCGGACATTTCTTCTTCAATGCAAGCTTAACTTTGTTCACAATCATGTCAGAATAGTACTGACTATTGATGGTACGCTGGTCTTGTAGGTAATCACAGAAAAGTGGGCCTTGGGAGCTCCAAAAGATGGTTAACATCACCTTACCAGCCGATGGCTGGGTTTTGAATTTCTTTTTGGCGGGTGAACTGGGATGCTTCCACTCCATGGTTTGTCGCTTTGACTCAGGTTCAAAATAGTGAATCCAAGTTAGTGGTATAGTGGTTCCAAATCCCAAAATCTTATAACAGAACACTGTTCTTCGAAAGTACTGTCCTCAAGAGAACACGCCATCGTAAATAAAACTGTATTGGTTATGTTTATGCAATATATTATTGAACAGCTGATCAAAACTCACAACAACGTTGCCAGGTAACACTCCTGAAAGTTTCAATCAGCTGCTACAATTAATTTCTTTTCTACAACTGTTTGTCTGTTTACTCATCGAATGACCCTCGTATAATGACATACATATAGTAGATGTGTTCATATGTGTGTGTGTGTGTGTGTGTGTGTGTGTGTTTAAAATTCTTTAATTGGACAGTGATGTAGAATGATTTAGCATTGCAAGAACTTTATTTTAGCTACCCTGATAATAACATATCATCATGATTTGCCTCAGTTGGTTAGTAGGTGCTTTTAGTTAATAGTATTAATTGTTTTAAAGAACAAGTTTAAGAGAGCCAATCAGTGTACTGTTAAATGTAAGAAGTAGTAAAAAAAATTATATAATGGGAACAGAATGATTTAATATTTCTCAAAAGAGTAAAATTGAGTTAACAAGAAAAAAGACCTTGGCACAAATGATAAGTCTTTTTTAACTTCAGATTCTTCCTGAAATTTCAGATTGTTGAACTTGGCTATGAATGGCTCTGAGTAGTAGACCATAGGAAAGGAAAACAGTGAACGATTAGAAGCTTTTGAGTTGTGATGCTAGAAGAAAACACAACAGAATTTTATATTTAAGGGCAGCATGAGTAATGTTGAAGTGATAATGAGGTTACATGGGGAGAAGCCTTATCAGAAAGTAGTATCAATGGTCAGGGCATTTAAATAATTAGACATAATAGTAACATAATAACATTGTTAGAGGAAATACTGGTGAGAGTTAACTAAAGGAAGATCAAGAAATATATTTTTGGAGCATGGTATTTTGTTTAAACGCACGGTAATCAACAGAGTGACCCCATTTACTTGTAGCCAAGGTTTTGAGTGTAGTTGTAAGTCATTTCAGTTGTCTGTTACAAGTTCTATTGCCTGTACTAGTACAGTCTTATTAATAACACATTTAAGAAATATCCAGTCAGATGTTTTGTTCTTTTACAGAACGTCTATAGTGTTACAGTGCATTTTGTTGTTGTATTGTTGTCTTTCACCAAGGAGGTGTTGGAATTGTGCTTAATTGTCATGTAAGCATGTCTGCACATCATCATCAGCCATGGCTCTACAACCCTTTGTGGGTCTTGGCCTACTCCAAGAGTCGACACCATTCTTCCTTATTGTGTGCTGTGGCTTTCCAGTTTCTTATGTTCAGCTTTGTGAGGGAGGTTCTCCTCTATCTGATCTTTGAATCTATTTTGGGGTCTTCCCTTTGCTCTACTACCCATTGGTTTCTGGTAGAAGATATGTTTCGTAGGCTGTCCTTCCTCCATTCTCTCTATGTGCCCAACCCACGTTAGCCTGTATATTTTGATTATCCTGACACTATCTGGCTCTTTGTAAAAATGGTATAGTTCATAATTATAGCACCTGTGCCACACTCCATTTTCTTGTACTCCTCTAAATATTGTTCTTAGAATCCATCATTCAAAGCAACCTACAAGTCTCGCTATTTTTTGTCATCATCCAGGTTTCTGAAGCATATATCAGCACTGGCCTGATAAGTGTTTTGTAAATTTTGCATTTAGTAGAATATCTGCACATGCTGTTGTATATTCCTAAATGTATATTTTCTGTAGCGTATCCAGTGGGATTTTATTAGTGTGTTTGGTAATTGATGTTTCCAGCTTTTCAAGTTGCAGGGACACATTTGCTTTCAGTAAATCTCAGAGATAAAAAAATCAGGGCAGGGCTGAAATCAAGGACTTGTGCAGGCCATGTTTTATATGAACGACAACAATTTTTTTTTTTTTGTAGTAAGTGTCTGACACATGAGATCTGTATACCTAAGACCATCTTGCTGCAACCAGACTTTGGCTGTTTCACACTTATTAAGCAGAATGGCTTAAAACTGCAAGTGTGATAACACTAGGCATTAATAGTGTGTGTGACAGTTAGCTAGTTCTTAAAATTTAGTTTTAAAATATTTCATTATCACGCATTTATTGGTAGTTTTTAACAAACGTGTTTTACATATGCTTGCTGCCTAAACAGATTACAATGTAAAGTTTTCTGGCTACAAATGGATGAAAAATAAAAAAAAGGTTGAAGGGTAGGAGCATCAGTTTTTCTGTCAACCAACTTTCACTTCTTTTGAATTGTTTGAGCAGGAGTAGTTCACCTGAGCCCCATTTAATGTACATGTTACACAAGTAGTGTACAGTTAGGCAATGTAAAATAGAATTAGTAGTACATTGTTGACATTTTACATCACACAAACTATAATTTGTGTTTTAGTATGTAAAAAAAAAAAACTTACTTTAGGAAAGTGTAATCTGCGTTAAGTAAAACATCTGAAATTACTACTATAAGTTGAACTTCGATGTTTAGGTTTCTCAAAAGTGTGTGTGTGTGTGTGTGTGGGGGGGGGGGTTAAGTATAAGGGTAAACAATATTTCATTCAACTTCGCTTAAATCTCACAATTAGGTTTACATGATGCTACATGCACTTTGTGACTTTTTGCAGAAACATTTCTCTTAGAGCTTTTCTCAGGTTATAGAAGTGGATTTAAATTGCATTTAATTACACACTTCCTGAATTTGCCAAACATACTAAATTCAGTATTTTCTACATCATTAAATCAATTTCGGCATCAAAAATTAGATACTTGAATACATCTATATCAGATATGAGAGTAAAAGATGTCTTGCTTTTATGTCAGAGTGGTGAATTGTTTAATTTTAATTGCAACCAAAAGCATGTTGAACTATTTCAACATAGGGAATGTTGAACTTTAAGTCCCAGTAATTTACTGTTGTTAAGAGTGACTGACATTCTGTCAAGTGACAGAACATTAAAAAAGAAATTTGTCATCATTGACACAATATAAACAACAACCTATATATAACAGTGACTTCAACAGGTGTTTTGTCTATTTACATAACTTAAATAAAGAGTAGTTTGTAAGTGGTTATCAGAGTTCCATAATTATACCAGTTTTAATAGTTAGCGAGAGAAAGACAAATCACTTGCTACTTCATAATTGTCTTGTTGTTGTGGGCAAATATGCATCCATATCAAAAAGTTCTTGAACCAAAATATAATCCTTTATCTACAACTTTCTCACTGTACGCGTAAGTTTGTATTTGGTCAGAATAAAAAATGTCCTTGTTTACTACTTTTTTCAAGTCATATGTATAATTTTCTCTTCAGACTTGTGAAAATTTCAGATAATATGAAACTCAGGAAATTTTTTATTGTCCTTGATGTGATACATATAGTTTATCCTTGTGGTATAGCAGTAAACAAAACAAGAGAGAATTGAAAAAATGCACATTTTTGTAGCAGATATAGGATAATGTTTTTAAAATACAGGACCAGCGTTATCCCATTTACTCGGTGGACTCAACTAACACTTGGAGTGGCAGTAGTGATGCAGTTTTCATATACATACAACTCCTAGCTCTCTCTGTCGACAGTTATTACAAGCAATTAAATTCTGTAAGGTGTAGGCAGTAAGCACACAGTGACCAAACAGGCACTCAGTATATGTTAATTTTTGTGAAAGCATAGGATTTTTGTCAGTTAACTTACATATAATTTAGAGTAAAACACTTTGTAGTAGCAGAAAGAAAACGTGTGTTTATAACGGCTGGACTGGACATACGATGCATGATGGGGGGGGGGGGGGGGCTAGTGTAGAGTAGGGATCATTGCAGTAATGTATTAATGTGACATATGTAAACTGTCCATACATTAATGTAATAAACAAGTTCACACATTTATTGAAGCCGTTTTTATTGAAACTGTCACATGTGAGAAGGTATCAGAAAGAATAAAAAGAATAAGGAATGAGAAAAAGTCATTATTGAAAATGGACAAGTCCTACCGATTAAATTTGTTATGCACAGAAAGAGAATCACAGTGAAAATGGATTTGGGGGATTTGATAAACAAGTTTGCTCACTCAAAATTAAGAAAAAAATCAAGCTTTAAGGGGAAGGGACATATTTAAACACAAAGACTTTTTTTTAGTTAGAGGTGTCCTAAACCAGTATTTGAAAATAGCAGTTACAGAAGTAACCATTCCAAATACCTGTTACCGCTGGAACGGTTACCAATAACAGTGACTGCAGGAACGGTTACAAAGCACACATTTCTGATATCTGTTACCACATAACTGCTACATTACAAATACTGGTTACTTGTATTGCTTGCTTTTAAACCAGTATTTTATTCGTCCTCTCTGTTTTCAAATACTTACTAGCATACTGCTAGAGGTTAGTTGGGGCAATTTTTTACAATTTACAAAGTATGCCTTTTTTTTTTTTTGAACAGTTTATAAAGTACGTCATAATGTATCAATTGGTATTGAATATTGCCTTGCTGCATTATAAACAGGATAAAATATATTTGGTACAAAATAATTTAATAATTGTAATAATACAAATTATTATATACAACAAATAATATACTTATAATATTTATTTTTTATACTATTATAATTTATTATAAAATAATAAAGTAATTTATATGTTTTGATACAAATGATTAAATATAATTTCAATCAGAATGATCACAGTTGCACACCACTATATAAAAATTATCCCGATTAGCGCTTTCAAGCCTCACAGCCCATCGTCAGATCGGAATAGGCAGAAATTATTTTAAAACAAACCCTTCACCCCTCTCCCCCACCCTGCTCACACACAACAAGCTAATATAAATGGCCTTCGGGATAATTTTTATATAGTGGTGTGCAACTGTGATCATTCTGATTGTGATTTCAACCACTAACACAAATTTCTTCATTAAATATAATTTGTTAAATTATACTGATTCACAATTTTTGGTAATTAATAAATTATTGCAGACTAGTTCTTGTTCAATAATTCAGTACAGAATAGTGTTAGTGTATGTCAGTTAATAAAAAGTAATGACTTAATATTTTTATCTCTTACAAACTAACTTTATTTTGATAATGTCATTTCATTTCCTAGGTATACTAATTGATAAAAAACTTTTTTCATCCATCCAGTAGCCTACCTTTTAGAACAGAAAAAACTCATTTTCAAATAAAATCAGACTAATAATATTTAAATTTACATAGGCCCACTTTTTTTTTATAAATATGAAGAATATAGATACAAATCAAGTATCCTGTCGCCGTACTGTCATATTAAGCTACAAATCGAAGTAAAAGCTATCCATTTATGTCAATAAGACAGGTTATGTCTTAACTTTCAGTAAATTTGTGAAATGTAAAATTTATTACTTTTATTTTTTTTACAGCTTTGTTTATGGCCAAAATAATTTTAAAATTTCAGGAATGATGGAGAATAACGATTATTAGATTACAAGAGATTAAAAATGATAATCCTGTAAACTTTTGGACAACTAAATTTTCAAGTCACGCAGTATTTACGAGTGAAAACCCCACATATGCTTGTATTTCGCTATCTACCTCACTGTTATTTGACTTCTAAATGAAGTATAGTATAATTTATGAGAAGTGTGCAGTGAAGTTATAATCATCAAATAGTGCGAAAGATATACGGCCCAATTATGGAAGCAGGAGAGTGGGGATGCCTTTGAAATGCTGAAATTGATTAAATATTGCAACGGGAAGATATAGTGTGCTTCATAAAGGCAAGGCGGATAAGCTGGCTGGGACATACGGAGAGAATGCCACAAGAGAGACTGCCCAAGCAAGTGATAAATGGAAACATAGAAGGAACAAGAAGAAGGGTTAGACCCAGAAGGCGATGGATACATGAGGTGGAGGAAGACTTAAGAAGAATGGGTGTACAAAACTGGAGGAACGTTGCAGCAGAGAGAGAAAACTGGAGGCAAGTGGTGGGGGAAGCCAAGAGTCATCCCGGCCTGTAGAGCCCTGGAAGAAGAAGTTATAATCATCTCTGAAATCACAAAATGTGATAGCCTGTCAGCCACTCTATAGGTTATAACACGATATTGTAATTTGTTATTTGTTATTATCGTCTGTATAATATATCTGCATAACACAGGAGAATAAATGTAACATTAGTGGGATTTTTTGTAGCCTGTTAATAAACTTTTCATACAGTTCTTTATATATGATTCATATCTGACTTTGTAGCTTTGTCTCACTAGGTAGGTATTTTCTGACTACCTCCCTCCGCTTTGTACTTTCAAGGTAATCTGCACATGCGCAGAAGCAAGTGTTCAGTATCAGTAACTGCTACTTTGTACCTGTTTACTTGTTAGTTGGGTATGGGGGGTCCCGTGAGTAATTGGAACAGATATTTCGACTTTTCAGTAACCGTTATAGTTGTTCCCTAAAAGTAACCATTACAAAATACCAGTTACATGAGTATCGGCCCACCTTTACATATTGTTATATGTTAATAAAACAAAAGGATTTTTAAAAGCTCAAACTTCCAGAATACAGTTTTCGTCTGTGACACTGAAAGAACATTATCATGAGAGAGCTGTTCTAAAAGTAGCTTTTGTTTGGGCATTAAAAAATCACCAATATGGTTTTTCTTTTTATTTTTATACTAACGTTTAGCTACTTTTCAACATAATTTCTAGCTATATTTATGCACATCTTATGTCAGTGATTAGTTCTCGAATCCCCTTGTCAAAAAATTCCTCCACTTCTGACTTAAGCCATGTATTGACACTATCTTTCAGTTCCCGATCGTTTTCAAAAGCTGTGATGCTAGCCATTTTTTTCATGTTAGGAAAAAGATGGTCACTGTGAGGCAAATCAGGGCTGACTAGAGGATGATCAAGCAACTCCCATTTGAAGCTACCCAAAACTTGTTGTAGTGCATTTGGCAGTGTGCAGATGAGTGTTGTCATGCAGAAAGACACCTGAACTCAACATACTACAATGTTTGTTCTAGATGGTTCTTGGCTGCTTTCTCAGAGTTTCACAGTAGACTGTAGAGTGTTATAGTGTCTAATTCTATAAGTCAACCTGGAGTATACGCAAAAGACATTTCCCATATAATGTTTGATAGTATTTCACAGGTTTTTGTGGTTAACTGGTATAGCCCCACTCCAGTAGACTGATTTTTGGGCCCCATGTTATATAAGAAACCTATGTCTCATATCCTGTGACATGTGACTAAGAAACTTATTACCTTCAGTGTCGTAATGGAGAAGGAAGTGAGTGCAAATCCTATTCTCTTTGTTTTGTGGATCTCAGAGAGAAGTTTAGTGATACGTTCCTCAGCCTAGCACAGGAGTTCAACAAGCAAGCGCAAAATTTGTGGTAGCCTAGCCTGTCAGTCGCCACTTTGTACAAAGCTATTCATGATAAAGAGAAGAAGTTCGGTAATCGTGAATTGCCAATTTTCTGAATTTTTCATTCACCATTTGCATCAGTTCACTGGTAGCTGTAGATGGTCGCCTACTTGGTACCTCATCAGGGATATTGGTTTATCCATTGTCTAACAGCATTATCACACAATGTTTTTACCATAAACTGCACACATTTTGTAAAAACTGCAGCTTATAATAAGTTTTTGACCCATAGAAAATGAATAACAGTATGAACTTGACAGTCGGCAGGTTTTTTAATAAAAACAGCCTTCTTAAATGTCACTATTGCAGTAAAAAATGTCCAAGTTATCTTTGCACTAGCACGGACAGGTGCATACTGACCCAGTGTACACGATGGTGTAAGGTATGCATTACTATCCCCACTCTTTCACCCACCAATGAAAATGGCAGTAACTTTGGAAATATCTTGTGTATAACATGCATAATGTTGTTTCATTAAGTTTAAACAAGGTATTAGAAGTGTTTCCTTAGCAGTTACCAGTTAGCCAGGCGTACCCACCACCGTGGATCCTTGTGGTAAATAGTGGAATGGCTCTCTTTTGAAAGTTACAAGGAAGATACCACTTAAGGAGGCAGTGTGTTATAATTAGGGCTAGGATTTTTATGTAATATCAACATGCAAAATATGTACATATTTATGTAATAATATTAGGTGAAATATGTAATATTACATAAAAAATTTTTAAATATGTAAGATTAATTTAATTTAATTTTTATATAAATGATATATTAAACATTATATTACTTGAAGATTCCTCATTTTATTAATTATATTTTTGCAAAATAAAGTGTGGTACAATAATTAATGAATTAAGCATGTCCATATTATAGCAAACTTAAATAAATTCCATTATTATGTATGAAAAAATGCGAAAATTTAATAGAAGTTTCACAATTATTATAATTTTCATAGTCACTGTTTAAACTATCTGTCCACTAAATATTACTTTGCAGACCTCAATCTACTTACTTCACTCCGAATTGCAATGAACTATCAGATACATCTCCAAGTTTTCCATTGTCATGGAATGCCGCCGGTCAGAGAGGATGTTTTTGTATACAGAAAATGACCTCTCCACGTCACAGGAAGTTGCTGGTGCAAATTTAAGTAGATTAAATTTTTCAGGAGAGATATCGTCTGGAGGATTCTCTTCTTCGCCGCTGAGGATCTTGCACACTGCAGTCATTGTCGAGAAGCCAGGGTTTCTCTCCATAACAGACTCAAATTTCTTCATTACTTCTATTCCAACAGTCCCTTCAACAGCACTTAACTTGGATTTCACATCTTCCACAATGTCCAATGATTTCATCAAAGGCATGCCACGAGTTTCTAATTTTAAAATACTGTCAGCAATGAATCCAAAATTGCTTTGGATATAAGCTAATTGGCACTGTACTTCAGAATCACTGAAGGCACTTTGGGCGTCTCTCACTGAAACTGCTGATTTACCTGGAAACAAATCTATCACATACTTCACATCTTTAAAATGTTCACTATAAAAGCAGGCAGCTTCGATCCATGTACCCCACCTAGTCAGGACAGGTTCAGGGGGCAATTTCACATTTGGCAATTGTTCTCTGTAGTGCAACACACGTTGGGGGGCTTTAACGAATACTTTCTTGGTGTTTGAAATAATGCTGTTCACTTGTGGATATTTACTTCGCACTTCTTCGGCGACACGTTGCAGTCCATGGGCGAGACAGGTGAAATGGATCATATTTTGATAGAACACACGTAAAACAGTTCCCGCCTTTATCATGTACGCTGCAGCATCAGAATAAAGAACAAGAACTTTATCTTCTTGAATGCCTTCAGGCCA
Source organism: Magicicada septendecula (assembly GCA_034769895.1). Lineage (NCBI taxonomy): Eukaryota > Metazoa > Arthropoda > Insecta > Hemiptera > Cicadidae > Magicicada > Magicicada septendecula. The sequence goes on from CM068370.1 coordinate 374,011,186, forward strand.
CAACACTTTAAGTCCATCATTCACAAAACGAGCAACTGTTGCATGATTTGTGTGTTCCAACACTTTCGAAGAAATCATAAAAGGTGTAGGGGATTCTTCTCCATCCAGCTTACCAATCACAAGGTTGGCAACATAGCGCCCTTTCACATCCATAGTTTCATCGACAGTGATCCATATATAGTTACTGCCTATATGACGTCGCACGTATGCCAGCGCTTCCTCATAACACAAATGCAGGTAGTTTTTTCGGAGCGTAGAATCGTTAGGTATCTGCCTCCCGCAATACTTCTCTAAAAATGCGCGATATTTAGGCACCTGGAGTTTGTACCACGGGATATTTGCGGCAACCATAGCAGTACACATGTCATAGAAGAATTCATTCCTTGCACTTGAAGACTGTTGCATTTGAGATAGAAGGACTTGCTTTTTAGATGTTTGTAGTGCTTTATTCCTAGTATGCAGGGCACTGCGTACATGTTGTTCAAGTTGTGATTTCATTGAACATGTAATCTTCTTATTACAAGCCTGGCAGAAAACCACAGCTCCATCAGTAGTGAACGAATCATCTATTGTAACCCACGACTTTAACTTCGATGATAATTTTGACGCTACAGGAGGCATCACAGGTGGAATTCAATTAAACACTGTGGTTGCCAAAGCGATACTAAACGTACGAACTCAAGAATAGTGGTGGGTACAAAAATGCTCAACTGTTTGAAAAAAACAGTTCGCCGAGAAAAACGAACGAACTATTCTTTCTCACGCACACAAACAGTTTACTCTTTACTCTGCCCCTTTCACTTAGCCTCTCCATTTACTAGTACCCACCCCACCACGCACTCTGTTTGTAAGCAAAACGGACTGTTTTCCTAGAAACGGAGTTATTTGTCCAAAACAACTGTTGCTTATAGTTTCTGAAAATGGAGTGAATAAGCAAAACACAATCGGCAATGAACTGTTCTTTTCTCCACTAATATCTTTCTTGGAATTCTTCCCTGATCCTTTCTCAGCAGCTTATAAATAGCTTGGAAAATCCGTTTCAGGTACCTGAGTTTCTAGTGAACAAATATTGTCATACGGACTGTTTTAAATTACCGTATATTTCACTTGCGAAAAAATACTTTTTTTACAGTAAGAGACAGAATATTAGGGGAGCGGGATGGTGTAGCGGCTTCGCTGCTCGCCTCTCACGCCAGCGACCATGGTTTGAATCCCAGTGTGTCGGTGCGAGATTTTCAGTTGAAAAATCCCGCGGTGTCAGGAAGGGCATCCGACCTTAAATCCCCGGCCACAACTCGTACACGCCTTAGTGCGTGCAAACAGCGACCCTGCACAAGCGGGATAAGCTGAGGAAGTTGATGAAGAGACAGAATATGTAATTTTACATAAAAAAAAGTAAAAATATGTAAAAAAAATGTCATTATGATCAAATATGTAAAATATGTAACAACAAAATGTCATTATATGATAGCTAAGGTTCTAATTCATGGACATTTATCATTTTTAGTTATGTATAAGCAAAGGGAAAGAATATGTATTTACATACAAATCCTAGCTCTAGTTATAATTTGCTCAGGGTATCATGAACATCAAATATGGATCTGCAAGTAGATCATTGTTATCCCCCTTAATAAGTTATAGGCCCTCTCCAATGAAATCCAAAAAGATAACATAATTAGTCAGTGGTGCAGCAAAGAGGATTTTGGGGTTAACACCCCCATCGCAGAGGTATGAAGACCAAGGAAATGTCAAAAATTGAAAAAAATTTGCATATAAAAAAATGTAATCTTATAAATCTAACTAAATAATTAAGCTAGTTAGTTATGAGCGTACAGTATTGGTTCGTGTAAATATTGCTAGTTGCCTGGTGGTTGAAGAAAGGTTAAAATGTGTATCCTAATTTTTTAGGTTATGTGTTAGGAAGTCAGTGTATCTAACATGGAATACAGATTTTATAGTGTAGTAATTTATTTCACAGTCACTTAGAAAATGTCTGTATTAAACAGTTTTTTGAATACAGATGTGCTTATTATGTACACATTTTTTCATCTGTATTTAATCATTTTTCATTCTTTGTAATGTAGTGGTGTATTACCATTTTGAAAATAAATCAGGAATCAAAATGTTGAACTGTGTGTGTTATTCTGTACATATTGTGTAAACCTAAGACCTAATACGGCATTTGGATCGCCATTTAGAAACGCTACAATTAACCCAAGTGTATTGTAACTTCAACACAATTTGCCCAAAATGTAGCTTGCTTTTAAAATATTTGCTTTTGAAGACCTGTAATGGCCATTTTTGAAAATTTTGTATTAGTTGTGCAACAAAACAAATAGACCGATTTATTTCCACTTACTGCAAACAACAGGCATACTAGGTCGAAGCTTTAAAAATTTTGTACCAAACATTTGAAGCTATCAGGATCTGCAGAAAATGGGAGAAATGTGACAGTTTTCTGGAATATTTTATTTTATTTATATTGTAATTTAAGATGTTATCTGTTAAATTTTATTTATCTATTAACGTAATCCTTGTGTTTCACACTTAACCTTCTTGATTATCAACAAAATAAGTATTAAGTAACAAGTTATTTTACTTTGAATTCTTGTATTTTTATTCACGAAGATTTTAGTCCCTCTCCTGCAGAAGAAAATTCTGGTGTAGTGTATTTAATCTATTATAAATCTTTACGTATCTGATTTACTGTAAATGGTTACAGTGAGACCACAGTGTACAGTGGTTTACAGTGTAAATTGTAAGAATCATGGGCCAATACAACTTAAAAATGTATGCCAACCTTAGAAAGTTAAACATTTCAAAAGAAGTTCATTTCTGCTGCCTTCAGTGTTTGTAAATCCACTCAGATGGAATACACATTGCAAGTCACAAAACTGTGTGGAAGCAGTCATCACTATCATAAATCTGATAATCATCTCCATCTCAGCCTTTTTTCTGATTTTCTTTTGTTGATTCTTTGATATTTGTTTATGTTTTATTGATAATAACCATTATTTGTTTCATCATAAATTGGGGTCACAAACGTGACACCTTTCATAGTGTTACATTGTCTTCTGTCTGATCTTCAGTTTTATAAGTGAATTTTCGTATAATATTCTAAATTCAGTAAGTGCAACTTACTGTATTATATTCCAGCAGCCCACTAATATTTAGACACCTCCATCCCCAGTGGCACATCATTCCTCCATGCTTAAAAAAAGGCTTAGTGATTCAGTACCATTCTGAGCAACTATTACCCTGCTCTAGCAGTAGAAGTCATCTATGGTGATACGCACAGGGTGCAGTAGACAGTACAAATAATATATCTGTTTTACTACATGGGATCAATATAGATAGTTATGTTAATAGAATAACATTACTATTTCTTTTATGAATTTGGTAACTGCTATAATTTTTATTGTTCGACTAAGCTTTTTGTCATCACTGACATCTTCAGGTCTTAAACAACGACAAGAAGACAAGTTGTTTAAGACCTGAAGATGTCAGTGATGACGAAAAGCTTAGTCGAACAATAAAAATTATAGCAGTTAGCAAATTCATAAAAGAAATAGTAAGGATGGCTGCTAATTTAAACAATACGAAGAAAAATAACATTAATCCAAAGTATTTTTCTTCCTACCATTCCTTGTCTATCTTATAAGGAGGACATTATCATGTAACACAAGATGGAGAAGCTGGTACAGATATCATTCACATTCGTACCCTTATCTGTTATCCATAAAGAAGCTTTGTGAAACTGAAGAAAATTATATACATAAAAGTACTTGCATATATTGTAGGATACACACAGGTATATATAGCCAACCAACACACATGTACTTCACCAGACACAAAATCCGGAAGGCTGAGGATGGGTACAAAATAGTACCCGAAACATGTTCCTAATAAGGAAAGAAATATCTTGAGGTAAATTCATTACAAAAATGAAATATAATATATATATATATATATATATATATATATATATATTTTGTAACGTCTCGCGGGTAGCTCTATGAGTCTTATTACCTTTTGCGATCGTCACTATAATTATTTCTTTATTTTATTTGCCTCACGTTGTTAGCGTCATCTTGTAACGTAAGGCGGTTATACGGAAAGTATCGTTTATTTGTTAAGCTTTCCTAATTAAGCACCACGTTGGTACGTCATCTTGTAAAGTAATATCTTTACTGTTACTTATTGATTATATTTGAGAATGTTCAAAAGTCCCACGGTTGGGTTCGCCAATCTTGTAACGTCTCGCGAGTTTAGCTTAATAGTATCGTTTGATCTTATCGTCACTATCGCTCTTCGAAAACTCACTTAAATGAGAGTCACCGAATTCGTTATAATTTATGTTTAAATTTTCCAGAAAAAAGAAATCGATAGTGTGTGATTATGCTGATTTTTTCCTTAGTTTTGATTTGGGTGAATTCAATGAAGTTGTTGGACCGTATTTAGGAGAGAGAGTGCAAAAAGAATTATCCTCTTGTCATACAATTAATTAATTTCAATTTCTCCGCACATGAGACCAGCTGATTTTGATGTTTACAAAAACATTGGAGGTTAAATTAACACCAATGGTATGTAATATTTTCTGGTTGTCCGTTCTCTTGTCTGTCTCCTGACAATCTGTAAACAACTACCCTCTACTGAAATTAATACACATTTTTTATTCAAATAACAAAGTATTCATTGTATTTATTTAATAAATACAATGTCTTTTATCTTCTCCCAAAACAGAAAGGTATAATCGATTCTCACTATCAACACAACATTAGTTCGATCTTATTTTGTGAACATAGAATGTATAACAAATATTTTTATCTTTTATCAAATATAATACAATAAAGAAATAATTTATTAATTTCCCAGGGTTATTTTTGTAAGTTCTTTGTACTATGAGACTGTCAGAAATGAATAATTTAATACCAAGCTTTACATTAATTAATAGATTATAATTTTTAGTATGTAGTTCTGAGTTTATCCGCCAGAGTACAGGTTATGTTTCTACACTACAACCACAAAATTATTTAATGGTGGCTAACAATTCATAGGAATCCGTTATGCAGATTTTTTGGTTAACAAAAAATAATAAAGTCTGTTTCACCTCTTTTCCTGAAGTGTTTACTTATATGGTGCTGTTTCTAGTGTTAGAAGTTATAGTTGAGTTGTAATTTAGTTAAATTTACTTGGATACGATCTCACCAAAATCTCGAAGTGCTGGAGCCTAGGCCTGGAGCTGGTAGTTTTATTTTTCAAAGTTTCATCAAATTAAAAGCGTGACTGGTTATACTTGAAGGAGTTCTAATATAAGGTGGACATCACTCATCAATTTTATTAAATTTTGCACTAGTTATTCCAAAAGTATTCATTAATTTTCTCAAATTTTAATAGGCATTCCTTTTTTCAAAACCGTTCACTTCCAAATCGTTTTAACAATTCAATTCAATCTTGTTAGTTGGTTACTCGTAGTAACCAAGCATTTTTTATCGTTTTTTATTGGTGAATCTATATACTTTTTTGTATATAGACTATTATTAATTATTATAAATTTATTTCTTCTTTTTAGAAAAATAATCCTTTTTAAATTTTGTTTATAATCCAATTTAATTTATCTAAGGTTTTTCTTTCTATTTTTTCTTAAGCTTGTACATTGGTCTTTTATATTTTAATTCCCCTCAATTGGATTTATTTATTATTTACTATTTACTTAAAGTATCCTTACTCTAAACTATTTTCCTATGCCATCTTGCTCATATAGTATTATTTTATATTATTATTATTTTATATCTAACCCTGGGTTATCTTATATTTAAACACAATTATTATATTAAACACAAAAATTATACCTAGGTACAAGACCTTTGTGGCCTACACAATAAAAATTACACAAAATACAAACAAATACAAAATTTGTCAGCAGCAATATAGTCCACTGCTACAATTGATTGTTTTGTCATCTACAGTATAAATCTGTGAGATGCTCTTTTTAAAGATTACACTCTCACTATGTACACTATCTCTCACTTTGTACACTATATTTCACGTTGTTATTGTTTACAAAATTTTTTGGTACAAAGTTTCTGATAACTAGGTATATAATACCCATTTCTGACTTTTAGAGTGGGGTGATTATGTTATCATATTTGGGCATGGGTTATGTAACGTTACAATATATATATCTATATATTGTAATGTAGCTTATTTTTCCGGTGTTATTAATATATCGTGTACTTACTTTTGGAGTATTTAATAGTGTAGCGAGCCGTTTTATACTTTTTCTTAATACTTACTAAGTAGACCGTATTCTTGTTGCTCAGTTCAAATTTTCTGCCTCGCCGTCTGATTGGTTCCCGCCATCTGGCCGAGTTGAATTTGTCAACTACAGTGTTTTTATTGTTTATGTCCCAAATTCTTATGTTACCTTTTTTTAAATTAATCAAACATACAACGATTGTTCAGTACGAAGATTTATTCAACACTCTTTCTTATATTATCAGGTCAATTACAATTGAGAAATGAAACATACATTTAATATCGCTCCGGCGTTTACAAGTTGCGCAGTTGGCAATCCACTCAGTCTAGTTGTAGAGACGCTTAATAATGGCGTATGTTGTTTCTTCTGTTTATTATACTTTATCTCAGGGAAAAGTTCTTTGGACTACAGAATGTTGGATTACAGACTGATAAATGCACATAAATTTATAATATTCCTTATTAATAACTAAAATACAATAAGTGATATTTAAAAAAATGAAAAGTAAGTTATTGAAAATGAGAAGTAGTGCCCACTTGGTTAAGTTTTGTTAGCATGTTACTTTTTTAAAATAGTATAATAAAATCAAGCTTCAGTGATCGATATGGTTTATCGAAGGTGATTATTTAATCAAGTTCAGTTCGAAAAGTTAATTTAGTGATTTGTGAAGTGAAAATAAAATTTCTCATTTACTGGGTAATTTAAAGTTTAATTTTGGGGTGAAGTATTTAATTTATACTCATCAATTCCTTAATGCAGCTTCTCTTGCGATCCTCTTCTTCTTCTGGAAGACATCTGCTGTTCCTTTCTTCTTTGGATTTGCTGAGATCCCTGTTCAAATGATTGAAATTCAATGTCCAGCTTCCATCAGTTCTTGTAGATGATATGTTTCCCCAGGCTGATTAGGTATCTTCAGTTCTTCCTCCAGAATTGGTCGTCTATTAATTTAGTTTACTTCTTTCCAGTTTTGGCCATAATATTTGTTATATAAATGTTTTTAATTAATGGTCATCTCATCAATGGTTAATTCAAACATTCTTCTTGTACTTCTTCATTCAAATTTAGAAAAACCTAATGATTTTAGAATTAATTTGTCTTCAAGGGCTCCATACGTCCACCCTCTATGTTAGTCAATAATGAAGTAATTAGATTTCAACGGTCATAATGTGTAACAAACTCTAGTTGTCATGGTTACTCTTCAAGTTTTACTAGTTCTCAGTGGTCAACATCTTATAACATTGTTATATTCTAACGTTTTATTTCTGTTCAAATTTATAAAAATCCTTTAAATTATAATTACTTTCTTATGCTAGTAGTAATATGGATTATACTAACACCATTGTTTTGCTTTTTTACTAAAGATTATTTTGATATCCCTCATGGTTACTTTTGATTAGTTAATAACATTTTTCTTATTTTCTTATTGATATTTCTTTTGTAATTATGTTTAACCCTCCGGTGGGCGCGCCCGCGGCAGAAAGCCACAAATTTTAGTTTCTGAACTGTCCCCTAGGTACTGGTAGTGTTTATTGTCTGTTCTGCCTAGTATGCAATTTTCATGATAGATGGCAGTATTTCCAACATGCGGATAAATCATGTGCATAACGCTTCAGTAGCTGTTGTGCTTTGAAAAGTGAGTGACGTGTCTGCGGCTATTTTGCCGCCTGCGCGCCCAGTCATGTAAGTGTTAATTTTTTTTAGTTTTGTAATGTTTTTTTTAATTTTTCATGCATATTTTGACCATTACCATAGAATCAAACGTCTTCTTAGAGCTTGGTTAGGTTTTGTTTTGAATCTTTTGGTTTTCGCCTATTCTATATACCGGTGCCTGTTTTGCCTATGTTTGTTATATTCTATAACAATTTAAATTTATTAAATACAAAATTACATAAATTACATTTCCACCTACCTCCACGATCTCTTCTATCAGGGTCCAGGATCCAATCACAAGTACGTTAGATACAAGCATGTGTTAAGGTTATCGAAATAACTGATTCGACACATTGTTATGAAGAGAAATTACTATTTTTTAATTAATCAGAATCATTTTAAAATTTTGTTCAAAACTTTGCTCAGTGTTTTACAAATTAAGTTACATGTTTCTTTGTTCTGTTGGCATCTTCTACATACTAACTTACTCTAATATCTTACCTTACTGATCACTATATAAAACAGATATACAGACAGAGCCCAGCCTGCAATTTTTCACTCTCACACATACATGAAATTAATTTTTAACAACCCCAAAACATTTTTAATACCCCATAACCTTTTATAATAAAGCCCCAGCCCTTAATGAAAAACCGCCGGCAACGTGGTTCTCGCGCGCACTCATCTTCTTGTAATTTCTTGTTTTTTACTGTCCGAAAGTTATACAATCACATTCTTTACTTTTTTACTCGACCGCGGTCACATAAAATTTTTCTCTCATTCCACTTTTTACTGTTAAAATATAAAGTTTTGTTACGAGCCTAACTTGGCTGGTTCCGGCGCCGGAGCGATCAGTTAACAAACTGGGGGAGAAAACGTAGCAGGTGTTGCTAACGTGATCTCATACTTGTAAGGAAATCACTGCCTTGGGCTTCATCGCAGGAGTTTCGTCCCATGCCATGCATGTAGTTGTCGGAGTGACGACAGCATACAATCTCCGTGAGGCACTGGCCGACGTCACAAAAGAGGCCGGACTTAGACTTTATTTCCTCCAGCTTAAACGCACATTGCTGAATCAAATTCGCCCAAGCCATTTTGCTTTAAACCAACTCGGCGTCCCAACAGAGCGCGTACTTGTATTGCGCGTGAGTGCGTGGTCACACTTATGCAAAGTTCTGAGAAATTCAGGGTGGTGCAAATTCCTTGCAGAGTTACACAAGCAACTGCGTCTTACTGCTTTGTTCTCAACACTGTTCTACTTGCCACGTGGTCTGTCATAATGGAATTAACGTTTTTCGGAAAATAAAACTTTCACGATATTTTCTATAAAATCCCACAAAATGAAATAAATAAAATACAAATGCCCCATACCCGCAATAAATGAAATTACCCAATTTAGACACGTTACAATACCCCCTCAATGAGAATTCTGCTGTCCAAAACAGAAGAAATCTCATTGATAAACCCCGAAGAGGACCGGTGAGGAACTGGTGCCAATAAACCCCTGGTTCTTACTCTTCGTGGGTACACGACCCCCCTGGCTTGGCAACTATGGACGCATCTGAACGAGATCACTGGACTTCTCCGTAAGAGATCCCAACACTGAAAAATCGAACAGACAAGTACCACAGCACACCTCACCTTCTAACATGCTACCCCCAAAAATCCTCAATCCCTGGCTTAGATTACTCCAGATCCAGATATTGACATCACATATCATAAAATTGAAAAATTTTCAAAAGTTATTTAACTTGCAACCCATTGGTTGTTTTCAGTTAAAATTGATTCATAAATTTTATATAACTTCTACATTATTCTCTTTCTTGTTTTCTGTTTTTATTTAAAATAAGTTAATTTAAACATTTCTTATAATTAATAACATCCTTAACCTAACATGTAATCACTTATAGTCTAACAGTACAATTCATTACAAAATAAATCAATCAAATAAACATGGTTAGCACACAAATAATAAAATAATCAATACTTAAAATATTCATTAGCTGGCAGGCGCAAAATCAAGATTTTTTTTTTTTTCAAAAAAATATTTTCCAAAAATTTTAAAATTCAAAGAAAAATTTAAGTTCATTAAAAGGTTTCCTTTTCATATAGAAATTATTTAAAAATTGGTTTAAATTGATAAAAACAACAGTTGAACTGACTTCCATACTAAACAAGCTTAGTCGGTATATGACCTCACTGTCAGCTGATCGAAACTAGGTCAAGTCCAAAACCCTTGACCTACATATGTTATGTATAATTTCTATCTGAAAATACATTCAACATCTGTAACATCCTAACTTGAAACACAAAACATAATAAAACAAAACATTTAAAATAACAAAATATTATTATAAATAATAAGCAAATTGACATTTAAATTATTCAAAATAAACAATTCTTAATTTTACATCTCCAAATTTTGTCAAAGTTTTGTCACTGGTTTCAAAATGAAAATTTTATATCTTTATTATAAATCTCTCTCTTTACTTGACAATCTTATTCTCCATTACTGTGGGTGATTTAAATATTTATCTCATTTAATTTACCACTTGCTCTGTATACATATATAATCTTTCTCCCCTTGACTCTAACAACTAACAACTGTAACTTACATGACACCCATCTCTATCAAAATATCTATCAAGACACTCTCTAACCCCAACTTACCATGAAACTCAATTCGCCACCTTCTCTCAATATATAAAAAAAAATACCCTCTAACCCTTTGTATTTAGGATACGTGTTTCCCCCCCCCCCAAAAACTCATTTCCCATTATCTGGCCCCTGGATTCTACCTAAGGCGGCCCCTTCTCACTAAAATCGATCCCATCCCGTCCCAACTTATCATTATGTTGCGGACTCCTACATTACACTACCCCCTACTACAAAATTGCCATCCCCAAAAAATCTCAATCTCATTACCTCACTTCAACTTCAACGAAATAACAACATCTTTAATTATAAACATCAATATATCACTCAAAACTCTACATAAGTTTTCCATTACTACTGTGTCAACATCAATACTTCTCAAAATTCTATAACATACATTAAATCATAACAACATCACATTATTTTCATCTCTACTATTTCAACTTTCACTTGGACTTCAATTTGGACAGATCTACTTGTCCCACAAAATATTTATCACCCAAAACTATCTCTTGTTAACTTGCATAAATTATTACTTTGCTTCTCACTTTATCAAATTATTTTTATCATTACTTTAAAACATCTGTAATACATTACAACATTACATTGAACATTGATTACTTGGAACATTTATAAACCATTTTACCAGTGACATGTTATTGCTGATCAGCTGATCTCTTTAACACAATGAAAACAAATCTCAAAATTGAACAAATTATATATATTTATCAATACTTACTTCTGACCTCTTTGTTTCCCCTTTTTCTGATTCTGATAATTTATGTTAACCGCCTGCCAGACGGCTTAATTATTTACTTAGGTTCAAAATACACACATAATGAAAATACATATTTTTATCAATACCTATATCTAACGTACAACAATAAAATAATACATTTAAAATTATGGAATGAACACCTTATATTTCAATATAAGCTGTCAACATGAAATAATATAAGCTGTCTGAGCAGCTAGTTATTTAAACAGAGCACAAGCATTTTATTGGATCAAAATTTTAGTTAGCAATCTTGTATGTTATAAAATGAAATTCGTGACTCACCTGAGTCACCTCCCATCCACACACAAAAATTTCCAAATTTATTATTAAGAATTATTATATCTCATCTTTTAATTATTATTAAAATTTTTTAATTATTTTATTTAATACAATTATTTCAAATAAACATTTTCATTACTGAATTAACCTCTCAGTTACACCTGTAACAATTTTTATTATACTCGATTCATACTGTAAAAGTTCTATACTTACATTCCATTTAACATGGTATACACATAACATCTACCCCCTACACCCCAGTACTTTCACCTCACCTCTGAAACATTTAACACAAATATCAGTTTACATCAAACAATTTAGCCATCTATTACCATATTCCAAATCTCGTAAAATAAGTTGAATTCATTTAAAGAATTTAATTAATTAGCATTTACATAATCACTCAAAATATTTAAAACATATCAAACTGGTTTGATTAAATTAATTACTGAAAATACAAATTATATAGTTATGGAAACAATTACAATTAGTCAATTACTGTTTTTACAATTAATTCTGTTTATTTATTTAAATTGCAAAATATTATTTTTATTATTATTATCACTTACCTATATACATACATTGTTTAGCTGACCTTCTACAATACACACACATAAATAAATGCACTACAATTATTTACAAACTTTAGTTCTTAACTGTTCAGTTTTGCCGCACTTCATTGTCCAACTCTGCCATGTCAGAACCATAAAACATAATGTTTATCACTGTCTTTTATTGTTTGATAGTTTAGCCTCCATCGTCATGGATTAATCTTGGTGTTATGTAGCATCGTTCAATTTCATTAATACACCAGTTATTGTTTTGTGTATTATAACCATACAAACTAACTTCATGCATCTTACTAAAATACTCATTAAACCAGTCGACGTTAGGTATTTTTGTTAAGTCTCCGTCATTAAATTCATTCACTATCGGGTTAATTACTTTTGTCAAATCATTATAGCCATTATTATTCAAATATACTTTTAAACTTTCTTTCCATTCGTCATACTTTCTATTCAAATTATACAATTCTGTTACTTTCTCCACATACAATTCTCTGTTTAACTCTCTCTCATCACCACACCACATCACACTCTCACAATTATTCCGGACAGAGGGTACAAAATTACACAACAAAAATAAACACCTCAATTCATCTATCAATACGGGACTCTTGCCCTTCAACAACAACACTTGTGAACACATTAAGTCATCATAAACATCATAAATAATAAGGGGAAAATTTACCCTCTGTCCCCCCTCTACCACAACATTATTTTTCCACACTCTCTCTACTTCATCAATACACATTAACATTTCATTATCACTACATTCCACCAACTCATCAGTACTTTCATTCTTTATTTTTACCGTATCGGTCTCCGATACTAATTCTTCAAATACATTACTATACTCAATATTATTATTCTCCTTATTTTCAACATTTTTGTTATCATTTATTAACTCTTTCTCTGGTATCATATTTTTACATTTGTCACTACAATTTTCATTTGTTTTATTTTTCTCTGTTCTCATCACATGTACTCCCATTCGCTCAACACTGTGTTCTAATTTATTCAGACTAGTTATTATTGTTTCATGGGTATTTTTACAACGTCTATTAATTTCGTTAATTTGGTTTTCTAACTCATCAAAACTGTTCTTTTGAACCTCGAATTTCTCATCAAGTCTAGCATTTATTTCATTATATTTAATATTTGAATCACTCTTTATTTCGTTAAATTTTAACTCTAACATCGCCTGCATGCTACATAAATATTTCATCATATTATTGTTATCAGAGTTTTTATTCTGAATTGGCGTTGAATAAATTCCTTCATCCATAATTCTTGATTCTGTTTCACTTATTTCTGTTTCATTCTGACTCGCACTTGGAGTCGAATGTGTCTCAAAATTACTCATGTTTGAGTCGTCAAAATTTTCGACACTATTTTCATTTACTTTATTCTCGTTATCTGACATTTTTTATAATTGATATTCAAAATATTAATAATCTAATTACTTAATTTTTTGTAATGTACTCTCTATATTACTTTCGGTATAGCTTTGCGTACATAACGCATTTTTATTTTATTACGCTAACCTAACACATGTCTGCATCTTTGTAGATGTGGAATTTAATTAAATATATTAAAATTCGTCCCTGTTCGGGCGCCAATTGTTATATTCTATAACAATTTAAATTTATTAAATACAAAATTACATAATTTCCACCTACCTCCACTATCTCTTCTATCAGGGTCCAGGATCCAATCACAAGTACGTTAGATACAAGCATGTGTTAAGGTTATCGAAATAACTGATTCGACACATTGTTATGAAGAGAAATTACTATTTTTTAATTAATCAGAATCATTTTAAAATTTTGTTCAAAACTTTGCTCAGTGTTTTACAAATTAAGTTACATGTTTCTTTGTTCTGTTGGCATCTTCTACATACTAACTTACTCTAATATCTTACCTTACTGATCACTATATAAAACAGATATACAGACAGAGCCCAGCCTGCAATTTTTCACTCTCACACATACATGAAATTAATTTTTAACAACCCCAAAACATTTTTAATACCCCATAACCTTTTATAATAAAGCCCCAGCCCTTAATGAAAAACCGCCGGCAACGTGGTTCTCGCACGCACTCATCTTCTTGTAATTTCTTGTTTTTTACTGTCCGAAAGTTATACAATCACATTCTTTACTTTTTTACTCGACCGCGGTCACATAAAATTTTTCTCTCATTCCACTTTTTACTGTTAAAATATAAAGTTTTGTAACGAGCCTAACTTGGCTTGTTCCGGCGCCGGAGCGATCAGTTAACAAACTGGGGGAGAAACGTAGCAGGTGTTGCTAACGTGATCTCATACTTGTAAGGAAATCACTGCCTTGGGCTTCATCGCAGGAGTTTCGTCCCATGCCATGCATGTAGTTGTCGGAGTGACGACAGCATACGATCTCCGTGAGGCACTGGCCGACGTCACAAAAGAGGCCGGACTTAGACTTTATTTCCTCCAGCTTAAACGCACATTGCTGAATCAAATTCGCCCAAGCCATTTTGCTTTAAACCAACTCGGCGTCCCAACAGAGCGCGTACTTGTATTGCGCGTGAGTGCGTGGTCACACTTATGCAAAGTTCTGAGAAATTCAGGGTGGTGCAAATTCCTTGCCGAGTTACACAACAGCAACTGCGTCTTACTGCTTTGTTCTCAACACTGTTCTACTTGCCACGTGGTCTGTCATAATGGAATTAACGTTTTTCGGAAAATAAAACTTTCACGATATTTTCTATAAAATCCCACAAAATGAAATAAATAAAATACAAATGCCCCATACCCGCAATAAATGAAATTACCCAATTTAGACACGTTACATGTTATCTGAGTTTGTGTTTACGTTCAGGTCTCGTCGATTTGTGCGCCCTGAAGACTTTGAGAAAGTACTCATGGAATTATCAGAATTGTCGGAAGGAGAAAATGAAGAGGATGAGTCAGATGACCCAGATATGGAGGATGAAATGATACAAGCTGACAACCACTGCAGTGACTCAGAGCAATCAGCGGATGAAGCGGATGCCGATCAACTAACTGTGCCAGAAGTCGCTGAAGATGATTACCATTTTTACATCGGGAAAGATGGAGATACGCTTTGGGTGAGTAACCCTCTATCTTCAACTAAACAGAAGGCCAAAAATATTATGAAAATAATGCCAGGTCCAAAAATGAATGCTACAACTGTGCAGAAAGAAGTAGACACGTTTCACCTGTTCATTACTGATGCCATGATAGATGATATTGTAACTCACACTAACAGGTACATTCAGAAAAAAAGAAATGATGTCAATTATGGTAGAGATAGAGACTGTAGAGAAACTACAAAAGTGGAGGTCAAGGCTCTCTTTGGTGCATTATACTTGATAGGCATAAAAAAGGGATCACATACAAATTGTGCTGAACTGTGGAATTCCGATGGCACAGGAATGATAATTTTACGCGGGCTCTTCAGTTATAAGCGTTTCCGATTTCTGCTTCGAGCCCTTAGGTTCGACAATTTAGATACACGGAACGAGCGAAGAGCTATGGACAAACTTGCACCTATTCGTGATTTTCACCAAAATTTTGTGAATAACTGTTTGACTCACTACAATGCCAGCGAGTTTGTGACTATTGACGAGATGCTACATGCTTTTAGGGGGCGATGTGGCTTCATACAATATATACCAAACAAGCCAGCCAAGTATGGGCTGAAAATATACGCACTCTGTGACGCAAAAACGTTTTATACTCTCAACTTAGAAATATATTGTGGCAAGCAGATGCCTGGTCCCTATCTCAAATCGAACAAACCAGATGACATTGTGAAAAGACTGGTTGAACCAATAAAGGGTTCCAAACGAAATATCACAACTGACAACTACTATACAAGCTACACTCTGGCTAAAGATCTTCTTGAGAAGGGGCTGACCTTACTCAGAACTATGAAAAAAAATAAAAGAGAAATACCACCAGAATTCCAAGCCAACAAAACAAGAGAAATCAAGTCGACGCTCTCTGGTTTTCAGTATGATTTCTGTTTGTCTTCTTTGGCGCCTAAAAAAAATAAGGCGGTGATATTTCTCTCATCGATGCATGATACAAATGAGATAGACGAAACAACCAGCAAATCCACAATAAACCTGGATTACAATGCCACAAAGGGAGGAGTTGATACGGTTGACCAGATGTGCGCATCCTACACAACTTCTAGAATAAGTAGAAGATGGCCTCTCGCGCTGTTTTATCGGCATCTTGATATCGCGGGAATCAACGCCAACATAATTTTCAAATACAACAATCCTGATAACCAAGAAAGAAGAAGACTGTTTTTGAAGAATCTGGCACTTAGCCTTATGGAAACTCATCTGGAAGAAAGATCTAGACTACGTAACCTGCCAAAAGATATCACAGCATTTTTAGCTAAATATAAAAAAGAGGAGGAGGTTCAAGAAGCACCAAAACCAGGAATCTGTCATATTTGCGGACGGCATAAGAATAACAGATCAAAAATTGTGTGCCAGAGATGCAGAAATAATGTCTGTAAGAGGCATTCGTGTCAAGAGACAATATGTGTCAGGTGCAACGGCGACCAGGGCCAAGACATGGACCTCGATGCCTAAGCATTATGTTTTTGTGTTTAATAATAATAAATAAATAAAATTTAAAACACCTTAAACCAGTCTATTTACTTCTCATACTACCTTGTCTTAGAGTAAAAAAGTGCAATTTACAATTGCGGTAAAAAAGCCGCAGTGCGCCCACTATTGAGTGCGAATTTTGCGCGCCCACTGGAGGGTTAAACTGAATATTATTTATACATTTTTATACGTGATATTCTTACTTAAGTACTTAAACATTTTATATACTCTAATTGACCCTTGGTTATTGTTTTCTCTTTAAACTCACAAAATTCCTTCCTTCATGCTAGGCCTAAAGCCTAGGTTTCACAATACTCCTATTCAACATTCTTTACAATTCATTAACTTTATTTAGTGGTTCATTGAACATTTTCTATAGAAACTGATTAACAAAAAAACATTGGTGCTTTTAACAACACACCTTTTATTATTAAAATATTTTCTTACCAGGTCCAAGCCTGAAATTAAACTTCTAATTATTATTGGTTTCTTACTTCTATGTCACCTATTCTCTAAGTTTATTAATACTATGGTTCTTACAATAACAAAACTCTTATAATAATAATTTTTTCATACTACTCTAAACAACATAACTCATTCACAAATTCCTTCACTACTGTCGGATTTTTTATTATGGATACTCGAGTTTAAGCATTAATTATAAGTGAACCTGTAGGTCAACTTATAAACTAGTTACATCAAATTTTTGTGCATTTAATTTTGCGTTGATCTGTGTAAGAAACATATTTTTTGAAGGTTGATTTAAATTTTTTTTTGCGGTTAGAGGAAAAAAAGTCCATGTTTTTTTTTGTGTTTTTCAAGAAACCGCTCTCTTTGAAATTATATAAATTAAAAACCCTTGGTCCAATCATAACTAAATTTGTATACAGTATGGGCACAAGTGTTTTCAATACATCACTTAAGTTACAAAATTGTTGTGTGATCCAAAAAAAAAGTTATCAGTTTTGTGAAACAACTTTTTCTTGGTACAGGATAGTCGTACAAAGGCAGACTTGGTCTTGTTTTGAAGCTCTTGATCGTGGTTATCAAAATCCACAACTGCTGCAAACATACATTGAGATGCCGATTTTATATAGAGTGATATTCATGCAAGGGTGTGTGTGCGCTGGACCGTGTGTAAGCGGGCCTTCCGGCGTCGAAAGCGGTCCGGCGTCGAAAGCGGGTGCCGTGTTGCCACGTTCAATCACCCAGGCCGCTTCACTGCAGTTGAACAGTTGCTGTTTGGATAATTTTAACACCTTATTAATGTTATAACATTATGTTTTCTACTGTCACAGATTCCATCAGGACTGGCTTCTTATTAAGCTTCTTATATCTAAATCCCAAGCTTTTAACAATCTTCAAGAGAGTAGATCTTGACATCTCAGGAAAATCTGCCATATTTTCAACAAGTTTCGTGTGGAGGTTTTTGATTGTGGGAAAAATCTTGTTTATTTAAAAATCATGTATGCTCCTTCGTATTGTGCCCAAAGTGAAGTCATCAAGTTGGATTTTCGGACGTCCTCGCCTGACACACTGCTTCTTTCTTGATACAGGTGACGTATTTTCTTCGTTCTTGTTGGTAGAGGCACTCACTCTCTTCACAGACGCTAAGGATACTCCAAGACACTGTGATACTTTCTGGTATACAGGAAACCTCTTGTCGCCAACCTTTTCTCCTTCACTCTTAAAAAAAACATAGCACTTAAAATCATCGCAACGTGTAGTATGTTCATGTTATTGTCGATGTTGAAGCAAACCACACATATAAAAACATCGACAATAACATGAACATACTACACGTACACACAAAAGGCCGAAAACTAGACACTCTAGAACAATTAGAAATATACAAACACACAAAAACAAATAAAAACGACATCCTAAACGAACAGACACAATTCAAATCGCACGCATTATTCGAACACATCTCACCACACACACACAGCTTCGATCTTTCGAAACACTATCTCGTCACCAACAACAAGACGAACAGCGCTACTAACAACAGCCTCTGATGAAGCCTTCTATAGGTGAAAGCCGGTTTAGGCTGTAAGGTAAAACTTTACGTTTTTACTTATAAAAAACTTAGTGTTCCGAGTCGTCAATATTATAGTGATATCTATTTATTTTTTATGGTTTATATATTTTACATCTTATTTATGCCCTATCTGTTTTAGTGCATTTATTTTACATTTTATTTACTAGCTACATCTTGGGGTTACAATGATTGTGGTCATACTTTGGGTTACATCCTGGTTTCTCGTTCCTTCATTCTCTTTTCCAATCT
Source organism: Magicicada septendecula (assembly GCA_034769895.1). Taxonomy (NCBI): domain Eukaryota; kingdom Metazoa; phylum Arthropoda; class Insecta; order Hemiptera; family Cicadidae; genus Magicicada; species Magicicada septendecula. Next base: position 374,030,289 of record CM068370.1, read on the forward strand.
ACTGGGTTAAGTCATAGTCAGTTTCTTAGTCAATTGTTATTTCATAGTTGTTATCAATCTTCAAGTTATAAGTTTTTAATATTTCTTCTTACTTTCAGCTTTTTCTTTTATTAATTATTAGTTGTATTTTGTGCTATCTTATGTCATGTTACATAATGCATCGCCGCCAAAATTGATTATTTCAAAAATAAAGATTGTTTTTCTGAAATCATCAACATAGTTTATTAGCTCAAGTTGTTATTATTATGGAATTCATCAATCGTTATCTTCTTCTTTAGTTTGTCTTTATTAATTCATGGTTCATGATTCTGGAAATGATATTATTCTCCTCTTCTACTCTTTTATTATGAGTGTTATCCCTTGTATGTTTTATCTCCCTAAAATTTTCTTCTCTTCCATTCATATAAATTGGTACTAGCCAGAGGGCACGTGTGGCTCTATTACTCTGCTATCCATTTATGCACATTTTGAGTTCAGAGGTCATGCCTATCTGCTCAATATAAATAAAATGATTGTTGGACTTATCTCAGCATTAAATCATCATATAATAATACTACTAATAATAATAATAGTCGTCTATTTTTGTCTCATATAATATAAATATAATAAAACACTCTTGGGATTACTTATTCTGTTCTTTCTTCATATCATGACCTTCTCTTCTCATTGATTTATTTGGATTCCTTCTCTATGTCTCTGGCGATGTTCAATACACATTTTTCCATTGTTTCTTTAATTTTCTTCATATGATAGTTGTTTTATTTGTTATCACTTCTCTTCTCATTTATAATTAATGTTAAAATTGTAGCTGTTAGCTGTTTTTTGGTTTACTTTACATTTTTTCATCATTGATAGTCCGTTTAGTATGTCATTGTCATCCTTTATTTGACTGTCTTGTCTTTTTTTTTTTTTTTTTTTTTTTTTTTTTTTTTTTTTTTTTTTTTTTTTTATCCCCTTTCGCAATAGGGTTATTTAATGATGTTAAGTAATGTCATCACTTTTGTTAAAATGTTAGTATTTTATGTCAGTTTTTCATGATGCTTCATTATAATTTTTCTTCAAAATTAAATTGTTTCACTTATTTTGTTTCACACACTTGGTTGTAAGTTGTTCTTACTTGTATTTTTTGAATTTAGATAAATCTTTCCTTCTCAAAATTCTTTTTTCATAAATAAATCGTTTCAAATATCTTTGTTGTAAGTTGTTCTTACTTTTATTTGGAATTTAGTTAATTCTTTATTCTCAAAATTCTTTTTTCCTAAATTAATCGTTTCAAATATTTTATTTGTAAGTTGTTCTTACTTTTGTTTTGAATTTAGATAATCTTTTATTCTCTTCTTCTTTCTTCCTTCATCAACGCTGTGTTGGTTATCTCTAACATCAGTCCCCTTTTCGCAGTAATGTTCACATTTGGTTTACCCATGGTCCATAGGTTGATCTGCACTTGTTTTTCGGACTACTCTGGTGTTCATAACTAATTCTGTCCTTGTGGTATAGGTCTCTGTTTCCTTGTACATCAATTCTTCTAATACTATATGTCTATTAGTATTCATTATTACATCAACCACTTTACCATTTTTTTTTGTAGAACAGATATTTCAATGGTACATTTATTATTTGTTGTTTCATTGATAATCTAGTGTACCTTTCTAATGGTGGTATATTCCATTTATTAATTGATTTTTTAAAGTTGTTGCCTGTGGTTTTATTGTAAGTTATTACTACAATCTTGTTTGACCTACTCCTATAATCTTGGACATTTACGATTTCTTCATGGTCTGTAATTGATATATTATACACATTAATTAGTTCATTCTTGATCATCTCCAATTCTTCTCTGGTATTGATTAGTTTTCTTTGATGCCTTTTCTTAGTCTTCATTTCCATAGTTTGGGTATTCTCTTCGTTTTTGTTATTTTTATTTGCAGATAACAGTTTACTTGGGTCTTCCTTAACTTCTATTTCCTTACCACTTTCTATTTTCTGATCATCATTCAGTTTCTTATTTGTTTGATTTAATTTTTCTATTATTTCCTCCTTGTTCTTGTTTAATAGTTCCACCATAATCCTCATAATTTTCTGGAATCTTTCCTCTGTTAGTCCTGACATTTTCGTCTGTTGCTTCACTTCCCCGTCCTTGACTATTTTTTCTTCTATTTGAATACTTGATTGTTCCATGTTTTTATTATTTATTATTCCGTCGAACTCTTATATTCGATTATGTTCCTTCCTCCAATTACACATATCTTCTCTGGATAGTTCAAACATAACCCTTATCCATTCTCTTAATTCTGCGTTTTCCGTTTGTATTGCTTTTTCTGGTTGTCTTATTAACTGTCTCCATTGTTCATACTCCTCCTGCGTATATTCCTCTGTCACCTGTGCGTATACTCCCGTTCTTTCGTTTTTCATTTGTTTTTCATTATTGTACCATCTCTCCCAATCTTCTTCAGTCATTCTTTCCACCTCGTTATCGCCTTTTTCGTGGGCTGTCCCGATAGTCTCTTCTTTACTGCACTTGGTGTCCAGCTTCCATACTTCATCATAAATTTCTTCCAATGACATTTTGTCGTTTGGCGTTCCCATTGCATTCGCGCGACTCATCTGTGCTCGTTCGTGGTCAGTGGTATTTTTCTCGATGTACTCCATCTCTTTGCTGAATTTTTTAAACAATGTTGTCATCCATTCCGCATAGCTGAATCGTTTTTCTGGTTCTGGAATTTTCGTTTGTTTTTCTTCTATCTCCATTTCATTATTATTTACTATTTCTTCCTCCATTACTTCCATCCTTTTATATTTAATTCCCATTATCTTATTCCGATCCTTCATTGTGTGTTTTGTGCCTTGTCTGTTCCGGTTTTCTGCAGCCGCCGCTAGAATCTATAGGGTTTAATTGTATAGTTTTTTAATTATTCTAGCCCTACTAGTTGGTGCGCCACTTTGTAACTAGACGTTTATCTGGGTTGTTAATTTTTATGGATATGTTATTTACTTTTGGTGCATTTAATAGTGTAGAGAGCCGTTTTATACTTTTTCTTAATACTTACTAAGTCGACCGTATTCTCGTTGCTCAGTTCAAATTTTCCGCCTCGCCGTCAGATTGGTTCCCGCCATCTGGCCGAGTCGAATTCGTCAACTACAGTGTTTTTATTGTTTATGTCCCAAATTCTTATGTTACCTTTTTTTAAATTAATCAAACATACAACGATTGTTCAGTACGAAGATTTATTCAACACTCTTTCTTATATTATCAGGTCAATTACAATTGAGAAATGAAACATACATTTAATATCGCTCCGGCGTTTACAAGTTGCGCAGTTGGCAATCCACTCAGTCTAGTTGTAGAGATGCTTTTTAATGGCGTATGTTGTTTCTTCTGTTTATTATAATTTTATCTCAGGGAAAAATTCTTTGGACTACAGAATGTTGGATTACAGACTAATAAATGCACATAAATTTATAATATTCCTTATTAATAACTAAAATACAATAAGTGATATTTTAAAATATGAAAAGTAAGGTATTGAAAATGAGAAGTAGTGCCCACTTGGTTCAGTTTTGTTAGCATGTTACTTTTTTGAAATAGTATAATATAAAATCAAGCTTCAGTGATCGATATGGTTTATCGAAGGTGATTATTTAATCAAGTTCAGTTCGAAAAGTTAATTTAGTGATTTGTGAAGTGAAAATAAAATTTCTCATTTACTGGGTAATTTAAAGTTTAATTTTGGGGTGAAGTATTTAATATATACTCATCAAGACCTTAATGCAGCTTCTCTTGCGATCCTCTTCTTCTGGAAGACGTCTGCGGTTCCTTTCTTCTTTGGATTTGCTGAGATCCCTGTTCAAATGATTGAAATTCAATGTCCAGCTTCCATCAGTTCTTGTAGATGATATGTTTTCTCAGGCTGAGTTAGGTATCTTCAGTTCTTCCTCCAGAATTGGTCGTCTATTAATTTAGTTTACTTCTTTCCAGTTTTGGCCATAATATTTGTTATATAAATGTTTTTAATTAATGGTCATCTCATCAATGGTTAATTCAAATATTCTTCTTGTACTTCTTCATTCAAATCTAGAAAAACTTAATGATTTTAAATTAATTTGTCTTCAAGGGCTCCATACCCTCTATGTTAGTCAATAATGAAGTAATTAGATTTCAACGGTCATAATGTGTAACAAACTCTAGTTGTCATGGTTACTCTTTAAGTTTTACTAGTTCTCAGTGGTCAACATCTTATAACATTGTTATATTCTAACGTTTTATTTCTGTTCAAATTTATAAAAATCCTTTAAATTATAATTACTTTCTTATGCTAGTAGTAATATGGATTATACTAACACCATTGTTTTGCTTTTTTACTAAAGATTATTTTGATATCCCTCATGGTTACTTTTGATTAGTTAATAACATTTTTCTTATTTTCTTATTGATATTTCTTTTGTAATTATCTTTAAACTGAATATTATTTATACATTTTTATACCTGATATTCTTACTTAAGTACTTAAACATTTTATATACTCTAATTGACCCTTGGTTATTGTTTTCTCTTTAAACTTACAAAATTCCTTCCTTCATGCTAGGCCTAAAGCCTAGGTTTCACAATACTCCTATTCAACATTCTTTACAATTCATTAACTTTATTTAGTGGTTCATTGAACAATTTCTATAGAAACTGATTAACAAAAAAACATTGGTGCTTTTAACAACACACCTTTTATTATTAAAATATTTTCTTACCAGGTCCAAGCCTGAAATTAAACTTCTAATTATTATTGGTTTCTTACTTCTATGTCACCTATTCTCTAAGTTCATTAATACTATGGTTCTTACAATAACAAAACTCTTATAATAATAATTTTTTCACACTACTCTAAACAACATAACTCATTCACAAATTCCTTCACTAAACCTAGTGTCTCCTTCTCCCATCTTCCACTCTAATATTTTAACTTTGATAATATTTTTAAGTATTTCTTACCTACGATTACTTAAATTAATAAAGATACAATTATTTTAGTATTCTTACTATCTAACATGCTTTTAAAGATTGTTTTGCTATATCAATATAGTCTGCTTTTTTACTGTATTCTACACTGTATGCACTCACACTGCACTTTTCCTTTCACATGAGGTTTATTTATCTATTATCACTTTTACTTTTACACTATGTTATTTACATAGTTCATTGTCATTTATTTCTGTTTATTTAGTTATATCCTTCACCTGATATTTTACACATTGTTTGTTTCTTTAGTATATCATCACTAGGTGGTTATTGGTCATTAACATTTGTTTTATTCTCATTTCACATTTGTCACTTTTGTATTAATTATTGCCTTTACTCAGCTCAATTATATTTTACTTGCTTTTGGTTAGTTTATTATTTAATAGGGTATTTTTTATTTCTATCTTCCTATCTTATACTTATACATTCACGTTTCTTTTGTTTTCATTTAACATACATAATATCTCTATATTATTTTTTATGGTTTATATATTTTACATCTTATTTATGCCCTATCTGTTTTAGTGCATTTATTTTACATTTTATTTACTAGCTACATCTTGGGGTTACAATGATTGTGGTCATACTTTGGGTTTCATCCTGGTTTCTCGTTCCTTCATTCTCTTTTCCAATCTATTGGGTTAAGTCATAGTCAGTTTCTTAGTCAATTGTTATTTCGTAGTTGTGTTATCAATCTTCAAGTTATAAGTTTTTAATATTTCTTCTTACTTTCAGCTTTTTCTTTTATTAATTATTAGTGGTATTTTGTGCTATCTTATGTCATGTTACAATATATATATTGTAATAGTACATATCTTCAGAATAAAGTTAACAACAAAAGATAAAGAATGAAGCACTCATAAACTAACACCAGAACACCTAAGAAAGTAATGATAACTGAGTAACTGTGTACAAAGTATTATATAAGGTTCAAGAATTCAATAAAACAATTAATGTAATTAACTCAGTAAACCAAAGAACAATAAGTAGTGATAAAGAAGAAAGTATAGAAGACAACCTAGTAATGTGATAAACCCAATAGATATGGTAAGTGAGAGGTATAAACAAGTCTAACAACGAAACCACGAATTAAAATAAAGACATGCTAAGCAACAAAACAGTGAAGACCACATTAATTACAAAATAACTTAAATGCATGAAGAACTGAAAAGAAACAAAATTAACAAAAATAGTCATTTTTAATGAGGTCAGAATATTTCACCTCCCAGAGTTCACCAATTAAATAAAAAGCCTTTTTCTATGTCAGACAATATATTACTTAAAGATAATTAATATTTTCAAGGTATAAAAAGAAATCGAAACAAAAAGGGAAATATTATCATAAATTAATCATTGGGAAATAGGGAAATAGAGAATGCAAATTTAGGAATTAAATAATGCAATTAACCTGACAAAACAATAACTGATGATGACAAATACCCAGAAGAGACGATCAAATGACAGAAAATGTAAATAGTTATTAGTAGACATAAATATAATGTACCAATGTTCAACTTAGTATGTAAGAAATAAGACATTGAGAATAGCCTTAGATTAAAACTATGAGGAGGTCTGCGAACCTCAAACAGTTATTTTGTATAAGTGAACTACAGACTGTAAGTCATATAGAATTACAAATATAATAATATTGAACAATAATTGTAAAAATCAGGTAGTGTAACAGTGTAAAAAGGGAGAACAACAGTGATAGGCTTTAAAAAGTAAAAACAGTGTATAGTTTAAGTGAATAAACATATTTACAATATGAACATTGTATGAAACATGTAATTTATATGACACAACAAGGTAACTAATATAGTGAAATAAAACAAGGGGAAATAATTAAAAAAAAAAAAATAAAGAATCTTCCGTTACAAACTTATAATATAATAGTGACGAAGATACAATAAGATTCTATGGAATCATATTAATTATAAATTGTGAAATCGAACCTGTGACCCATAAACATATCATTGCCAAGACCTTACTTACTTACTTACTTACTTACTAGCCAACGCCCACCCTTGGCTGTTGGGCCATTAGGCGGCGCGCTGACCAGTAGAGACGTGAGAGCCTTGCCGTACCATCTTCGTCTTGGACTTGCGTGTCTGAGATCAAGGCTGGACATGCAATTAGGTGATCTGCATTCATGGAAGCGTATCCACAGAGAACACATTCAGGAGACGACAACACGCCAATGCGGTGCAGGTGGGAGGCCAGGTAGTCATGACCGGTTGTAGTTCTAAAAAGAGCAACACTAGTTGCTCGGGGTAGAGTTCTGTTGATGGGGCCGTCCGTAACTAATGTTGCCCATCTTTTTCCCACACAGGCTCTTAATTGTTTTTCTTTTAGCCATAGGCTTATTGAGGAGTTTATTCTTGCTTTCGCAGATGCATATGAGCTGGGGGTCTCCGGCTGAGGTAGTGCTGCGCCCATTTTGGCGAGGATGTCGGCTTTTTCATTTCCCATGATGTTGACATGGCTGGGTACCCATTGCAGTTCAATCTGCCAGCCTAATTGCACAAGGTTCTGCAGTTCTCGCCTACACTCAATTGTCAGGGAGCAGTTTGTATCACCATTTGAGGTCACGTTTTGAATCGCTGCAGTCGAATCTATGAGGAAGACGGCTTTGTTAGGTGGTGAGATCTTGGCAAGCTCAATAGATGCTGCCTTTATGGCTGCTACCTCTCCGTCATAGTTGCTTAGCCGGCCTCCTACAGCGAGGTGGCCTTTGCCAAGACCTGAAATGAATGAATTAGTGTTTTAATGAAAAGGAAGGTATTGTTGGAAAAATATTGAAACCAGACAGAACATGTCAGTTTTACTCATGGATTTTATACAAATTAAAGGCAGATACGAGACGAAATAATACAGAAAAACTATGGAAATAACTAAAAGGAGGATGTTTTAATCGATGGCACAAAAAACTTGAAGTCCAGGAGCGAAGGATCAAGAAATAAGCTTGTAAAGAAAACTCCAAGATTGGTGAGATTACTCCAATGATCAACCAAGATATTTGAAAACATTTTAACATTTAAGGATACTATCACAAAAACAATAAAAACTTTATAATAGTGAATACTAATTGTACACAAATAATTATTAGTATTAAGAGTTTCTTTTTCAATTGTTCATTTGTTCTTTTGTATGATCCAAAGAACCCACAGATACACAACATACATCAACAGCCACTAATTACCAAACATTATTTATAAATATTATGTTTTATGATATGTTTACGATTTGTACTATACTTTGACATGACTAATAGTTGAACCCTGAGATTATGAGATTTTTTCATGCTCTACAACAGAAATGAGTTTCGAAAAGAGTAAATAAAAATATTTGAATACGAAAAAAAAGAAAGTAAGGAGTTTGAGTATTTATTTTAGAAATACCAGAGGCTAATTTTTACAATATATATATATATATATATATATATATATATACATATTGTTATATCAATATATATATAATATAATATTTAGTTACAAGTAATACTGTGTATATTTTGCTGTCTTGTGTTTCTCCTTAAAGCCACACTGCTGGGCTAGACAACTTGTAATAAAATAAAATTACAAGTTTAAGTTATGTATTTCTTGTTGTATTGATGTTAGGTGTTTTCGGGTGGTTGTAGACACGCACCGGTGCCTACTATAATGTTGGTTATAAAAGGTGTAATTTGCAATCGTAACTGTCACTGGTGTTAATGTTTTGCTGTTGTAAGTACGCCGTAATAATTCACTCTTCTTATTAAAATATAGTCCGCGCACTTGTGGTGTATCTGATTTACTTACCACTGTTGAAATTCAAATTCTATCTTGTGGCGTTCCGTCTGAAATACATTCACTTCAAACACAATAGAAAAAATATTCAATTTGAATATTTAACATGTTTTCACACACAGTAAAAAATGCAGCAATATCTGATAAGTATATTGATTTATACTAATACTTTTTGAATTCTTCCGCCACCGGTCAGAACTGATTAAAAATAATGAATGAATCTACTTTTAATAAAAAGATACTCTTGTTATGGTAATAAAAATTATAGGTTTATTAACAAGTTATTAAGTGAGAATATTTTTAACAAACAAAACAATAATTAACAACCCTTTCAATTGCTGATTACAAAATAAAACTTCAAATGAAACTCTATCTGATCTCTCAAGGCTCTGGTATACCTGTTGTTGTTACAATAATTTTACTGTACAGGTTATGTTGTTTTAATTCAGTATATACCATATTCCGTTAAGGTTCTTGGAGATATCATGATACCAGACTCAAGATGTACTATAATTAATTATTTAGGATTAACAATATTAACTGATAATTGAACAAAATATAAAATTTAAAATTGGTATCATATTTCTGATGTTTACAAAAATTATCGTACGCCGGTATGCGCACGCATCTTTACTTTAGTATTGTGGTTAGGCTGTATGACTTGTACAGCATTTAACAAGTATTACTTTTAGTTAATAATTAGTTTTAAAATAATTTGTTCACAAGAGAAAAATTTCTAATAAAAAAAAAAACTCTTGTTTGCAATGTACTTTAATTTGCATGTTAATTGAGAACAATTCGGTAATGTCATCATAACAAGCTACCGTAATGGTTTCTGAGGTTAAGAATGACCGTTATTTTTATAAGGATAAGTTTGTCTTATTAACTAATATTACTTATGCTATACAGGTAAACATATTATTTTTTAATAAGTTTTAACATAGGATTATCAGAATTATGTTTGATACAATTAATAAAATAAATTCTGAAATAACGAAATATTCAACAAATACGTTTTATCAAGTAAGCGTCTAAATGCACTCGTATTTATCAATAATTATCTTTAAGCATTATTTTTTACATCGTTATAATTTATTAAAATATTTTTTATAATATTTTAATAATGTTGTGTTAAATCTCCTTTAAATTCTGATAACTTAGTTGTTGATTTCCGATACGCTGCATAATGACTTGCGTAGTATCGAAAATTCGAAATTGGCTAAACTCTTATTTTTCTTTTAAGTATTGTTTAATTGAAATTGTACTCCCTGTTTCTTAATTAAAAAAATTCACTCGCAAATAGATCGATATTGTACACTGATCTACTTGATAAAAATAACACAAATCCGCACTGTTGCACTCGTTAGTAAATGTGTAGTATTAGGTTAGTGTATGTATATTGTACTTGAGTAAAACATGTCGCGCACTAATTTAAAAATATACTTTTTCTGGTCTGGAGTGGCGTGGCTTGTTCCTTAGGTGTTCGATCGTAGACTGTCATGTACCTCGAGAGCATCTCTCGCTCGTCTGATGAACTTCATTCATTCCATTGGTTGGTTTTTGATAGTCTCTGACCCAAAAGGCCTATATTTTATTAAAATATTTAATTTTTAGTCAAAATCGATTTTGGGTTGGAGACTTTTTCACGTCATCGACGGTACAAATTTTTAGTTCGAAAGTTAAAAACTATCACAACTTCCTTATTATACGTCCTATCGTTAATCGGTTTATATCACTGAACTCAGGGCGTTTTGCTTATTAAAATAAGTCAAAACACGCTTATTTTCTGTTCACTATCAATATTATTATATTGATTTTATTTATTATTTTTGGTACGTCTTATCTTTATAAGTTCGTATTACCAGATTTTTCTTAAATCTAATATAACATTTCTTATTTAAACACTTCGAGTCTATATCTCATTTGGTTTAAGTTACAATTTGTGAAAAACTATTTCCTACACAATTTTCGCTATGGTGTTACTCAGCGTCCATGTTGGATTTTTCACAAACATGCTTATTATTAAATATCCTTATCTAAAATGAACATATTATTACCTAGTATTACTAACAATGACTATTTACATACTTTTTTACTATAATATTGGTGTATTACCGTGGTCAATTCAGTATTTACATCATTTTAAACCTCTCACATAATGCTTATACAACTTTTCATCTTGTTTTCTATTTTTATTACATAGATTATATTATTTAATTGTTATAATTAGTGTACATACACAATAATTAATCTGCTATATTCAATGGTCATCTTTTAATAAACTCAGAACCTCCTAATTATTCAGTAGTGGCTCTGTCTATGTTGTGTCATGACATTATAGGTATTTATTTTGTTTAATATAATAACAAAAGTGTTATTGTCCTATTTGGATTGTATTCCTAAAGTAGCATTGGATATCAATCTAACTTTTAGTAATGTTTCCAATTACTTTTACATAGGTTTACTAGTTATATTTTTCATAACTAGCTGGTTGGTCATTGTTTGTTTACCTCTGTCCTTTTTTCACATTGGACATTTGGTTTTCAAATGTTTATGTACAATATGATTGTTTTAGTGGTCATTATTTGTTCTCAAAGTAGCTCTGAGATTTCCTCTTGCTACTGGTAATAATTGTAATACCGTGTTCTCAATATTTAATGCAGTATTTTCTTTAACTAACTTGCTATACACTGGTTTAGCTTACATTTGGTCATATATACATGGTTATTTTGTTTACAATAATTCAGTCATAATACTGTTCTTAACATGTTCAAAACTTGTTCTCAAAGTATTATCATATATTCCTTTCACTACTGGTACTATTCTGATAAACATTTACATTAGTTTTAATACTGTAGTTTGCTTAACTAAATTGGTACATTGTCTTATTTCTGTCTTTGACTGTGTCACTATGTCTGACTTGTTTTGTTTACATTGTTTTGTCTTATACATTATATTGTTTCTTTATATTTACTTGATGATCATATATTTATACTAATATGTATCATTTTCTGTTATAATAGGTTACTTCCTTGTGGGTATTGTAACAATGTATCATCGGTTTTAGTGCAGTATCTACCTACACCTAAACTGACTCCATTATGGTATATTAACATAATACCTTCACTAATTTGTTACAAATGTTTACAACTCCTTCTAATACACTAATACAAATCTTTCTTATATTACTTACAATGTTTTTCTCTGGTCAATTGTGGAATCTAAATTCCTGTCATGTTTGACACTTAACAAATATTCTCTATTTGTTGTCAGTTTTTTGATATAAACAATAATATGATTGTTTTATATGTTCTGATCTGGTGGTCGTATAATTATGTGTGTTGGTCACAACTTTGTTAAATCAGTCACACTCATTGTTTGTGTTTATTTGACTATTTTTTAACCTTTGTTGCCTCATCATGAAATTAACCTATTTTTTCACACTGTAAACTTCCTCACTGTAATTGTTTGTGTGGTTTTCAGTTGAAATAATCAGTTATTCACCGGTTTCACATTTGTATTAAGTACACTTTTATTGTTTGTGTTTCTTTAAATGATCACACTGGTTTTCATGTCACACTTATAGTTATTTCTTTTGTCACTGACTGTTTCTTCTTTAAAATATATATGGTTCATTGATTCCTTACGTCTTTGGTTTCTCTTCATTCTTCTTCTTGGTCCTTCTTCTTTCTTCTTAATTCCAAATTTCATGGTAGTCGCTGTTTTCATTTTATTTCCATTGTCGTTGTAGCTTGATGATCCTTGTCTCGTTGATTCCCCTCACTGCTGGATATTATTTTCATTGATTCCCCTCACTGCTGGATCCTATTGGGTCTATTTATTAGTATTTTGTTTTGGTCTTGTGTCATTTTCTTTTTACGTTTTATAATTAAGGTTGACATATTCACATTCTCGTCTTCATTGTTGGATTCTTCTATTATTAGTTTTGTAGATACACAACTTATATACTTATCTTTGTTCATTTAAATATGTTCCCATGTCTCTTATCATACTTGACGTCATATTTATTTATAGTATGTAACTACCATATTTTGGTACTGTTACAATATATATATATATATATATATATATATATATATATATATATATATATATATATATATATATATATATATATATATATATATATATATATATATTGTAATATAACCAGATGTTACATAACCTAAACATATACTATCAGGTTTAATAAATGCATAATGATAATATAAATAGATAAGGTAATGATAAGAATAACCAAGAAGAGAGGAATCATGGAGGAAGAAAGAAGCAGAAGTACCACAAGAAACAGTAAACCCAAATACTGTTTGACACTACAACCAGACTATAACTGACACAAACTGATGGACAAATTTAAATTCACTTTAAGCTGTCAAGCGAGTCAGTGAATAATGTAAACAGAATATGATATGTTACTAAAAAATGGTTAAATAAGAATCTGAATAATGTGAGATCAGAATCAGCATTTGGCTGATAATAAATTAAATATGACTATAGTCAGCTGCATGGAACTAGTATCGTCAAGGTCACACCGCTTACTTACAGCGTTGCCACTAAGCAACAGTTTCCCTTTCTTCCGAAAAATGCTACACTAGTAAGTAAGCCTACTTAATGTAAAGAATATAACAAAGTGAGAAAGTTTGTAATACATGCATTAGAGTACATTGTTACATTGTCAATAATTCTTAATAATAATTACATCACAATTAATATATTGTTAATAATTAATTAACAATTAATTTCCGTATCTTATACATAACATTCAATTCGACGCGTCAGCTATAGTTTGTTTGAACGAATTTTATACGCATCCTGTGTCTTAAGCTTGCCCCATTTAATTATTGAAGACACCGCACTATTCGTGACTCAGAAAAATATTCTATTTTTATTTCCTGCGCTGCTTATTAATTAAGTAAAAAAATTAGAACTATACTATAAGATGTTACATGCACAAGTAGCATAAAAATAATGGTATGTATAAACGTGAAACGAATTGGATTTCTTAAGAAAATAAGGATAATTTTATAAACAACAAATACAAATGTCTCATGAAATAAATTTAAAATTCCTTATTTATTTATATATAAATATATATATATATATATATATATATATATATATATATATTAACTTAAATCTTTAAATATAGAATTTAAATTTATAATTCTATACTTTATGCATTGTCCTTACTAATTTTATAATTAAAATTTTCCTTATTTTATGAACTATAGAATTCCTTATGACTATTATAAATAAGCAGTATGTTGAAAAACTCACCTTAAATAGGGTTAGTCACACAATTATCACTTTGCAAAGTGATAGCACAGAGCACATTCATAACACTCCTGAAGAAAACACGCACACAAGGTTTTTTATGTTTCAATAAAAATAGAAAATACTACGCTTCGCTATAGACACGTTTACCCTATATACACTTTTTAACACTCCTGCCTTATTCGTCTTCGGATTCACTGGACTCAGGTTCGCTGTCACTACTCACACGTAAGTGTATGATGAAGGGCTCCACTGTGGTGTCTCTCGTGCACTGCTTTGAGTAATCGGCTTCTTGTAGTGCCTCCGCATGTCTTACGCACTTCTCCCAGTCTTCCTGAGTTATCCTGTCCAAAGCTTCGTGTGCAAGTTGTTCAATATCGGCCAGTCTGAAAGTCGTATTCTTGTTTGCAACATACCGTTTAACTTGGGCCCATATCAGCTCGATCGGATTATACTGACAATGATATGGTGGCAGGCGCACTACTGTATGTCCCATTTCATTTGCCAGTTGATCCAATTCGTACGTCTTCTTGGCCGTTCGGATCTCTTCTTTAGAAAGAAGTTCATCCCTGGTTTCAGCTGTGGAAAATGAAATTGTCTTCTTACGCAGCCACTCCATGATATCCGCTTTACGCCAGTTTGAACATGGTGGTTTATCTATTTGTACAGAATGATAGCTGGCATTATCCATCACGATGACAGAGCCTTCTTCCAAGGAGCGCAACATACCAACAAACCAGGTCTTAAAAACTTCAGCATTCATTTCTGTGTGGTAGTCAGATGCAGCTGAATGCTTACTGCCACGAAAGACAAGTTTGGCACCTGCTATGAAACCTGTACTTGCGGATCCAGCATGTGCAATAATCAGCCGGCCACCTCTACCAGTAGGTACTTTCAGCCCACCGTTCCCTCTGGAGTCTTGCCAGATGTATTTATTCGTATGATTCTGTGATATCCAGGTTTCATCCAAATAAATTATAGGCCTGTTGTCCTCCGTACGATGTATATGCATGGTTCTCAAAAACTTCGCTCTCAAGGCAGCAATGTCTCTGCGCTCCATTAAAAATTTTCGTCCATCGTTGCACTTCTTAAATTTAAAACCAAGCACTTTCAGAAGGCGAAGTACGGAGGCTTCTGAACCAGAATAATTGATTTTCTGACAGAGATCAGCTCGAATTTTGCTTGCAGTGGGGTATTCCCCTCGGTCGTAATATTCTAGTACGGTCCTGCGGACTATTTGTTTATTAAAATCGTCCAGTTCAGTGTTTTTGTGTTCCCGTTTATACCCTTTCCTTGGAGAACTGAACACAACACTCACGCCTTGATCATCTGCCGAAGCAACGGTATTGCTAATACGTTGCACCGACTGTTCAGAAATGCCACAAGCTTCCGCTGTCAATTTTCGAACTTGTGCAAAGTTTATGTTCCTCCTGGCTTCTTCATTATACGCAAGATTTTTAAAAAACTTGTAAACGTTTGCTATGATGACTTTACTTTGTTTTCTAATGTCCTCTCGGCCCGCACGTACACCACCGCTGCTTGTACTCGAACTAAATGTAGGATACTGTTCCTCAATATCACTCATAATAAATACAAATTATTGAAATAAACTAATACACACACTGTCTACAATAAAGACGTCAACCGTTCACATGAAACGCACAAAATGTCTGTCAACAATACTAAGGACGATAAATATTTTGGATGTTCGTCTCTTCCTCACCTCGTCCACCCAACCTACTTGGAATGGGGTACTGTAACTGAAATGGGATTGGCTTTTGTCACAACAGCGACAATTTTGTTTACAGAAATTGCTCAGTCCTATTTATCTTTGTGCAACGGAAGAAAGGTAGTAGCGCGGGCAGTAAACATACACATTTTTGAGGGGATTATAAAATGACAAAGGCATTCATAAAAGTGTCAGACAGCAATATTTACCGAAAAGACATGCCGACAGGGTATACGCAATGTGCATACCAAATGTGTACATATACCTAACAGAACTTCCGAACCATATGGCTTAGGAATGACCGTGTAGAGAACAAAAACAGATTCATTTACAAAAGGGAAAAGACCGTGAGTATGAAAAAATTAAAGCGACAACAGCAGGCAAGGTCAGCGTTCTCAGACAACTGTCAGTCTGTAGGATAACCGCCCATGAAGAAAACAGTAAAACTTTAATAAGTAAGTGCACTGTACGGAAATCACAAAATAACTGACCTAATGGTACTTCGTAAAGTTAGGGTGTGTATTGCTAAAAGGTTTAGATTCTAACATAAGAAAAACCAGCGCAGTATAAATAGTAGTTTCAGAGAACTGCAAATCGTAACAAAAAAAAAAGCCAAAGAAACAGAAGAAACGCAAAGATAGAAATTCTGTAGATATTTACGCGACAACAAAAAATATGTTGCCGACTCACACAAATTTTTAGAGCTCAAATACTGGCGCCCAGAATTTAACTGAGTAGTGTTACCCACAACTAATTATTCCTGATAAAACAAATTCATTTACGCGATACGCATAAATAAATTTGAAACGAAGAATATAATGTGGATGTATGAAATTTGTTTTCGTAACACTGCTAAAACGCTACACACTGTACTAGCCGGCAACAACGCTGGGCGAGGGGCGTGGAGGTGACAGGGAGAAGCAGTGAAAGTGAGTGACCTTGACGATACTACTTCCATGCAGCTGACTCTAGTAATTATTGAGGCCAAGAACTAAAATTAGCAATGGCCACGAAATGAAAATTAAGCTATATTTCAATCTCAAATATACTTATGACAAATAAACACGTTTGTAAGAGGGAATCTTATAACAATAAGCTACCTCAGCAAAATTATCGAATTGTGAACTAATAAAAGCTTTTAAGGCAGAATTCCGGTATGAACGGTATGCCTTAACAAGGCCTAGACCAAACAATCATCAATGAGATGATTATTAGGAAGTAATAGAAATGTAGGTCACCTACACAAAACAATTGTTATGCTCAAACATAGCAATAAGTATTATTAAAATGATATGATTTATAATTCAATTGTTAGTTAGTAGAATAGAGCAGATTAATGTGAAACGGAATATCATAGTATGTAAGAACAGTTCATTACAATGTCTAAAGTTAAGGTTTATTCATAATGTACAGTAATTAAACATCAGTACAGAATTAATAGTGTTCTCACATAAACGTTGTAGTAATAAAACGCGATGTAGAACAAAAACAATATTAGTCAAAGTGTATAATCGCCGATTTTGATAAACATACGACAGTGCGAAATAGTGTACCTGAACAGTGTTTATGTAGCAATGTCGGTAAAAGTGAAACTAACTCTGTATCAAACTATATCAAATTAAAGAGGACAAAATATTCTTTAATTTGATGGCGATACAGCCCCAATTGCAACTGTATTAAGTGCGTGAAAGGCGTTAGCATCATTTACAAAATATGTTTAAGAAATTTGGTCGTCAACACCAACAACATTGATAGCTGTCAATCACCTTAGCGTTTGTCGGTTATAAAACCGTTTTTGACGGTTGGAAAGACAATACGTCACACTCATCACACCTGTCTAAGCCAATGACAACATTTCTTAGTAATTAACAATGTTGCCTAGAGCCGATCAAGGTGTCGGGTATATAAGAGACCGCAACAGATTAACGACAGACACTTCTTAATTGCATTCGGCGTGACAGGTACGCCGATCTCATCTCAACATTTTTAATAACTGATAGCATCATCACCAGAACACATCAAAGGAAACAGTTCGACAACAACCTACAACTACTTCAAATTATTCTACAAGGAAACATTGTGATTATATGCAGTATTATTTCATTTTAGTGCGGGAAAAAAAATAATGAACAGCAGAAAGAATTAAATAGTATTATTTATGATCCTGTAAGTTAGAAGCGGATCGAAATTCTCTGTTCAAGTGCGTGTGTAGTGAATAACGATAATCATTATAATCCGATTATCGAAGTGTTAATTGAAATTTTAATCGAAAGATTAAAACACCAGGTAACAGTGTAAACATTTTTTCATTCTTTTCTACGAGCGCCATAACCTGTACGTTTTAATACACTGATCTGTACTGACGCAAAAACACTGAAACATTTTTTAGGTTACACCATGTCTAAATTTATTTTATGAATTTGTCAATATTAGTTAAGCTGAATGTTAGTTATAAGTGTTCTCAAAATATAATCTTTGTAAATCATAAATCAAGCGTGATGAACGCACAACCTATCAAATAGGTTATTTTTATTTGTTTACTTTATAATAGTAACGTCCAAAACAGTACTAGTCAATATTATATCAGAAAATCATTAGCTATTGTGTAGGCATAAATTTTCTTTTTTGTGTCTCAAAGAACTTACACCTGAGATTTAATGAAGATTAATGTTTAAAGTAAAAAGAAATATCTGGACTTAGCCAGATTTACTGCCTATGTTCTGAGCAAGCCTTACATGGTATGTAATAACTTATTTACAATTGTACATCATTGTATGTTTTCGATTATATTTGTTGGAATTCTCTATCAAGGGTATGAATAAAAACCCATTATTAACAGCATAACTCGACTTAATTTATTTCTAAAAATTAACTAAATATTTTATTCAGAAAAGAAAACAAAAAACTCAAAACAACCCTCAGTTGTGATTAAATATTTTGAATAGCATTGCTATAAAGGTAATGAACAATTATTTTAATTTTTTTAAATCATTAATTAATTCTATTCATTGGTTTTCCATGGGATTTTCCCAAAATAAATCCGTGTGGCGCCCACTATCAAACAAGGCAACTTAACCTTGTAGCTAAAGTGAGTTGGTTTTTGTAAACCGTTTTTGACAGCTTATTGAACTTCTAGAAAACACGACCAGGTACGTGAAAATATATTATATTTATTCTATTGTTCAGACATTACTAGACATAACGTACTTAGACTATTATCGACCTGGAGGAGAAGTTTCACAGCTAGTATCGACAAGACGATCAGCATCATCAAGCGACCAACTATTATACTTTACTATTAAACTTAAGCAAAGCTAGTATTTAAATAATATTAACACAATTATTTTATTTGTTTTATTTAAGAGAATTCTTTTCAGACAATTATAATTCTACAATTGTAAACACACTTTGAGTAACCTCGAATGTTACATTTTAAATCGCTTTACAAAATTAGTAACCTTCAATTATCAACCACTACAAACTTTAATATATTCCTAAATAATATTTTACACATTTTTAAATTTTATTTAAAAAAAAAAAACAACGATCCCGGTTATCGGTATATTACAAATTGACGCATCCAACGTTTAAGGCAGAATACTCCCAGTAATAGTTTTATTACAAAGTGGCGCACCAACTAGTGTGGCTTAAAAATATTAAATAAAAATATTTTATATATTGATAAACAGCCCGGTAGACACAAAAGATAAACATGCCACACACCCATCAATATGATACGAGGCATAAGGACAGTCGGGTAGGAGAAGTACAACCAAATACAGAGACAGTTGAAATACAACCCACACACGAGATGGAAGTCATTACCATTAATAATGTAGAAACTCGACCTGAAGAAACACCCCAGGTAGAACCGGAAGTAGAAGTGAGGGTCGACAACCGACCCAGACGACCTGAAGGACTCCCACAACCAGGCGATATGAGCGTGTTCGAGATGATAAGGAAAATGATGGAAGATAACCAGAAGAAGATGGAAGAAACATTGAACAGAAATAATGTCTCGATGAATAAAAATACGGAATCAATCAATAAAAACATGGAATCGTTAAAAGAGGATCTTCACGCGAAATTAGACGACAATAATAAAAATATAGAGTCAATGAAGGAGAATCATCGTGACTTAAATAAAAATATGGAGTCTATTAGCAAAAATATGGAGTCACTGAAAGAAGACTTGAATAAAAAGATAGACAATACCCATAAATCCATGGACATGCTAAACAGTAAAATAGATGACAGCAGTAGGGCCGTAAGAGAAGAATTGAACACCACATTAATTGAATTTAGCCGGAAGATGGAAGAAGGTAGTGAGAAAATTAACACCAGAATAGACGTGGAGATAGCGGTCGTGAGGGAAGAAATAATAGAAGTAAACAAAAGGTGCGAACAACAAGACCAGGACTTGAAGCGAATAAGAGAGGAAATGATGAACGATATCAGATCATGGAGAGAAGAAATCATCCAACAATGGAGGGAAGAAATGAACAATGATAATAAACCAGCAGAAAAACAACAAGACTCAAATACATTATTAACTGAAAATGAAATTGACAGAAACGAGGAAGATATTCATGACAAGGAGATCGACGCCGAAGGTATAAAGGAGACTCAGGTAATTAAAGAAGCGGAAGAGTTAGTAACCGAGAAGGAAGAATTAGAACAAAATAATCTGCCAATGTGTGATGATCAAGTGGAGACAAAAGAATTACCCAGAAGTACAACTACCAAACAAGTGAATTCGAAGGTTAAAATTCGTGAAGAAAGGAACAAAATAATTAAGGAAACGGAAGAAAAGGAGGTGAAGATAAGAAGAATAATACGCCCAAAGAAGACTAGGGTAACAAAAGAATTAGTCGAAATGACTTGAAGTGGTCTAGTTAATATGATTTATTTCCCAGTCATCAACCGTGAAGAAGGAATCTACAGAAAGGAATACCGAAGGAGCTTCATAAAGATGGACGAAGAGAAGAAATGTGCTACAACTAAGAAGACTATAACCAATAAAATACTTAAAGCAGATATTCCTAAAAGGAAGCGAAGATGTTCCAAGAAAAGAAAAGGTTATCAAGAACAACTGGACCGGATCATTGAAGGGTATGCCCAAGAAATAAAAGAATTGAGAAGGAAGAGGGACCAATCAATGGAAAAATCCAACCAGGAAACTAATGATGATCAACCGGAGTTAGAGGAGGTACTAGATGTCAATAATAACAAAGACCAGGAGTACACTGAACACATGGATACTAAAAATGATGAGAAGAAGAAGACGAGAAAACGGGAAGCCAATGACTATCTGGTAGCCGCAAAGTGGAAGAACCGCATGATAGCAATAGAGTGGAAAAGCACGAAATAACCCCATGTATGTAAACCATAGAAGTGATTACTGTTGAGAGCAGATAAAGTATAGTGGTAGGCAACCTTTACCACAATAACACTTAGCGTGTAAAAAGAAAAAATATGTTTTAAAAATGATTACTATAAACGAACTCATTTATTGATTAGAAGGATCACGTATTATGCCCAAATTATTGAAGGTAAATAATTGTTTATAGCCAACCTATTTGCCCTATTGTGTTACAAAAAGTGTGTAGGATTAAGATATAGGCCAAACTATTTGTTACTTGTTAAAAAAGAACCAGATCTATCACAATAAAAGATAGAAAAAGATGCATTGTAAACTAAATAATTTAATGAAAAAAAAAAATCTATTATGTCATAGAGAGCCAAAAGTGGCATATAACTAAAATGACTATGTTGTGTTTAAAGAAAAAAAAAATATATAATAATAACAAATGTTTACCAAATGAATATTGTATGTAGCTAAATGTTTATTGTAGTTATCAAATATTGTAACTCCATAAAAGAGAATTAAAATCATCCAGAATAAGTGAAAACCACCATCACTTGAAGGAGTAGAGAAGAAGAATAACAAAGAGTGTAATATGAAAGAAGGATATTATTATGGAAAGTAGAGAGAGAAAAAAAAAATTGTTTATTAAATGAACCATGTAACCCAAGAATGTCTATAAAATTAGATATCAATATATTGTTATGATATTATCACATTGTGTTGTAATTATCAAATATTGTATGTAACAAAATATGTCAGAGAACATCTAACCAAGAACATTTTATATATGAATATTGTAAAACCTGATAATTCAGGATAAGTATAAATTACTAGCGAGAGAAAGAAAAACTTGTAAACTATTGTGAAAATAAAATATTATAGACTCTATATGTGAAAAACAACCGCATAATTATATGAGCATCAATGTAAGTGTGTAATTTTAAGAATACTCAAGTAAACTAAAACAATTGTCAACTAGTATAAAAAGTAACGATACAGCTAATAAAAAAGCATAGTCGAGAATGTCAAGTCTGAAAAGAAATAATTACCTGTGAAAAGAAAGTATGTTATAAAGTGTAAAAGAAGGAAATGTGATATAAATGAAAACCTCTGATACCTTGAATATTATATTGAAGATATTATATTATTGAAAATGAATGATATGTATTATATTTTATGTGTTGTGATAGTGCAACTATTGCCAGGTGCAATGTTTATTTTTTTCTCAGACAGAGAAGAGTATGCCTCTGAATCTGAGTATGTGTATTGAGGAACGGCAGAGAATGTAAGCCACAGTGAGCCACTCTGATTCCGAACCCACTACAAAAGTTAGGGAGTTATATTGTAATGTATCAAGGGCTATTATGAAAAAAAAAATCTATGAGGTATAAAATATAAGAACCATTGAAATAATCACAAAGGTAAGGATATGTAATAAGAAAGAAAAACGTAATATGATGAGACAGGAAATTGTTAATTTAAGAAATAAGACCTATTGTAATTAGATGACTTAAAATGTAAGCAACTTGAAAAGAATACTAGTAAACTAAGAATTATATCACTAGACAAGTAATCAAGCTAGTGTAACACACGAATAGTATATTAAAGATCAATGTAAAGAGTACAAGACAAAAAACAGTAGTAATATGTAAAAACTGACATGAAATGATAATTTTATCAAAAGATCAAATTTTTTCTCAAATTATCAATTTTGAGGGGGGAGTATATGTAACATAACCAGATGTTACATAACCTAAACATATACTATCAGGTTTAATAAATGCATAATGATAATATAAATAGATAAGGTAATGATAAGAATAACCAAGAAGAGAGGAATCATGGAGGAAGAAAGAAGCAGAAGTACCACAAGAAACAGTAAACCCAAATACTGTTTGACACTACAACCAGACTATAACTGACACAAACTGATGGACAAATTTAAATTCACTTTAAGCTGTCAAGCGAGTCAGTGAATAATGTAAACAGAATATGATATGTTACTAAAAAATGGTTAAATAAGAATCTGAATAATGTGAGATCAGAATCAGCATTTGGCTGATAATAAATTAAATATGACTAGTAATTATTGAGGCCAAGAACTAAAATTAGCAATGGCCACGAAATGAAAATTAAGCTATATTTCAATCTCAAATATACTTATGACAAATAAACACGTTTGTAAGAGGGAATCTTGTAACAATAAGCTACCTCAGCAAAATTATCGAATTGTGAACTAATAAAAGCTTTTAAGGCAGAATTCCGGTATGAACGGTATGCCTTAACAAGGCCTAGACCAAACAATCATCAATGAGATGATTATTAGGAAGTAATAGAAATGTAGGTCACCTACACAAAACAATTGTTATGCTCAAACATAGCAATAAGTATTATTAAAATGATATGATTTATAATTCAATTGTTAGTTAGTAGAATAGAGCAGATTAATGTGAAACGGAATATCATAGTATGTAAGAACAGTTCATTACAATGTCTAAAAGTTAAGGTTTATTCATAATGTACAGTAATTAAACATCAGTACAGAATTAATAGTGTTCTCACATAAACGTTGTAGTAATAAAACGCGATGTAGAACAAAAACAATATTAGTCAAAGTGTATAATCGCCGATTTTGATAAACATACGACAGTGCGAAATAGTGTACCTGAACAGTGTTTATGTAGCAATGTCGGTAAAAGTGAAACTAACTCTGTATCAAACTATATCAAATTAAAGAGGACAAAATATTCTTTAATTTGATGGCGATACAGCCCCAATCGCAACTGTATTAAGTGCGTGAAAGGCGTTAGCATCATTTACAAAATATGTTTAAGAAATTTGGTCGTCAACACCAACAACATTGATAGCTGTCAATCACCTTAGCGTTTGTCGGTTATAAAACCGTTTTTGACGGTTGGAAAGACAATACGTCACACTCATCACACCTGTCTAAGCCAATGACAAAATTTCTTAGTAATTAACAATGTTGCCTAGAGCCGATCAAGGTGTCGGGTATATAAGAGACCGCAACAGATTAACGACAGACACTTCTTAATTGCATTCGGCGTGACAGGTACGCCGATCTCATCTCAACATTTTTAATAACTGATAGCGTCATCACCAGAACACATCAAAGGAAACAGTTCGACAACAACCTACAACTACTTCAAATTATTCTACAAGGAAACATTGTGATTATGTGCAGTATTATTTAATTTTAGTGCGGGAAAAAAAATAATGAACAGCAGAAAGAATTAAATAGTATTATTTATGATCCTGTAAGTTAGAAGCGGATCGAAATTCTCTGTTCAAGTGCGTGTGTAGTGAATAACGATAATCATTATAATCCGATTATCGAAGTGTTAATTGAAATTTTAATTGAAAGATTAAAACACCAGGTAACAGTGTAAACATTTTTTCATTCTTTTCTACGAGCGCCATAACCTGTATGTTTTAATACACTGATCTGTACTGACGCAAAAACACTGAAACATTTTTTAGGTTACACCATGTCTAAATTTATTTTATGAATTTGTCAATATTAGTTAAGCTGAATGTTAGTTATAAGTGTTCTCAAAATATAATCTTTGTAAATCATAAATCAAGCGTGATGAATGCACAACCTATCAAATAGGTTATTGTTATTTGTTTACTTTATAATAGTAACGTCCAAAACAGTACTAGTCAATATTATATCAGAAAATCATTAGCTATTGTGAAGGCATAAATTTTCTTTTTTGTGTCTCAAAGAACTTACACCTGAGATTTAATGAAGATTAATGTTTAAAGTAAAAAGAAATATCTGGACTTAGCCAGATTTACTGCCTATGTTCTGAGCAAGCCTTACAGGGTATGTTATAACTTATTTACAATTGTACATCATTGTATGTTTTCGATTATATTTGTTGGAATTCTCTATCAAGGGTATGAATAAAAACCCATTATTAACAGCATAACTCGACTTAATTTATTTCTAAAAAGTAACTAAATATTTTATTCAGAAAAGAAAACAAAAAACTCAAAACAACCCTCAGTTGTGATTAAATATTTTGAATAGCATTGCCATAAAGGTAATGAACAATTATTTTAATTTTTTAAAATCATTAATTAATTCTATTCATTGGTTTTCCACGGGATTTTCCCAAAATAAATCCGTGTGGCGCCCACTATCAAACAAGGCAACTTAACCTTGTAGCTAAAGTGAGTTGGTTTTTGTAAACCGTTTTTGACAGCTTATTGAACTTCTAGAAAACACGACCAGGTACGTGAAAATATATTATATTTATTCTATTGTCCAGACATTACTAGACATAACGTACTTAGACTATTATCGACCTGGAGGAGAAGTTTCACAGCTAGTATCGACAAGACGATCAGCATCATCAAGCGACCAACTATTATA
Source organism: Magicicada septendecula (assembly GCA_034769895.1). Taxonomy (NCBI): domain Eukaryota; kingdom Metazoa; phylum Arthropoda; class Insecta; order Hemiptera; family Cicadidae; genus Magicicada; species Magicicada septendecula. Next base: position 374,055,876 of record CM068370.1, read on the forward strand.
CTTTACTATTAAACTTAAGCAAAGCTAGTATTTAAATAATATTAACACAATTATTTTATTTGTTTTATTTAAGAGAATTCTTTTCAGACAATTATAATTCTACAATTGTAAACACACTTTGAGTAACCTCGAATGTTACATTTTAAATCGCTTTACAAAATTAGTAACCTTCAATTATCAACCACTACAAACTTTAATATATTCCTAAATAATATTTTACACATTTTTAAATTTTATTTAAAAAAAAAAAACAACGAGCCCGGTTATCGGTATATTACAAATTGACGCATCCAACGTTTAAGGCAGAATACTCCCGGTAATAGTTTTATTACAATATATATATATATATATATTGTAAAGGAACTTTATAGATGTAGATATTGTGGTTATATTTATATAGTGGTGTGATAGTGTGATAATATTTTATAACTTTTCTTAGTGGATCTTCAATCACTTCTGCCCCGTGATGGAGCGCCAATCTAGTAATATAACAAGATACTAGATACTACTAGATATAGTGTATACTGATTGATATGGTGGTGTAGTAGTGTGAGTGCAGATACGCACCAGTATCTACGATAATGTTGTTATAAAATGTTCTAATTATAATTATTATTGTTATTAGTTTGATTGTATTGTCGAATAGGTGCGTAGCAATGGTTCACTTCTTTAGTTTAAAATATTTCGCACTCCGTTATTATTTCCATCTGCTTTTGATTTTACTTGAGAAGATACTTGTAACAGAGAAATTGACAAGTTACCGTTACGACTCTAAGGTTATCTTATTTCGGGTATTGTTATAATGGTTAATTATTTTTTAATATTTATTATTTCTTAATCTAAATATAAACACATTATTCGTAATAGTTTGATGTGTCATTATCAGAATTATATTTATTCTTTCGCCTGAAAGTTAAAAACGTTTACTTTAAAATATCGAAATAAAATCAAGAAAACAACTTTTAGTCAATTTAGCGACTATTGGTATTGCTCGTATTTTGTAATAAATACTTCAAATATAATTCTTTTAATTGTGATAAATAATTAAAATATTTATTCAACATATTAATAATTGCGAATTAATACTTCCATTAATTCTGATAAATTCCATCATTGTTTTTGATACTTCGCTTTTTACTGACTTGCGTAGTATCAACATTATTTATTTACAAAAATTTTGTTTCTGATTCAATGTTAATTAAATAAAAAATTGTACTCCCTGTTTTTATCTTTCACAACACTCGCAAGTACGATTGATATTATACACTAATCGTACCTAAATGTATACACTCCGCACATTTCACTCGTTTATGTTGGTGTAGTTTACAGGTTATGTGTATGTTGATTTACTTGTCTCTGTCGCGCACAATTCAAAAATTAAACTTCTTCATATCGGCGAGTGACATGACCTCTCCGTAGAATGCCTGATCGTGAACTGTGATGCTTCTTCGAAGCGTCTCTGGCTCGTCTGCCCAATGTTCATTCATTCGATTGGTTGAAAAAACTATACTCTCTAACCCAAAGCCCTTTGTTTTCTTAAAATATTTAATTTTTTACCAAATTCGGTCTTTGCGTTTGAGGCTTTATGACGTCAGCACTGGTACAAAACATAATTGAAAAGTTTAAAATCACAATAACTTTCTTAATCTATTTCTTATCGTTAAATGGTTAGTGTCAGTAAATTGCGGACAACCTGCGCTTTAATTCAAGTCTAAACAAGATTATTTTCCGTCCATTACTTCTATCACTATAACGATTTTATTAATTATTTATGGTGCATCTTATATTTATAAGTCTATTACACCAAATTTAATTATTTATACTAAAACACTTTTAAATAAACGCTCTGAGTCCATATCTCAACTGGTTTAATTCAAAACTTGGGAATTATTGTTCCCTAAACAATATCTCGTTATGGCGTCTTTGGGCGTCCATATTTGATTTTTCATAAATGTACTTAAAACTAATTATTCTTATTTAATAACAGTAATACTGCAATCTAATAATACTAGAAACGTCTATTTACATAATTTTACACTAGAATATATGTACATGGCTGTATTTAATCTACTATTTACATGGTTTTAGTCCTCTCCTATCTCTCTTATACAATTGTTACTTTATTTCTGGTTTTTTCTATACAATTTAGATCATGTACTAATTGTAATTAGTGTACACTCATTGTACCTAATTCTCTACATATAATGGTTAGCTTTTAGCTATCTCAGAACCCTTCAATTTCTTAGTAATGGGTCTGTTTACTTTGTGTCATAGCATGGTAGTCATTTATTTTTGTTAAAACAATAACTAAATTGTTATTTTTACACTTGATTTGGGTTTCCAAAGTAGTATCAGACATTATTCTGATTCTTGATAACATTTTCATCTACTTTTAACTAAGTTTATATGTTACATTTTGCATATATAACTTGCTCTTCATCGTTTGTTTACATATGGATTCCTCCATCATGGTCATTTGGTTTTTAATTATTTATATAGAAAATGACTGTTTTCATGGTCATAGTCTGTTCTCAAAGTAGCATTAGGTTTTCCTCTTACTACTGGTAACACTCTTAACAATCTTTGTTCAAGCTTTAATACAGTATTTTGCTTAACTAGTTGGTTATACAATGTTTCTGCTTACTTTTGGCTATGTGTTCTTAGTTAGCTAGTTTACAATATTTTGGTTACAAAACTGTTATCATTATGTTCAGAATCTGTTCTCACAGTAGTACCAGATGTTTATCTAACTACTGGTAATACTTTCATTTACATTGTTACTTGTTTTGATATTGTATTTTGTCTAACTAAATTGGCATACTAGGCTCTATTTCTTCTATCTCTGTGCCATCATATTTGATCTGTTTTATTTACATTGTGTTGCAATATAATACACTGTCTATTAGGATATATTATTATTTATAACAAATTCTTGATTGATATCATAGTTGATGGTCATTTATTTACATTAACATGTATGATTTTCTGTTTCATAGGTGTCTTTCCTATGGGGTTATGTAACAATGTACAACATGTTTTAATGCAGTATTTTGCTACTACTAACATGACTTCAGTATGGTATCTTACTATAATATTTTAATTGTTTTGTTACACATGTTTACACAACTTCTTCTTAAACAATAACACAAATCTTTTTGTATTAATTACAATATCTCTCTGGTCATTGGTTGAATTTAATTCCTGTCACTTTGTTTGATACATAACAAAGGTTTTTTATTTATTGTCAGTTCTCTATGAACAATAATATAATTGTTCGATTTTATTCTATTCTGGTGGTCTTATGATTATCTATATTGATCACAACCTTTATTAAATTAGTCACACTAATTGTCTGTGTATATTTGACTATTTAATTCTTGCTGCTTTCACTATGAAATTAACATATTTTCTTACACTATAAACCTTATCACTGGAATTGTTTGTGTGGTTTATTCGGTTGAAACTAGTTAACTGGTCACAGGTTTCACATCTATATTAAGTATTCACTGTAATTGTTTGTGGTTCCTTAAATGTTAAACACTGTTTTTCTTTTCATATTTGATAATCACCATTCCTTTGGTTACTTATATAGTGTCTAGTACACTTGGTTTATGCTGAGTCCTTGCATGGTCTATCCATTTTCTTCTCTCTTCATGGTACGTTTCCTTGTCCTGCTTCTTTCTTCTTCTTCAATATTTTCATTGTAGTCATTATCTTCATTTGTTTCCCTCGCTGTTGGAGTTTATTGGTCCTTATTTTGTTGGTTCCCCTCACTGTTGGATCCTATTGGGTCTGGTTACTGATATTTTTGTTTCGGGCTCATGGTCATTTTCTTTCTTCATTTCGTATTTGATGTTGCTATGTTAATATTATCTTCCTCATCGTTGGATTTTTATACTAATATATTTGTAGATACACACTTTTATACACATAGGTTTATTTATCTAGACATACTTCCATGCTTTTCTCTTACTTGACGTTATATTAGCTTATTTTATGTAACTACCATATTTGGTAACGTTACATATGCCTTCCTATAAGAATTGATTAATTCTGAATTATTATACTATATTTTCCATTGAAGAATTTATCAATTGTTGTACATTCCATGTCGATTCACATGTTTTTTACATATATCCCTTCACTTTCTTCTATTTGAATCATAATTATTTCTTCTCTATGTAATCATCTCCCTTGTTTATTTAGTTCCCTAATTCCCTAACATAAGCTTAGCTGGGGCACTTTAGAAAGGCTCACTTTGGCTATTCAACTCTACTGGCCATACTAACTTCAATAAATATGGAGGCAAATCATCTCCTTCAATGGCATTTTTCATCAGTCAATTCATCTCAAATCATCAAAAAATAATAATAGTGGTCGTTCTTCCGACAAATAATAAATATCCTTGGGATTAATTCACGCATCTGCGGTTTATACATTGTTATACTCTCTTTTCTTGATTCAACTCAACTAAATTCTTCACATATTATAGGGATAGTTTGTTTTACACTTCATCACTGGTATACTCTCATGATTATCTTCGTTAGTATATTACTTTTCATTCTTCTTCATCATCGATTAATCTCTTCATTTTGTGTCACATTGAACGTCATCTCGTCATATTCTTCATTTCAGGTTTCATTCTTCTAGATATAATTCATAAATACATTTATTTTTTCTCCTTTCTCATGGTTTTAGTTGGTATTTATATTCCATGTGGTATTGGCTTTTCTCTAGTAAAATACACTAGAAACAATGTGGTTGTGTGTGGTGGCTTGTCTACATTAATACATTTCTTTGGGTTTATTCTTCCAACTTCTCATTTGCTCCTTCTTCCTTTTTCAATAGTACGGGTGAGGTGTTCTTATTACTGGTTGACTTGGCTCTTGGAAATAATGATTTTATCTCATATATGCCGTGGATGGTGTGTGTCAGTCTCGTATGTTCATTCTCTTCTTTTATTAGTACGGGTAGGATGTTCTTTTTACTTGTTGACTAGGCTCTAGGAAGTATATATATTATATATAGTTATGCCATAGATCTTGGGTGTCCGTCTCATACAGTACTCTTCTTTTATTAGTACTCTATTATTCATAAATACAATGTTCTGAATCCTTTACATAAATTCTTTGGGAGCATATTTTTTCACATTATAAAATTACAATATATTCAATGTTCATTACATAGTTATACAGTTACTTCTCATTTAATATAAACACATAATAATCTTCATAGCAATAATACATCCTTTTTTCTTTAGTCAACATCTATTTTTATAATCATACTTTCATTTTTCACCTTTTTAAATAAACAATAATCTTCATGGCCACTTTTCATTTTTTCATCTTGATATAGTCAACAGTTATATTCATAAGTACGTTTTCATCTTTCATAACAAATATTTTCATCTTTTACATAATATCCATAATAAAATAATTCTTATCGGTAACTTTTCACTTTTAGTCCCATATTTTAATTGTCGATATATCTTTTCATTGAAGCTTGGTTGTAAGTACCCTTTATCTTTTTGGTTATAGGGTCCTGCAATTCATAAGTGTTGTTTAAATTGTTCTTAGTTACAGTATATGGTCCGGTGAATAGCAGTAGCAGTTTTTTCGCAATGCCCTCGATTGTACTTGGGAGTTCTCTATTTTTGATAAGTACTCTGTCTCCCACTTCATATTTGATAACTTTGCGTTGCGATTTTTTGTATTTGAGCCTCAGTTTGTCAGCTCGTTCAACTGCGTTATTATAGAATTTTGTTCTGTTAAATTTGACCTCTGCTTCCATTGGAAAATTAATGATCTCTGTGATTTCCCGGGGTGGTCTTTGCTCATACATAGCCATGTAGGGTGTTTCGTCAGTCGATTGATGATAGGCTAGGTTTAGGAAGTCTTCAGCCGGGGATAGATACTCCTCCCATTTCCTCTGCTGGCTGTGACAGTAGGTTCTTAAAATCCTTCCTACTTCTCTCAACACTCTCTCAGCAGGGTTGCTGTTGGGGTGATACACCGATGTTTTGTATGTCTTTATTCCCAGATGGATTAATGTTTCCCGCCACTTTCGTCCTCGGAATTGCGTTCCATGGTCTGTAATTATCGACAATGGTTTACCCACTTCGGGTATATACTTGTTTATGACTATTTCCAGTATTTTACTTGTCGCAGCTCGATTAAGTGGGTACAGCTTAGTGTATTTGGTGTAGTGGTCAAATATGATGATTATATACTTATATTGGTGTCTTCCACCACTCCGTGGAAATGGTCCACAAATGTCCAAGAAAATTTTTTCTAACTTTGCCGTCGATGTTATTGGTATCATTACTCCTTCTCGTTTCTCATTGCTGCATTTTACCAATTGGCAAATATGACAATTCTGGACATACTTTCTAACTTTTCTATTCATGTCCTTGAAATGCACATGTTCCTGTAATGCCTTTACGACCTTTACTGCGCCCATGTGACCATAGCGTATGTGGTAATCGATGGTCAGTTCTTTTTCCAGGGCTTTCGGTATAACTACCTTCCATTTTTCACCATCTTTATTATGTTTGGTGAATAATAATTGATTATGAGTACAGTAGAAATGTTTTATGTTCTCATCATTGTTTGCTAATTTTTGATAATCAATGATACTTTGGGATCTTGTTTTTGATGAATGGTTATATCCGATAATATGTTAGTGAGTTCAGATGTGCTTTTCAGTAGGTGGTAGACTTTCGCAATGGTTTCCCTTTCTCCTTCAAATGTCTGGGCGTTGATGTTTATTCGGGACAACACGTCTGCAGCTATGTTGCTCTTCCCTGGTATGTACTCCCACTGGATGTTGTATTCCTGGAGTGTAAGAGTCCATCTCGTTAATCTACCGTGCTTTAACTTGCAATTCTTAAGAAATGAAATAGATTTGTGGTCTGTCTTCACTGTTACTGGATATCCCAAAATGAAAGTTCTAAATTTTTCACAAGCAAACACTATACTCAACAATTCCTTTTCCGTTGTATGGTAGTTACGTTCGCATTTATTTAAAGTTCGGCTTGCGAAACTGATCACTTGATGATTCCCTTCTTGGTCCTCTTGGTATAGCACAGAACCAAGGCTTAGGTCGCTAGCGTCACAGTTCATGAAAAACTGCTTCTCAAAAGTAGGGTGATGCAGCATAACAGTTTCGAGAAACTTTTCCTTAATTAATCCAAAGGTAGTGTCTTGATCTAATCCCCACTTCCATTTTTCCTTCGAGGATAGTTGTGCCGAAAATCGAGCTGTCAGTTCAGAATAATTGTTTTGGAATTTTCGATAATAATTACAGATTCCGAGGAACGATTGTAATTGCTTTTTATTTCTTGGTACGGGGAAACGCTGGATTGCCTCCATCTTTTCCTGGGATGGTGTAATTCCATACTCTGACAAGTTAAACCCCAAAAATTGCACTTCCTTTGCGATCAATTGTGATTTGTCTAGTTTAAGTGTAATATGGTTGTCTTCCAACTTTTGTAATACTAGTGCCACCCGGTTACAGTGCTCTTCCCAATTGTTAGATGCGATTAAGAGGTCATCGACATATACTGTCGTAAACTGTAATGTGCTGTGGCCCAGTATCTCGTCCATACATTTGACAAAGATGGCCACTGAGTTCACTAAGCCGAATGGTAATCTCTTAAAATGGTAATTACGGCCTTCAAAAATAAATGCTGTGAACTTTCTGCTATTCGGGTGCAATTCGACCTGCCAATATCCGCAGACCGTATCCCATATACTGTAATATTTGGTGCCATAAAATCTCTTTAGTATTTCATCGATTTCTCCAGGCGATGTCCTGTCATTGATTATGGACTTGTTGAGTTCACGTGCATCCAAACAAATTCTCACTGCACCGTTTTTCTTGGGTACAGCTACAATAGGATTGGTGTACGGGGAATTGCTTACTTCAATTATATCATTTTCTATTAATCTTTGGATTTCCTCTCGTACAGCTTCTTCTTAAGTGAAAAGGCGATCGGGTAAGATTTTCGCTTGAATTCTGTCTGGTCCTTGAATTTTAATTCACATTGGAAGTTCTTTATTTTCCCAGGCGTATCAGAAAATACGTGACGATATTGATAGTATATATTTATCAGCTGGTCACGTTGTTCCCAAGGCAACTCAAGGCCATTCTGGTTGGTTTTGAATTCTCTGAGTTCATTAATTTTGTCCAACCATAATGCTTCCTCTGGACTGTTGTGAAGTTCTTGGTTGATGGCGCCTTCCTGATGTTCATGGCCTTCCCTGATGTAATATATTACATGTTCCGAGGGTGCCTTCCTATATTCTGTTAAATTGGCGGTCCACTCAACTTCTTCTGCCTTCATCACTACAGTATTTGCATCCATATTAATTATGGCTGTGTATTTTCGTAATATGTCGCAACCAATGAGTAGAGTGAATGGTAGTCCGCTGGCTACAAGGAATACCATCGGTATTGTTTTTCCATTGCTTGATACGTCCAGTTGCACCTGTTGTCGAATAGTTTTATTCTGACGTCCGGTGGCTCCGATGAGTATTATGTTGTTAATTGGTAAGGTTGGTATGGTAGCTTTATTTTCTGATTGGATCCTGTCCAATTCCATTTTGTCAATTAATGATACGTTGGCCCCGGTATCTACCATTGCTGTGGCATTTGTGTTGTTGACCTTCACAGATATATACGCGATTTCACTGTTGCTCGCATCTCCGATAACACTTTCTTTCTCTTCCATTAAATCCTTTCTTATGTTCTTGAGGTAATTGTTCTGGTATGTTTCACGATGATTCGAATGTTTCGCCAAAATATCAGACCCAATAGTCCGGTTCAGTGAGGGTGTGGTTGGTCTTTTCACTGCCGGTTGGCATTTAAAGGCAGGTCACCGTTTTCGTGCCTGTCTTGTGACGTTGATGCTATGGGTTCCTGGTTTCCAGGCCCATGTCCGTTGTGATAAGCTTCCGTAGTCTGTGTGACTATTCTGTGGTCTCCACTGCTATCGCTTCCATTGGATCTATAGCCTGACTCTCTTTCTTCTCTATCACTGTGACTGGAGTGATTGTGTTGGTGTGGAAAACTCCTCCGTCCTTGGTAATAGTTCCTGCGATTCCCACCTCGGCTGGCATGGGTGTAGTTTACCCTACGGAAATGATTGTTATTTTGATTACCGTTGCCTTGTCGTGGTTGATGATTGGGAGATTGGTTGTGGTATGGCCTGTAGTAATTATTACCTCTCTGGTAATGTGTGTCTCTCTGGTATACACCTGGACGAGGGTTGTTATAATTTCCTCTATTCACGTTGTTGCCACCTCCGTCTTGGCGTGGTATTGGTTGGTTTTGAAATCGTTGTGGATTGTTAAAATTTCTTCCTGGGCTATTTCTGTCATTGTGATTGGTGGGGTTATTATTTCCGGGCCCTCCCCGATCATATGCTTGGCTAGGTACTTGTCGGTTTCGTTGATAATACCTTTCTCTTTCGTGGCTTTCTAGCAGGTCGCACATCCCTTGAATTGTTTTTATTTTTGAGTTCAGCCTCCCTTGCGAAATACCTTGGTTAAAATGGTACGCTAGTTTTGTAACCAAGCATTCTTCTGGAATTGCAGGCTCCAAATTTCTAGCCAGACAGATTTTGCCTAAGAAATAGGTAGTCATCGATTGCCTTCCATTTACATAGAATTTTCCATTTGTAATGTCGTCTCTGATGATGTTTTGGGTGGCTTCCGACCAATACTTTTGTTTAAATGCCGTTTTAAAAGTGTCGTAGCTCCCCACTTCATGACGGGTTGCTGTCCACCAATTGTCGAATGTATTTTTAAAAGATTCATCCAACATCCCCTTAATGATGGACCACCTGCTCTCTCGGTTTCTTTGTATTATCTCTTCTATCCTTTCTAAGAATTCTAATGGGTTCTTAGAATATGTTCGGAATTCAATCTGGTCCCTGCCTTCCAAGTGACTTAGTCCGGATAGGATGTTTGGGATGGTTCGCAGACGAAGCATCTCGTCTCTGATGTCATCCAACTCTCTCCGTTGACGTTCTGTTAATTGGGTTTTGTCGTCATTCACCTGTTGTTTTATAGCGTCTACCTTCCCAGAGACTTCCTCGCATCTTTCATTTAACGTCGACTGCGCTGCCTTCATTTTGGTTTGCTCCTGTGCTATCACCCCTAGTTGTGTACCGTGTGTTTTCTCCACATCACTAATACGCCGGTTGATGTCCATTTCTGTCTGTACTAATTTCAGGCTGGTGCATTCTCCCTCCTTTCGTAATTCAGAAACCTCGACATTAATTTCTGTTGTTAATATGGCCATTCGTTTTTCGATTTCCTCAACATTTTCTCCCAATCTTCTTTCAATCATTTCTACCGTATCCTTAGCAGTTTCTTCCATCTTGTCACTGTTGATATTTATTTGTTGCCATATTCCTTCGTGGTCAGCTTGTATGGTTTCGACATCTCGATTAAATTTAGCATTAATTTCATCAATCTTCTGGTTGGTCTGATCAATTTTTACTCCCAACTCATTAGATAAGTCTTCCTTCATTATGGCCATTTTCTTCTCTAATAGTTCTTCAGTTTTCTTTTGCCCATCTTCCATCCTCCTGTTAGTTTCATTTATCTGGTTATTAAATTCTTTCTTCAATAATTCCATATTTTTCTGGCTCTCCCTCTGGCCTTCTTCTATTTTCTGGTTCGTTGACCGGCTGGCTTCTTCTATTTTATTATTTAAGTCCGCCTTCAGTGACTCGAGACTTTGCTTTGCGAATTCCTGACCTTCCTTCAATGACTCTATTTGCTTGCTTAATTCCTCCTTGTTGGATTGACTATTTTCGTCCAGCTTGCTATTCAAGTCTGTCTTCAGTGATTCCATCATATTTCTCATCCACTCTTGAAATGCTGACTCTCCTGGTGACGTTGTTTTTTCAAGCTGGCTTGTTCCCGGTAGAGCTTCTTGAGGTATCACTTCCGGTTCTTCCTCGTTTGGTTGTTGAACCTCCTCCGCCGGTTCAAGTGGTTTGTCCTTTCCTTCCAATAAAATTTCTTCGACGTCCTCCGTTGACATAGCCTCCTTTTCTTCCATTCTGGCCTCCTTCTCCGCTTCTGTTGCCCTCTTTCTCGACGTTGATCTTGACTTTGATCTCCTTGTGTACATCTTGATATGCTGGCAATGTACCTGCTGTCTTTTGACGGATTGGGGTGATTAGTTTATTAGTTATAGTATGCTTTTCCCTAATCCGCGTCCCACGTTGGGCGCCAAGTTGTAAAGGAACTTTATAGATGTAGATATTGTGGTTATATTTATATAGTGGTGTGATAGTGTGATAATATTTTATAACTTTTCTTAGTGGATCTTCAATCACTTCTGCCCCGCGATGGAGCGCCAATCTAGTAATATAACAAGATACTAGATACTACTAGATATAGTGTATACTGATTGATATGGTGGTGTAGTAGTGTGAGTGCAGATACGCACCAGTATCTACGATAATGTTGTTATAAAATGTTCTAATTATAATTATTATTGTTATTAGTTTGATTGTATTGTCGAATAGGTGCGTAGCAATGGTTCACTTCTTTAGTTTAAAATATTTCGCACTCCGTTATTATTTCCATCTGGTTTGGATTTTACTTGAGAACAGACTTGTAACAGAGAAATTGGCAAGTTACCGTTACGACTCTAAGGTTATCTTATAATGGGTATTGTTATAATGGTTAATTATTTTTTAATATTTATTATTTCTTAATCTAAATATAAACACATTATTCGTAATAGTTTGATGTGTCATTATCAGTATTATATTTATTCTTTCGCCTGAAAGTTAAAAACGTTTACTTTAAAATATCGAAATAAAATCAAGAAAACAACTTTTAGTCAATTTAGCGACTATTGGTATTGCTCGTATTTTGTAATAAATACTTCAAATATAATTCTTTTAATTGTGATAAATAATTAAAATATTTATTCAACATATTAATAATTGCGAATTAATACTTCCATTAATTCTGATAAATTCCATCATCGTTTTTGATACTTCGCTTTTTACTGACTTGCGTAGTATCAACATTATTTATTTACAAAAATTTTGTTTCTGATTCAATGTTAATTAAATAAAAAATTGTACTCTCTGTTTTTATCTTTCACAACACTCGCAAGTACGATTGATATTATACACTAATCGTACCTAAATGTATACACTCCGCACATTTCACTCGTTTATGTTGGTGTAGTTTACAGGTTATGTGTATGTTGATTTACTTGTCTCTGTCGCGCACAATTCAAAAATTAAACTTCTTCATATCGGCGAGTGACATGACGTCTCCGTAGAATGCCTGATCGTGAACTCTGATGCTTCTTCGAAGCGTCTCTGGCTCGTCTGCCCAATGTTCATTCATTCGATTGGTTGAAAAAACTATACTCTCTAACCCAAAGCCCTTTGTTTTCTTAAAATATTTAATTTTTTACCAAATTCGGTCTTTGCGTTTGAGGCTTTATGACGTCAGCACTGGTACAAAACATAATTGAAAAGTTTAAAATCACAATAACTTTCTTAATCTATTTCTTATCGTTAAATGGTTAGTGTCAGTAAATTGCGGACAACCTGCGCTTTAATTCAAGTCTAAACAAGATTATTTTCCGTCCATTACTTCTATCACTATAACGATTTTATTAATTATTTATGGTGCATCTTATATTTATAAGTCTATTACACCAAATTTAATTATTTATACTAAAACACTTTTAAATAAACGCTCTGAGTCCATATCTCAACTGGTTTAATTCAAAACTTGGGAATTATTGTTCCCTAAACAATATCTCGTTATGGCGTCTTTGGGCGTCCATATTTGATTTTTCATAAATGTACTTAAAACTAATTTTTCTTATTTAATAACAGTAATACTGCAATCTAATAATACTAGAAACGTCTATTTACATAATTTTACACTAGAATATATGTACATGGCTGTATTTAATCTACTATTTACATTGTTTTAGTCCTCTCCTATCTCTCTTATACAATTGTTACTTTATTTCTGGTTTTTTCTATACAATTTAGATCATGTACTAATTGTAATTAGTGTACACTCATTGTACCTAATTCTCTACATATAATGGTTAGCTTTTAGCTATCTCAGAACCCTTCAATTTCTTAGTAATGGGTCTGTTTACTTTGTGTCATAGCATGGTAGTCATTTATTTTTGTTAAAACAATAACTAAATTGTTATTGTTACACTTGATTTGGGTTTCCAAAGTAGTATCAGACATTATTCTGATTCTTGATAACATTTTCATCTACTTTTAACTAAGTTTATATGTTACATTTTGCATATATAACTTGCTCTTCATCGTTTGTTTACATGTGGATTCCTCCATCATGGTCATTTGGTTTTTAATTATTTATATAGAAAATGACTGTTTTCATGGTCATAGTCTGTTCTCAAAGTAGCATTAGGTTTTCCTCTTACTACTGGTAACACTCTTAACAATCTTTGTTCAAGCTTTAATACAGTATTTTGCTTAACTAGTTGGTTATACAATGTTTCTGCTTACTTTTGGCTATGTGTTCTTAGTTAGCTAGTTTACAATATTTTGGTTACAAAACTGTTATCATTATGTTCAGAATCTGTTCTCACAGTAGTACCAGATGTTTATCTAACTACTGGTAATACTTTCATTTACATTGTTACTTGTTTTGATATTGTATTTTGTCTAACTAAATTGGCATACTAGGCTCTATTTCTTCTATCTCTGTGCCATCATATTTGATCTGTTTTATTTACATTGTGTTGCAATATAATACACTGTCTATTAGGATATATTATTATTTATAACAAATTCTTGATTGATATCATAGTTGATGGTCATTTATTTACATTAACATGTATGATTTTCTGTTTCATAGGTGTCTTTCCTATGGGGTTATGTAACAATGTACAACATGTTTTAATGCAGTATTTTGCTACTACTAACATGACTTCAGTATGGTATCTTACTATAATGTTTTAATTGTTTTGTTACACATGTTTACACAACTTCTTCTTAAACAATAACACAAATCTTTTTGTATTAATTACAATATCTCTCTGGTCATTGGTTGAATTTAATTCCTGTCACTTTGTTTGATACATAACAAAGGTTTTTTATTTATTGTCAGTTCTCTATGAACAATAATATAATTGTTCGATTTTATTCTATTCTGGTGGTCTTATGATTATCTATATTGATCACAACCTTTATTAAATTAGTCACACTAATTGTCTGTGTATATTTGACTATTTAATTCTTGCTGCTTTCACTATGAAATTAACATATTTTCTTACACTATAAACCTTATCACTGGAATTGTTTGTGTGGTTTATTCGGTTGAAACTAGTTAACTGGTCACAGGTTTCACATCTATATTAAGTATTCACTGTAATTGTTTGTGGTTCCTTAAATGTTAAACACTGTTTTTCTTTTCATATTTGATAATCACCATTCCTTTGGTTACTTATATAGTGTCTAGTACACTTGGTTTATGCTGAGTCCTTGCATGGTCTATCCATTTTCTTCTCTCTTCATGGTACGTTTCCTTGTCCTGCTTCTTTCTTCTTCTTCAATATTTTCATTGTAGTCATTATCTTCATTTGTTTCCCTCGCTGTTGGAGTTTATTGGTCCTTATTTTGTTGGTTCCCCTCACTGTTGGATCCTATTGGGTCTGGTTACTGATATTTTTGTTTTGGGCTCATGGTCATTTTCTTTCTTCATTTCGTATTTGATGTTGCTATGTTAATATTATCTTCCTCATCGTTGGATTTTTATACTAATATATTTGTAGATACACACTTTTATACACATAGGTTTATTTATCTAGACATACTTCCATGCTTTTCTCTTACTTGACGTTATATTAGCTTATTTTATGTAACTACCATATTTGGTAACGTTACAATATATATATATATAAAAATTAAAATTGGTTACATACCCAAGAGGAGCCAGAAAAGATTTCCTTATACCTGTGCAGAAAAAAGAGAATAATACTGACCCGCTTGTCATGAATAATAATGGAAGGAATTAATCCCTTATATCTAAACCATTAATCCTTAACTAACTAAACAAGTTCTTTTATTTAAAACTGGGATCAGCTATTTGTTTTTCAGTCAGTGATTAACAACATTTAATTCAATTACAACCTGTACTTATTGGATGTATGACTGTTTGCCGAAGATCAGTTTAATATAATTTTCCAATTGATACTTGGGAATGTAGAAGGAATTGGGAGATGGTGTTCTTTGAAGTAGCCTTAAGATATAATGTTTAAATCCCCCCTCCGTAGCACCTGCCGAATGTTGCCACTTCTTGTCACAGAGGACAAGCATACCTTTGTTTTCAATGAGAATTCAATTCATGTATGCATTCTGTTTTTTTTTTTTTATCTTGGAATTCTTTGTTTCTATGTGTACCTGTGTTTTGTATTTTATCAGTCTGTTCTTTGTTGTCATTTGCTAATAACAGAAAAGTGATTATTTATTATTAGCATGCTGTTGAACAAATTAGTAAACTTTAAAAATTACGTTCAGTGACCATACACTTAATTTCAAAAGTCTTGTTAAGAGTTAAAATTTATGTACACTATTTTAAATCTGTGTTTGTGTAAAATTTCTTCCAACACGGAATCTAGTAATTCAGGGAAACGTGGTAGATTGCAGATTGTGATAGTGACATAATGGTCCTAGAAATTATAAAGAGAAAGTGTTATCAGGAAACCCATTGATGAAACGTTAACTTGAATGCAACGTAAAAATAATAATATATATATATATGTATGTATACTAGAGTTCAATGTTATTTATTTGAAAAATCAGGTCATTCATCAGTGTTATTATTTAAAATCAGTTTACCAGTATATTGACTGAGCCCTGAACATAAAAGATGAAACACTTAAAATCTCGCAGTGCTCACTGCAGCTTACTGTTTAGTTAACCTACAGTGTTCAGATTAGAAAAATAATCAATCCAGAATTAAAATTAAAAAGGAAGAAATATTTCAACGCTGTCAAATGTTTGAAAACTTCTGTTATAAACAATGGTCTCTGACGTTAGATTGTCAAAGGTGTAATAGTGAACCATGTGGTTGTACAGTACAGTGTGGCACTACCATGTTCCCACCACTTGAACTGTGAATTTGAAGTTATATTGCAAAAAAAGTACATAAGTATAAACACGTAACAAAACTTTAACAAAATTATAACAGATAATCTGTATTGAAACTGATTAGGAAGGTGGGCCGGTTGTTACCGTAGACGAAAGCAAGATGGGTCTATCAATTACTGGTATCTACAATAGCTTGGGTAGTTGTGTGATGTGTACATGAACAGTGGAGTAGTTCGCACATATGCAATAGTCTGGTTGCAATAAGAACAAGTGACACGGAGAAGTCTGGAGTAAAGATATGAAATTAAACATAATATTTTGTTTGTACCAAAATTTAGCTGACAAATCTAGTTTGCACTTCGTAAAAAGAGTTAATGTTTTAAAGACAAAAAATGTAAACTTTTATGAATGAAACTGATATCATATTTGTTTTCCAAGAACAAATGATGTGTGATAAACTAGTGAATGATAACATTTAGGCCTAATTATGCAAGTGTAATCTGTGCACTTTTATAGACTGAAATTGATACTATAATTGCTTCCAGGAATGAATGATGTCAGATAAACTTGTAGAAGGTAAAAATAACATTTTTTCATTCAGTTGTTTTTATGTGTTTCATACGTCACCTACTAGCATATTTGTTGGCCCTTTACGATCAGCAATTAATGCAACTGTTATCAATTGTAATTAATTTTTTTATCTCCAGCAATTTAGTTATGCTGTTGACACATTTCTCTGTACATAACGGAAACAAGGGTACATAACAAAAGAATGATTACAACAAGAGGCTTCATTGAAGGTGATAGCTGAGGGGAGATTATCTTTTAAGAACTCATTATTATTATTATTATTATATCAAACATTTCTGATGTCAACCATTTGGCAGAGGGAGTAGCAAATGATATGGTGCCACTTTATTGGAAATCCATATTCTTCCCCCAGGACAGTGTTTGTTTTACAATCAGTGTTGTTTCTGGAGTGACAGTGGATGTTACAAAATTTGTTCAGTACATGATAAGACGCCAGTTGGAAAAAACATTAAATTATGTAATAGTAAGATAATTTGATAAAACAGAATGCAATGTTCATAATTGAAAAAGCAATAACAAGAATTTCTTGTTTCTCAAGAATTTTTTAAAAAAAGGTGAAATATCCATTGTAGAAGAAAAATTATGGGCATACATAATGGAACATTCAACAGAAATATATCCAATAAAAGCACCAGAAAGTATTTAGTTTATAAATACTCTTTTATCTTAAGTTATTATATAAATTATATACACACACACTTTTTCTTCAAAACCCATTCACTGTTAAAAAAAGATTCTTGAAGATTTTCAGTTTAACACAAAAAATATGGATGAAAAGCATTCTTATAAAATTTATGAATATTTAAATAAAATATGTCAAGTAATATTTTACTTTTGCACAAAATGCTGATGTCCATATAACCATGGCAATAAAAGGATCAACAGTTAGTAGTTACCTTCTACGATGCCCCAAAGCAGAACAACGGGCGACAGTGCGACATTGTCGCAGAAAGGAAACGAGGCGTGCAGAAAGATCGTCCACCACGTTAACGAAAAACGCGTAAAAAATTTGCTGCAGTAAAATTTCTAAAAAAAATAAATTGTTGCATAAAAACAGATACGAATAAACGAATCAATTCAATAACAAAATCTATGTTTGTGACTCAATAATATACCGATAAATTTCAGATGAGAGCCGAGCGGTAAAGGTTACATGTAATCTATTGAAGTGAGAGTGCCGGCAGACTGAGTCACGCGGCCGCGCTCCGGCGTAGTAATTCACAATCTGGGTAGTTGTGTATTTCTGGACTGATTTTTTATATCAATCTAAAATCAATATCCTATAATATCAGTATATTTAAATGTAATTTACAAATTTATTCAAATAAATCGTGATAGACTTTATATTTACGAAAACCTAAATCTAAAAATATGTCAATTTTTGTCTCCTGAAATTTTAAGGATTATTATTTTAATACTTCTATAGATCGGAGAGAGCTGTTGCATCAAACAATTTTAACTATGTTACTACTGAAATTCTTGCAGAAAGTATTTGGTTTTCTTAAAATCCGTTGCAGAAAGATGAAAAACATTCTGCTTTTATGCTACTATGTTTTTCCCATTAAGTTTTATAGTATGCAATTGATTTGTCATCGTGCTTCATAAAAGTTAAAACTCCACTAAGGAATATCTCTGTGAGTGATCCCACTTTTCCATTGTGGCAGTGGATAGATGACATCTTGTTCACTGTGGAAGTTTTAGTTTTGGCATATAGAAATGTGATTTGTAGAGCCATCAATGTTAACCTCAAGTTCAGAATCTTTATGCATAATTCTTGCGTTACATATGTTAATGGGAGTCTATCTTAAATCCATTGTCGATTAAAGCTCCCGTTCATCTTTGTGGTATGGAAGTTGGTGTTAAGGAGGTTGACATGCCAAAAGTCACAGCGTATTGATGTGAACATTGACAATTCCATAAAATTTCTAGGTCTGTTTGACTCTGTCTGGGTGATTCGCTTTCCACTGCCTCTTGTCTGTAAAATCTCACTGTAATTGGGTCTATGTCACTCATTACAGGGTTTTTAAAAGCTTGAATTAAAAAAAATGCACTGATAATAAAACACACCAAACTATGTAATGTTGAACAATTCTGTTCAGGCAGACAGAACTTGCAGTTAAATTGTATACTGGTGAGCTGATATTTTTTCTGTTTTCAAACACCTACATTTACAGCATATGCTTCTTTTCTTCTAGTGGTACTACATCGAACGTACTGAACATAAGTTCATTTATCTTTCTCACTAACAATCCATTTTCTCACTACAGAAGATTATGGACATCATTTTGAATGTTGTCAAACATGTCTATGGCATGTTAGGGTTTTAATTCACTGAACAAATAAAAGTAGAAACAATTATTAAAAGAATGGCTCTTGTTTTTAAGAAAATTGTACATACACATTGTGTATATAAATTATATTGAATTTCGGTGCTACTTTTGTCAAAGAAAACCATAGGAAAGAGGAGAGAAAATTAGACAAAACAGCCACCAATGTCATCTGTTCTTGTATAAATTTTCAGTTCTTAATTTTTAAGCAATAAGTAGTTTTTATGCTATATAATTAATATTAGTCAACTCTTTTAATAAAAAATATACTTATAACAGTGCTACTTTCATCATGCTTCATTGTATAAATAAAGATAAAAAATCAATGCCACTATAGAAATTGTATACATACAATTGAGTACTGTATTGTAACTGATATTTTGTTTCTAGCTTTGTTACAGTTGTACTATGTTCTAGGGTTATATGTTACAGTGATGTATACTCTCTGTGTGTTGCATACCCGGAGCCTTTAGCAGACAGATTGTATCAAGAAACAAAGCAATTTTTAGATGATCACGTCAAAAACTTGGTCGAAACAGTCAGAGTCAATGGTGATCATAAGTTGCTTCAAAATTATAACAAAGCGTGGAATGAATATAGTAAAGGCATGGACTATTTACACAGGCTTTACTCGTAAGTGAAATTATATAATGTATCATTTGTTTGTTGACTGTAAATAGTTAAAATGTGTGAACTAATTGTAATGCAATTCTGTAGTGTGTGTGTACGTGCGAATGCACTTGCATGAGAGAGAGAGAGAGAGAGAGAGAGAGAATATGAAATAGGAATTCAGTGAATGTATGCAATGTATATATAAATAATTATCAAGTACATAATCAGTACTGTGATGTATAGGTGTTGCATAGAATGCATAGAATAAGTAGGATTTATTAATAATGCTATCCATTTATGACAATTCTATACAATAAGATAATATTTAAAAAGTTCTTTTTGTCTCATTTATGATGTGATAGTCTTTCTTGTAAATATCTTTTTTTAATTGTACATAAATAATATAGGTTCACTTCACTTTAATGTCGACTGCATATCCTTCAGACGATGGGTTGGTCCTGGATCTGGATGAGTACTTGGGTTGATATACTCTGTCTGGCCGGCCTCAGGGTCGCTTTCAGGGGTGTAGATATTTCTCATGAGCACAGTTACATATGCTTTCACCGTGGACCAATATTGTTTCTGCTAAAATAGTGTATTATGCTTACACATTTTTTGCAGTCAGTTTAAAGTGTCTGTGTACCCTAATCAGATATCTTGAACTTTCGCGGAATAACACGCCTATAAATTTCTTGCAGTAAATCTAGGAAATATTTAACTTGTGTTAGTCGTGATTAGCCGACCAATCATCATGACCACGTGTTGCTTACACGTTATTGATTCCGAAAAGAAACTGATCTATCCGTTACAAAGATATTGTCATCAACTGAAGTCTCATAATCTGGTTGGTTCTTCGGTAACCCCTTCTGTGATTTTTCTGTAGATAATAAATGTTGTCCAAGAAGGCTTTCAATCAGAGTAATTCTTGTTCAAGAAACCTGATAATTTTTATGACTAATTTATGGTCACATAACCTTTTTACTTAAATTGTGCATTCATGTAGTTACTGCTTTTTAAAATAACTATTGTCATCAGTTAGGTATTTTTATTATAAACATTCTGATATAAGTCCATCTAAAAATTTCCTATATCATGAAAGTCATTTAAATTAACATGTGTTTTATGAATATCCCATAAAATAATTATGTACCCTCGCACATATAGCTAAGCATTGTTACGCACCATGTCACAGCACTAAAAGTTGTTTCACAAGCTTAAAAATACTTAAAAACTAACACATTTGTAACAATGTTCCTTATCAACTAATTTATAATGTTCAAACCTGCAATCTCTACTTATTCACATTGTGTCTTTATATGTTATCATAATCTTTTACTCTCTGCTACATTCCGTATGCAATTAGAATGTCCATTGGAATACATATTGTTATGATGGTCTAAATGATCGTCGTATCGTAGAGTGACACCAGTTAAGTCACTAATAACCAGCTTTAATTATCATAAATAACTGGGCTGCGTTGTTCGTGTGGTTGCATAGATGCAAGGCGTTGGGCGTTGGTCAGGCTGCCCGCCAACGTATGTCAATTTTATAACGCCTTCTCTGATTGGTGGTTTCCGTCGAATGTTCTGGTAGACTGGAGATGGAAATTAGTCTCTTTCGCCACGTGGTCGATTCTTCGAATTTCCAAGGTATATTTTTCTGCGAATTTCCATGCTGGTACCAGCGTGTACCTAGTACCGCTACAGGCCGTTCTCCAAAAGTTGTACATTGAGTGGTTAAAATGGGTTGCCTAATCTGCCCTGTTAAATACCCTCCCAATGAGAGGTTTTATGCCGAAGCATAAAAACTCATTGCCTAAACCTAAGAGGACCACCGAGGATATGGCGCCGTGACCCTCCTTAATTCCTTACTAAAATCATGGGTAACTTACCCCCCTAGTCCGGTGACTGCGGTCGCGCCTGCATGACTTTACTGGACTTCCTGCTCAGGATCCCAACACCATAAAACCACACAGGCACACGACGCCCCTGCCCTGACGCACCGGCCAGCACAGGTACGTCCCCACAGTATCACCAGACTGTAACATTCAATAAAAACATCAATAACTGCCCTTTCACAATAGCATATCCTCAACTGATTTGGTTTCCTCTTAATCATACTGGTTTGTCTTTTGCAAAGTACTGGTTTTCTATTTATTTATCTATTAATACATTGGTTATACACTTATACACAATCACCTAATACTCAATTCAACACTTGAGTTTGAATAACCAGTTACAAACAATTCAACTTTAATATTCGTTTTCTATTTAATGTTCCATTAAACTTCCACCTTGATTCTCTATTACATTTTAATTATCAAGTTTCAATTATTTAGCATTTATTACACAATTCAAATCAAAATAAATTTAAATTCATTACCAAAATTCACATTTTTACATTAATTGAATTCCAACTTTTTTCCAAAACATTGTAAATTACTTCAATTACATTATTCAAAACAATTTAAATTCATTTAATTTCATCATAAAATATTGTAATTGTTATAAACTCAATCACTACTATAAATTGATTTCATTAAATACAATTTACCTAACCACATGATGTATCTGTAGATACCTTGTCATAACAGCATAACCTTATACAGAGCACATGCACACATAATACAACTTTAATTTCGACTTTCTATTGATTAAACATTTTAACTGTTTATCTTGCATGATCACTTCAACTTTGACTTTCTATTAAACATTTTAATCAGCAACCTTTAATTATTTATCATTTATTATACAATTCAATTCTCCAAAATATTTAAATTTATTACCAACATCCATCTCTTCAATTAAATTAATTACCTCAAATTAATTTAATTACATAATTTAAAACATTTTAAATTAATTAAATCGTCTCAAATAAATTTTAATTACATTATAACCTTTATAATTGCACCAATGTGAATTATTAACAGTCAATTATCATTATTATCAAATACTTCCTCTAGGTTATAGACATTGCTATCCAACACATGGTATACACTCAACATACTGTTTACTTAAATACTCTATCATGACAACAGTTACTACATTTAACAGCAATACAAAATTATATACAATTTACATCTCAAATGTCATTGTTAACTCAACAAAACCATTACCTTATTCAGTCCAGTATTTAAACTCACTACTTTCACATAATTAAATGTTCATTAGTAATAAATGTCTAACCACCATCATCAAAAATTAATCTTATTCTAGCATACCACAATTCATTTTTATTTACATTTATTATATTCTCACCATTAATATAATAACCATTTAAATTCCTTCTATCCATTATCTCGTAATAATAATTCACAGGATTATCCCCCATTATTATTTTATCATATGCCATGTCTACTTTAGTATTTTTGATCCAGTCTCCCTTAATATTTGTTGTCACCATCAAATAGTTTATAATTTCATCATCATAGTAACCAGCTGTTACTAGTACACTAATTCTATCACCAGGCAAGTGTTTTTTCTCAACAAGATAATCATCATTTGCTATGGTACTCATTACTACACAAGGTAAGTCCTTAATATTACTAATTCTCTCAATATTTGTCTTCTCTATCAACTCTCCATAACCTCTTTGTAACTTAAACATTTCTACCTCTTTCTCAAAATCGCGTACACAACCACATCTTACTTTCTCACTCCACGCAGAGGGTAATACAACATTATTAAAACCCATCCTGGCCTTACCAGATACACAAAAAACCAAGGGACATTTTGAAGACCTTTTGTCTTCCATTGAGGAACCTTCGTCCTCCAACAACACTTGTGAAGTCTTTACTTCACTAACATCATGGAAAAATTTTGCCCTTTGTTCCCACTCTACATTTAAACTCTCTTCATATTCTCTTTCTAACTCAATAACGCTCACTACTATTACCCCACTATTAACTTCTACTCTCATTAAAATTTCATCATCACCACTATTATTCAGCGTTATCTCACTATTATTAAATGTATCATTCTTAGGTACCCCGTTTTTATCTATATCACTCTTACTCTCATTCAACAGGATCTCACTATCATTATTATAGTTATCCTTGTTAATTTCTCTATTACTTACCTTGTCAACTTTCACCTGATTATTTTTCGTAATCATCTCCCCATTATAATTAACACTTGTATTAACCCCATCATTATTTTTATATTCTCACTACACTTACCTGTATTTCTTGTACTCTCCTTTCTTTATCTACTGTTATCTACATCATCTTGTAACTGTTTTACAATAGTACCACCGTGTTCATCAATTTCTTTTAGACGTTTATTAATATTAACTTTTTGTTGCTTCATATGATTAATATCACTCTTCAGTTCGTTAAACTTACTATCAATCTTGGTATTCTGTTCATTGACATTACTGCTCAATTCATTAAATTTTGCATTTTGTACATCAAACTTATGATCATTTACATCAAACCATTTATTAATATCGCTCTTTACTTCATTTAAATTACTGCTTAGTTTATCAAATTTAATATTCATACTGCACACCTTGCTACACAAATACTACATCATATCATTTTCTGATTTATTACTCTCATTTTTACTTCCATATTCCTTAAGGAATGGAAGTATGGTGATGGCAAAAAAAATCGTGTTCGAGATTATTGCAGATTCTGATTCTACTACACTCAAAACATGAAAAAAAGTCGTTTTCCGAAAAGTGTCTGTGTGTCTGTCTGTCTGTCTGTCTGTGTGTCTGTCTGTCTGTAGATTTTTTTTCTATGGCAAACGATAACTGCCGCAAATTCAAACAGAATCAAATAATTTTTTGCATACAGCCCGGTTTTGCAGAGTTCTCGCGACCTATTGTTTTTGGTGAAGATCGGTTGAGGGAAAGGGGTAGTTTACCTGCAACGGTTTTTTTTTAGCAAGGGAAATTTTGTTTGTTTGGCAAACGATAACAGCCGCAAATTCAAACAGAATCAAATAATGTTTCGCATACAGCCCTGAATTGTAGAGTTCTCAAGACCTATTGTTTTTGGTGAAGATCGGTTAAGGGAAAGGGGTAGTTTACCTGTAACGTTTTATGTTTTAACAAGGGTATTTCCTATGGCAAACGATAACAGCCGCAAATTCAAACAGAATGAAAAGATTATTTGCATACAGCCCTAAATTGTAGAGTTCTCAATACCTTTTGTTTTTGGTGAAGATCGGTTAAGGGAAAGGGGTAGTTTACCTACAACGTTTTTTTAACAAGGGTATTTTCTATGGCAAACGATAACAGCCGCAAATTCAAACATAATCAAATAATTTTCTGCATACAGCCCTGATTTGTAGAGTACTCAAGACCTATTGTTTTTGGTGAAGATCGGTTGAGGGGAAGGGGTAGTTTACCAGCAACGTTTTTTATCATGCGTATTTTCTATGGCAAACGACAACTGCCGCAAATTCAAACAGAATCAAATAATTTTTTGCATACAGCCCTGATTTGTAGAGTACTCGCGACCTATTGTTTTTGGTGAAGATCGGTTGAGGGGAAGGGGTAGTTTACCTGCAACGGTTTTTTTTATCAAGGGAAATTTTTTTTTTTTTTGGCAAACGATAACAGCCGCAAATTCAAACAGAATCAAATAATGTTTCGCATACAGCCCTGAATTGTAGATTTCTCAAGACCTATTGTTTTTGGTGAAGATCGGTTGAGGGAAAGGGGTAGTTTACCTGCAACGTTTTTTTAACAAGGGTATTTTATATGGCAAACGATAACAGCCGCAAATTCAAACAGAATCAATAGATTATTTGCATACAGCCCTAAATTGTAGAGTTCTCAAGATCTATTGTTTTTGGTGAAGATCGGTTGAGGGAAAGGGGTAGTTTACCTGCAACGTTTTTTTTTTAGGGTATTTTCTATGGCAAACGATAACAGCCGCAAATTCAAACAGAATCAAATAATGTTTTGCATACAGCCGTGATTTGTAGAGTACTCAAGACATATTGTTTTTGGTGAAGATCGGTTAAGGGGAAGGGGTAGTTTACCTGCAACGTTTTTTTATCAAGCGTATTTTCTATGGCAAACGATAACAGCCGCAAATTCAAACAGAATCAAATAATGTTTTGCATACGTCCCTGCATTGTAGAGGTCTCAATGACTTTCGATTTTGGTGAAGATCGGTTAAGGGGAAGGGGTAGTTTACCTGCAACCTTTTACGTTTTAACAAGAGTAAAGTACTTGAAAATTTATTTAAACTTTTTGAAACAATGGTAATTGTTAAAAATAAAATAATTTTGTTGCCAGGCAATACAATTATAATTTTTTCATTTTAATGTAATATAATATTTTTCATTTAATACAGCAATAAAAAGGCAGGTAGGACAGCCTGGCTGTTTGGGTGAAAATGATTTTAAATATAAATCTTAGAATATGGAAGTCATGTATGGTTCTCCATACCGATATTCATTTATATCATCATTATTATAGCTATTACTCACCTTATTATTTGTTATCTGATCGTCTTTATTTTCGTTTAATTGATCTGTCTCTCTACCATTTTCTACCACCGCTACACTATCATCATTATAATCATCATTCCCTGTTTTATTCTCTACCCCTACCACTTCAACTATGGTACCATTATTATTCGTCTTATCACTATGCTTTTTCATTTCAGCAAATATTCCCGTTTCTTGTTCTTCCGTTTGTCTCAGATTATCATCCAGTTTATACCACTCATCATCAGTCATTTCATTCGTAATATTCCTGAATTCGCTCTCCCATACCCACCATGAGAAACGTATTTCGGCCTCAGCCATGCTTACAAAAATCTTTTATTCTAATACACTTCAAAATTATAACCCTCCTACTACACAATAATTACAATCCTTATCAACATTTAAACGTAAACATAATAGTCACATACGTTACACTACCCAAACATAACCTAGTCACTAGTCACCCATACGCAACGTAAATATATACGATAATTTTTTTTAAATCAACGCCATTACCCAAAACCTTTATTCTTTTGTTGGGTCGCCGATTGTAAATTAACATACTTTACATCTTTTTACACACCATAATTTTACTTACCCTGATTCCGTTAAACTTACCTTTTTAATAAAAACCCCCAGAAGATTCCAAACTCGCTCAAAGGGTCGCCACGATGTTTTGAGGATATACATCGAAACCATGATACTTACCCTTAATTAATTTAGATCATTTGATGCCCTTAACTCAGAAAATTCACAGGTTTCGTTTTAGACGAATTTTTGATGCTGAACTCAGGTTATGGGGTGCGGCGTAATAAATATCTTAACACATTTTTTATATTAAATCGACTCATTTTATTCAAAACCAATATTCAATTCTTTCTCTTTTACTTTTTCTTTTGTTTCTGTTACCTTAATAATTAGAAAATATGAACTTACTTAAACAAAATTCTTTTATCGACTAACTCTTTCTTTTCTTTAAACAAACCAGTACTTTTCGGTTTCTTTCTTTTTATATGTACACACACACACACTCTCTCACTCGTCACAATTCTGAAAACCCCCGTTTATTTATAGAGCTCTTTATTATTCAAATGTTCAAAACTAGTTGGCCAACATTTCCACTGTACTTAACTTTCCTTGCTATTCCAATTTGTTCCACCATCTTCCCGTTCACTTACACTGCCCCTACCACACAACGAATATCACTGTTTTAAGCTTTTGCATTTAAATATTCCTTTTACTTTCTTCTCACTCTTTCGTCTAAATACTCTTCTTTTATATAATTTTGGGGTAGGCCGTGCGTACTCACACGCACCGGCCTCCCGACACTATTTCACTGATACTGTTGCTGAGCTATCGACTGCACTGTTTGACTAGTGGTGACCAACTGGGCCATGATGCTCGCGTGGTTGCGTAGATGCAAGGCGTTGGGCGTTGGTCAGGCTGTCTGCTAACGTATGTCAATTTTATAACGCCTTCTCTGATTGGTGGTTTCCGTCGAATGTTCCAGTAGACTGGAGATGGGAATTAGTCTCTTTCGCCACGTGGTCGATTCTTCCAATTTCCAAGGTGTATTTTTCTGCTAATTTCCGTGCTGGTACCAGCGTGTACCTAGTACCGCTACAGGCCGTTCTCCAAAAGTTGTACATTGAGTAGTTAAAACGAGTTGCCTAATCTCCCCCGTTACACTATTTATAGTCTGCAGGGTTCCATAATGTATGACCTTAACAAGCAATTGAAAATTCTAGAGGACACTTCAGCACGACCTTCACAGAAACACACACCGTTGGGCTAGTTGTGAAGCTTGTCGAACAACACTGTCGAATGTACGAGACTGTTCTGTATTACATAACACTGCCTCACATGTTAAGAATCATGTACGCACACAACATTACAGCTGGGATATATGGGAATCATGTAGAACGTTCTGTAATAGCGTAACAATATGGAAAATATTAGAATAATACATGGAAGAATAGCATGGCTCCTTTGCAAGGATGGTGAAGGCAATACAAAACTACTTTTGACATATTTTTGAATAAAAGTATGTTTTTTTTACAAGTTGTTAGCAGGACTCGTATTTCCACACTACAACACTTAATTATTATGTTTGAGGGCAGTGAATTGATGGTGTCTTTACTTGTTCATAATGTTAAGGAATTTGGTTTGGCTCAAAATAACTTTAATTACTCTTGATTTTGCGAGAACCAGTAAGAACCACAAATTCAAAAAAGCAGGATACAGAATCGCTTACAAAACTACTAACAAAACAGAACACACACTATCAAAACACACGCA
This sequence comes from Magicicada septendecula, assembly GCA_034769895.1. Lineage (NCBI taxonomy): Eukaryota > Metazoa > Arthropoda > Insecta > Hemiptera > Cicadidae > Magicicada > Magicicada septendecula. The sequence goes on from CM068370.1 coordinate 374,084,279, forward strand.
CAAAGCACAAAACAAATTCGATCTACCCAGTGTTTACAAGCTAAATTGCTCAAATTGCAATAAATTCTACATAGGCCAGACAGGACGTAGCTTCAAACAGAGATACATTGAACACACAAAGGCACTCCACTCCACTACAGAATCTACCTTTGCAAACCACCTCATTGTAGCAAACCACACATATAAAAACATCGACAATAACATGAACATTCTACACGTACACACAAAAGGCCGAAAACTTGACACTCTAGAACAATTAGAAATCTACAAACACACAAAAACAAACAAAAACGACATCCTAAATGAACAGACACAATTCAAATCGCACGCATTATTCGAACACATCTCACCCAACACACACAGCATCGATCTTTCGAAAATCTATCCCGTCGCCAACAACAAGACGGACAGCGCTACCTACGGCAGCCTCTGAAGAAGCCTTTTAAAGGAGAAAACCGGTTTAGGCTTTAAGGTAAATCTTTATGATTTTACTTATAAAAAACTTAGTGTTCCGAGTCGTTAATACAATAGTGATATTTAGTTAAGAAAGAACCAATATTATTTTTAAATTGGTTTCTATTTCTTCATAAAATCATATAATTTTTTAAAATTTAAATTTGGAGTTAAAATGTAAGGAAGATAATTAGATAAGAATTTGATAAAATTTTGTAATTTTGAAATATTCCAACATAATTTTGATTAATTTCTAACTACATAGTGTATATTTTATTACTTATAAACACTTATAAATTACCAGATTTAATATCACAGGTTTTCGACCTCCTAAATCTATGCTTCTCTTTAAACAGTTGTGTAAACCAACCCCTCCACTGTATCTTAAAAGTGTGTGTGTGTGTGTGTGTGTGTGTGTGTGTGTGTGTGTGTGTGTGTGTGTGTGTGTGTGTGTGTGTGTGTGTGTGTGTGTGTGTGTGTGTGTGTGTGTGTGTGTGTGTGTGTGTGTGTGTGTGTGTGTGTGTGTGTGTGTGTGTGTGTGTGTGTGTGTGTGTGTGTGTGTGTGTGTGTGTAAACTGATTGTAGGTGTTGGCCAAATAATTAACTTGAGTGTTCATTTATGATGTATGTATTTTAACAAATGTTGATTATAGAAGTTGATTTAAAAACGGAATTTAAGTACTGTTTTAAAACTAATTAAGTTTACTCAACATTTTCAACTACATGTATTGGAACAAAAACTGTGTTGTCTCTGAATTAAAAAAAATTGATCAAGATGTTAGGATAATCAGGCTTATTCATAATGTCCTGTGGAATGGATGTGTTAACTCTATCAGGTGTTTTCCATGGTCAAAGAAAGCAAAGAAATCCAAACTAAATTCCCTTATTTTCTAAATTATATTCGAAAGTAATGTGTCATCACTGGAAGAACAGCTATTTTGAAATACTGCCTGTTCATTAAGAAGTAAATTATCCAAGATAAAACAAAGTCTTTCATTTATAATTTCTATATAGCTCACAAGCTTACACCTCGGTAATTTGCTGTCATAATTCTAACACTTTTCTTAAAAATCGAAATAACCTTGGCAACTCTCCATTCATCCAGAATCGTGCACCTTACCCCACACATATTCAGCAGAAGATGTAGTAAAGGAATGAGTCTCATAAAGTTATGTTAATTTTTACTTCCATGTTCCTTAAGGAAATGGAAGTATGGTGATGGCAAAAAAAATCGTGTTCGAGATTATTGCAGATTCTGATTGTACTACACTCAAAACATGAAAAAAAGTCATTTTTCGAAAAGTGTGTGTGTGTGTGTGTGTGTGTGTGTGTGTGTGTGTGTGTGTGTGTGTGTGTGTGCTGTAGATTTTTTTCTATGGCAAACGATAACAGCCGCAAATTCAAACAGAATCAAATACTTTTTTGCATACAGCCCTGATGTAGAGTACTCAAGACCTGTTGTTTTTGGTTAAGATCGGTTAAGGGAAAGGGGTAGTTTACCAGCAACTTTTTTTTTTTAATCAAGGGTAATTTTATATGGCAAACAGTAACAGCCGCAAATTCAAACACAATCAAATAATATTTTGCATACAGCCCTGAATTGTAGAGTTCTCAAGACCTATTGTTTTTGGTGAAGACCGGTTAAGGGAAAGGGGTAGTTTACCTGCAACCGTTTTATGTTTTAACAAGGGTATTTTCTATGGCAAACGATAACAGCCGCAAATTCAAACAGAATCAAATAATTATTTGCATATGGCCCTGAATTGTAGAGTTCTCAATACCTCTTGATTTTGGTGAAGATCGGTTAAGGGAAAGGGGTAGTTTACCTGCAACGTTTTATGTTTTAACAAGGGTATTTTCTGTGGCAAACGATAACAGCCGCAAATTCAAACATAATCAAATACTTTTTTGTATACAACTCTGAATTGTAGAATTCTCAAGACCTATTGTTTTTGCTGTAGATTGGTTAAGGGAAAGGGGTAGTTTACTTGCAACGTTTTTTGTTTTAACAAGGGTATTATCTATGGCAAACGATAACAGCCGCATATTCAAACAGAATCAAATAATTATTTGCATACTGCCCTCAATTGTAGGGATCTCAATGTCTGTTGATTTTGGTGAAGATCGGTTAAGGGAAAGGGGTAGTTTACCTGCAACATTTTATGTTTTAACAACGGTAATTTTTTCTATGAAGAACGATAACTGCCGCACATTCAATCAGAATCAAATATTTTTCTGCATACTTTCCTCAATTGTAAAAGACTGAAGGCCTGTTGGTTTTGGTGAAGATCGGTTAAGGAAAGGGGTAGTTTACCTGCAACGTTTTATATTTTAACAAGTGTATTTTCTATGGCAAACGATAAGAGCTGCAAATTCAAACAGAATCAAATAATATTTTGCACGCATCCCTGAATTGTAGAGGACTCAAGACCTATTGATTTTGGTGAAGATCAGTTAAGAGAAAAGTGTAGTTTACCTGCAACGTTTTACGTGATAACAAAGTTAATTTTTTCTATGACGAACGATAACTGCCATAAATTCAAACATAATCAAATAAGTTTTTGCATACATCCCTAAATTTTAAAGATCTCAAGGCCTTGTAGTGTTTCAAATTCTCTTCGGAGGTCTATTTATTATTTTTTTCTTATTTGAACATTTTTTTTTTATTAATGTTAAACTATAATCAATATATATTATATATTGATAATATGTGTTCAACAACTGGTTTTTGTTGTACCAATTTTTATTTCCATCTAATTAACTTTAGATATTAAAGAACAATTTTTATTTCATCTTTTCTTCTACAGATCCAAAAATTAACAATTCATTATTTTTCAATCTCACAAAACAGTCTCCTTGACAACGCCACCAATTTTTCATTACATCACTCATACAAATTCTGTTTTCATACATTTAGTTATACATATATAATTATTTATATGTAACATTTTATGTCAATTATCATTCTTACAAAACAATATAATAATTATTAACAAACAATATCATTATTATTAACAAAAAATATTAGAACAGAACCAATAATAAATATACAATTGTGATTCGGTACCGGGAATCGAACTCGGGTCCCCCGGTATCGTTACAATCCCTCCCCGCCTAAGTCTATTCAACTTTCGGCTTCCAACAAGGAGGGTGACAATTGAATGACAATATTGGTTAGGTAACTCCGGCAAATTCAGGCCGTGCTGTTGTCTGTATGTCCACATCACTTTTTTTTTTGCACATGGCCCTACTTAAACTATCAGCATTTTTGTGATATTTCCCGGCCTTATGAGTAATGACAAAATCAAATGATTGTAAGGCAAGTGCCCATCTCATTAATCGGGCATTTGCAGATCCCATAGTTTTTAAATAAATCAGAGGATTGTGGTCTGTTACAATAGTAAAAGTCAGTCCCCCATCTAAATATTGACGGAGTTTAAGAACGGCCCAGACGATGCCAGCGCATTCCTTTTTGGTCGTCGCATAATTTATTTCTGGCCCTTTCAGTTTTCTACTTAAAAAAATAACTGGATGTTCATACCCGTCTTTATCAGTCTGACTCAATACTACGCCAATTCCGACGTCGGATGCATCAACTTGAAGCATAAATGGTTTTTCGTACTCAGGCGCCTTTAATACTGGTTCAGAAGCGATCATTTTCTTTAAGATTTTAAACGCCGTCTCACATTTCTCATTCCATTGAATTGGTGATTTTTTTTCTTTTCCTTTCGTCAGATCACTCAGAGGAACAGCAATAGTAGAAAAATCTTTGAGATATTTTTGATAATATCCAATTAGGCCCAGGAATGATCGAACTTCAGTTTTTGTTTTTGGTATTGGATAGTCTTTTTGTCATATGTCTTGCGACGGTGTAATTCTGTCTCAAGATTCTGAAGGGCTAGTTCCTTAGTCTTCTGCAATTTGTTAATTAACTTGCCTACATATTCCACTACAGATGAACTTTCTGCAATCTTTCCATTCCAGTTTTCATAGATTAGCGTCAAATGGTCTCTTAAATTCCGCCCATATACCAGTTCTGCTGGTGAGTATCCAGTTCCTTCATGCACTGCTGTTCGAATAGCAAACATCGCAGCTGGTAAACATTCATCCCATTCTTCACACTGTTCTTCACACATTGATCTCAATAATTTTTGTAAAGTTCTGTGAAGTCGTTCAACCGGATTTGTCTGAGGATGACTAACAGAGCTGTGGATCACTGAAATTCCCAATCGTTCCAGAAATTCGCTAGTAAGTTGACTAGTGAACGAGGTTCCTAAATCGCTTTGAATTTCTTTTGGAAATCCTGTTCTACTAAATATTTCTGTTAAGGCACGTATTATAGTCGGTGACTTTATGTCTGGCAATGCAATGGCTTCTGGATATCTAGAAGCCATGCAAATGGGCGTGAGAATATATTTATTCCCTCTAAACGTTTCAATCATAGGCCCACAAGTGTCAATGTTGATTCGAAAAAATATTTCTTCAATTTGTGGTACCAAGACTAATGGAGCTTTCTTTTTCTCTCCCCCTTTTCCTGCTAGCTGGCAAGGGAGACAAGTCTGAACAAACTCCGATATATCTTTTGCCCATCCTGGCCAATAGAAGTACTTACTAAGTCGTTTTCGGGTTTTGGTAACTCCCAAATGTGCGGAGGCGTATCGTGACATACCATCATCAACTGCTCACGAAATATTTGAGGCACAACAATTTTTTTACTATAGTTATCCTCATTTTTATTCGTTTTATAATACAATATTCCATTTTCTAAGTCATAATTTGTTTCTTCGGGTCTAGATTGTACTTCTTAGATCATCTCTAACAATTCGGAATCAGAATTTTGAGCAGCCATGAATTGTTCATGTGTCGTATTCAGTAGGGACAACATTTCACCCTGTTGATGACTGTCATTTTCTTCAAGGAGTCTATCTTCCTCTTTTGTTTCAGTCTCAACGGTTGATAGCTGATCATTTTGAATTTTTTCTTGTTCTGCTTGGTCTTTTACTTCTATTTCTCGCCTAACTAACATAGACTTTATGTTTACGGCATTCACAAATTCTAACAAATGTGCATTTGTGTTTTGTAAACTCTGCGCCGTTTCATTCCCCATCAAATAAATTCCTTCATAAGCTGGACTAGCTGTGACTGCAGCCTGAGCAAGTATTACCTTTTCAGGAATTTCCAAAGTGACATCTATTATTTGGCAACAGAAGGGTTCTGGAAATAATGGGGTGTTAAGCCATCTATGTTCGCCCATGTAATGTTCAGTGGATACATAATTTTGATGCACCACATCAATATCAGCACCTGTGTCCCGATGTATTTGAACTTGTCTACCGTTAACTTTCCCTTGACACTTGAATGGCATTTCTTGCTTTTCTAATTCAGATTGAGAAATGCCTCCAACTTTCAAATCCTCTTTAGTGTCTTTCATAAAACTAGAGACCTCTTCAACTATTCCTGCTACATTTGAGGGTTCATTACTAGATAATCTTTTTGGGCATCTATTCCTCAAATGATCCAATGAATTACATAAATAACATCGCATCTCTTTCCGTTTTTCAAATTCAGGTTTAAATTCACTTATCTTTGAATATTCCCTTTTTTTAAATTCCTTGTCTGGAACATTAGATTTAGGTTGCACCTTCAGAACATTTTTCGGATTCGACTCTATCGTAATATAATCCAAACTTGTTTTTTGGTTAAGACAAGTCCTCAAATCGTCATTTTTCTCTAGTTGTCTCTGTAACTCCAAAGGTGTACTTAAATTTAACCAATCTTGACTCAGCTGTTCTTTTATTTGGGTAGGAACCCGATATTTTAACTGATTTAAAATAATTAAATTTTTCAAGCTTTTGACATCAACTGCCTTCATTCCTTCAGTCCATCCTTCAAAATATATGGTCAATTGATATACAAAATCTGCCCAAGTCTGGTTCGGTAAACGTGTAATATTAAAGAATTTTTGTCTGAGTTTTTCAGGGTTTAACTGATATTTTCTCATAAATAATTCTTTTACATAATCATAATTTTCTGCTAACTCTATTGGTTCTCGATGAATGAGTTCTTTGATTACTATTGGTACAACACTAGTTAAAACAATAACCCAGTCTTCAAGAGGTATTTTCGAATGTACCATAGCACGTTCAAATCTTCGAAGGAAAATTGACACATCTTCCTCTTTTTCATCAAATATACCTACAACATCTTTTATATTATACAATTTTGATTCTACAGTTTTTCTAACTTCAACTTCAGTATTAGAAGTCTGTTGAATCCTCAATTTCTCTAACTCAAACTCTCTTTCTAATCTTTTTTCTTCCTTCACAGCTTCAGCTGCTAATCTTTTTTCTTCCTTCACAGCTGCTTCAGCTGCTAATCTTTTTTCTTTCTTCACAGCTTCAGCTGCTAATCTTTTTTCTTCCTTCACAGCTTCAGCTGCTAATCTTTTTTCTTGCTTCACAGCTTCAGCTGCTACTGTTTCACGTCTAACAATTTCTGTTTCTGTTTTCTGTAACAGATATTTGATTAATTCTTCATCATAATCTTCATACGATTGAATTAGACGAGTATAATCCTTCTTACTCATTCCTTCACGAATTTCAAGATCTAGTTCGATCGCAACTTCGTGCAAAACAACTTTTGGGTACTGTTGAATAAATGCCATTTTAATGAGATATCTTACTAAAAAAACAGTATACCACACGAACACACAGACAACATCAACAGCAAGAAACAAAACAAAAAAAATCTGCCGGACTCACCCAAACACCTTGATGATCCGCCTTCAGGAGCTTCTTGTACATAAGTTGCCTTCAACTCGAACTGCAAGGACTGTCTCGTCTCGGCCTGGATTCTTCCTTCTTAGTTCCGAAAAAATCCTCCGACGACTTCCAGTTCACGTTCCTTCAGGACTTCTTGCCTCTTGTTCAAATCAGCATCAATGTATCTCTCTTTTCAGAATTTTTTTTTTCTTCTTAGCAACCGTGGTTATTTTTTAAATTTGTGTGTTATTTTCATATTTTCTGCACAAATTTTAAGATTATAATATCTACACCGCTGAGCACCAGTTTATACATTGTAGCATTTCATTAATTCTCGTCGAAGGTCTATTTATTATTTTTTTCTTATTTGAACATTTTTTTTTTATTAATGTTAAACTATAATCAATATATATTATATATTGATAATATGTGTTCAACAACTGGTTTTTGTTGTACCAATTTTTATTTCCATCTAATTAACTTTAGATATTAAAGAACAATTTTTATTTCATCTTTTCTTCTAAAGATCCAAAAATTAACAATTCATTATTTTTCAATCTCACAAAACAGTCTCCTTGACAACGCCACCAATTTTCCATTACATCACTCATACAAATTCTGTTTTCATACACTTAGTTATACATATATAATTATGTATATTTAACATTTTATATCAATTATCATTATTACAAAACAATATAATAATTATTAACAAACAATATCATTATTATTAACAAAAAATATTAGAACAGAACCAATAATAAATATACAATTGTGATTCGGTACCGGGAATCGAACTCGGGTCCCCCGGTATCGTTACAGCCTGTTGATTTTGGTGAAGATCGGTTAAGGGAAAGGGGTAGTTTACCTGCAACATTTTATGTTGTAACCAGAAAAAAAAATTTCCATGACGAATGATAACTGCTGTAAATTCAAACAGAATCAAATAATTTTTTTACATATGTGCCTGAGTTGTAGAAGACTCAAGGCCTATTGATTTTTGTGAAGATTGGTAATGGGGAAAGGGTAGTTTACCTGAAACATTTTTTGATGTAACAAGAGTAAAGTACTTAATTATGATAAATAAAGTATCCTGATAAGAAGATCTTAATAATCCACTGTAGAAACGTAGATGAAATATCTATAAATGAAGAGGCTAGTTGAATGGGGGGGGGGTAATTTTCTATAAATGAAAATTATAGTTGAAGAAGGAGGGGATAATTTTTATATGTGTACTGTGTTATCGGCAACAAAGTAGTAGTTTGTTGTTAAAATTCCTTCCCGGGCTGTTTAGCCGTAGTCCAATGTTTTCTGCAAAACCAAACGTTTCTGCAGTGCCGTCGACAAATATCCAGTTTGTTTGCCATTCATGCAAATCAAACATATTCAAAACGAAAGTGGTAGCTACGAAGTAGTTTGACAGGTTGTCAATGTATTTAGACTTAGTGTTTGATGGTACATAAAAGTAAGATGTATGTCTTTCATTACTTACTTATTTTCTCATAGAGCTCTGTTAGTGATTTTCATAAATAAATAAGCAAATTGTTTAAACGTGTTTGTTTTTTAAAAACATACAAATACTTGGTAAGTCATCATCATCGTCATCAACCTCAAGGATTAGGCTCTATCCTGAACCTGTTCTGAGACCCACTTCACTCTTGGCCGTCCTACATGTCTTTTCCCCACCAGTCTATATTCCATTGCTAGCACTGGAATCCTGTCACCTGCCGTTCTTCCCAGATTTCACATCACCTTCATGTCTTGCTCCTTAGCTGTTGCAACAATGGGTCGACTCCCAGTTCTGTTTCCCAGTGTCCCAGTGTTCTGTTTCCGTTCTCCCAGTGTCTTATATCCACAGTCCTCTTTCTGTTGAGAAGGGTACACGGCCCAGAGTAATCCTCATAAATTTCATTTCTGCTGCCTGAATCTTTGCTTTGTCTCTTTCTGTCATAACTCTGGCTTCATCTCCATACGTCAGAACTGGTACCGCTACAGTGTTAAAAAACCTTATCCTTGTTTCCTTCTGTGTCTTATTTTTAAGGTATCTGTGCATTATTCCACATATATTCTTAAATTTTTTTTAATTTTTCATCCAGATCAATTTCTGTCCCATATGTAACGTCACATCCCAAGTAACTGAAATGCTAGACTTGTTCCATAATCTTTCCATCTATAACTATCTTAGTTCTTACTGGTTGCTTACCTCTGAATGCCATTGTTTTAGTCTTGTCCACTGATATTTGTAAGCCATACTTGGTAAGTTTCGCAGTTTATTATGTACCTCTGACAATTGTTTCAGCCTATTAAGCTGTTCTTAAAGAGATCATAGAAACAACTAAACAAAGAGAGGGTGGTGAACATACGTTAACGGTGTGTATAAGGACATGTGTGTGGGTGTGTATGTTGGAGGGGGTGTGGATAAGCTAGTATATGAAAGCTAGTGACTGTAAAAACTAAGTATAATAGGAAAGAAAATTCTAAAAATTAACTAAACTAATGACACACTCTTAACACATGTTCACCACCCTCACTTTCTTTGTTTAGTTGTTTCTATGATCTCTTTGAGAATAGCTTAATAGGTTGAAGCAGTTGTCAGAGGTAAATAATAAACTGTGAAACTTACCAAGTGTTTGTATGTTTTTAAAAACCTTTGTAGTAATATGTTTCACCAAGTGTCCATTGAGTCATTATCAATCAATATCATTTTTGTTTGGTTTGCTAATCTACTTAAAAGACAAGATATATTCTGTGTCAGGGCACTATACCTCCTGCGTATAGGACACTATAACCTATACCTCCTGTGTGGCCTACATATGTTTTTTAGTTGTCTTGATTGTTCATCTCTTCTTTCACAGCACTATCACTTTACTAAAAATGAACTTTATCTTGTGAAAAACTTACTTTTTTCGTCGGACGCGTTTCGGCTTAAGTATCCGCCTTCTTCAGCTTTTAGTCAGACTGCCATCATTTCGTAATGGTTTTTGTGTGGAAGGTTTAGTGGGGGTGGTGTGTGGAGGAAGGGGATTGGTGCAGGGATTCAACTTGATGTTTGTTTTTTGTAAAATTGTGTCAAAAAGTGTATGTGATTTATATTGTAATTGATCGTTGAGTATGTTGTTTGGTTGTGTTGTGTGGTGTTTATATATTTCGTATTGTTCAGTTGTGTTGAGTTTTCGGCCTTTAGGTAAGTAATGTAAAATTTCGAGATTGGTGTCTATGTTGGTGTAACTGTGGTTTTCTGTGTGTATGTGTGTGGCAAATGTGGAGTGTATATTGTTGTTGGTTAGAGCTTTTAAATGTTCAGAATAACGGGATGAAAAAGATCTTCCTGTCTGGCCGATGTAGAAACTATTGCAGTCATTACATTTTAATTTGTAAACACCTGTTTTGTTATATTTGTCTATGTCTGTGTTTGTATTATTGATGTGTTTTGTAATGGTATTGGTTGTTCTGTATGCTATTTTGTATTTGTGTTTTCTGAATGTGTTGGCGATTTTGTGTGTGTAGGAGTTGTGGTATGTGAGTGTGATGTATTTATTGTGTTGTGTGCTGATGGTATTTTGTGTTTTGTTGTTTTTGTTTTTGATGCGTTTGTGTAGTGTGTTTATTAAATTAGGGTTGTAACCGTTTTTGATTGCTATGTATTTTATTGTGTTGAGTTCGTCGGTGTAATCTTGTTTATTTAAGGGTATTTTAGTTAGTCTATGGAGCATATGGTTGAAGGCCGCATGTTTATGTTGTGTTGGGTGGTTTGATGTGTTGTGTATAACCATGTCAGTTGTGGTTGGTTTCCTGTATATTTTGTATGTGTGTGTGTTGTTAGTTTTGTTAATTGTTAGGTCTAGAAAATTTATACTATTGTTTTTTTCAATTTCCAGTGTAAATTTTAATTTGTGGTGTATAGTGTTTATGTATTTGTGGAAGTTTTCAACTTGTCTTGTGTTGCCTTTGAATAAAAGTAATATATCATCTACATACCTGTGCCAATATATAATTTTGTTAGTGTATTTGTTGTTGTTTATTATGTGGTTCTGTTCTATGTTGTGTATATATATTTCTGCTAGTATTCCTGATATGGGGGAGCCCATTTGGAGACCTTCTGTTTGTGTGTATATCTTGTTATTGTATGTAAAGTAATTTTGTTCAGTTATTAGTTTGGTCAGTGTGATGATTTCTTGTATGTGTGTTTCAGGTGTGTTGTTTTGTCTGAGTAGTTGTTCTAGTGTTTGGATGGTTTCTTTGATGGGGACATTAGTGTATAAATTGGTTATATCAAAAGATGCCAGAGTTGAGTTATGTGGGATGTGGATGTGTTCAGTTTTCTTGACTAGGTCTATGTTGTTTTTGATGGATGTGTTGTTACTGAGATTAATATTTTCTCTGATTATCTTGTCTAGTTGTTTTGCGATTTTGTGGGAGGGTGCCTGTGTGTTGTTTATTAATAGTCTGATGGGAATGTTCGGTTTATGTATTTTTGGTAATGCATTTAGTTTAGGGGGGTTAGGTTTTATTTGTTTAAGGTATTTGGCGCTTTCTGGTTTGATTATATGTTTTGTGTTGTTTATAAACTTATTATATCCCTGCACCAATCCCCTTCCTCCACACACCACCCCCACTAAACCTTCCACACAAAAACCGTTACGAAATGATGGCAGTCTGACTAAAAGCTGAAGAAGGCGGATACTTAAGCCGAAACGCGTCCGACGAAAAAAGTAAGTTTTTCACAAGATAAAGTTCATTTTTAGTAAAGTGATAGTGCTGTGAAAGAAGAGATGAACAATCAAGACAACTATAATACCGCAGATAAAGCGTATTTCATCAATAAGTACAGAAACGCCAAACAACAAGTAACAAAAACTTCCTTACACATAGCATTCAATAAAACTTGTCGAAAACACAACATCATACCAACACACGCACAAGTTACAATAAAACAAAACACGCATACAGCACTTCAAACCAAACGGAAATTAGAACAAATAAACCTAAATAACATAATCAATTATTTATACTATAAAAAAGACACACTCAACAAACAGGCATATAAATTACACATGAAACTCAGACAAATATTACACCACACGGAACTTGAAAATGTAATACAACACACACAAGACAACATAGAAAAACTCAAATTGACAATACAAGCTAGACACAACAAAAAAATAACTAACCTCACAACACGCACCCAATTGAATCTATCCCTGAACCGACATACAAATTCCACGCACGCGTAGTTAATACAACAACCATTAATTTCACAAAGGATGAAATGGATTTATTAAACAAAGGACTGAAACATAATTTAAATAACAATGCAACTAACAAAAATCACAATAAACACACACGTGACATAATCATAGACGCAGAAACAGCTGTACAAAACACGCACTTTAATGACCAGGACCCGATTCGCCACGAAATAAAACGAAAACTTCTAAACACACATACAAAACCAAAAATACACAACAATGAAATAAAAACACTTAACAATGTAAAACACAAGTTACTTGAACACAACACGACAATCCTAAAAGCTGACAAAGGTAACATTAGCGTCATAATGGACAAACACCAATTAAACACTAAAATCGAAAATTTCTTCAACGAAAATAATATAACAGAAATAAATAAAGACCCCACTCTAAAATTTTATAAACAGATTAATAAGTTTATAAACAACACAAAACATATAATCAAACCAGAAAGCGCCAAATACCTTAAACAAATAAAACCTAACCCCCCTAAACTAAATGCATTACCAAAAATACATAAACCGAACATTCCCATCAGACCATTAATAAACAACACACAGGCACCCTCCCACAAAATCGCAAAACAACTAGACAAGATAATCAGAGAAAATATTAATCTCAGTAACAACACATCCATCAAAAACAACATAGACCTAGTCAAGAAAACTGAACACATCCACATCCCACATAACTCAACTCTGGCATCTTTTGATATAACCAATTTATACACTAATGTCCCCATCAAAGAAACCATCCAAACACTAGAACAACTACTCAGACAAAACAACACACCTGAAACACACATACAAGAAATCATCACACTGACCAAACTAATAACTGAACAAAATTACTTTACATACAATAACAAGATATACACACAAACAGAAGGTCTCCAAATGGGCTCCCCCATATCAGGAATACTAGCAGAAATATATATACACAACATAGAACAGAACCACATAATAAACAACAACAAATACACTAACAAAATTATATATTGGCACAGGTATGTAGATGATATATTACTTTTATTCAAAGGCAACACAAGACAAGTTGAAAACTTCCACAAATACATAAACACTATACACCACAAATTAAAATTTACACTGGAAATTGAAAAAAACAATAGTATAAATTTTCTAGACCTAACAATTAACAAAACTAACAACACACACACATACAAAATATACAGGAAACCAACCACAACTGACATGGTTATACACAACACATCAAACCACCCAACACAACATAAACATGCGGCCTTCAACCATATGCTCCATAGACTAACTAAAATACCCTTAAATAAACAAGATTACACCGACGAACTCAACACAATAAAATACATAGCAATCAAAAACGGTTACAACCCTAATTTAATAAACACACTACACAAACGCATCAAAAACAAAAACAACAAAACACAAAATACCATCAGCACACAACACAATAAATACATCACACTAACATACCACAACTCCTACACACACAAAATCGCCAACACATTCAGAAAACACAAATACAAAATAGCATACAGAACAACCAATACCATTACAAAACACATCAATAATACAAACACAGACATAGACAAATATAACAAAACAGGTGTTTACAAATTAAAATGTAATGACTGCAATAGTTTCTACATCGGCCAGACAGGAAGATCTTTTTCATCCCGTTATTCTGAACATTTAAAAGCTCTAACCAACAACAATATACACTCCGCATTTGCCACACACATACACACAGAAAACCACAGTTACACCAACATAGACACCAATCTCGAAATCTTACATTACTTACCTAAAGGCCAAAAACTCAACACAACTGAACAATACGAAATATATAAACACCACACAACACAACCAAACAACATACTCAACGATCAATTACAATATAAATCACATACACTTTTTGACACAATTTTACAAAAAACAAACATCAAGTTGAATCCCTGCACCAATCCCCTTCCTCCACACACCACCCCCACTAAACCTTCCACACAAAAACCGTTACGAAATGATGGCAGTCTGACTAAAAGCTGAAGAAGGCGGATACTTAAGCCGAAACGCGTCCGACGAAAAAAGTAAGTTTTTCACAAGATAAAGTTCATTTTTAGTAAAGTGATAGTGCTGTGAAAGAAGAGATGAACAATCAAGACAACTATAATACCGCAGATAAAGCGTATTTCATCAATAAGTACAGAAACGCCAAACAACAAGTAACAAAAACTTCCTTACACATAGCATTCAATAAAACTTGTCGAAAACACAACATCATACCAACACACGCACAAGTTACAATAAAACAAAACACGCATACAGCACTTCAAACCAAACGGAAATTAGAACAAATAAACCTAAATAACATAATCAATTATTTATACCATAAAAAAGACACACTCAACAAACAGGCATATAAATTACACATGAAACTCAGACAAATATTACACCACACGGAACTTGAAAATGTAATACAACACACACAAGACAACATAGAAAAACTCAGATTGACAATACAAGCTAGACACAACAAAAAAATAACTAACCTCACAACACGCACAATTGAATCTATCCCTGAACCGACATACAAATTCCACGCACGCGTAGTTAATACAACAACCATTAATTTCACAAAGGATGAAATGGATTTATTAAACAAAGGACTGAAACATAATTTAAATAACAATGCAACTAACAAAAATCACAATAAACACACACGTGACATAATCATAGACGCAGAAACAGCTGTACAAAACACGCACTTTAATGACCAGGACCCGATTCGCCACGAAATAAAACGAAAACTTCTAAACACACATACAAAACCAAAAATACACAACAATGAAATAAAAACACTTAACAATGTAAAACACAAGTTACTTGAACACAACACGACAATCCTAAAAGCTGACAAAGGTAACATTAGCGTCATAATGGACAAACACCAATTAAACACTAAAATCGAAAATTTCTTCAACGAAAATAATATAACAGAAATAAATAAAGACCCCACACTAAAATTTCATAAACAGATTAATAAGTTTATAAACAACACAAAACATATAATCAAACCAGAAAGCGCCAAATACCTTAAACAAATAAAACCTAACCCCCCTAAACTAAATGCATTACCAAAAATACATAAACCGAACATTCCCATCAGACCATTAATAAACAACACACAGGCACCCTCCCACAAAATCGCAAAACAACTAGACAAGATAATCAGAGAAAATATTAATCTCAGTAACAACACATCCATCAAAAACAACATAGACCTAGTCAAGAAAACTGAACACATCCACATCCCACATAACTCAACTCTGGCATCTTTTGATATAACCAATTTATACACTAATGTCCCCATCAAAGAAACCATCCAAACACTAGAACAACTACTCAGACAAAACAACACACCTGAAACACACATACAAGAAATCATCACACTGACCAAACTAATAACTGAACAAAATTACTTTACATACAATAACAAGATATACACACAAACAGAAGGTCTCCAAATGGGCTCCCCCATATCAGGAATACTAGCAGAAATATATATACACAACATAGAACAGAACCACATAATAAACAACAACAAATACACTAACAAAATTATATATTGGCACAGGTATGTAGATGATATATTACTTTTATTCAAAGGCAACACAAGACAAGTTGAAAACTTCCACAAATACATAAACACTATACACCACAAATTAAAATTTACACTGGAAATTGAACAAAACAATAGTATAAATTTTCTAGACCTAACAATTAACAAAACTAACAACACACACACATACAAAATATACAGGAAACCAACCACAGCTGACATGGTTATACACAACACATCAAACCACCCAACACAACATAAACATGTGGCCTTCAACCATATGCTCCATAGACTAACTAAAATACCCTTAAATAAACAAGATTACACCGACGAACTCAACACAATAAAATACATAGCAATCAAAAACGGTTACAACCCTAATTTAATAAACACACTACACAAACGCATCAAAAACAAAAACAACAAAACACAAAATACCATCAGCACACAACACAATAAATACATCACACTCACATACCACAACTCCTACACACACAAAATCGCCAACACATTCAGAAAACACAAATACAAAATAGCATACAGAACAACCAATACCATTACAAAACACATCAATAATACAAACACAGACATAGACAAATATAACAAAACAGGTGTTTACAAATTAAAATGTAATGACTGCAATAGTTTCTACATCGGCCAGACAGGAAGATCTTTTTCATCCCGTTATTCTGAACATTTAAAAGCTTAACCAACAACAATATACACTCCGCATTTGCCACACACATACACACAGAAAACCACAGTTACACCAACATAGACACCAATCTCGAAATTTTACATTACTTACCTAAAGGCCGAAAACTCAACACAACTGAACAATACGAAATATATAAACACCACACAACACAACCAAACAACATACTCAACGATCAATTACAATATAAATCACATACACTTTTTGACACAATTTTACAAAAAACAAACATCAAGTTGAATCCCTGCACCAATCCCCTTCCTCCACACACCACCCCCACTAAACCTTCCACACAAAAACCGTTACGAAATGATGGCAGTCTGACTAAAAGCTGAAGAAGGCGGATACTTAAGCCGAAACGCGTCCGACGAAAAAGTAAGTTTTTCACAAGATAAAGTTCATTTTTAGTAAAGTGAAATGTTTTTTGTTTTCCTTCAGATCACATTTTGAATACTACTGGTCAGTTTTGACGTGGTGTTAAAATTGTCCAGGTTTACACCCACACAACACACTCCTGAGATTTCTTCCCATGTATAAAATCAGTTTATTGTCAAATTGTTACCTTAGAACCCAGCTTCTTACATGAATGTTATGTTTATCAACGTTTACTGCTGGAGTTCTTTTCCTGGGATTTTCAACAGAGGCAGTATGTAAATGAAAATCTGAAAAAAACAATGAAAGTGTTATTTATAATTTATGGAGAAGTGTTTTGTTTTTAAGTATAAGATATCGATATTTAACTTCATTATGAGTTTCGGTAAAGTTTTATACTTTTCATTAAGTTAATATCAACAGTTTGTCAAATTTTAACAGACAGAATAGTAGCCTATAAGTTATTTTCATTTTATTCATCAGGAAGTTGATTTAATATGGCATTATATGAAATAGCATACAGTCTTAAGTTATTTACACTGGCTTAACCTCCACTAAATCACCACTGCACTTAAACATAAAATGTGTGTGACCTTGTCCTACTCTTGAGTATATATTGTCAAACACTGTCAGCATACAAATAAGTGTTTGAAATATGCTTTTAATAAAATTAAGGTAGTTAAGGAAATGCTTATATTTTAAATTATTCAACTACTTAAGAATTGTTTGAAAAGAGTTATGTAATATAAAAAAATTACATTATGTACTAATTTTGACCTCTGTAACACATTATTCCAGTCAACCTTAAAATTCTTTGCCAGTTTTTTGGCATCCGATCATGTCAAGCATTTAACCTATATTTTTGTTTCCTTGTGAATAGATTGTGTGTGTGTGTGTGTGTGTGTGTGTGTGTGTGTGTGTGTGTGTGTGTGTGTGTGTGTGTGTGTGTGTGTGCGTGTGCGTGTGTGCGTGCGTGCGTGCGTGCGTGCGTGCGTGCGTGCGTGCGTGCGTGCGATACTAACCTCTTTCTACATGGAAATAAAGTAGAAACAACATTGAAACTGACAACCTGACAACATACGTAACATTTGAATGCCTTTATTTATGATGACTAACTAGAAATAACAGTCTTGCACACCACTATAGAAAAATTCTGTTACCACTTTCAAGCTTCACAGCTCATCATCAGATGTGAAATATTGATGACCTGTGAAGCTTGAAAATGCTAATGGGAAATTTTTCTATAATGGTGCAACAGTGTAATTTCAGTTTTTTATTATAACCACTAACACAACTTTATTAACTACATGTCGTACCACAAAGAACTGAACTTTTGTTGTCATTATTATTATTATTATTGCTGTTGTTGTTGTTATTATTATTATTGCTATCATCATCATCATTGTTGTTGTTTTGTTACAGTTATTTTAGTCTTGTTACAGTTACTGTTATTACATTTTATTCTAAAATTTATTATATTTTATTGTAATAGCTGTTATATGAATTACATAAGTGCTGAGGTTAGTGGTAGGTTTGTTTTTATATTTTTTTATTCTGATTGTTTTAATTTTAAAGCAGTTCGTGAAAACCGTGGTAAAAACAAATTTAATGTTGAATTAGATTTCTGTTTATAAATCTGAAGATAAAAATTGTATAGTTTTCATAATACTGGAGGACAGTAATACTTCACAGTCTAACCTGAAGTCTGTGAGATCATCAACTGTCTATAGAATGCATCTAAAAATTGTGTTCCATGGAACATGTGTACATGTGACATTTTGTGTATACCAGTTGTACACTTGAAGAAATATAACTCATTATAACTTGAAGGATAAAGAAAGGCTGATTGTTTTGTCAACCAAAATAAAAGTAAAAATGGCAAATAGAATATATTAACTAGTTGTAAGTGTTTGTTATTGTATACATGTATTTTTGCAGGTATCTCAATCAGCAGCACATTAAAAAACAAAAACTGTCTGAAGCAGAACTGATTTATGGAAATGTGAATGCAGATTCACAAGAACAAATGGAGATTGGTGAATTAGGTAAACCTTTTTCTGATTTTTGGTTTGGTGAGTGTGTGTGTGTGGGGGGGGGGGGGTTGGTGATGGTACTTTGTGACTTCTACATAACAAAAAATTAATTTTCTTTAGCATTGAAGTCTGATATTTTACTTGATAAATGTGTCTTTATATACACAACAGACAAGTAGAAATAATAATTAATTTTCAGTAACAAAATTACCAACAGCAATAGAGGAGACAGTTGTGGTGGGTGGTGTCTCAAAGAAGTGGTAATCTATGCTATATAATACTGAAAAACATTGTGTTCATTTATTGTGTTGGAAAAATTATAATAATTAGAATTGTGTTGTTTTGTTATTATTAGGGCTGTCGACTTAATCGGTTAATCGAACTGATTAACCAATTAATCAAAAATTTGATTAATCGATCAATGTGCTTTAATCGAAACAATGTGCTTTAATCGAACCGATTAAAATTATAGTGTGGTGAAGGAAAAATAATTGTTTTGCGAGGCACAAAACCTGTGTATTGTATGTATTATTATTTGCCGGGCGAAGACGCGTTGAGCATGCTGTACCTGAAAATGGTCGACTTGAGGCGGTTTTACAACAGGGAAAAGTTCTGAGTAGAGCCGGCTTTTGTACACGATATAATCCCTTATTCTGTTAATTCCTCTAAATAACTTTAAAACAGTGTTAGTTACTTATAGTATTATTGTTTCTTGTGTCAGTACATTTGTGTATTATTCTATACTGTTATTGGCTAAAATGTAAACAAAGTAAGTATTAGCACTGTACTCCCTGGTGATTAATCGCAATGATCGCAAAAATTAATACTTCTAACGATCTTATTCAATGATCGTGTTTACACTTCACTGATTTTCGCACTTGAACGGGTTAATTTTCTTCTTGAATAAACTACTGCTTTGGTTATGTTTGGTACCTAACCTCGTTCGTTCACACGCACTTCTGGTTAAAGTTTCACTACTATTGTCGATGCACTGATTGAATTATACATCTTCTTTCTCGTTGATTTATTAAATTTTGATGATTAGTTGGCCTGGATTTGTTATTGCTGGTTGAGTGAATTTAGACAAAATGCCTCTCTGTTTACAATAACTATCGTTTATATACTTTTTTCAGAAAGCCGCTAGGCGCTCTAGGAGTCTTACTAAAATCGCCCGTCATTGGTCCGAAATTATGTCATGATGACGTAATTCTATTAATAGGCATTATATATTTGTATTTTGCTCGCCGGTGTCGTTTGTCTTGGTATTCCTTGTATTTATTCGATATTCACCAAATTTATGATGCTAACGTTTATATCTCAATTATTACAATTTCAATTCGGGTTCTATTACTATCATTGTACAGCTTATTTATTTATCTTAATTTTGACATGGCTTGATGCCAGTTTGGTCACAGTTTTCATTAATATTTCGTTACTTTAAACTTACTAATGCATTGTTTACATTCGTCGTCTGCTAAATGTTGCAAATCCGACTATTAACTTTTTTTGTAATAAATGGTTAATTATTCTTAATTTCTACTTTAAACATGATTAATTGATTAAAAAGAATACCTTATTATATATAAATGCTGCATTCAGCTGAACAATATTAATTATCTGTTTACATTTGTTGATTTACTAACATAAACTTCCATATTTTACTATTTTTATTTTAACATGTCCTTCTCATCTCTTATTTTATAATATCACACATGTGGTGGTGCTTTACATTCTTTTCATCATTGTCATGATTCTACTTCATTATGCTTAGTAGGGTTTCTATTTGATTCTTATTTCTTTGATTTAAATTGGTCATTCAGGGTCTGTTATCATCATGTTACAATGTTTTGTTCCCTGACTATTATTATCTTTTTGTACACATTTTACTTACTTATGAAGTTACCTAAACACATACAGTGTTTACATTTATAGTTATTCTTAATTTATGATAATACATATTTGGCTTTCACATTATCTTTTACAGTTTGTGACTGTTCCTAGCATAGTTCACTATATTTGTCCTGTTTAAATCATTGTTTTGACTTAGATCACCTAATGTGCTGTTTTTTTATTCATAATATATATAATACAATACTATTCAAGTCATTTGTTATTTTACTTATTCTGTTTGATTTTATTTATCAAATGTTTTTATTGAGCTCACTTGACAGTTTATGTGGGAAACTTGTCTTGTCATTTCGTCTTTGTCATTCAGTTTATTTAGGTTGTAGTGTCATTTAGTACATGTAGTGGATTTATCACTGTTTACTTGAATTCCTTCTCTCCTTTCCTTCTTTATTGGTTTATTATTTGTACTGTTACATTCTTTCTGGTTACACATTTATAGTTCTTTTAGTATTATGCACCCTTCTGGTGTTCATTATTATTATGGAACATTTTGTGATGTTACAATATTAATCACAAAAGATAACAGTTATGGATGTGCTTTTTTTATTTTCATACAGGTTTAGAAATTTGGAAACGAAATATGATAGAACCACTGAGGGATACTTTAGTAAAACTGTTATTAGAAGGAATTCATCAGGATCGACAAGGTACTGCAGAAACTTTTCTTCTTCCAATAATCCGTGGTGTTATACAATCATTTGTAGATGTTCAGCAATATAAGAAAAAGGACAAAATGGAGGTAATTCATGAACTAGTGTAGTACAGTGTAGTGATTGATATGGTATAAATAGTTTTGCAACAAAACTTACAGAGGGAGTGTGGTGAACATACTGCATTTTTTTTTCAGATGTCTGTTGTGTGTTAAAATAATTATTTACAGTAGAGCCTTGGTAAACCACTATTTGAGCTCGGGCTGGTTTGAAATGTAGGACTTGCAGCTGAATAATGAAAATAAAATATGGGAATGTGGCAATATTAAAATATGGTAGTGTACTCACTTACGGTTAAAAGAGTGGCTCTCTAAAGTTCAATTATCCTAAACACTTTATTTTGAAACCAAAATTAAAATAGCATGTTGTTTAGGTTACTGTGCGGTTACATTAGATTACTGATTTTTAAGTACGTCCAGTTCTTTAAGTTTTGAAATTTTTTAAGCATGTTATTTAGGCTTAGAAAAAAGTGAAAATTAAAAACAATCTGTCATTACATGACTAGGTTAGCCTAACACTGTAATGTATTAATTAAAGAGAAGAGAAGAAGAAATTAAACCATGATACTACTTTTTTACTTACCTACTTACCTTCATACAGAAGATTCCAAAAACACCAAAACCCCCCAGGGTCACCACCACATTTTTATAGGAGGAAATGTGGAAACCGTATCACTTTCCCCATGAAAACCAATTTAAGATACCCACTCTCCCTCACAGAAAAATTCCAAGGCCGTTTAGACGAACTTATGGAACGCAAGTTATAGGTTAGGTAGATGACATAAAAATAATTTAACACATATTTATCATAGTTTACCCAAATGGAAAATGCATTCATTGCTGTATATGTTTTACAGAATGTATAAAGTAATTTATCCAAACAGTTACTACCTGTGGTGCAATCACCAACCCTACATTGTAATTTTGAAAATTATATTTGACACTCTCTCTTTGATACAAATATAGTTTTAGTCCATACTTTTTAGTTTATTTAATTAAATTGGCCAACCTCTTTACCCACACTCGTTTTATTTAACTTTTTTGTCTTTTTACTTATCTGTTAACTGTCCGTCGTAGCTCCGCCACGTGGTTTCTCTCGTGCACGATATGCGGTTGAATACTACGCACTTTGCACAGCCGAGTTTCTGGACATTTAGCGTGTACACACAGTTCAACTATAAAACTTCTGACTACTTTACGTTGTCATCCGTGGCACTAATGATGCTGCTTTTATCCTCGCTACATCTTAACAAAGCACGGCCTTTTTGAGTCACTACCTAGGCCATTTGAACTGTACTGCGTGGCATTAAAATTGTGACTGCCGTATATGAGACGCGACCTGCTCTCTCCGATGTTTTTTTCGCGACACACTAACGCTGAAGCGTCCTATCCCCGCCTCTCTTCACGTTCCAGCGCTAATCCAAGCACATTGTCCAGTTGGCTGAATGTGGCTGGCTGGCTGAACGCTCCAGGAATGTGTGAAATTCGTTCAAAAGTCACGTACACTTGCCGATCGCGACAACATTTCTCATACCAAGTCACGTACACAAATTCCATGCTCGCTTTCTGAGGTCTCTCACACGCGAAAATAGGTTTTTGTAATGCTTACGGGAATGTACCATTACAAGACCCTCCCAATGAGAGGTTTTATGTCCAAAAACATAAAAACTCTCATTGCTGTAAACCTAGGCGGATCAGTGAGGATATGGCATCACGATCCCTCTTACTTCATGATTAACTGTTGGGTACTTACCCCCCTAATCTAGTGGCTGTGGTCGTACCCATATGACTTTACTGGACTTCCTTCATCAGGATCCCAACACCGTAAAGCCAGACAGGCACTTGACGACTGTGCCCTGACACACCGGTCAGCACAGGCTTGCCCCCATAGTTCCACATAGATTCTGTAACAACACAAGCAAAATATTATTAAATGGTCTTTCATTAATCCATATCCCTGTACTGAGTTGGGTTCCTCCTAGAAATACTGATTTGCATTGACCAAAGTACTGATTTCTATACACTGAAACTTAAAGTTAACCTATTTGTAGTTAACAAACTTTTTTTATCATTTTTTTTTTAACATCATACACACATTACTTAACTGAATAATTATATCAACTAAATAGTTATATCAAACTCATGTCAAATTACAAAGGAAATACACATATGCCATCTATCAAATAAAGATTCCATTCATTTTAATTGTGCAGTTAATTGTTTACAACATACAACAAATTCAAATTCTATATCATAATTTCATACATTTATACATGTTCACAAAAGTTCCATTAACAAAATCTTACAAGATGTCAGTGACATGTTACACATTTAAATTTGCTACATAACTCTCAGTGTCCGAACCTGATTAACTCAATGCTACAATGCCAGATAAATGTACAATACAATTATCTGTTACAATCTATACATTAACAATCACCAGCCAAATACGTATATCTAGGTATATAGATTTACATATATATATATATATATATATATATATATATATATATATATATAGTAGCGTGACAGAAAATCCACTATTTATTAATTCATATAAAATAATAAAAATTAATTACACCACATATGTTAATATAATATTGAATGAGATTTCATGAAATCAAAGGAATAAACAACAATAAAATAAAAATTCTCATCACATTATATAAAAACCACTGTTAAAAATCAAAGAAATTATTGAAAGCAACTCATATTATAAAATCAGGAATTTACCCAGGAAGCTAGGAGCAGTAAACAAATTAGATAACACAATATCAAGAAGAGAGAATCAGTTTGAGAGTGGTGAAACACCAAAATACCCCAAAGACAAGAAGAAGGAAGAATAAAATTTGTGATCAGGAAGTAAACAATACCCTGAAACCTTTAGCGAAGAGCAAAGTCAGTATCAGTAAATAACTTCGATACTCCAAACTAAACATCAGTCGAGATAACACGAAGTACCTTGGTTTACCCAAGAGTGAAGAATGAAGACAAGAAGAAGGAAGACCAGAAGAAAGACAAGAAAGAAGATAAGAAGAAAGACAAGAAAGAAGACAAGAAGAGAGGAAGAAATAGTATGAAAGAAACACCGTTATAAAACCTATTATTAAATACCATCAACCCCAAAACCATAGAGACAATTAAAAAGAAAGTATAACATCCCAAAATCCTATAAAAATGTAATTATTAAGAAATCAAAAGTGTTGTCTAGTATAATAAGAAGTGGACCAACTAAAGCTATTGTGTGATAAAGGAAATAAACAAGTCTTAACAGTCCATGATTACTAAAGGTCTGGTCTGAGATAATAAGACTCAAAATATCAGAACCACCAGTGAAAGTGAACTTGTGCAAGTGTTTTTGGAAATACAATAAACTTAAAATTGGTGATACTATGACTTATCAATATGCTATATAACAACTTTTATATTCAATAATACACATCATCATAAAATAATAAAATGGAAGATTTCCAATATTTTATTATTTTAATGTAACTCTGTTATTACAAGACGTTTGTAAAAATGATAATAACTAGAGTATGGGTGGACATGTTTACTGATGAAGGGGATAATAGATAATAATGGTTTAGACCAGAAAGGACTGGCATTAATAGTTTTAAAATTTATAGTTCATAGTTTTAAAATGTTTAAAATGGTTATTTGTTCACAGCCATGAACTCAATAGGTTTATAAGAATTTGTAGTAAATAAGATTTATATGTGTTTAAAATGAATTATGTTTGCCAAATAACAGCATGCATACCATTAATAATGTTTCAGTAGGTATGCTGTATTAATTCAAAAAGGAATTAAATGTATGTTTTCAAACCATGTCAGCAATATGTTCAATCTTAGAATGCTGAATGATGTTCATTATTATTTTTTATATAACAGTAGTATTAATCAAATACTACACCTCACAGTGGGTTTGTAAAACGTTTTATTTTCATGTAATAATAACTATGTAAAGTCAGAGGAGGAGTAGGATTAAATTTATTTGAGAAAGACAGAAATGTAAAATTCTGAACTCTAGGCCATGTGGTGAATTCACAGAAGCCATATAAACCAGTTAATTCACTTATAATTCCTGTAAACTAGCAAGATTTAGGTAAGGTAAATCAGTTAACCACTACTGTGAATGATCCTATGAGTTAAAGTGATAATAAGGAAATATACCTTAAAATATTGTAAATTTTCAAAATATATAAATTAATTAATTTTAAAGAGCAGTGTCAAATTCAGAGATTAACATAAAAAACCAGTTCAAAGGTTCAATTTATATGTATTTAAGGAAAGGAAGAGAAATATGACTAATTAAAATTTATTATAATAGTATTAATAACAATTAAAATGGCAGAAAAATTATATGAAGGTGGAAACCAATTTTTGAGCCTAGATTTCCAAAAAGAGAGAAATTTGGTAATTTCCACAAAATGTCAACAGATATGGACTATAATATATCAATTTAAAAAGGAATGAGATGATTAAACCAATGATAAGGTTCATAATTCATGAAAGTGATGAATAAGATAAATAAATTCCATATATAATGTAATTTTGTATCATGTGTATGGAAAATCGAAATATTTTAACAATAATTTTTCAAAGATTAACTGGGCCAGATTTTGACTAACATGAAGGAAGTTAGTTTAGTCTTTTGTTGAATATCAAGCTGAATAGTTGTGTAATATAACGTTCCTTAAAACCGTGTAGAAAATGGTACTACGGTTACCTTCTAATATCAGTGTAACGAGAGTTAAATAAATTAAACACTTTTCTAACTAAAACTACAGAAACTTTAGCGACAATAGTGAAAACTAACACCAAACTTCATTATACTAGTGATTTAAAACAGTAAAACAATATATTTGTGATAATTAACGCTACAAATCATAACCACTTTTTGAGCAGTTAACCCACAGAAGTGAACACATATCAAATAACATAATTAACACAAGTATACACGGAACACTTCTTCAGAACACACCAAACAAACTATTAGACAGATTATACCAGTGCAGGGACATTTCAAACATTTATGAAGGTAATTTTGCTGTGAGATTTTAACACATTCCCAGTAACCTCGCCATATCTAGGAGCGGCCATCTTTGAAAATACGAATCTCTGCCTTCCTCATCGAGTGACGTCAGAAGCTACATATGGTTTGACGATTCAACTTTTTTAAACATTATATCAGAATTATTTAAATACTGTTAGATGATAATTATGGAACTACTTTAATTGTTAATGTTATACTTTCTCGTTACCTTTCTCTGACTATTAATATAAATCGCTCAAAGAACCTTTTTTATATAATACTTGTAATAATTTTTTCCACTGTATGAACGAATCGATTGTTCCCTGAGACGGAGTCGATAATTGCTCCCAATCGATTAAAAATCGATTATTTATTAAATTTGTTAATAAATCCATTTATTTCAATTGTTTGTATCTATTATTATTTCACATGCTAATTTAAGGTTTATTTATTAATGCAATGAGACTTCAAGAAGAAGAAAATATTAATTAACAGTGAGATATTGGACCAGCACTAAACATCATAAATCGATTGCTGACCGGAGTTAATCTGATTAACTCCAGACTTGGTTCAGATCTTCCTGAAGTGCTCAATAATTATTAAATACCTTCGTAATTATTAAAATTTTTAACAGAACATTAAAACAGGATTATTTCACCATTACAGACATTAAATAAAACATAAACAAAATTTTTTTTTATGGAAAAATTTTTTTTTTTAAATAAAATTTTCTCTTTATTATCTTTTTTTGTAAAGACCACATACAGGGTCTACTTGTTACTATATATATATATATATATATATATATATATATATATATATATATTGTAACGTTCTACTTTGAGGCGTCCACCACTTACGAGTTTTTTGCAATTACGGGTTTCGTTAATTCAGCCCCACTTTGGAGTCGTCAATTCTGTAACATACCGCTTTTTCCGTGAGGTGTTGTATAGTTAAATCCTACACCACATTGTACGCGTCAATTCTGTAACGTACTACTTTTTCACGAGGCGTTATTTAGCGAAACGTCAGTCTGAGTCAAGCCCCAAATGTTGGGTTCGCCAAATCTGTAACGTACCGCTTTTTCCGTGAGGTGTTATGGAAGTGTTATTATATGCCTCACGCAGTATGCGTCACTTTTGAATTATACTAACTGACGTTTTAAACGGTATAAATAAAGGATTTTGTTTATCTTGTTTTACTCAATCTAAAAGAAATCGAGAGTGTGTGATTTGGGGTCAAGGAGGTAATTTGTTCAGCCTTATGCAGAAGAGAGAGTAAGTATCATTATTGCCCCTCTGTTGTGACGATTTTTTCTGTATGTTGTGCTGAAATTTTCATTAACTACCCACTACAATAAATTATAACACGTTATAATTCAATATTAATTTTCAATAATATTGCTTTATTGATTATTGACTTTTGTCTCCAGCCACCCAAGTATAGGTATCACAATTAATCTTTTTAAAAAGAAAACATCTTCTCGACTTTACCGAGTAAACATAGATCTGTCTAAAGAACAAAACATATATGTTGTTATTTAACCAATATTACGCTATAATAAAATACATCAGTTATTACATAATTCTTATTAATTCCCCAGGGTTCAGGGTGAATTCTTTGTGTTATGAGAGTGTCAGAAATGGCTAAATGCTACGCTTTACAAATATAAGAAATTAATAAATAATTTGGTTTAATTTTCAGATATTACGTAGTTTCCGGAACTGCCGTAAGAGAGCAGCATGTATTTGTTTACTTTTGAAATAAACATATGATACAATTAATATTTTTTGTTCTATTTCACTATTAAAAAACGAGTTTTCTTCTGTATTTATTACGAAAAATGTTTATATTACCTCGCTCCGTGTTGTCCTTACTGGATTGAAGTTTCATTCTGTGATGAGGTACGTCTTGCGTTATTATTTCCTTTTCATTTTCGAGTATTTTTCTGATTGTCTATTAGACGTAGGCCGAATTATTGGATCCTCAGAATGGTTTCATCCACTGGTTTTTAATGTATAACACCTTTTAATTTGGATTCCTCAGGTATAATTGGTTAGTATTCACTTTGTTTATTACTCTTGCGTGAATTTCGCCTCCTCCAACGTCCAAAAAAGGTTATTTTTTTATAATTTTTGTCGCATCGATTCTTCAACTCTCTGGTTCAGTTCAAAATTTTATATCTTATTAACAATACTTGTTATTTTCCATCACTCTTAGTAACACATAGTATTTTTATTATGTAGGCAGTTTGTGATTATTATAAATTTATATTTTTATTTATGGAAAAATAATTCCCTTCCATTCCGGTTTATTTACTAATTTAATTCACATAATATGTTTTGGTTAATTTTTTTATGATCTTGTATATAAATATTTTATCATTTTATTATCATTAAATAAATTTATATATTATTTATTTAATCTCGAATAGTGTTCATACCCGGTACTACTTCCTGTTGTCACTTCCTTCATAGGATTATTTTAATTTTATATTATCTTTGGTAGTTCAAATTTTCATGTCTTTTAAAATTAACCCTGGGTTTTCTTACAATCTAACATAATTATTTGAAACAATATAATATTAACTTGGGTATAACAAATTGTGGTTCATACAATATAAATTACATTAAATAAATAAAATCACAGAAATCAATTAGTATTATTACATACTACTTCCATAGTTTTATCCTATCAAAAACATACAGCACAGTTTAGTAATACATTAATTTCACTTTGGTTTTTCACCTCAATGGGTACACTAGAACTCACTTCGCACTATATACCACTCGAATTGTTTATTATGTGGAGTGATATATTTAAATTTTGAGCGAGCTTTAGTTCTACCCATTTCTGACTTTTATTCTCATGATTTACTTTATTGGGACCGGGTTATGTACCGTTACATAAAGCCCCCCCCACTAGAACAAATTTATTTTAGTTCAACTCGTTGATATAATAAATTGTTGATTTGTTCAAGTCTCCTAATGGTCTTGACTTTGTTTTCATAATAATGTTTCATTGCTGACTGATTATAAACTCTGGTAATTCAGACTTGTGGTAATTGTCGTTTTCTTACTTAACTCTCTCTCTCTTGGAGGCAAATTCATCAATTATTTCTCGGGGTTAGTGGTACTTCCACATTTTACTTGATAAGGACTGGTCACACTAATCACATTAAACTTGTTTTAACACTCATTTCTATTTACTTTTATATATTCGCTTTATCAATTAAGCTTCTGTCTGCTACCTTCCTTCTATTTTCTTCATTTATACTTGTGGAATCTAATATCACTCCTTTCAGCTATTTTAATTATTATCCCTTAAATATTCAATTTCCCTAACATTTTTCCCTATCCTGTGCGGTGGTTCCAGTCGGGTGGCCACTCTGGGTCCATACACCGCTGTCCATCCTTACACCTTCTGAGACCAGGGGAACATCATCCCTGCTCATAAAAATTATTGCCGGAACATTTCTACGGTCAATACATAAAATAAAAAAATTATAAGTAGTAGTCATTTAGCGACTAGTACCAAACACTTTTGGGATTCTTCATACTGTAGCTGTTTGTATTTATTTATATATTTCTTCTTCTCCTTGATTCCTTCTTTTTTATCAGTAATTAATAGCATATAACATCATTGACAGGCCTTATGTTAAAATTCTTCTGACTTTACTTCTTGTGACATATTTCTCCGTATCATTTCTTCTTATAAAATCTTCAATTCCGAGAAATTCTAATTATTGTATTAATTATCATCCTCCTTCAGTTTCATTGGAGTCATTAAATTATTCGTTATTCTTCTTATTGTACCTTCTTATCTGAGCACATTACCATTAATTGTTTATTTATTTATTCTTCAGTTTGTGACCATAAAATATTATTTTTCCTATTAGTCCATTTTAAATCAGTTCTTTATAAATATTATTTAATCTGTTCTTACATTTTCTTGGTGTTTTGTCTTTTTATTTTAAATTATTGTTCGAAATACCTTGAGTAATATGTTCTTACACACTTTTATTAATTCTAATGGTTGCAAAATATCTTAAATAAGTTGTACTTACACACTTTTTGAATTTTGGGGTTTTTATTCTCTTCACTTTAAATTATGTTGTTCAAAATAAGTTGAGTAAGTTGTCCTTACGTACTTTTAGAATTTTGGGGTTTTAGTTTCTTCATTTTACATTAGTTTAACCGTTTTCAGTATCATTCACACGGATTGATCCACTCGTATATTTTTCCCGTGGATTCTGTTGATTAAACTTGTCAATAAAATTCGCTATTGGATTGCCCCATTGCGGATCACTACCATACATTTCAATATTATCGTATGTATATAGCCTCTCATCTTTATTACTGGGACCAGGATTAGACCCTTGATTTTTCCCATGGTCAACTCGTTTGTCCACTTTTCTTTGTGGCTGTTCATCGGTCTCCTCGAATCCCTCTCATCAGCCATTAGATAATTTACTTGGGCTTGATTAGTTCTCTGATTGTCATTTGGTGGATCTCCTGAGGGTATGTCCCTATTTCTATCTCCACTTCTGGACCTCCTATATTCGTCATGATCATTCCATTGTTGTCTGTTGTAGTTGTTTCTCTCATCCCTTCGATCATAATTTTGTCTCTGGTTAAAATACGGACGTCTTCCTTGGTAACTATTACTGTAATAATTGTTATTAGCATGTACATAATTAACTCTGGGCCGATTCTCTCTTGGTGGTTCATTCTTCCGCTCCTCGGTATTCCCTGACCTCCATCTACTTCTCCTATAATAAGATTCCTGTTCATAATTTTCTAGCAGCGTCTCCATGCCTCCAATAGTTTTGATTTGTCCACTCAAGCGTGCACTGATGATCTTTTCTTCAAAATGATACACCATTTTGGTCACTAGACACTCTTCAGGTATCTTAGGGTCTAGATACTTGGCGATACACACCTTCCCTAAAAAGTAAGCAGTAGGTGTTTGTCCCACTGTACGGTCATACGTACCATGACAGATATCGTCCCTAATAATGTTTTGTACTGATTCTGACCAGTACTTAAGTTTGAACATAGTTTTGAAACCCTCATAATCACACACCTCGTTCCTAATTGCTGTCCACCAATTATCATTGATATTTTTGAACGATTCGTCTAATAGACCTTTTATCATATTCCATCGATTCTCCTTTGATCTGTTCAAAATTTCATCTACTCTCCCTAAAAATTCAAGTGGGTTTCTGCGATAATCTCGAAAGTTTACACTTTCCTTATTGTCTGGATAAACATGATGACTGTTGCATGCAGATCTAGCACTTATTCTATCTACATCACATTGAAAATTGGTTTGTATTTGTTGCAAACTATCTAATTTCTCTGCTTGGCTATCACATTGATTTTTTACATTCTCTACAGTTTTATGAAACTCTGAAAATTTACAGTTTAGACTGCTTTTAATGCTATCTAACTGGTCATTATTTTCTTGTCGTATGGCCATTACACGAACTTGGTTATCTTGTTCTTCTTTTTCCATTCTTGCCTCAACTCCAATTTTAATTAGTTCCATCTTCTCTTCAGTTGTATCTAATCTTTGGTTAGTTTCTACTAATTTCTTCTCTGCCTCTTCCTTATATTCATCTACTCTTTGGCTTAACGTATTATTGACCAGTTCAATTTTACCTTCTAGACTTTCTCTTAATTCCTTGTTGAAATTCTCCATCTTACCCTCAATTTGTTTTAAATTCTCATTATTCTCTTCAAATTTTGCATTCATCTCTTCTCTTTGTCCTTCAACAGTTTCTTTCAGTTCATTGTATTGTTCATTCATGGTTTGTTTGATATTTCCATGAATGGTTTCTATTTTTTCATTTAGTTGTTTGACTAAACTTTCCTGAATGCTATCTATTTTCTCATTTGTCTGTCTATTTTGTTCCTCCTGCTTCTTAAAATTCTCTTTATTTTCCTCATTGGTTTGTTTTAAGTTTTCCTCCTGTTTCTTAAAATTCTCCTTATTTTCCTCATTGGTTTGTTTCAAGGCTTCCTCCTGTTTTCTAAAATTTTCATCTATTTTGTTATTGGTTTGCTTTGAAGTTTCCTCCTGTTTTCTAAAATTTTCATCTATTTTATTATTGATTTGCTTTGAAGTTTCCTCCTGTTTTCTAAAATTTTCTTTATTTTCTTCCATTATAATTCTTAACATCTCCTGTATGCTTATATCTTCTTTTTGGTTGGATTTATCTGGTTGATCCCCTTGGGCATCCTCTTCAATTATTTCCTTTTCCGTATCCATAACTACTTCGGTTTCTTCTGTATCACCTGTCTGTTGGTCCATTTCACTGTCCGTGACTAACTCTATTTCTTGTTCCTGTCCACCTTCTTCAATCTCCTTTTCTTCTGCCCTCTTCTTCGATTTTCCTCGGGTATTAGGCATTTCTTGTTTTCTCATAACTGCCAACGATAATTAGATGTTTTGATATATATTTTTATTAAATATCAAAATTCTTTTCTAATTACCGCCCTTTTACGTTGAGCGCCAATTCTGTAACGTTCTACTTTGAGGCGTCCACCACTTACGAGTTTTTTGCAATTACGGGTTTCGTTAATTCAGCCCCACTTTGGAGTCGTCAATTCTGTAACGTACCGCTTTTTCCGTGAGGTGTTGTATAGTTAAATCCTACACCACATTGTACGCGTCAATTCTGTAACGTACTACTTTTTCACGAGGCATTATTTAGCGAAACGTCAGTCTGAGTCAAGCCCCAAATGTTGGGTTCGCCAAATCTGTAACGTACCGCTTTTTCCGTGAGGTGTTATGGAAGTGTTATTATATGCCTCACGCAGTATGCGTCACTTTTGAATTATACTAACTGACGTTTTAAACGGTATAAATAAAGGATTTTGTTTATCTTGTTTTACTCAATCTAAAAGAAATCGAGAGTGTGTGATTTGGGGTCAAGGAGGTAATTTGTTCAGCCTTATGCAGAAGAGAGAGTAAGTATCATTATTGCCCCTCTGTTGTGACGATTTTTTCTGTATGTTGTGCTGAAATTTTCATTAACTACCCACTACAATAAATTATAACATGTTATAATTCAATATTAATTTTCAATAATATTGCTTTATTGATTATTGACTTTTGTCTCCAGCCACCCAAGTATAGGTATCACAATTAATCTTTTTAAAAAGAAAACATCTTCTCGACTTTACCGAGTAAACATAGATCTGTCTAAAGAACAAAACATATATGTTGTTATTTAACCAATATTACGCTATAATAAAATACATCAGTTATTACATAATTCTTATTAATTCCCCAGGGTTCAGGGTGAATTCTTTGTGTTATGAGAGTGTCAGAAATGGCTAAATGCTACGCTTTACAAATATAAGAAATTAATAAATAATTTGGTTTAATTTTCAGATATTACGTAGTTTCCGGAACTGCCGTCAGAGAGCAGCATGTATTTGTTTACTTTTGAAATAAACATATGATACAATTAATATTTTTTGTTCTATTTCACTATTAAAAAACTAGTTTTCTTCTGTATTTATTACGAAAAATGTTTATATTACCTCGCTCCGTGTTGTCCTTACTGGATTGAAGTTTTATTCTGTGATGAGGTACGTCTTGCGTTATTATTTCCTTTTCATTTTCGAGTATTTTTCTGATTGTCTATTAGACGTAGGCCGAATTATTGGATCCTCAGAATGGTTTCATCCACTGGTTTTTAATGTATAACACCTTTTAATTTGGATTCCTCAGGTATAATTGGTTAGTATTCACTTTGTTTATTACTCTTGCGTGAATTTCGCCTCCTCCAACGTCCAAAAAAGGTTATTTTTTTATAATTTTTGTCGCATCGATTCTTCAACTCTCTGGTTCAGTTCAAAATTTTATATCTTATTAACAATACTTGTTATTTTCCATCACTCTTAGTAACACATAGTATTTTTATTATGTAGGCAGTTTGTGATTATTATAAATTTATATTTTTATTTATGGAAAAATAATTCCCTTCCATTCCGGTTTATTTACTAATTTAATTCACATAATATGTTTTGGTTAATTTTTTTATGATCTTGTATATAAATATTTTATCATTTTATTATCATTAAATAAATTTATATATTATTTATTTAATCTCGAATAGTGTTCATACCCGGTACTACTTCCTGTTGTCACTTCCTTCATAGGATTATTTTAATTTTATATTATCTTTGGTAGTTCAAATTTTCATGTCTTTTAAAATTAACCCTGGGTTTTCTTACAATCTAACATAATTATTTGAAACAATATAATATTAACTTGGGTATAACAAATTGTGGTTCATACAATATAAATTACAATAAATAAATAAAATCACAGAAATCAATTAGTATTATTACATACTACTTCCATAGTTTTATCCTATCAAAAACATACAGCACAGTTTAGTAATACATTAATTTCACTTTGGTTTTTCACCTCAATGGGTACACTAGAACTCACTTCGCACTATATACCACTCGAATTGTTTATTATGTGGAGTGATATATTTAAATTTTGAGCGAGCTTTAGTTCTACCCATTTCTGACTTTTATTCTCATGATTTACTTTATTGGGACCGGGTTATGTACCGTTACAATATATATATATTGTAACAATTATTAGGGGTCGTACCTGTTAAAATGTATCACACTTGTTTATTTAGTGTATTAGTGTGATTGTAGTGTGTTTGCCTCACACTGGTTGTTACATAAATCGACGTCACTACTGGAGTCCGTAGCGTTGTCAATGTCACCAGTACAACCTACCTGTTAATTCATAGGGATTACGATTCCCGGGTGGCGCCAAATTGTTTTTGTTAAAACAATTAAAACATTTAATTTTTAAAGTAATATGTGGTATTAGCATGGACAGCTGTGGCGTTCGAATTATTCCCGCTGCTACACAGGTTGTTGACTCGGCCACTCGTGACAAGCGCTAGTTGGCTATGACTTAAACTTCGCTAACACACATACATTTACAACAAAAAATCCTATGAAATAACAAGATAGTATTGTTCTGTACTGCGTTTTTTAATACACATTTAATTATTAATAAACATGACAATTGAATAATAAACAAATTTATAATATTATGCTCCGGCTTAGAGCTTGAAACACAAATATCTCAAGGTTGGCAAAATGGTTTCAAAACATTATCGTTCATTTACTTTTAACAAAATTACTATGTTTTTAAAACCTGGGGTTCTTTTGATCATGAAAATAGACATAAACGTTGATTACATGAAAAGAAAGTACACTATTATACCTTCTAGGTACTTAGGATTTATAATGTGTTTGTACAATTTGTTCTGCAGTGTCGTATTTCTGTTACAGTAGTTATGTTCACAAATAAGGTTATCTTTATAAATGTTTTTTAATATAAGTAAATTATGCCTTTACCTTTGAAAGAAAATACTATTTTTTAAATAGTGAGAAATTTCATCATTTGCAGATAATTTAAGTGATTTGGGGTTTTAGGAGTAAGAAATTATTCGGTACTTATCAGTTCGTCTCACGTTGAAAGGTTGTCATCAATATAGGCGTTTATTTTTCGAATTTGGTCTGGTTGAAGGCTTCCAGCATCTTCTTCAAACTGGTCTGAGTTTTTTCGTTAATTAATTCATTTAATTTCGTTCTTGGTCATCGTTAATTCTGTATAGATCGACGTCTCTTCATATTGGATCATCTGAATTCACTAGTTGACTTGTTATAACTGTTTAAATTAAAGTTTTAGTTTGTCCAATTTCTTGTGTGGCGTACCCACGCTTCGTTTCTTCAGCGTCTCTTATTTTTAACGGAAAAATAAGCCTCAAAAAACTCGTTGTCATAGTAACTAATAATTCAATGCTGGTTTAATTACTCTATACTTACATTGTTAGAGATATTTGAATTTTTATTCAAATTTATTAAGTATTTTCCCAATGATTTTACTCCCTTATAAATCCCTTGGGATAATAAATGACATCACTATTATTTTTCTTTCCTTTCAAAGTTTACAATGATACCTCATAAGGTCATATTTTGTTACACTTTAACTATAGTCTAATTATTTGACATTTAATAAATAACATATCTTTCTTGAATTAAATTATTACAATATTATTTCTGTTTTAAAATAACTGATATATTAATACTGTCCCTTCACTGTTCTTAGATTAGTAAGATTTTTTGTGAAATTGATACAATTTGCATCTGAAAGTTCTTGGCAGTTAACTGTTTTCATAGTTACAAACAGCCATGATTGTTTTTTGTGTATCTCCTTTTTAAATTACATTCTGAATTCAGCCTGATGGGCTTCACTTATTTGTTTGTGTTTTAATTATTATTCAACATAAATTTTTATTACTTTTCATTTAACATATAATAGTTAGGTTTATGGACTGTAAGTCCCTTTTCAGTCATATTCCTTCTTTAACATTGAATCAACTATTCTTTATAAATCATAAATTCTTCTTAGTACTAACATTGATTTCTATCTTGTCTTATAAAGTATGGTGGTAAACATTGTCACTTTCTCTAATATTATTAAGGTTGATTCCCCTTTCAACATGGGGTGTTGTATTCTTTATAAATGTAATCTTTAATAACAAACTTTACTTCTATCCTATCATGGCATGTTAACACAAGTTATGGTACTGGCCTATTGTGATGGTACGGATTTGTGAGCCACCCCAGTTTAATTTCATATTAATTCAAATCATCATTTTAAGCACTTTCCAAATTGCCAGACTTTCACCTGTAAGGAGCCTCCAGTACAGCAATGCAACACACATACAGTCAGCCAAAACAACTGCCAGACGCATTGCACAATCACATAGCAGCAGCTTTGTGACACAGTCTGCTGTGTGTCAGTAGAGAGTGAACAACAGACAGCCAGCATCAGACAGTAAAGTTGTAATGTAAAATTAAACAGTGGCCTCGGGCGCAAGATAGGCCGAAAATAATCTAATCGGCCTATCAAGTAAAGTGTTAACGCGCAGTTTGCCAAAAAAATGTGCTTGCGAACAATGTAAGCTGACCGATTGAAAAGAATAGTGCTGTCATTTGTGAAACAGCCTTAACATTTGTGATTGAGAAAATAATCCAAGTTAAACAGTATAAAATCAGTTTTCGGAGTGTTCTACAAACAAAAAGTGCGTAACACGTGGTGGCGGAAATTGTGGATTGCATTGACCAGATGAGTAGCAAACTTAAGAACATAATCAATTGAATAAAATCAAACACCATTTTTAGTAATTTCCTTTGTTATGTATAAAGTGTTAAATTTCAAACGAGATCTCTAAGGGAAAAAATTTAGTACTGGTTCATAATAGTTTGTTAGAAGCTAGTTGATTAAGAAATGTTTATTTTATTAATTCATAAAATTTCACCTTAAAATAAATTCAGATTTTATTTAATATAAAGTATGTGTTAGAGTAAGTCATTACGCCATAACCATTTCCTAGTTTTCTGTGCTGAAAACCTCGTCTAACATTCTTTGGGATTTTTCTGAGTTGTATTATAGTCAGATAGCGGGATTTTTATAAGGGCAAGTGTGTAGAATGGTTTCGATATTAAACCAGAAAATATCGTGGCGACCTTGGGTAATTTTTAAAGGTAAGTTTTACGGGGACCATGACGGTAAGTAAAATTCTGGCAGCGGTGAGTATTATGAGTGTAGTATTATAAAAAGGGTAGAAGGCGAGGACCTTTATCCTGGCAGTAATAACAAAACAAAGATTTGAGTTGTTTATTTTTGATGAATAATTTTGTACCCTCTGCATGGAATGAGAGAGAAAGTATGATATGGTGTTATGATGAGAGAAGTTTAAATATAGAACGGTGTAATGAAAGAGAGACAGAGTTATACAAAGTAAAGAGAGACTATAATGAGTTGAGAGAGATGTTAGAGACGAAATACTTACCTGTTAAAATAGAGAATGAAGATTATTTTGATGATACATGTTTAAACGATAATAATTTACCTTATGATGAAAAAATAACTGACTTGATAATGAACATTACTGATGGAGACTTAACCGATGTACTCAATGTTGACTTAGTATATGATTATTATGGTAAAATGAATAAACAGAAATTGTATGGTTACAAAACACAAGATAACCGTATACGGAATGTAAATAAAATTCAAAATTGTTATTTGAAACCCCGATTAATTTTTGACGATGGAGGTTGAAATTCATAAATGAACAATTTAAATATGTCAATATATGGTAATGACCTAGCTGAATTTTGATATTGAAGTGTGATACAACTGAATAATTATTGTTGAAGAGTTGTAAATACGTGTGTAGTGAAAGTAATTGTATGTATTATAAAATGTTGAATTGTTTGTATGAAATAACATTGTTGTTAAATGTTTCAGAGGTTACACGGAGATATTGGTGTGTGTGTGTGGTGTGTATTTTGTATTCATGTCAATAAGTGGATTGTAAGTATAAAGTCCAGAATACTAATCAGATAGAATAAAATGCTTACAGGTGTGAAAAGAGTGTAATAATAATAATAATGGTATGGAGATAATAGTATTAAATAGAAACTGTAATTAAAAGGTAATAATAATTGAAAGGTGAATTAAAATTATATT
This sequence comes from Magicicada septendecula, assembly GCA_034769895.1. Lineage (NCBI taxonomy): Eukaryota > Metazoa > Arthropoda > Insecta > Hemiptera > Cicadidae > Magicicada > Magicicada septendecula. The sequence goes on from CM068370.1 coordinate 374,123,731, forward strand.
TGGTTCGAATTGCAACAAATAGACCTTGACAAATATGTTGACAAGAAGATTTATAGAAATAAAAATTTTGCAGGAAGTATATATGCCAGTACATGATGTAACCAGAATGTTTATACTATGTGAGTCTTGCAGACTAGTGTTTATATAAACAGGTGTGGTATGTTGAGACTAATGTCTGGAGTCACGCTTGGTGACAATAACAAAAAATGTAGTCTGCTGTGTGTCATTAGCAAGCACACTTCTTCACCAGTGTTTGCATCGGACAGTAAAGAGCAGTTTGACAAGTTCGTTAAAACAGTGGCCTCGGGAGTACAAGATAGGCCGTAGAATAAATTCGGCCTATCTAGTTAAGTGTTAAAACATTTATAAAAAGTGCCAGTTGTGACATAGGGCCGCGCGGCCAGCCTAAAAAACTTCAAGTGACTTTCTAAGTGCGAAAAGTTACGTCGGCCGACTAAATAAATAATATACGTATAATTCAAACAGTGGTGACTGATGGTCATAACATTGACGTGAATTAAACAGTGCATTCACAGCAGAGGTGCAAAACAGCGGAGTTCTTCAGACGTTAAGTATTGACTGAGTTTTAACCTAGATTATTTTACCTTTTTCCCCAGAGTATAATTCAACATAAATAAATTATAAATCTAAAATGTAAATCAGAGATCTCGAAGTGGGGTTTAAATAGAACGACAAAATCAAAGAACGAATGTGTGCGAGTGTGTAGTTAAATCACGTATTGGTTCATTACAAATAATAAATAGTTGTGGTATACCATAGTTGTCATAAGCTAGCTAATTAGGAAATATTTTGTTACTATGTTTGATTTCACAAATTGTTGCTCATTCTACAAATATTTAATCTAAATGTCATGAGAGAGAGACGAAGTAGTTATTTTGAATAATAAATCAGAGGCAATTTGTTTTAGCACAAACGGTGTATTTGATCTTTGCCTATATCAAATCCAAATAATCCTTTTTGCAGCAGTTTCGTCTGAACGACCCTTGGAGTAAAAAACCCGAAGGTAAGAGATAAATATAATTAGAATTTTGGTAAGTAATTAGTAGAGTAACAGGCGAGGACCTTTATAAAACTGATTTTATACTGTTTAACTTGGATTATTTTCTCAATCACAAATGTTAAGGCTGTTTCACAAATGACAGCACTATTCTTTTCAATCGGTCAGCTTACATTGTTCGCAAGCACATTTTTTTGGCAAACTGCGCGTTAACACTTTACTTGATAGGCCGATTAGATTATTTTCGGCCTATCTTGCGCCCGAGGCCACTGTTTAATTTTACATTACAACTTTACTGTCTGATGCTGGCTGTCTGTTGTTCACTCTCTACTGACACACGGAATTGTGACGGTACGGAATTGTGAGCCACCCCAGTTTAATTTCATATTAATTCAAATCATCATTTTAAGCATTTTCCAAATTGCCAGACTTTCACCTGTAAGGAGCCTCCAGCACAGCAATGCAACACACATACAGTCAGACAAAACAACTGCCAGACGCATTGCACAATCACATAGCAGCAGCTTTGTGACACAGTCTGCTGTGTGTCAGTAGAGAGTGAACAACAGACAGCCAGCATCAGACAGTAAAGTTGTAATGTAAAATTAAACAGTGGCCTCGGGCGCAAGATAGGCCGAAAATAATCTAATCGGCCTATCAAGTAAAGTGTTAACGCGCAGTTTGCCAAAAAAATGTGCTTGCGAACAATGTAAGCTGACCGATTGAAAAGAATAGTGCTGTCATTTGTGAAACAGCCTTAACATTTGTGATTGAGAAAATAATCCAAGTTAAACAGTATAAAATCAGTTTTCGGAGTGTTCTACAAACAAAAAGTGCGTAACACGTGGTGGCGGAAATTGTGGATTGCATTGACCAGATGAGTAGCAAACTTAAGAACATAATCAATTGAATAAAATCAAACACCATTTTTAGTAATTTCCTTTGTTACGTATAAAGTGTTAAATTTCAAACGAGATCTCTAAGGGAAAAAATTTAGTACTGGTTCATAATAGTTTGTTAGAAGCTAGTTGATTAAGAAATGTTTATTTTATTAATTCATAAAATTTCACCTTAAAATAAATTCAGATTTTATTTAATATAAAGTATGTGTTAGAGTAAGTCATTACGCCATAACCATTTCCTAGTTTTCTGTGCTGAAAACCTCGTCTAACGTTCTTTGGGATTTTTTGAGTTTTAAGGGTGGTCAGATAGCGGGATTTTTATAAGGGCAAGTGTGTAGAATGGTTTCGATATTAAACCAGAAAATATCGTGGCGACCTTGGGTAATTTTTAAAGGTAAGTTTTACGGGGACCATGACGGTAAGTAAAATTCTGGCAGCGGTGAGTATTTTTTGATGAGTGTATTATATGTAATTATAAAGGGTAAAAGGCGAGGACCTTTACAAGCGACGCCCCTGCCAGGATGTTCGTATAAATATTATAGGAACTAGACCTGTTTTAAAGCACAGAAAGTAGGATTTGGTAACGGCGTATTTGTAAAATTAATCGTATATAATTACGTTGTGGAAATTAGGTTATGTTTTGGTAGCGTAAATGTTGGGTTTATAAATTGATAAACAAAAATTTGTAGTATGAGTATAAATATGGGTGACGTAGGTGAAATGACCGACGAGGAATGGGGCAAGATAACAAATGATAAAGGTAAGATAGTTGAAGTAATAGGGGTAGAAAATAAGGCAGTAAATAGGCCTAGTGATAAGGATGATAGTATAATGGGAGTAGAAAGTGGTGAAGAGATAGACCAATGTAACTATAAGCAAGCCGAGCAGGTGGCAGATAATAAGGTAAGTAGGGATAATATGAGTGAATCTGAATATCAGACGTATATGTTGAACCTTATAAAAACAGAGATGGTTAAGGGTTTTGATATGATGCATAAACGGTTTGACGAAATGGACAAAAAGTGGGATAAACTTTTTGATAAAATGGATAAACGTTTTGACGAGTGGGACAAAAAATTGGAAGGAGATGGATATCAATTAAAAGAGAGTACAGAAGTTGAATCAAAACAGGTAAGTGGTAATAATGTTGTTAATGATAGTGAGGGAATAATTGACCAGGTGAGTGATAACGATAATTCCAATAATGAATTAATAAATAACAGTGACAAAATAGTGGGAGAGGTAGTGTTGACTAGTGAAGATAATGATGGTACTTACAATTCTGAGGTAAGTGGTAGTACTACCAGTAATTATAATGATGAAATAACATTAAATAAGAATAATGATTATATAGTTGAAAATGGGGTATCTAAGAATGATACGGTAAGTAATAGTGGTGAAATTAAAAATGTGGCGTTAGAGTGTAAGGTTGGGAGCAGAGAAAGTGTGGATGAGGTTATAGGTGTGGGTGTAGAGAGGTTAAATGGGCAAAGGGCAGATGTTCCCCAAGTTTATGGTGAAACAGAGTTTTCACGGGTGTTTAATGAGGACAGAGTTTCCTCCGGTAATTATGTGGAAGACAAGGTGTCTTCAAGCAGTCCCCTAATTTTTTGTAAACCTGGAAAAGCCAGGAAGTGGTATAGTAAGTTTGTTGTGCCCTTTGCATGGAGTGAAGTAGGTCAGTGGTGTTGTGATAGGTATTGTGATGAAAGTGATTATGAGAGAGAGAAAGAGTTAGAATGGTTCAAGATAAATAGAGGTTATGTAGAGCTGATAGAGAAGATGGATATTAAGAGAGTTATGATAAATAATGTAGACATACCTTGTGTAGTAGTAGACAATGATTATATTGATGATAAATGTGTACCTGTAGGAAGAATTAGTGTACTTGTAGTGGAGGAATATGATGAGAAAATAAATTACCTGGGTGTAACAACAAATATTCACGGAGGCTGGATAAAAACAAATAATAGTGACAAGTCTTATGGAATAATAAAAGGGAAAATGAATGACATAGAGGTAATGGTTTATGATAAGAATAATAATAATAAATTGGATGTAAATAAAAATCATTTATGCTATAAATATGTAAGATACCTTTTTGACGATGGAGGCTAGACCATAAAACAATAAAAGACAGTTAAATTTTTGTTTTAAGGATGTTGACTTAGCTGATTTGAACATTGAAATATGATAACTGAATAAATAATGAAGTAGATTTGTAAATAAATATGTAGTGAATTCAATTGTATGTGTTGTAAAGGGTTAAGTGAACAGTGTATGTAGGTAATTAATTGTAATAATAAGATTAGTATTTTGCAATTTAAAGAAATAATAACATTAAGTTCAGAAACAGTAATTGGCTCATTTGTATAATGGCAAACAATAATAATGGAATTTATATTTTAATAATGAATTTAATTGAAACAATTTGAAATGTTTAAAATATTCTGATTGATTTAAAAGTTATATAATTGAAATTTTTTGAGTTGAATGGTTTACGAGATTTGGAATTCGATAATAGATGGTTAAATTGTTTGTATGAAATAACATTGTTGTTAAATGTTTCAGAGGTTACACGGAGATATTGGTGTGTGTGTGGTGTGTATTTTGTATTCATGTCAATAAGTGGATTGTAAGTATAAAGTTCATAATACTAATCAGATAGAATAAAATGCTTACAGGTGTGAAAAAAATGTTGATTCAATAATATGAATTGAGATAATAGCATTAAATAGAAATTGTAATTAAAAGAGAAATAATAATTGAAAGGTGAATTAAAAGTATATTTGGTTGAACTGTAAGAAATAGACATTGATAAATATGTTATCTAAAAAATTTATAAAGACTGAAAAGTACAGGTGTTAATATGATGTAACCAGGATGTTTATACTATGTGAGTCTTGCAGACTAGTGTTTATATAAACAGGTGTGGTATGTTGAGACTAATGTCTGTCTGTAGTCATGCTTGGTGACAATAACAAAGAATGTTGTAGTCTGCTGAATCAGTATCTTATTGTGATAGAAAAGAATTGAAATTAAATTTTTTTGTTACAGACCAAATAATAATGAGGCAATTACTGTAACTTTTGAGATTAATTGAATTAATTAAAGTAAATTAAATACAATTAAACTAATGATTAATTAAATTATTTATTATTAATAAAATAAATAAATTAAACATAGAAACAATGATTTTAATAATGAACTTAACTTTATTTTCATTTAAATTCACATTGGAATTATAAATTAAATGCTAATTGATGTCAATAATGATTAAAACATTTATTTAACACTGACAACTGATGGAAAATGTTCAGGATGAGATAGTGTCTGGAAAATAAGATGTGTATATTACTGTCCATATAGATTTTTCATATGTTATGAATTTTTTATCCTATACATATATAGTAGTTAAGGATACCTTGTATAATCTATGTATCATTTTGGAGGGCAATAGTGTATGGGGAATATTATTCAATTCAACCGGAATTTATGTGTACTACTGTAAACCTATATTGTTTTATTAATACTATATTTTTTTGGGTCTATAATATAAAATGAGCCAGTACGTTGTCAATGAACCAGTATGGTTAAGAGGAAACAAATCAGTTGTAGGATATGGAGGGATGGAAAGCCGTTTGTCAATTTTTAATTACATGTTTTAAAGTCAGGCGATACTGGGACGGGTATCTATTCGGTTTTTCGGTGTTGGGATCTCGAACAGAGAAGTCCAGTAAGATCGGATGGGTGCTGTCGCAGTCGCCAGACTAGGGGGGTAAGAACCCATGATGTAGTAGAGTGTTCAGGGGGGTTGCGGCGCCATATCCTCACTGATCCTCTTAGGTTTAGGCAATAAGAGTTTGAACGCTTCGGCCTTCAATCTCTTATTGGGGGGGTATTGTGACGGTACGGAATTGTGAGCCACCCCAGTTTAATTTCATATTAATTCAAATCATCATTTTAAGCATTTTCCAAATTGCCAGACTTTCACCTGTAAGGAGCCTCCAGCACAGCAATGCAACACACATACAGTCAGACAAAACAACTGCCAGACGCATTGCGTAATCACATAGCAGCAGCTTTGTGACACAGTCTGCTGTGTGTCAGTAGAGAGTGAACAACAGACAGCCAGCATCAGACAGTAAAGTTGTAATGTAAAATTAAACAGTGGCCTCGGGCGCAAGATAGGCCGAAAATAATCTAATCGGCCTATCAAGTAAAGTGTTAACGCGCAGTTTGCCAAAAAAATGTGCTTGCGAACAATGTAAGCTGACCGATTGAAAAGAATAGTGCTGTCATTTGTGAAACAGCCTTAACATTTGTGATTGAGAAAATAATCCAAGTTAAACAGTATAAAATCAGTTTTCGGAGTGTTCTACAAACAAAAAGTGCGTAACACGTGGTGGCGGAAATTGTGGATTGCATTGACCAGATGAGTAGCAAACTTAAGAACATAATCAATTGAATAAAATCAAACACCATTTTTAGTAATTTCCTTTGTTATGTATAAAGTGTTAAATTTCAAACGAGATCTCTAAGGAAAAAATTTAGTACTGGTTCATAATAGTTTGTTAGAAGCTAGTTGATTAAGAAATGTTTATTTTATTAATTCATAAAATTTCACCTTAAAATAAATTCAGATTTTATTTAATATAAAGTATGTGTTAGAGTAAGTCATTACGCCATAACCATTTCCTAGTTTTCTGTGCTGAAAACCTCGTCTAACGTTCTTTGGGATTTTCTGAGTTTTAAGGGTGGTCAGATAGCGGGATTTTTATAAGGGCAAGTGTGTAGAATGGTTTCGATATTAAACCAGAAAATATCGTGGCGACCTTGGGTAATTTTTAAAGGTAAGTTTTACGGGGACCATGACGGTAAGTAAAATTCTGGCAGCGGTGAGTATTTTTTGATGAGTGTATTATATGTAATTATAAAGGGTAAAAGGCGAGGACCTTTACACTTTCTCCCTGATATGTCACATGCTTTCCTTATATTAATTTTAAATACTATTTTTAATTACTTCTAGTTATACAACTAATTATAATTCCACTCCAATCATTGGTAATTTATCAATGTTTTCAAGAGTGTCTACTTCCTTAGCATTCTAACTTGAATGTTTCACATTCACCTTCACTATTTTATAGGGCATTAACACTTCACTAAAACACTTCACTTTGGTTCACTGTTTTGTACTTAGTGTTATTTAATGGGTAACCCCTATACTTTTTCCTACCATTTCTCACTATTTTGTTCTAGTATTATGTTTACTATAAACAATATTAGGCTAGTTGTGTTTCGGTTGAATCTAACCTTTCTGACAGGGTTAATGTACTCTTCCTATACTACTTTGCTTTATAATTGTATTGTCTCAAAAATGGTTACATGTGTTAAATCAATAATAATAATAACATTGGTTTTATTAATATATAATTATTTAAGGTTTATTGACCGTATTCTATCTTTAACATACAATCTCTCCCTTTTATATATGTGTGTTAGTTTCCCCTTGGGTTTTATCTGTCTCCTCTTCATTCTTCCTCTTCTTCTTCTTCAATAATCCTCATCTTCATTCTTCATCTTCTTCTTTAGTTCTGTGTCCATCATTGTTTTGTCAACCACATTTTCTTAAGTATGTTTGTGTTGTCGGCTTAATCATGTCAAAATATTTACATTTTAATAAGTATGTTATGTGGTTCCCTTCTTTATGTTTGTGTTTTTTGGCTCAATCACTTGGGTTGGGTAGTATCGTTGTACGTCATGTCAAAGTATTTACATTTTAATCATTTTTTACACATTTTATTTCATATGAAGTAGCTTTTATATTAAGAATTATCTTTTTTATTACTGGTACGAGATTTGGCTTAATTGTATCGTTACATAATGCCTCTCCTCTAAAATTGATCATTTTAATAAAATACTAGCATAGTGTTTTATGAAATTATCAGTTATAGATAACTTTTTTCCTTCTCTTCCTTGTTTGTTTCTCCATTCTCCATTTCTCTTCTTACTTAATTCACTCCATTTTATGGATCTGTTTTTATTTATTTCCATTGGTGCATATTCCCTCATACACAAATTTTATTTCCCTAACTTTATATAGTAGCTGGTTTCTCCCATTACTACTCATTTTTCTGAGACTAGAGGCACATCTTCTCTACTCAGTTCACATAGATTGCTGGACTTTTCAACAGTCAATCTTAAATCTTTGTCATCTTGTGACTTAATAATAATAATAATATAATAATATAATTGGGATTGTCCACCTTGTGGTTTGTTTTTAGATCACTTTATCCTTACTACTCATTCTTCCTTCCGCTATATCTTAACTATACACTATCATCTACTCATATACTATATTGAGAAATTTTATCTTTATTCATATGTTAATTTCATCATATCTCACTTTTCATTATTTTGTTTTCAATGCTTGTTGTGATCATTTTAATTGTTTTAGACATTTTTTAGTCATTTAGCAGGATTCTGCTTTAGCCATATTTGTATATTTGTTTTATATACAATTTCACTCTCTCTCCTTGTACCAGGTAAAGTTTTATTTATTTTTTCTGATAATACTTTTGATTCAGTATAATTTCAAGTATTTATCTCAGTAATTTGAACTTGATTTTATTTTTGTTTATTTTACACTGTATTCAACATCATTTTTGATAATTCTTTGGTAAGTAATGGTCTTACCTTAAAGGAATGTTTGTAGCGTATTCCTTTTTAGCTATTTTTTGTTTTTAATTATAATTGTAAGTTTGTGCTTCTTACATTTTTATTACATAGGAATGTGTGTAACTTATTCCTGATTATCTCACTTTTTACTTCATACTTCATATTTCCATTTTTTTGTTATATTTTAAACTGATTTAAATTGAAAGGAATTTGTGTAACTGTTTCCTTTGTTTTTCTTTTTTCATTAAAACTTTTTATTGTTCCGCATACATTATCTAAATATTTGAGTAAGCTGCTCTTACAATCTCTTTTAGAATTTTGAAATTTGTTTCATTTCACAATGGTTTTATTCTTCCTCGTAAAACTTTTTTATTGAAGTTTGATTGTAAACTCCCTTGATTTTCTTTGTATTGATATTACTGATTTGGTAAGTATTATTACCATTGTCTCTTGTGATGATATACGGTCTATCATGATATACATAATTGTTTATTCATATTGCTATACACGGGACCTTGTTATTTATATTTTGTTAGGTTGACTTCTCCTTTTCTTTCCTTTATTATTTCCTTCTCTTTTTCGACTCTTTGTTGTTATGCACCTCTACTCCTTCAAGTGCTTGGTAGACACACTTATTCTGGATGATATGATTAAATTTATTTATTAATTATGGTTTATTATTTTTTTTTTCTCATTTAATTCGTAGTTTACCCATGGTCCATCAGTTCCTCTGCCCTTCTGGTTCGGATAACTCTGGTGTGTAGAACTGTTTTCTTACTGGTGAAATAGGTCTCCTCCATCTTGTACCATAATTCCTTTAATACCATATGTTCCGTGGTATTTATTTCTACCTCCATCAGTTGATTAGTTTGTCCATTAATCAGAGAAGTTGTTTGTGCCTCTCTTATTAATATGATTTTTGCTTTTTTATTTGGTATCTCCATTTCTGGTGTGCTCCAGTATTTTATTGACCTTCTTGTTCTGTTGTCAGTCATTTCTATTTCTGGCATCTTCCATCTAAGCATAGATTTGCTGAAATTTTCATCCACTGGTTGGTTGTGAATTTTTTTTATAATTTCCCTCAGAGTCCTCCTACAATCTTTGTACTTTATTAATTTGCTTTGATAGGTAATGGGCAAATTAAATACATCGATGAGTCCGTTCTTCATCATCTCCACTTCTTCTCGTGTTTTGATGAGTTTCCTCTTATATACCTTTCTCAATTCCTCTGTTTTCTTAATCTTCTTAATAATTCGATTCTTCTTCATACGACTGTTTACACCTATTTGTAGTTCTTGGTGCCTCTCCTCCAGTTCCTTGACCATCTCCTTCTGTGTTATTTTCTGATTCCCTGGTTCCATGTTCTCATTCAACGTTTCTTTGATACTTTCAGGAGTGCTGTCTAGTGTTTCATTCCTTGGTTTGAAATCACTAACTAAAGTTTCTTGAAGTTGATTTACTGGATAACTTGTTTCTTCCCATCTCTTATTCATCCATGTTTTTGTCCGTTTGTCTTCTTTATGAAACTCTGCAAACATGAATCTCAATTCTTCTCTGTTCTTCTCACTTTCTTCCTCGATTTTCCGTTGGAGAACATCATGATTAGTTTCCATCTTTTTGTTCACTACCTCCAGATCCTTCTTGATCTGTCTCTTTAGCTCTTCGCTCTTCTTTTCTAATGCCTCCTGACCTTCATGTATCACCTTCATTTGCTTCTTCAATTCTTCACTATTTTGGTCCAGTTTTTTATTCAAATCTTCACTGTTTAGGTCTAGTTTTTCTAATCTTTTATTTAAATCTTCCTTGTCTCGTCTTCTCTCTTCCTTGTCTGATTCTAATCTGTTCATTTGTTCCATCATCATTCTCATCAAACTATCGAGTTTCGTTTCTTCTGTCGGTTTAACTAGTTGGTTATTTACCCTGACTTCTGCTTCTATTTCCGGTTCAGGTTCAGGTTCAGGTGGATTTGGATTTTCCACTTGGTCCTCCTGTGAGTTTTCTTCTGACAATTCTCCAGTCGTTTCCTCCATTTCTACTTCCTCGACTTCCTCCACTTCTTCTGGGTTTCCTTCTTGGTTTGGTGTTTCCTTCCCTTTGCGTCTCGTAACCATCCCGTGTCTATTCATGATCGCCGCTAGTTATTTTTACCAGCCACACGTTGCTGGTCGCCAATATGTAACAATTATTAGGGGTCGTACCTGTTAAAATGTATCACACTTGTTTATTTAGTGTATTAGTGTGATTGTAGTGTGTTTGCCTCACACTGGTTGTTACATAAATCGACGTCACTACTGGAGTCCGTAGCGTTGTCAATGTCACCAGTACAACCTACCTGTTAATTCATAGGGATTACGATTCCCGGGTGGCGCCAAATTGTTTTTGTTAAAACAATTAAAACATTTAATTTTTAAAGTAATATGTGGTATTAGCATGGACAGCTGTGGCGTTCGAATTATTCCCGCTGCTACACAGGTTGTCGACTCGGCCACTCGTGACAAGCGCTAGTTGGCTATGACTTAAACTTCGCTAACACACATACATTTACAACAAAAAATCCTATGAAATAACAAGATAGTATTGTTCTGTACTGCGTTTTTTAATACACATTTAATTATTAATAAACATGACAATTGAATAATAAACAAATTTATAATATTATGCTCCGGCTTAGAGCTTGAAACACAAATATCTCAAGGTTGGCAAAATGGTTTCAAAACATTATCGTTCATTTACTTTTAACAAAATTACTATGTTTTTAAAACCTGGGGTTCTTTTGATCATGAAAATAGACATAAACGTTGATTACATGAAAAGAAAGTACACTATTATACCTTCTAGGTACTTAGGATTTATAATGTGTTTGTACAATTTGTTCTGCAGTGTCGTATTTCTGTTACAGTAGTTATGTTCACAAATAAGGTTATCTTTATAAATGTTTTTTAATATAAGTAAATTATGCCTTTACCTTTGAAAGAAAATACTATTTTTTAAATAGTGAGAAATTTCATCATTTGCAGATAATTTAAGTGATTTGGGGTTTTAGGAGTAAGAAATTATTCGGTACTTATCAGTTCGTCTCACGTTGAAAGGTTGTCATCAATATAGGCGTTTATTTTTCGAATTTGGTCTGGTTGAAGGCTTCCAGCATCTTCTTCAAACTGGTCTGAGTTTTTTCGTTAATTAATTCATTTAATTTCGTTCTTGGTCATCATTAATTCTGTATAGATCGACGTCTCTTCATATTGGATCATCTGAATTCACTAGTTGACTTGTTATAACTGTTTAAATTAAAGTTTTAGTTTGTCCAATTTCTTGTGTGGCGTACCCACGCTTCGTTTCTTCAGCGTCTCTTATTTTTAACGGAAAAATAAGCCTCAAAAAACTCGTTGTCATAGTAACTAATAATTCAATGCTGGTTTAATTACTCTATACTTACATTGTTAGAGATATTTGAATTTTTATTCAAATTTATTAAGTATTTTCCCAATGATTTTACTCCCTTATAAATCCCTTGGGATAATAAATGACATCACTATTATTTTTCTTTCCTTTCAAAGTTTACAATGATACCTCATAAGGTCATATTTTGTTACACTTTAACTATAGTCTAATTATTTGACATTTAATAAATAACATATCTTTCTTGAATTAAATTATTACAATATTATTTCTGTTTTAAAATAACTGATATATTAATACTGTCCCTTCACTGTTCTTAGATTAGTAAGTTTTTTTGTGAAATTGATACAATTTGCATCTGAAAGTTCTTGGCAGTTAACTGTTTTCATAGTTACAAACAGCCATGATTGTTTTTTGTGTATCTCCTTTTTAAATTACATTCTGAATTCAGCCTGATGGGCTTCACTTATTTGTTTGTGTTTTAATTATTATTCAACATAAATTTTTATTACTTTTCATTTAACATATAATAGTTAGGTTTATGGACTGTAAGTCCCTTTTCAGTCATATTCCTTCTTTAACATTGAATCAACTATTCTTTATAAATCATAAATTATTCTTAGTACTAACATTGATTTCTATCTTGTCTTATAAAGTATGGTGGTAAACATTGTCACTTTCTCTAATATTATTAAGGTTGATTCCCCTTTCAACATGGGGTGTTGTATTCTTTATAAATGTAATCTTTAATAACAAACTTTACTTCTATCCTATCATGCCATGTTAACACAAGTTATGGTACTGGGCTTTCTCCCTGATATGTCACATGCTTTCCTTATATTAATTTTAAATACTATTTTTAATTACTTCTAGTTATACAACTAATTATAATTCCACTCCAATCATTGGTAATTTATCAATGTTTTCAAGAGTGTCTACTTCCTTAGCATTCTAACTTGAATGTTTCACATTCACCTTCACTATTTTATAGGGCATTAACACTTCACTAAAACACTTCACTTTGGTTCACTGTTTTGTACTTAGTGTTATTTAATGGGTAACCCCTATACTTTTTCCTACCATTTCTCACTATTTTGTTCTAGTATTATGTTTACTATAAACAATATTAGGCTAGTTGTGTTTCGGTTGAATCTAACCTTTCTGACAGGGTTAATGTACTCTTCCTATACTACTTTGCTTTATAATTGTATTGTCTCAAAAATGGTTACATGTGTTAAATCAATAATAATAATAACATTGGTTTTATTAATATATAATTATTTAAGGTTTATTGACCGTATTCTATCTTTAACATACAATCTCTCCCTTTTATATATGTGTGTTAGTTTCCCCTTGGGTTTTATCTGTCTCCTCTTCATTCTTCCTCTTCTTCTTCTTCAATAATCCTCATCTTCATTCTTCATCTTCTTCTTTAGTTCTGTGTCCATCATTGTTTTGTCAATCACATTTTCTTAAGTATGTTTGGGTTGTCGGCTTAATCATGTCAAAATATTTACATTTTAATAAGTATGTTATGTGGTTCCCTTCTTTATGTTTGTGTTTTTTGGCTCAATCACTTGGGTTGGGTAGTATCGCTGTACGTCATGTCAAAGTATTTACATTTTAATCATTTTTCACACATTTTATTTCATATGAAGTAGCTTTTATATTAAGAATTATTTTTTTATTACTGGTACGAGATTTGGCTTAATTGTATCGTTACAATATATATATATTGTTACAGCACAAATAAGCCAACCCAATACCAGGGATGAACAAGATAATATTGAATCTAAAATAATACTTCATGTTAAATAAAAATGATTAATTTAAATCAAATATAAAAACTATGACTCGACAAACGACGACATGACCTAACCCAAGTGATTGACCCAACAAAAGGAAACAAAAGAAGAAGGGAACCACGAAAAACAAACGAGAATAAAACCAAAGAAGAGAAGAAAGTGATTGACCCAACAAAAGGAAACAAAATAAGAAGGGAACCACGAAAAACAAACGAGAATAAAACCAAAGAAGAGAAGAAGGTGATTGACAAAACCAAAGGAAGGAGGGAAAAAACCAAAACCCAAACAAAAATGAAACAAGTTCATGGAATTAAACGACCCAATGTAACACGTTGAAATGTACCCAAAGGAGAAGGTGGAAAACCAAGGTATTAACCAAATACAATGAAAATGAAGAAGGAGGGAAATAGATAAAAATGAAAACCAATAATGATACACAAACAAGTAATAAAGCATAGGAGAAGGAGAAATAATGCACTCAAAAGTAATATTGGAACCAAGACCAATAATTAACCTATGAGAAAGGAAAAAGTAAATATCATCATCCTTTAATGGACAATAATAAATTTAGGGAAGAAACCCTCGTAAACAATGTTAAAGATAAAAATGATAAAAAAGCAAACTAAACCCCAATTTAGAATTAGATGTAAGAATAGTATTGTAAGGACATAAAATTGTTAATAGTATTAAGGATATATTGTAATGAAAGAGAAAAAATGAATAGTGAGATAGTAATTAGAGGGATTACCCATTCAGAAACACTTAAAAAACAAAAACATTTGTGAAGTGCGAAATGAAAGTGTAAAAGCCCCAAAGTGTAGTGATAAAGAAGGTACACTAAATAAATTATAATTAACTATAAATAATTTAAGAGTGAAGGTAATGATTGAGTGAAAATAGTGTAAAGTATAGAATAGAAATATAGTGAAAAATAGTGAGTGATAAAATCATTAACAATTAATAAATCCTAAAGAACACTAAAAGTTTAATAGTGAAAAATAATAGTGAGTAAGTATGTTGTGAAAAATAGTATTAAGTATAAACTATAAAGAGGTATTGAACACTGGAAAGTGATAATTACCATAATAAACAAAACAAAGAATATTATTGATAAATTTAAAAATATGTAATCATAGTTGAAAGGGAGAATCCCAGGAAAGAGTAATGTGAAAGTATTAACATGGAGGGAAAGTAAAGATTGTTTAAAAGTTAAGGAATTAGATACAAATAAAAAAAAAACACCCATGTTATAAGGGATCATGATAAATTCATAAAAGTGATGCTGTTTGTCACACTAAAAAATAATATAAAATAAAATGTATTGTGAACAAAGATTAGCAAATAATAAGTTAGTTAAATAATTATTCAATCAAGTTTATGATTGTAAGAATCATACAGACCATAGACCTACATGTTATATTTAAATAAGATCAAAGAAGTAGTAAATAATAGCCACCTTGTTATTATGGGCAAAGGAAATGAATAAAAGTGTTAAGAAATGTATGACTAGAAAACATGGAAACCAAAGAGTAAAAAGAGTAAATAACTGTGTAGAAAATAGTAGTGACATAATAATAACACATAAACAAACTCAAAACACAACACAACCAATTATAATAACAAAATAAAGCCCATTAGGCTGAAATGAAATGTAATTTAAATGAATTAAGTCAAATACCATAATGGCTACTTGTGCCTAGGAAAGTGCCTAACTGTCAGAAACAAACAACTACAAATTATAACAAATTAACAAAGAAATTAGCAAATCTGAGGTGAAGGTTTCACCAAGAATAAATTGTAAAACAAAATATTATAATAAGCATTTGTATACAAAAAGAAATGTAATTAACAAGTATTAACTTAAAAATTTGTAAAAATTTTTAAGTTAATTGTAAAAACATAAAATCTAAAATTACCCAAACTTGTGGGGTATCAAAATAATCTATGAAAGGAAATAAATACTATAGTGACAATATTTAATAACCAGGAAGGAAGATAGAGGAATAACAGCAGTCAGAAGATATACGAAGAATTTGAATTTTGATAACAATACATCATCTCAAAATCAACCAATCAAAATCATGCAGTTGCCATGGAAACGGCAGTTGAAGACAGGATTACCGTTGAATACCGTTATAGAAGTGAAGCGTTAGTAAGAGAATACAGAAGCCAATGTTGGGAAGAACGATTTTCTAATAAAATAATGTAAAACAGTAATCAAGGTTCATAACCATGACGGTATAAGAAGCAGACAACCATTTATAGCAGTCCACTCGAGATCCAGGAGAATTAAATGGAAAATTAACCGAAAAGAATGACCAGATACGTTATGAAAAGGACGCCCAACCCATTGAAGCCCAAAAATTAATGAAAAAAGAACTTATTGCAGCCAAATCCTACCCGATCAAACGAACGAAGACACCAAGTCATGCTGAGGTGTTAAGTACAATTAAATTTCCTATTTCCAAAAAACCTAATCACTCTAAATTTTACTAAAGGTAAATTTATCTCACTATAAACAAATATTTCTCTTTCACAGATTATTTAAGTAAAATAAAAACTCACTAAAAATTTGTTAAGATAAAACATAACCTATTATTTAAACACGAACTTTCAAAACGCATTTAACGACACGACAGAACAGATTGTAACATCACACATTATTATTTATGTACATGTAGAATAAGGTAAAATATTTTTATTGTAACCATAGGAATTCTCTAGCTCATAATCACAAGAATCCCATGATTTTGGAAACGAAAATAATTATAATAACTAAATGTACACAGCCATGCTGAGGCTGATCGTTTCCTTAATCGATTCATCAAGCCTAGAGAACAAGAGTTTCATGTAATCAGTCAGTGCAAATTTGTCATTATATAATTGTCAATTTAAACATTTTAATTATCACCTATTAAAAATAACTATTACAGGGAGTAACCGTCGTTATTGTTTCATAGGGAGTGCTTTATATATTACTAGTGTTTATTTAAGAATAGATTTGATGAGAAGCGAACAAGTTGTCATTTGCACAACAACATCGACAATTCAGACGGCAGTGCGAGCGGGAATTATTTGACCGCTGAAAACTCATCATACAATAGTTTTAGTTGTTTTAAAAAAACGACTTGGCGCCACCCGGGACTAACACACCCCTATTAGTAAACAGGTAAGGTTACTGCCGTGTTATACTGGTGATTACCGCAACGCTACTGACAGCGTTAGCCGCAAACATTGATGTAACGACCCCGGTGCGAGACGAACGCACTAACATTTATTACACATACAAAATTGGTGTACATTTTACAGGTACGACCGAGTCTTTCAGATCGTTACAGATTGACGACTCCAACGTGAGGCTTAAAATAAGACGGACGACCTCATTTCAGATCGTTACAATATATATATATATATATATATACTTTTTTTTTAAAACAATTCCTGCAGAAAGAAAAACAACTGAATACTTTGAAATAGCAACACCTGCTTGGTGGAAACTATGCTTCTGAATTTACCTTAGAGTACTTTTGAAATCAAAAAGTAGTTGATACCTGAGTTGTGCAAAACAATGCACTGCTGACAGTAATGCCTACCCAAGATCATTAGGGGTTCCCCTCCCCCGTTCTTCAAAGTTAAAAATTTCTACTTACACCAATTTCGTAGAGGAGGACCATAGTTGTCTGGCCTCACTCCAGAGTTACACTCCAACCATGGTCCACCCCTAAAAAGTCAAAATCCACGGTCAGGGTTGGCGAGGCCGTGGCCGCCTGAAAATGGGGGAAAAGCCCCTTCTCAAACAGTTAAAACATTTCCCCTGCTATACATTACACTTGCTATCATTTAATTTGACCAATAAATGTTCAAATAACAATAACAATAACCTTACAATAACAATACACATAACCTAATACATTTTATACATTTAATCGAAATACAAATTTATATACAATATGATTCAAATGAAATATAATATAACTCATTAGTATTGACCATAATCATTATTTAAGCAAACCAATTCTCACAACCATGACATCAAATATACAACTGTCCATTATATCAACATGTTATATCTAACCTCCATCCATCATAAATCAGCCTAATATTGTACATGCACATTTCAGTATTGTCTAATCTAATCTTACCTCTTTCAATATAACAACCATTTAAATTTGTATTGTCCACCATATCATTATAATCAAAAACAAGATTATTCCATAGCGTTATATCATATACCTTGTCGACATCATGTACAGTCAAGTCACTCTTGGGATTATTTATCACAATCAGTTAAGTCACAATATCATCATCTGCTGCTGCACCAGTTTCATTACAAGGTAAGTCATCAATTTTCTCAACTCTTTCAATATGTAAAATCTGCACTAACTCTTTATAACCTCTACTTATACTGAATATCTTAACCACAACACTTGTCCCACTCATAACAAAACCTACTCCAACGCCCCTGAACTACCTCACTCCTTGCAAAGGGCACAATAAACTCATTATTACACCTCCTGGCTTTACCAGGTAAACCACAAAAAACACCTAGGGGACCACTATGAGCCACCATGTCTCCCACATAACCACTGGAGGAACCTTTGTCTTCAAAAACCACATGTGGAGCCCTTACTCCACTTAAACCATGGGGAAAATTTGCCCTTTGCATCTCATGCTCACCTAACCTCACTCTACACTCTCTCTCAAACTCATCAACAGCTACCTCTCTAGTAATTTCTACTCCCACTAAAACTTCATCATCACTACTATTCAATACACAATCTTCTGATGCTACATTTTTAATTATGTTATCATCATTATTCGTCATATTATTATCATTATTACTTTCACTAACATCACCTACCTTAGTATCCATAACCTGGTCAAGTTTGACATCTTTGTTCTCATTAAATTTATCTGCATCTCTTTTCTACTTCTCAGTTTGGTCATTCATTTGTTCAATAATAGCATCACAATGTTTGTTAATTTGTTTTTGTGAATCAGTTAACTCTTTTATTTCACCCCTTAATTCACGTAAAAAGTTCATAACTTCTTCATTCGATTTATTACTACCGGTAGATACTGGAGTAGAGTGTATCCCGGAATCGCTCATTATGGCAGAGTCTGTTAGATTAAGTTCAGTTTCGTTTTAATCTGCCATTTTTAATTACGTCTATATATCTTACCCTTACAAAGAAAGACAACAAAGTAAAACTAACACAGCTAATACATCAAATATTATACACAATGTATCTCTCAGCATATAACATCAACATGTACATCAAAATATAAAATCAATATAAAACCGTTCCGCCACGTACCCTAACCTATCTGCATTCCTAGTAGGCCTCATTAAATAATTTTAATAAGCATCCTGGCAGGGTCGCCACTGTAATGTTTTAATTAAAGAGAAGAGAAGAAGAAATTAAACCCCGATACTACTTTTTTACTTACCTACTTACCTTCAGACAGAAGATTCCAAAAACACCAAAACCTCCAGGGTCACCACCACATTTTTATAGGAGGAAATGTGGAAACCGTATCACTGTCCCCATGAAAACCAATTTAAGATACCCACTCTCCCTCACAGAAAAATTCCAAGGCCGTTTAGACGAATTTATGGAACGCAGGTTATAGGTTAGGTAGATGACGTAAAAATAATTTAACACATATTTATCATAGTTTACCCAAATTTATTAATACCCAAATGGAAAATGCGTTCATTGCTATATATGTTTTACACACTGTATAAAGTAATTTATCCAAACAGTTACTACCTGTGGTGCAATCGCCAACCCTACATTGTAATTTTGAAAATTACATTTGAGCGTTAGATCAACATTATTAGAAAACTAATTATTAGATCAACTTATAATCTAAAATCAATACATGATCTTTTCTTTATATTCTCTTTTTCTCTCACACGTTTTCTCTTTATATACCCCCCTTTCTCTTATGACACTCTCTCTTTGATACAAATATAGTTTTAGTCTATACTTTTTAGTTTATTTAATTAAATTGGCCAACCTCTTTACCCACACTCGTTTTATTTAACTTTTTTGTCTTTTTACTTATCTGTTAACTGTCCGTCGTACTTTTACTTATCTGTTAACTGTCCGTCGTAGCTCCGCCACATGGTTTCTCTCGTGCACGATATGCGGTCGAATACTACGCACTTTGCACAGCCGAGTTTCTGGACATTTAGCGTGCACACACAGTTCAACTATAAAACTTCTGACTACTTTACGTTGTCATCCTTGGCACTAATGATGCTGCTTTTATCCTCGCTACATCTTAACAAAGCACAGCCTTTTTGAATCACTACCTAGGCCGTTTGAACTGTACTGCTTGGCGTTAAAATTGTGACTGTCGTATACGAGACACGACCTGCTCTTTCCGATGTTTTTTCCATGATTGACACTAACACCGAAGCGTCCTATCCCCACCTCTCTTCGCATTCCAGCGCTAATCCAAGCACATTGTCCAGTTGGCTGATGCAATGCTCCAGGAATGTGTGAAATTCGTTCAAAAGTCACGTACACTTGCCGATCACGACGACACTTCTCATACCAAGTCACGTACAACAAATTCCATGCTCGCTTTCTGAGGTCTCACACACACGAAAATAGGTTTTTGTAATGCTTACGGGAATGTACCATTACAACACAAATAATTGTCAAGTCTTCTTCTGTACAACGTAACGAGTAAACTCTGTCGTACTCTTTATGTGTATGTTTATAATTATTCTGCCACACGTTATCGACGTCAATTTGTAACGTGTGGACCTTTATCGTTTCTGTAAAAGTGTGTTTTGTCGTGTGTTAGCCCCACACATGGTAGTCGTTACTTTATGTTTATTTCTAACAGTCGTACTTTTCTAACTTTTCACGCTGACGAGGTCCGTCGTGAACTCACGAATTGCCAGTACCAATAGCTTCACGAGTGTAATCCTTACCTGTCCTTCAATGAGTAAATTTATTTCCCGGGCGGCGCCAAATTGTTTATGAAAACAATTAAAAATGTTAAACTGAGCGGTCGTTCTATGCGGTGTTGACTAATTCAAATTACCCTCGCAACTGGCGGGCATTTGAATCTCGCTTGTAGTTCGTCATTCTGCCGACGTCTAACGCTGGCAGACAATTTTGCTCATCGCTAAAGTACACAAACTTTATAATACAATTTATAATGAAATAAAGGACGGTTATTACTACTCAGTACTAGTTTATTAACGTGAAATAGTTAATACTTATTCAGTTAGATACAAAATTAGATACTGTTATTAAATAATGTTGCTCCGGCAATAAATAGACAAT
This sequence comes from Magicicada septendecula, assembly GCA_034769895.1. NCBI lineage: Eukaryota > Metazoa > Arthropoda > Insecta > Hemiptera > Cicadidae > Magicicada > Magicicada septendecula. The sequence continues at coordinate 374,144,843 of CM068370.1, forward strand.
ATCCCAAGGTTGGCTAAATTTGATTGAAACGTTTCTAAATTGACATGGCTGTCGTCAAAGTTTATTTTCTACAGTTCGTTTAATCATTGAGTTCTTTTGATTACGAAAAAATATTAATAAGATGATAATAAAGTACACTACCTTACATCAATGGTACTTATATACTATTAAAGTTAAATACAATTCGTTTTTTAAGTGTTAAAAAGGGTGTGTTAATAATTCGTAATTTGTACATAGGTTATTTTATGTTTACATACAACTTTAGTTTTTATTATCAACAATCCTTGAAAGAAATTTAGTTATCAGTTCGGAGTGAGAGTTATTTGTGTTGTGAGAAAAGGTAATTAGAATTTATTTCGTAAATTCGGGTAGTTCAGATATACTTAACAAATCTTGTTGAATTCTGATGAAGAGTCACTTAGTTCTTAGTTAGGTTGGGTCGATACGATCATCAGTCTTGCATCATTTATACTTTGGATTGCATCTGGCTTCTTTTTCAAATGATTTGGATAAAATAATTAATTTTGAATATTAAAATCTGGTCTATTATCTCTGTTGGTTTGACTAATTCTTCATTAGACTTCTTGCATCCTCATCCCGTTAAATTTTGAAGTATTTATTATTATTTTAATTGAGAATTAAGTCGAATATGGTTTGGCTTCTGTATCTCTTGATCGTCAATAATGGACTAATGTTTTATAACGGAATTATATTAAATAACGTTCCGTTGTTATGGCAACTGTGTATACTCTCATTGGTTGATTACATTTATGTCTATTGTTATAATATTTGAATTTTAATTCAAAATGAATAAATATTTTCTGATGGCTATTATTCTTCTGTCTTCTTATCTGTGTATTAGATATTATCACAACTGTTTCTATTTTCTTTCAAAGATCATTTTGACATCCCACAAAGCTGGGTTTGCTCATGTATTAAAGTTTTGACAAAAACGTTAATATTATATTACTACATTTCTTTCTTATTTTATGTTTTTAATCTAACTCTGACATCTTAATATGGTTCACTAATTGTACTTAATGAGTTACTTGCCCTGAATTTTCTAATACAATAGTTAATTTATTACAATTAGTCTATTTTGGATTTATACAGTTAGGCATTTTATAGGCCTAAGTAGTAATTGGCTATATCATCTTATTTTACACAAATTAAAGATTATTTTTCATTTACATATGTTTTGCTTGGTGTCACTTATGACTTATTTACATTTTGAATTAATTTGGGCTGTTTTACAATAATTGAATTTTTTTTTATTAATTTACAAAATCATTGCTTGTCTGTTATTCTCTTATTTCTTTTTCTGTCTTTACTCTAATGATTATTATTATGTTTGTAAAATTTTATCTCCTTACTCATATCTATTGCCATTTCTTATAACTTGTTTATCACTTAATATTACTTATAAAACATAACATAAAAATTTAGGTTTATGGTCTGTTTCCTTTTCTCAGCCATATTCCTTCTTATAAACTTAACTCTTTTAATTGAACAAATAACTATCTTGGTGAATAACATTATAACACCATTTATTCTATCTTGCTAATCATCCCTTTGAACATTTTTATTAACATAGGATGTTTTATTTATTTTGCACTCATATTATTTAGTTTATTCTTATTCAACACTATCATATTAGTTGTCTATCCATCTTTTAACATTTACTATATATTTTTACTATTTACACATTGTAACAACTTCCACAATCTTGCACCAAATGTCACTAGCAACCGTCAATGAAAGATATCCCCAGGATGAGTGCCTTAGTATCTATACAGACGGATCGCTCATAGGAAAACATGGAAAGGCTGGCGCAGGAGTACATTGTGAACTGTTCTCCCACTACATTTCAATGGGAGAAAATAAAACCAGTTTTGACGGAGAAATAAATGCAATACATATGGCATTACAACAACTCTTACTCAGACCACTAGCTTTTAAAAAAGCTGTTGTTCTTGTTGACTCCAAGTCTGCAATCCAGTCTATCGCATCAAACAGACAGCCTATAGATAGCACTGTAAAAGAAACAAAGGATGCAATAAACCTTCTCAGTAAACAAGGGAAAACAATAATTCTCCAGTGGATCCCCTCACATGTAGGAATAAGTGGGAATGAAACAGCCGACCTGCTAGCTAAAAAGGGTACAACATTGCAAGAGAGAAAAACACTACACAGCACAAGAACAATCAAAAGACTTTTTAAAAACAAAACACAAGAGATGTTCACCAATAAGGCCAGCCTTGCGTCTAGTGGTAAACGGTGGAAAAACATTGGAAACACTTGGGACAAAAACAAAAATATACCCAGAAACCAAGCGGTAGCGAACTTCAGACTCAATACTGGTCACAACTGCCTTGCTGAACACCTCCATCGTATTAAGATCTACAAATCCCACCAGTGCACAATTTGTAAGCAGCTGAATACAGTGATGAACAGAGACCATCTTCTTGTGTGTTCGGGATTGGATCACTCTTATCAAGAGACAGGGAATCTACCAAAACTCTATTGGGATGCCAGAAGACAAATGGAATGATTCAATGTCCTGCCATCAGAAAACAACAACAACATTGTAACAATAGCATCCTTAATATCATTATGGGATTTTTATCCTGAATACAACTGTGCTATTAATCTACTATCAATTCTAACTATAATAACAATATTCTGGTTACTCTTAGTTTTTTGGTACCTTTCACCCTTAAACTATAGTGTTAATCACTGGTTTTGGTGTCTTTATCTATATTTTGTGTTTTATATTTACTTGTTCACTCTCACTTCTATATGAGTTCTGATTTATAATTCTGGTTGTTTATCTCTATTTTGGGTTACACTTGCACATTGTACTTTTTTACTGCACTTTAGTGTTAATAGTGGTTATTCCCTAATATTTATTTCTTTTACTCACTTCTAACACTTACACTGTTAATCACTTTCACTTCCTACCTATCTCTCACTTTTGGGTTTTTTATTGTTTTATACACAATTGATAGTTAGTCTGTTAACAATTTTATGTTTTGATTTTCTTATCATCATAGAGTTATTAATAACATATAACATCTATTACTCTGGTTAGTGTACTTTAACTGAGATTATTTTATTTTATTTTAATACTTGTTATTAGACATTTATTATTTGTTTGTGCCTTTTTCATAATTATTTGAGTTTATACCTTCTCATTTTATTTCCTTTATTTGGTCAATCACTTGGGTTGGGTCATAGTCATTTGTCTCGTCATAGTCATTGTCTTTTCCATAGTTTAATATAGTTAATTCATTATAGTTTTTTGTCTGGTATTGGGGCGGCTTTTTGTGTTGTAACAACAGTTGCGATTATTCTTTTTCCACACAGTGTTTCTCATGCTACTCACAGCAGTTTTTAATGGATTTTTACCTGTATGTGAAGTATATGTTATACACAACTATAGATTAGTGTAATTTAAATAGGATGCATTTCGATTATCAGGCTTTTGAGTTACCATGTTTGGGACTATCAAGGTTCCATTGTATTATGAATTTTTTGTGATGTGAGAATCAATTAAATGAAAAGCATCATCAAGGTTTTTAATATTTATAAATGCTAAATTGTTTTACTATTATAAAAATACAGAGGTTTTTCAAATCCCAATGATCAGTCAAAAATCTCAACTGGCCCAAAATGAAAATGGTAGCTTGGCCATTAAAAAAATTAATAATTATTTGCTATAAACCACATGGAAGATGGGGAGTAAAAATACCAATATTTTTTTTTACCATGCCCTTTTACCAATTTTGGCTATCTTTTTTCTCAGCTACTGTATTTTCAACATTTGTTAGCATTCATAACAAATGGAATATCTCTCTTTAGATTTGCAGTACAGATTTGGAACAAAGACTACATTGTTAAGCAGCATTCATTAGATATATTAATGTTGCCACTGGCTTTTACTAAGAACGTTTTCATCGAAATTGCTGAAATACTCATTTTATAGTAATTTTTACATCTTGAAGGAGTTGTTAATCAGAGTTGTTATTTTTTGAAATATACACATACAAAAGAGAATTTATATACAAAATTTGAGCTTTTCTACTTGATCTGTTTGCTTGCTATGAACTGATAAAAATAGGAGTTTTTCATTTTTGTTTCAATTTTGAAGACTTTATTTCTCTGGTGTTTCAATAAAATGTTGAAACACAATAACAAGACCTCTACACAGTGTTATTGCAGGAAAAAATTCATCTCGTGTTTTGTAGGGAGAGCAGAGTTACATTGCCTTCGAGATGTGTAAAAATCTTGCTGTTATGCAATAAATAAAATTTTAATATTTTCTTGTTTGCCACCATTGCATTGAATGAAATGTCAATTTTCATTACAAAACAAATATACAATAAAATAACTTTTACTAAGTGTTCTATACATAAAATGTGTAGTGTCCTGTACCACAAATCTTAATAGACATTTCAAGATTTGGGCTCAATGCTGACAGATGGAAAAAATAAGTGTAGCCATAAGACAAAGATGGCCACCATTGGTAAAAGGGTAAGGTTTAAAAAAAAATTGATAATTTTACACTCCTCCCTCATAGCAGTTGTTATAGTAAAAAAAAAAAAAAAAAAAAAACAGTCAAGCATCTTCAGGATCACTACATATTGATTGTTCCCTATGCGAGCTTGTGAAAATATTGCAGATTAGGGGGTGGTGAGGATGGATCAAACAAAATCTGAAATTTCATTGCCATATTGTAATATTGGAAAATAATGATAATATTGATAATTCAAGGTAAGGCATATGAGTGTGCATATTCAAGTAGTTAGGAGAAGTCTGTAAAGTGTGCGCACGCGCATGCAACCACAGTGCTTATGTGTGACTGAAGACTATCCTTTACAGTAAAACTGGTTCAAAGCGGAATTTAAATTGATCAAGTTTTTTCCAGAAACCATTATACAAAAATCAGGTGTTAGTCAAAGTTATGCACTGTAAATTAGAAACTTTTGTTCTACAATAATTATAGCACATAAACTTTTCTACTTAGATGATTGGTTGTTGTATGAAGTTTATGCATCAGTTTATTACAGAACCATATTACTTTTAATATTCTGTATTACCACACATCAAATTGTATCACTACAGTTTACTTCAAAACAGTATATAGTATAATAAATATAGTATTGTAACTTTTCTATTATCGACTAATACACAAAAAGACTACTTAGCCCGATTCTGACAAACTGACTCACAACTTACCTTATTATGGAAACCAGAAGATCCCAAATTGTACAAGGTTGCCACCACATTTGGAAAAAGGGAATGTGGAAACCTTTTTATACTCTTCCCATTAAAACAATTGAGTTAAATTAATTCCCTTAATTCATACACTCACAGGTTCGTTTAGGCGGGTTTTTTGGCACAGAAGATAAGGTATGGTAGACGTAATAACTACTCTTAACACATGGTTATAGTAAAACAAATATTATTTTATTATAATCAAAAATTAACTTCTTTCTGCTTTTCTTACTTTCTCTATGATACTATAAAAATTCCCTATGCAAATTTTTATCTACAAACCAGTACTTTATCTTTTACTTTTTCTTTCTCCCCTTTTTCTTTCACACACTCTCTCACTCTCTTTACATATATTTTAACCCCCTTTTATTGAGCTCATTTTATTACAAATGTTTTACCGTACAGACTTTTGACCAATTTAGATTAACTTTGTCACTGTACTTAGTTGCACGTGTTTTCCAGATGTTGCGCACTATGTCAGTGAAACCTTCTTCACTAAACTATCACATTTTCAATTTTAAAAACTGTTAACACCATGTAAGACTTAATACTGTTTTCTTACACTGCAATACACTCCTTGGTAGGCCTACTTCAACATTTTCGGCCTACCAAAACTTTCCCGGGGCTACGGTTAAGTTATGTCTGTACTGTTTAATGGTGAACTGGCGACTGCCGCGAGTTGGGCTCGCAGGTGTATACTATACAAGCCTTTTGCGCATTAACCATGAGGCCACCGGATGTCCACTTCGTCTCTCACCTTCACACATAGACGGTTCCAGATGTTTCTTGAATCCGGAAGTTGGTTGTAAAATTGAAACCACGTGGAGCTCTCATGATCCAAGCGTGACGTGGGAGTAATTAAGCACATACCTCAGCTTATACGGTAATGTCTGTTTAACTTGGAACATGAGTCACACACGTCGTTATAACTTCCAGTGTGTCCTTAACAATGGATTTCATAAAATTATTCCATAAAATCGTTACGCCCCTTTTGTCCCGTTACAAGACTCCCCCAATGAGAGGTTTTATGTAGAAATATAAAAACTCATTGCCTAAACATAAGAGGATCAGCTAGGATATGGCGCCACAACCCCCATATTTCTTTATTAAACTGTGGGTTACTTACCCCCCCTAATCCGGTGGCTGCGGCTGCACTTGCATGACTTTAATGGACTTCCTTCATCAGGATCCCAACACCATAAAGCCAGACAGGCACCTGGCGACCCTGCCTTACGCGCTGGCCAGCACAGGTCCGCCTCCACAGTACCACCCAGACTCTGTAACAATCAAATAAAAACATTAACAAATGGCCTTTCACCATTCCATATCCTTAACCGATTTTGGTTCCTCCTAGACGTTATTACGTGGCGGTTATTTAGCGAAAAGTCCGTCTTATTCAAGGCCCAGTGTTGGCTTTGCCATTTCTATAACGTACCGCCTTTTTAGAGTGTACCTTCCGCGGAGTCTGTGTATGTGGCCTATTGAGTGCTCGTCTTATTTAATTAAGACGCACTGTTGTAAGCGCCAATTCTGTAACGTACCGCCTTTTTAGTGTGTGTGTGACGTCCGTCTTTTTTACAGTCTCAGATCGGTCAGAACACCTCTTAGCAGTCGCCACTTATGAATTATAAAGACTGAGGTTTAAATAAAGTTGGTGGTAATGTTACCCAAACAAAGCAGAAATCGAGTGTGTGTGATTTTGGTTAAGTAGGAAAGTTGTTTAGCCTTCTTTTGAAGAGAGAGCAAGTACCGTTTGTTTACCCTCGGATTAGACGATTTCTAAATTTTTAAATATTTGCCGTGAACCGAATCAGCTGATTTTGACATTTGTCTCCAAATATAGGTTAATCAGACGACACTGTGGCAGAATACGACCTGGTGGATTGTCCTCTTCTTATTTATTCTGAAATTGACTACAACTACCCACTACAATAAAGGAAGCACATTTTATTATTCAATATCATTTCTCAATAATATTTATTGATAATATTATCGGTTTTTCTCTTCCGCCAAAATACAAATATTACAATCGATATTTTCATTAACTAGTACATGATATCGACTTCATTGAGTAAACATGGAATTGTCAAAAAAAATATGGTTTTGACCAATTTTATCTTTTATTTAAACATCAATCAACATATAATTCTTTTATTTATTTCCCCAGGGTTAAGGGTAAGTTCTTTTTGTTATGAGATGGTCAGAAGTGGATAATTATACTACGCTTTACAAATATAGAAAAACTTCGAAAATTTGTAATTCTCTGAGTACGTAGTTCCGGCTTTGTCCGTAAGAGAGCAAATTGTTTTATTTTTATTAAAACATGTGATTACACTTGGAAAGTTTTGTACTGAACGACAATTTGATTTGAGTTTTCTTTGTTAAATATTAAAAGAACTGTTTATATTACCTCTCTTCTCGAAGTTCTTACTTGTGTGAAGCTGTTTCCCAGGTGGTGTTCTTAGTTGTTTGTAATTTCATAACCGTCTGTCAAATACTATCTCGTCAAAACTCAAAACTCGGCTAGGCTATGCCTAATCGTCCAAAATGGTTTTTTCACTTTTATTATGGAGTATAGCAAGTTAACTTTAATAATTAAGGTAGTAGTACCTAATGTTTATACTGTTATTTAATTTTGTAACAATTTTGTGCTGTTCTAAGATTTCTAAAGGATAATTTAACAAAAGCTTTGTCTCATCATTTTGTCAACCGGACAGGTTTCAATTTCAAATTCGATTAAACAATACTTGTTATTTCGTTACTCTTAGTAACCCATAATTTTATATATACCTTTTTATTGGTTCTGCTATTTACTTTTTAGTATATAGGCGGTTTGTAATTATTATAAATTTATTTTTGATTTACAGAAAAATAATTCTTTTTCATTTTGGTTTCTTTCCCCATTGGTTTACATAATAGGTTTCTGTTTATTTTCTTATAACTTTGGATATAAGTCTTTAATATTATTAACTTTACATGAATTTATATATTATTTATTAATCTCTTATAGTATTCCTACACTGCACTACTTCCGTCTGCCATTTTCCTCATACAGTATTATTTTAATTTATATTATCATCTGATATTTAAATCTTTTATGTTTTTAAAAACCCTGGGTTATCTTATACAATAACACAATTATTTTATAAAAATATAAAATTAACATAGGTATTAAATTTTGTTGTCTACACAATATAAATACTACAGTAACTAAACAAAATATATAATTAGTTAGTAGCATCATAGTCTACTATTATAGTTGATAATTCTCACATCTACAGCACAATTCTGTAAGAAGTTCCCTCCACCTTCACTTATTACCTCATTGGGTACACTATAACTCACTTGTCACTGTATATCACTTTAATATTGTTTATAATGTTTAGTGATACAACTTAATTTTTAGCTAGTTATAGTTTACCCATTTCTGACCTTTATGGTATTACAAGAGTTATCATTTATTGGGACTGGGTTATGTACCGTTACATAAAGCCCCCCCACTAGAACAAATTTATTTTGGTTTTACTCGTTTACTAAAATAAATTGTTGATTGTCTCAATTCTCCTAATATTCTTGGTTTTTTTCTTTGTAATAGTGTTTCATTTCCGATTGGTTGTACACTCCTTTTATTCTGTTATTGTTAATTGTTTTAATTTCATAGGTATTATTCCGCTTCACCTGGGTTATGAGGTAAGGTCCAGTATTAAGTAACAGTAGCTTCCGAGCAATATCCTCTATAGAACTGGGTAGTTGTCTATTTTTGATTAATACCTTATCTCCCATCTGGTATGTATCCAATCTTATCTTTTTTACTTGATCCCTTTTTTGTTGAAGTTCCACTTTATGCAACACTCTGTTGTGCATTTCCACTTTGTCGAACTTTACTCTCTCTTCTGGAGGAAAATTTATCAACGAGGTAATTTCTCTTGGTGGTGGTTTATCAAACATTACCTGATAAGGGCTAGTCCCGATAGTGTCATGGTATTAACCAATTAAGGAAAGTCTCTGCTGGTTCGATGTACTGGCTCCAGTTTTTATGTTCTTGGTGACAGTATGTACGTAGAATTCGGCCAACTTCCCTTAATACACGTTCAGCAGGATTGCTACTAGGGTGGTACACTGATGTTTTGTTGGTCCTTATTTGCCATTTTCCCAATTCTTCTTTCCACCTTTTTCCCCGAAATTGCGTTCCATGATCCGTTATAATTGTTTCCGGTTTTCCCACCTCAGGTAAGTATTTTTGAAGGATTACTTCTAGAATTTTCTTCGTTGTGGCTCTACTGATAGCGTAGAGTTTTGTATATTTCGTATAATGATCAAATATAATGATTATATATTTATATTTATGTCTCCCACCACTTCTGGGAAAAGGTCCACATATATCCAAGAATGTCTTTTCAAGTTTATTATTAGATTTTATTGTAATCATTGCGCCCGTTCTCTTCTCATTATTTACTTTTACTAGCTGGCATATGTTACAGTTTTTTACTATTTCCCTTATTTCTTATTTATAGCTTTCACGTAACAATGTTCAGATAGAGCTTTAATAACTTTGAGTGATCCCATGTGACCATATCTTTCATGATAATCCTTAATCAGGGCTACTTCTGTTGCTTCTGGCACATACATCTTCCATACCTGATCCTTAATGGGAGGACGAATAAAAAGGATTTCTTCATAAACACAGAAAAATTTCATTATTATAGGGTCATTTTGTAATATTCGTTCCTTAATTTTTGTTAATTTAGTGTCCCTTTGCTGATCGATTTTTATTTTATTAATTATATCTTGTAACTCCTTCTTCATCTTAATAATGTAATATATTTTTTCAATACTTTCTGGTTCTATTTCATAAGTTTCTTTTTCTAGATTAATCCGTGATAATCGGTCGGCTATTACATTCTTCTTACCCGGAATATATTCCCAGTCTAAATTATACTCTTGAAGTATTAATACCCATCTGGTGAGTCTGCCGTGGTTAAGTTTACAATTTTTTAAAAACGAAATTGATCTATGATCGGTTCTGATGGTTACTGGGTATCCCAATATAAATGTTCGAAATTTTATACATGAGAACACAACACTCAGCAGTTCCTTTTCAGTTACTGTATAATTCCTCTCACAACTACTCAGTACTCTGCTTGCAAAACTGATGACCCCATGATTTCCTTCCTCATCTTCAATATAAATGTTCGAAATTTTATACATGAGAACACAACACTCAGCAGTTCCTTTTCAGTTACTGTATAATTCCTCTCACAACTACTCAGTACTCTGCTTGCAAAACTGATGACCCCATGATTTCCTTCCTCATCTTCCTGATATAGCTCACTTCCAAGGCTAATGTTACTAGCATCACAATTTATGAAAAAACGTTTATTAAAATTTGGGTGATGTAACTTGATGCTGTCAAGAAATTTATTTTTTACTATCTGAAAATTATTATCTTCACTTTCTTCCCATTTCCACTTGTTTTTCTTTGAAAGTAAACATTGGAATTTGGCTGTTACTTCTGAATAATTCTGTTGAAATTTCCTATAATAGTTGCATATCCCCAGAAAGGATTGTAATTGTTTTAAGTTTTTTGGTTTAGGAAAATCTTGGATAGCCTTTACTTTTTCAGGAGATGGTTTAATCCCAGTAGCAGATAAAATGAACCCTAAAAATGGTAGTTCATGTGTGATAAATTTAGATTTATCCAGTTTTAAAGTTATATTATGTTGCAATAGTTTATTTAATACTGTTTCCACTCGGTTACAATGCTCCTCCCAAGTACCAGACGTAATTAATATGTCATCCACATATATTATAGTAAAATCTAAAACTTCCTTACCTAAAATTTGGTCCATGCATTGGATGAACACGGCCACAGAATTTACCAATCCGAAAGGCAAACGCTTAAAATGATAATTTCGTCCTTCGAATATGAAAGCAACATATTGTCTGCTGTTAGGGTGCAACTCTATTTGCCAATATCCACAGACTGCATCCCAAGTACTCATGTACTTGCATCCATAGAATTTTTTCATTATTTCTTCAATCTCACCTGGAGACGTGCGACCGTTAATGAGCATTTTATTCAACTCCCGAGCATCAAGACATAGTCTTACTTGACCATCTTTCTTCGGTATAGCTACCAATGGGCTGGTATACGGAGAACTACTTCTTTCAATTATGTCTTCCAATATCATTCTCTGAATTTCTTTCCTTGCTGCCTCTTTCAAAGCTTGAGCAATGGGGTATGATCGTTTATTAAAATTTAGTTGTCTTGATTATTCATCTCTTCTTTCACAGCACTAACACTTAACTAAAAATGAACTTTTTTCATGTGAAACTTACTAATTTTATTGGACGCGTTTCGGCTTAGTATCCGCCTACTTCAGCTTTGGTAACAGACTGCCAGCATTTTGTAACGGTTGTGTGGAAGGTGAAGTGGGAGTGGTGTGTGGAGGAAGGGGATTGGCGCTGGGATTCAACTTACTGTTTGTTTTCTGTATAATTGTGTCAAAAAGTGTATGTGATTTATATTATAATTGATCGTTGAGTATGTTGTTTGGTTGTGTTGTGTGGTGTTTATATATTTCGTATTGTTCAGTTGTGTTGAGTTTTTGACCTTTGGGTATGTAATGTAAAATTTCAAGATTAGTGTCTATGTTGGTGTAACTGTGGTTTTCTGTGTGTATGTGTGTGGCAAATGCAGAGTGTATATTGTTGTTGGTTAAAGCTTTTAAGTGTTCAGAATAACGGAATGAAAAAGATCTTCCCGTCTGGCCTATGTAGAAACTATTGCAGTCATTACAATTTAATTTGTAAACACCTGTTTTGTTATATTTGTCTATGTCTGTGTTTGTATTACTGATGTGTTTTTTGATGGTATTGGTTGTTCTGAATGCTATTTTGTATTTGTGTTTTCTGAATGTATTGGCGATTTTGTGTGTGTATGAGTTGTGGTATGTGAGTGTGCTGTACTTATTGTGTTGTGTGTTGATGGTATTTAGTGTTTTGTTGTTTTTGTTTTTGATGCGTTTGTGTAGTATGTTTATTAAATTGGGGTTATAACCATTTTTTATTGCTATGTATTTTATTGTGTTGAGTTCGTCGGTGTAATCTTGTTTATTTAAGGGTATTTTAGTTAGTCTATGGAGCATATGGTTGAAGGCCGCATGTTTATGTTGTGTTGGGTGGTTTGATGTGTTGTGTATAACCATGTTAGTTGTGGTAGGTTTCCTGTATATTTTGTACGTGTGTGTATTGTTAGTTTTGTTAATTGTTAGGTCTAGAAAATTTATACTATTGTTTTGTTCAGTTTCCAGTGTAAATTTTAATTTGTGGTGTATAGTGTTTATGTATTTGTGGAAGTTTTCAACTTGTCTTGTGTTGCCTTTGAATAAAAGTAATATATCATCCACATACCTGTGCCAGTATATAATTTTGTTAGTGTATTTGTTGTTGTTTATTATGTGGTTCTGTTCAATGTTGTGTATATATATTTCTGCTAGTATTCCTGATATTATGTGAACCACATAATAAACAACAACAAATACACTAACAAAATTATATACTGGCACAGGTATGTGGATGATATATTACTTTTATTCAAAGGCAACACAAGACAAGTTGAAAACTTCCACAAATACATAAACACTATACACCACAAGTTAAAATTTACACTGGAACGGAACAAAACAATAGTATAAATTTTCTAGACCTAACAATTAACAAAACTAACAATACACACTCGTACAAAATATACAGGAAACCTACCACAACTGACATGGTTATACACAACACATCAAACCACCCAACACAACATAAACATGCGGCCTTCAACCATATGCTCCATAGACTAACTAAAATACCCTTAAATAAACAAGATTACACCGACGAACTCAACACAATAAAATACATAGCAATAAAAAACGGTTATAACCCCAATTTAATAAACATACTACACAAACGCATCAAAAACAAAAACAACAAAACACTAAATACCATCAACACACAACACAATAAGTACATCACACTCACATACCACAACTCATACACACACAAAATCGCCAATACATTCAGAAAACACAAATACAAAATAGCATTCAGAACAACCAATACCATCAAAAAACACATCAGTAATACAAACACAGACATAGACAAATATAACAAAACAGGTGTTTACAAATTAAATTGTAATGACTGCAATAGTTTCTACATAGGCCAGACGGGAAGATCTTTTTCATCCCGTTATTCTGAACACTTAAAAGCTTTAACCAACAACAATATACACTCTGCATTTGCCACACACATACACACAGAAAACCACAGTTACACCAACATAGACTCTAATCTTGAAATTTTACATTACATACCCAAAGGTCAAAAACTCAACACAACTGAACAATACGAAATATATAAACACCACACAACACAACCAAACAACATACTCAACGATCAATTACAATATAAATCACATACACTTTTCGACACAATTATACAGAAAACAAACAGTAAGTTGAATCCCCGCGCCAATCCCCTTCCTCCACACACCACCCCCACTTCACCTTCCACACAACCGTTACAAAATGCTGGCAGTCTGTTACCAAAGCTGAAGAAGGCGGATACTAAGCCAAAACGCGTCCAATAAAATTAGTAAGTTTCACATGAAAAAAGTTCATTTTTAGTTAAGTATTAAAATTTACATTTTCCTTGAACTTTAGTTCACACAAGAAGTTTTTTGCTTTTCCTGGTGACTCTGAGAATACTGATTTATATTTATCATAAATTTTTATAAGTTGTTGTTTCTGTTCTACATTAATTATATCCGGTGCCTGCCTATTCTGAAACTCAATTATCTCTTCTATCTTCTCTTGCCAAATCTTTGATTCTGTTACTTCTGTGCTTTTTCCTATGGTTAATCTATTATCCTCCCTAACAAAAAATGAGCTCGGACACTGAGTGGCACTTTGGCTACCAATTATCTCAGCCGTTAACTCACCATTTTCTGTGCTCAAGGTTACTATACCCCTGGCCAGATTTATAATTGCAGTGCGTCGCCATAGCATATCACACCCTATTAACACCCTAAACGGTAGCCCTTTTGCTACTAAAAATCCCATAGGTATTCCTATTCCACTAGTGGTAACATTCAAAGAGACTTGTTTCCTGATTGTTTTATTTTGTTTCCCGGTGGCACCAACAATTGTTAAATTATTAATTGGTAAAGTAGGTATTCTCTCAGTAGTTAGCTCAGTAACACGGTCTAGTTCTAATTGATCAATAATTGAAATATTTGCTCCTGTATCAATCATGGCCTCTGCTGACACTCCATTTAATTTTATTTGTATATAGACTATGTCATTGTTTGGCGATGACTCTTTAAATGCTCTTTCTTCCATTAACTCTGACTGTATATTTTTTTAAAAATTATTTCTGATAATGGTTATTGGTTTGTTTAATTTATTATTATAATTGGGTTTGTGGTAAATTCTGTGCCCTGTTGTTTCTAGCAGTGACGGGCAATCACATCTTCTCACTGCTGGTACCCGTTTCCCCTATTTCCATCATTATTATTGTTTGATTCAACATTTTCATTATGTTGAATATTGCTTATTTGTCTCCTTTCTTCATCACTATCTCTGAATCTAGGTTGCTCTGCACTCATACTCCTTTGTGGACTTTCTTCTCGGTGATAAGAATCATGTCTGTAATTTTGACTGTTATGATTAGACCATCTTCCTCGATATCTGTTATTAAAATAATTGTTATTAGCATGCACATAATTTACTCTAGGTCGATTCTCTCTTGGTGGTTCATTCTGCCGCTCCTTGGTATTCCCTGACCTCCATCTACTTCTCCTATAATAAGATTCCTGCTCATAATTTTCTAGTAGCGTTTCCATGCCTCCAGTAGTTTTTATTTGTCCACTTAATCGGGCACTGATAATCTTCTCTTCGAAATGATACGCAATTTTGGTCACTAGACACTCTTCAGGGATCTTTGGGTCTAAATACTTTGCTATACACACCTTCCCCAAAAAGTAAGCAGTAGGTGTTTGTCCCATTGTACGGTCATACCTACCATGACAAATGTCGTCCCTAATAATGTTTTGTACTGACTCCGACCAGTACTTAAGTTTGAACATTGTTTTGAAACCCCCATAATCACACACCTCGTTCCTGATTGCCGTCCACCAATTATCATTGATGTTTTTGAAAGATTCGTCTAATATACCTTTGATCATATTCCATCGATTCTCCTTTGATCTGTTCAGAATTTCGTCTACTCTCCCTAAAAATTCGATTGGGTTTCTGCGATAATCCCGAAAGTTTACACTTTCCTTACTATCTTGATAAACATGATGACTGTTGCATGCAGATCTAGAACTTATTCTTAATCTACATCACCTTGAAAATTGGTTTGTATTTGTTGCAAATTATCTAATTTCTCTGCTTGGCTATTACACTGATTTTTTACATTCTCTACTGTTTTATGAAACTCCGAAAATTACAGTTTAGACTGCTTTTGATACTATCTAACTGGTCATTGTTTTCTTGGCGGATGGCCATTACACGAACTTGATTATTTTGTTCCTCCTTTTCCATTCGTGCCTCGACTCCTGTTTTAATTTGTTCCATCTTCTCTTCAGTTTTATCTAATCTTTGATTAGTTTCTATTAATTTCTTCTCTGCCTCTTCCTTATACTCATCTACTCTTTGGTTAAGCGTGTTACTGACCAGTTCAATTTTACTCTCAAGATTTTCTCTTAACTCCTTATTGAAATTCTCCATTTTACTCTCAAATTGTTTTAAATTTTCTTCGTTTATTTTCTCAATTTGTTTTAAACTATCCCTCAAAGTTTCATTTTGCGTCCTTGAGTTCTCTTCCTGTTTCTTAAAATTCTCATCTATTTTGTCAAATTTTTCGCTCAAGGTTTCATTTTGTTTCCTCGAGTTCTCATCTATTTTATCAAACTTTTCGCTCAAGGTTTCATTTTGTTTCCTCGAGTTCTCATCTATTTTATCAAACTTTTCGCTCAAGGTTTCATTTTGTTTCCTTGAGTTCTCATCTATTTTATCAAATTTCTTGGCTATAAATCTCATCATGTCTTGCCAATTTGGTTCTCTCCTGGCTTCCGCTTTGTCTGGTTGGTCCCCTTGGGCATCCTCTTCCACTATTTCCTTTTTCGTGCTCATAATTGCTTCAGTTTCTTCTTTATCATTAATTGGTTGTTCCATTTCACTGTCTGTAAATAATTCTATCTCTCGTTCCTGTCCACCTTCTTCCTTCTCCTTTTCTTCTGCCCTCTTCTTCGATCTGCCTCTGGTATTATGCATTTCTTGTTTTCTCATAACTGCCGACGATAATTAGGTTTTTTCGTATATTAATTTATTAAATATATCAAATTTCTTTCCTAATTACAGCCCTTTTACGTTGAGCGCCATTTCTATTACTTGGCGGTTATTTAGTGAAACGTCCGTCTTATTCAAGCCCCAATGTTGGGTTTGCCATTTCTATAACGTACCGCCTTTTTAGAGTGTACCTTCCGCGGAGTCTGTGTATGTGGCCTATTGAGTGCTCGTCTTATTTAATTAAGACGCACTGTTGTAAGCGCCAATTCTGTAACGTACCGCCTTTTTAGTGTGTGTGTGACGTCCGTTTTTTATTACAGTCTCAGATCGGTCAGAACACCTCTTAGCAGTCGCCACTTATGAATTATAAAGACTGAGGTTTAAATAAAGTTGGTGGTAATGTTACCCAAACAAAGCAGAAATCGAGTGTGTGTGATTTTGGTTAAGTAGGAAAGTTGTTTAGCCTTCTTTTGAAGAGAGAGCAAGTACCGTTTGTTTACCCTCGGATTAGACGATTTCTAAATTTTTAAATATTTGCCGTGAACCGAATCAGCTGATTTTGACATTTGTCTCCAAATATAGGTTAATCAGACGACACTGTGGCAGAATACGACCTGGTGGATTGTCCTCTTCTTATTTATTCTGAAATTGACTACAACTACCCACTACAATAAAGGAAACACATTTTATTATTCAATATCATTTCTCAATAATATTTATTGATAATATTATCGGTTTTTCTCTTCCGCCAAAATACAATCGATATTTTCATTAACTAGTACATGATATCGACTTCATTGAGTAAACATGGAATTGTCAAAAAAAATATGGTTTTGACCAATTTTATCTTTTATTTAAACATCAATCAACATATAATTCTTTTATTTATTTCCCCAGGGTTAAGGGTAAGTTCTTTTTGTTATGAGATGGTCAGAAATGGATAATTATACTACGCTTTACAAATATAAAAAAACTTCGAAAATTTGTAATTCTCTGAGTACGTAGTTCCGGCTTTGTCCGTAAGAGAGCAAATTGTTTTATTTTTATTAAAACATGTGATTACACTTGGAAAGTTTTGTACTGAACGACAATTTGATTTGAGTTTTCTTTGTTAAATATTAAAAGAACTGTTTATATTACCTCTCTTCTCGAAGTTCTTACTTGTGTGAAGCTGTTTCCCAGGTGGTGTTCTTAGTTGTTTGTAATTTCATAACCGTCTGTCAAATACTATCTCGTCAAAACTCAAAACTCGGCTAGGCTATGCCTAATCGTCCAAAATGGTTTTTTCACTTTTATTATGGAGTATAGCAAGTTAACTTTAATAATTAAGGTAGTAGTACTAATGTTTATACTGTTATTTAATTTTGTAACAATTTTGTGCTGTTCTAAGATTTCTAAAGGATAATTTAATAAAATTTTTGTCTCATCATTTTGTCAACCGGACAGGTTTCAATTTCAAATTCGATTAAACAATACTTGTTATTTCGTTACTCTTAGTAACCCATAATTTTATATATACCTTTTTATTGGTTCTGCTATTTACTTTTTAGTATATAGGCGGTTTGTAATTATTATAAATTTATTTTTGATTTACAGAAAAATAATTCTTTTTCATTTTGGTTTCTTTCCCCATTTGGTTTACATAATAGGTTTCTGTTTATTTTCTTATAACTTTGGATATAAGTCTTTAATATTATTATTAACTTTACATGAATTTATATATTATTTATTAATCTCTTATAGTATTCCTACACTGCACTACTTCCTTCTGCCATTTTCCTCATACAGTATTATTTTAATTTATATTATCATCTGATATTTAAATCTTTTATGTTTTTAAAAACCCTGGGTTATCTTATACAATAACACAATTATTTTATAAAAATATAAAATTAAAATAGGTATTAAATTTTGTTGTCTACACAATATAAATACTACAGTAACTAAACAAAATACATAATTAGTTAGTAGCATCATAGTCTACTATTATAGTTGATAATTCTCACATCTACAGCACAATTCTGTAAGAAGTTCCCTTCACCTTCACTTTTTACCTCATTGGGTACACTATAACTCACTTGTCACTGTATATCACTTTAATATTGTTTATAATGTTTAGTGATACAACTTAATTTTTAGCTAGTTATAGTTTACCCATTTCTGACCTTTATGGTATTACAAGAGTTATCATTTATTGGGACTGGGTTATGTACCGTTACAACGTACTGGTTTGTCTTTATCAAAGTACTGATTTATCTTACTTGAATACACATATAGCCTTATTCTTTTACCACATATATATAGCCTTATCGCTAACATAATACTTTTTATTTAGGATACGTAGCATTAATATTGTAATATAATTAAATAATTACGTTTTACGAGTGTAATACGGTTACTGGTTTATCGTTAATTCAGCCCAAGTTGAATGCACCAATTTGTTACTAATTCACTCTGTTTATAAGAAAAAATATTTATTATGTTGTTTATATGATTCGTATGTTGAACATAGACCTGTGTTAAGTGGTTATTAAGTGTTTTACCAGAGAAAAAAAACGCTTTACAGTTATTATAGTGAATAATTCAGTAATTTTCTTCAACCCTAGTCAGTCTGTATTATTTAAATTGGAAAAAGAGTGGCGCAGAGAATAAGTTAGTTCTCTATTCTCCCGTATTCACCAGCTGTCTACAACGAGCGCTGTTATTAGTAATTGACCCGTTCTTATAGGTTAAGTCGTTCCACTTGACGTTTTTATCACTTTCTTTCTCTGTAAATTACTCCCTAATCGAAATACAATAACTATTCTACAATAACACAGAACATCGTCAAATACAAGAAGGATTCTTTATTTTATATTATTTTAAATTTTCAACAGTTGCTTTCTTTGGTTATTAGAGTATCATATCGATCATACAATACTGAATCGATTTGTTAATGAACTCGTGGTGTATGTTACAATTTAAGTATAATTTTCAGTTTATCTCTTATCCCAGGGTACATGTAATTCTTTTAACTATTAGTAAGGCCAGGTAATGCAAATTCAGGTTACTAGGTATTACAAATTAAATTAAAATCTTATTATATAAATTATTAACATAAGCAGGGTTTTACCATACGTTTACAAACTACTCATCCAGGCCGTGTTCCAGTTAACGATGTCGGATCTAAGAGTGATGAAGAATGACGAAAATATTTCCAACTCCGGCTTCTCAATAAAGGTTGTGATTAGTGTCCCAGGCTGTAATGGAAAGTTCTGTTCTTGATCTTCGCTGATTTTCTCGTTTCTTGTGGTTACAGGTCCCAATGGAATTAGTGTAGTATTAAGTTCTTGCTCTGCAGTCAAAAGTGAGGTTCAATAGGTAAATTTAATTCTCTTTAATTTGTTGTTGTAGGGTATTTATTCAATTCAACGTCTCCCGGTCTGGATTATCTGCATTTATTTATGGTTTCTTGTATAACTCATTTGGTGGTGAGTTTAGTTCATTTTTCTTAAGGTTTTTTATGTGAATTTTGTAGATAGGTTGTTTATTCTCAAAGTGATAATTTAGGAAGTCGTCCAATCCGTCTTTTTTATTTATTGTTTATAATTTAACATTGATGTGTAATAATTGTATGCATGAGGTTTTGTGGTTTTCTGTCGATTTTCAATGACTGAACTGTCCTCGTTTATATATAACAATTGAATGTCTAAATCAACAAGATTTCTTGCATTTAGTTGCCTTAACAACCATTGCTTATTCTGTCATTGGATAATATCTGTTATCCTAGAGCCAGAATTATGAAATATTCTTACACTTATTTAATAAAATACTCCCTGCTTGGAATTATATTAATTCACATAAAACTTTCACTTAATCTGCCTTATTAAACCGTATACTTTTTACTAAATTTTCTTCTTAATTGACTTATTTTAAAAAATACTGAATATAGGCCTATTGGTTTTATTACCTGTTTTATAATTTTTGTTTTTAATTTAATTTTTCTTACCTGACCTACTGTACAAAGAGTCACTGGCTTATGTCCACTTATATCAATTTTAATTTCCTGGTTTCAATTCATTATCATTATTTAGTTCATCATTGAACCCTTCATTGGTTTTTAACATAATTATAATGACCACTTGCCAACTTATTAACACTTATTGTCTTCCTGGCCAAGTTTACAAATATTATTTTAAACATCTTCATTAATTATTTAAAGTAAATACATTTAACATAATACCATACATAATAAATGTACTTGTATTTAATTATTTAAATACAAGTTTAACATGAATGAAATGAGTACCCATTACTTAGTACTTCCTTAAAGCAACGGCTCCACACTTACTACACACAAAACATAAAATAAATATCATGTAAACACTATATCATGATACAGTATAACAACAAGTACATTTTATAAAACATTAAATATTAATTGAACAGTATATTATAGTCAACTCCTACACATTAAACTCATCCCATTAGACACAGTGTTTATAGTTTACCTCTTACACTGCTCATTACATATTTTATATTTAGGTACACCTTCAATGTTTTATTACCTGGTAACCTTACTAGGTATCATCAATGCATTTTTTAGGTGAGATTGGCCCTCTTGTATTTAATTATGGCATACTTTGGGCATTGTTTCAGTTATTTTGATACAGTTCCTTATGTAACGTCGGGAACCTTAACTTTGTTACGTTACAATATACAATTGAAAATCTTATTAGAAACCAATTTTTCTCAATTTAATTCCAATCAGAAAAAAGTAATTTTCAAATCTCATTATAAATGCAATCCTCTACTTTAAAGACTTAATTTTAAAGATTCCAATTATCTCATTCAAATATATTCAACTTCAATTACCAATTCAGATTACTATTGTCATCTTTACACAATACAAAATGTGATTATACAAAATAGAAAATTACTCAATACAAGAAATACATAGACAAAAAAATATGTACTCCAATATTCCACTACTAGCCGTATTCTAACATTTTATACAACCATGTTATATTTCTCATAAATGCAACATCTTACAATAAACATTACTAACCTCACATTAAAATAAACATTACATAGCTTTTAATTTCAGACTTCTACTGAATATTCCAATTGTCACACTATAACTTCAACTCTGAATTCACCAGAGATAAGTAGATAAGTGGTGATTATCATTTACCACTTATTATACAAGTCAAATCAAAAAATAAATTTTTCAGATTTATTACCAAAATTTCCATCTTTTCAATTAATTAAACCGTCTCAAATTAATTTAATTCCATTATAAAATTTCAGTAATGTCAATTATTCAATCAAACAAAATATTTTATTGTTATAAACTCAATCAAAACTATATACATTGATTACACAAAATACAATGTACACACAACCAAATGTATCCTCAGATACCCTACCATAACAACATAACCTAATACCTAATACTTGTAACACTAGTACAAATTTATATACAATCTGCGTCATATCAAATGTCTTTGTTTACCAAAAATCATTATATTATTCAGGTCATTTTCTAAAACCATTACACTCACATAATTAAATGTTCATTAACACCATGTGTCTAACCTCCATCATCAAAAATTAGTCTTACATTATATAAGTACATTTCATTTTTGTTCAAGTTTATTATATTTCCTCAACCAATATAATCACTATTCAACTTCTCAAATTCTTCCACAATACCATCATAATAATCTACAGGATTACTCCATATTATTATATCATACATCATGGCTACATTGGGTATAGTCCAGTCACCCTTCGTATTTTTTGTCACTATTTATATATGTTGTAACCTCATCATTAGTCTCATCATCTACTACTACACCTGTTTCCTCATAAGATAAGTGTTCAATATTAACATTATCATCATCTACTACTGCACTAATTACGTCCGAAGGTAAGTACTTAATATCACTAACTCTCTCAATATCTAACCTCTCTACTAACTCTTCATAACCCCTATTAACCTTAAACATCTCTCTCTCTCTCCCTCTCTCCCTCTCCCTCTCTCCCTCTCTCATCATAATACCTCTCACAACCCCCCTGAACTATCTCACTCCATGCAAAGGGCAACACAACATATTAAAACACCTTCTGGCTTTACCAGGTACATCAACATAAAAAACTAGGGGACTATTTGGAGACCATACGTCTCCCCTGGAGGAACCTTCATCCTCATAAAACACTTGTGGAGTCTTTACTCCACTTACACCACTGGGAAAATTTGCCCTCTGCCCACTATACTCACTTAAACTCTCCTTATACTCTCTCTCAATCTCATCAACACTTACTATTACCTCATCACTAACCTCTGCTAACTTTACACTCTCGTCATCACTACTATTATTCAATGTATCACTCTCTGATACCCCATTTTCATTTATATCACCATTATTGTTATTCAACATTATCTCACCATTATTTTCACTTGTATTAACAACATCCCTTACCTTGTCATCTATTACTTCATTTAGTTTATTTTCATAACACTTACCTGTATCTCGTTTACTCTCCTTTCTTTTTCTAATGTTATTTACATTATCTTGTATTTGTTTTAGACAGCTGTCTAAATGCTTGTCAATAGCATCCAGATGCTTATTAATATTATCTTCGAACTTAACATTTTGTTGTTCAATATTATTAATATCACCTTTTAATTCATTAAACTGTTTTTGCGATTCGTTCATTTTTTCATTCAGCTCATTAAAATTACTTTCAAACTTGACACTTTGTTCATTAAATTGTATGTTTTGTTGCTCTAAAATCAATTGCAACATATTCATCACCTTATCATCAGACCCCTCCCTTTCCTTTGTTGAGACTGGAGTTGAATTAACTCCAGAATCACTCATCATAGCTGAGTCAGTCAGACTATGTTAACCTACACTCTTTTTATTTTATATTTGGTTGTTACTAATAAGTGAAATACATTTACTTACTGCCTGTTCCATGCCACATCCAGTTCGAGCACATGGTTTATACACAACATGAATTTCATCTCTAAGGGCCAGGATTCTTTTTCTCAGCGAGATTCAGAAACAGTAAAGGTTTTTGAAATAATAATTCTAATAACGTTTGTGTTGACATATGATTTGTTTAATACTCTATCTTTTCGTTAATTACACTTACAAAGAAGAACAAAGATGGCGCCTACCATCACAAACAAAATGGTTTCTACATGTATTTCCGCTTTATTAATAATTACTTATTTTCCATTATTTCGTGATTTGACTGGATACTTGGTTTGTTACAAAACATTTCAAAGAGACTGCAGTTCTCTCTCTATGGTTTACCAAGTTATAAAAGACATAAACCAATGCCTCAGTTTCCTTATAATAAACACTTCTACTGGCAAAAACTGTGCCAGCAAAATTTGAGCATGTTAACACTGTGATGTGCTATAATGGACTGAGAGCGCCATATTTCCGTAAATTTTATAGGTGGAGGGGATTAGCCTCGTCATAATTCTATTGTTTTAAAGCAGGCGACGCCCTTGTTTTGCGTCACTATTGTTACGTATTATGATTGATGACGTCTTACCAGTGCTTTCTTAACTGGGTTCGCCCAAGTATACGTGTATAACCGCACGTACGCCATGACCTTGGATTCGGTTCATACAGATGAAACTGCGTTGTGTTCTTATACGGGGGGGGGGGGATTGGCCTAACCATTTACATATATTAAAATACAATAAATTTATCCTTTCCGTACCAATGAACCTTAAGACGGACTTTTGTACCGTCACAAAACCCCCTCAATGATAGGTTTCATGCCGAAGTATAAAAACTATCATTGACCCATTCACACGTCCTAAAGGGATCAGCCCAGATATGTCGCCACAACTCCCTGTAGTGTTTATATAGAAAAAATTTTAATCACTTACCCTTGGTCCAATGATGGTGACAGTACCCATCTGACCTTACTGGACTTCTCAGGATCCCAACACCATAAGGCCATTTGGCACTTAACGGTCCTGCTCTGACGCACAGGCCAGCTCAGGACCGCCGTCACAACATCACTAAACTCTGAAACAACAAATACAAAATCTTAAATAGTGGCCTTGTATAATCCCATATCCACAACTGATATGTCTCCCCTTAGCTACATTGGTTTATGTTCTGAGGCATTGATTTGCTTAACTCCAAAAATTCTTCAATAACAAAAACAAACAAGATTTAGGACAGAAAATCCATTTCCCCTTTTGACATTCCTATATTTATCAAAGCTTTCTGACTCCAGTCAATATTACTTTACTCTCTTCACCACAAGAAAACATATTCTTATACTAAGCATAACACGTAAAGCAATTTTCTAATTTTCAATAGCAACAACAACTATCTCTGTCATATAAAACTCAACACAATTTATTTATGGCCAATACTCTAACTTATTTAAACTTTCTTTACTCAGCTTTAACGATACTCATATTTCTTTGTAACAGAATCAGAACGATATTTGTATGTTCAATAACAATATCAACACAACATAATAAAACACTGAACATTACACATTAACATTGTTACATTTACATTAAACAATTTACATTTACACAACTTGTATCAAAACTTTATAACATTATTATTATTATCAACTCTCTATTAACTCTCTACCATTCTTTTATATCAACTTTTTATTATTTAACATTTGTTACAATGAGATTCTATAAAAAATTTCAAGTTTATTATTAACCTTTCTGTTACATCACCTTTCTACTATGAATTTTCTTTTTCTAACCTTTTCATCAATACTTATCTAGTTTGAGTGACTCTCTATTATTCACTATTATCTATATCTTATTTTGGCATTTATCTATCTAACCTTACTCACCCTTCTTTCCTACTAACAACAACCATTAACAACCATTTCTAACAGATTTATATACTATGACACCAATCTCTCAATAACAACTCCTTTCAACATTAATTCTATTTATACCGTTCACTTCTTTAAGTGAAATTTCTATTACCTCTTTGTACTAGGATGTGTGTTCCCAACTTGGCAATATACACGTTCATAACCTTTTGCCCTCCACCAAATATCAGCAAACACTCTTACCCTTCTCTAATTACGGGAACTGCCCAACGACGCACGTTGATCACTCCTTACACCACTACCCTTACTACAAAATATCACCATCAACTATTTACTCTTTAATTACATATTACTTATCTTCTCTACATATAATCACTAACACCACTGTGTCCCTAAAATATCTAACACGCTCTTTGTGTATTATCTGTATCTCAACTTCTTATTCTCTCTAACTCCCAATAAAGTTAATTCTGACTAATTCATATGCCTTATTTATCATTATCACCCACACCTCTTTACAACATTTCACTTTAATATAACACTAGAAAATTCATCACTTACAGTAATAATACAACTCAATATCTGAACATATTTATGTTTACTCATTTACTAATCATTAGAATCTAGATCTTATAATTATTTAAATTCATCATCACAATTAATTATTCTTCAATTATTTAAAATTCTACAGTTAACAAAATAAACATTATAAGTATTATTAAAGCCATTTCTATTACCTACATGGTTTACATAAAAATACATATAATACACAACATCAAAAGTACATCAATACCTGGACTTCAACACACAAAAATATGCAATCCAAATTATCATTTAATCATTGACCATAAATCAGTTCATAAAACAGTCCATCTTGAAACCACACTATCACATAATTAAATGTTCATAACACAATAAAATATTTATCCCCCATCATCAAACAATAATCTTATCTTACGTATACATAACTCATTTTTAATTAAGTACATTATATCCTCTTTTGTAATATAATAACTATTTAAGTCTGTTTTATCCATTATACCATAGTAATACTCTGCAGGATTACTCCACATTACTATATCATAAAACTTGTCAACATTCGGTATGGTCCTGTCACCTTCAGTATGATTAGTCACAATCAGGTAAGTTACAAAGTCATTATTTTCATCATCATCTCCTACTACCTCAGTTTCACTATAAGGTAAGTTCTTATTTTTATTACTTCTCTCTCCACCTAATCTTTCGATAAATTCTTCATAAGTTCTATTTACTTTAAAAATCTCTATCTCCCTCTTTCTCTCACAATATCTCTCACTTTCAAAACATTTCTCTCTATTACACCAAGCTACATTCTCTCTCTCTCTCTGTATTTGCATAGGGCACTACTACTTCATAAAAACACCTCCTGGCTTCACCAGGTATATCAACACAAAAAACTAGGGGATCATTTGGAGACCACATGTCTCCCACATAAATTCTAGAGGAACCTTCGTCCTCAAACACCATTTGTGGAGTCTTTACTCCACTTATACCACTGGGAAAATTTGCCCTCTGCCCACCATACTCACTTAAACTCTCCTTACACCCTCTTTCAATCTCATCAACAACTATCTCCTCACCATTAACCTCTACTCTCATTAAAATCTCATTATCACTACCAATATCCACACTATTATCTTCTAATACCATATTTTTATTTATTTTATCATAATTCTCACTACTACTTACCTTGTCTTTATTTATGTTTAATTTGTCTATTTCTCTACTCTTAGAATTGTCATCTACTTTATTCCTTTTCATGTGTAGCTCATCAAAATGTTTAGCAAAATTGAAATTTTGTCTTTTGATTTCATTAATATCGCTTTTTAAATCACTATTCTGCTCTTTCAGTTCATCAAACTTCATATCGAGTTTATTAAATTTCTTGTCAAATTTGTTATTCTGTATTTCGAAAAGTGTTTGCATTATCTTTACTATATCATTCTCTTCAGTTCTTTTGCTTATGACTGGTGTTGAGTGAACAATTTCTTCACTCATTATTTTTGATTCCGTCATACTTGTTTGGCTTTCATTCACAGTGAGGCTGCTATTTTCACTATTGTTTGCCATATTGAATAAAATATTTTGTCAAACTCTCTTTATTTTCAATTGTTGCTTTATATCTTAACTCAACAATAACATAACCTATAATTGTAACATATGTTATTTACGTGTTATACTATATTTTATTTCGCTGCCCGTCTGTTTCTGAATATGGCTTATTTTTATATAAAATAATTTTTATATAAGGTCACAGTTCGGGCTGCCAATTGTTAACCTCCACTCTTTTTATTTTATATTTGGTTGTTACTAATAAGTGAAATACATTTACTTACCGCCTGTTCCATGCCACATCCGGTTCGAGCACATGGTTTATACACAACATGAATTTCATCTCTAAGGGCCAGGATTCTTTTTCTCAGCGAGATTCAGAAACAGTAAAGGTTTTCGAAATAATAGTTCTAATAACGTTTGTGATGACATATGATTTGTTTAATACTCTATCTTTTCGTTAATTACACTTACAAAGAAGAACAAAGATGGCGCCTTACCATCACAAACAAAATGGTTTCTACATGTATTTCCGCTTTATTAATAATTACTTATTTCCATTATTTCGTGATTTGACTGGATACTTGGTTTGTTACAAAACATTTCAAAGAGACTGCAGTTCTCTCTCTATGGTTTACCAAGTTATAAAAGACATAAACCAATGCCTCAGTTTCCTTATTCATGATTTATAAATGCAGACATACTCTTACACACACGCACACGCTCTTTACCCCCATGTTATTTATTGGTACATTCTTGTAAATTATAATTTAGAATTTAGAGCTCATTTTCGACAAAAGAATAATGGTTAATTAAGTTGAAACTTTCCTGAGTTGTGATTGCTGTCTCCCTTCAGAAGTCCTCCAGTTAGAGCCAGATGTTCGGCGACTTTCATAGTCTAGTCTGTTCTTTGCGTTGCACTGAATTTACTTTGCCATGTTAGGTAGCAGCTTGCATTGCTACACAATAGTTACTGTTTAATCACATTTCAACTAATTAATAAACGCTTCTACTGGCAAAAACTGTGCCAGCAAAATTTGAGCGTGTTAACACTGTGATGTGCTGTAATGGACTGAGAGCGCCATATTTGCGTAAATTTTATTGGTGGAGGGGATTAGCCTCGTCATAATTCTATTGCTTTAAAGCAGGCGACGCCCTTGTTTTGCGTCACTATTGTTACGTATTATGATTGATGACGTCTTACCAGTGCTTTCTTAAACTGGGTTCGCCCAAGTATATGTGTATAACCGCACATACGCCATGACCTTGGATTCGACTCATACAGATGAAACTGTGTTGTGTTCTTATAGGGGGGGGGGGATTGGCCTAACCATTTACATATATTAAAATACAATAAATTTATCCTTTCCATACCAATGAACCTTAAGACGGACTTTCGTACCATCACAACTAACTTCATTCTCATTATCTTCCATTTTAATTATTTGTAATTAATATAATTAACTGTTTATATCAATGAAATTTTATATATATAAAACAACAATCTTAAAGACAATGTGCTACTATAGGCACCTTATTCCATATGTGTATAACCTATACAAATTATTTAAATACGAAAAATTTAAATTTGCCAACCCATTACCAACCCTATTTCCTCGTGTCAAAAAGCGGGCCTAACTTATATGAAAAAATTCATATAAGCATCCTGGCAGTGTCGCCAATTGTAACTTCTATTATCGACTAATACACAAAAAGATTACTTACCCTGATTCTGACAAACTGACTCACGACATACCTTATTATGAAAACCAGAAGATCCCAAATTGTACAAGGTTGCCACCACATTTGGAAAAAGGGAATGTGGACACCTTTTTATACTCTTCCCATTAAAACAATTGAGGTAAATTAATTCCCTTAATTCATACACTCACAGGTTCGTTTAGGCGGGTTTTTTGGCACAAAAGATAAGGTATGGTAATTAGACGTAATAACTACTCTAACACATGGTTAGCCTATAGTAAAACAAATATTGGATAATATTATTTTATTATAATCAAAAATTAACTTATTTCTGCTTTTCTTACTTTCTCTATCTATGATACTATAAAAATTATAATATATAAAAATTCCCTATGCAAATTTGTATCTACAAACCAGTACTTTCTCTTTTACTTTTTCTTTCTCCCCTTATTCTTTCACACACTCTCTCACTCTCCTTACATATATTTTAACTCTCTTTTATTGAGCTCATTATATTACAGATGTTTTACCGTACACACTTTTGGCCAATTAGATTAACTTTGTCACTGTACTTAGCTGCATGTGTTTTCTAGATGTTACACACTATGTCAGTGAAACCTTCTTCACTACACTATCACATTTTCAATTTTAAAAAACTGTTAACACTGTGTAAGACTTAATACTGTTGTGTTACACTGCAGTATACTCCTTGGTAGGCCTACTTCAACATTTTCAGCCTACCAAAACTTGCCCGAGGCTACGGTTAAGTTACGTGTGTACTGTTTGATGGTGAACTGGCGACTGCTGCGAGTTGGGCTCGCAGGTGTATACTATACAAGCCTTTTGCACATTAACCACGAGGCTCCACCGGATGTCCACTTCGTCCCTCGCCTTCACACATAGACGGTTCCAGACGTTTCTCGAATCCGGAAGTTGGTTGTAAAATTGAAACCACGTGGAGCACTCATGATCCAAACGTGACGTGGGAGTAATTAAGCACATACCTCAGCTTATACGGTAATGTCTGTTCGACTTGGGACATGTCACACACTTCGTTATAACTTCCGATGCGTCCTTAACAATGGATTTCATAAAATTATTCCATAAAATGTGTAACGAGAAGTTCTGTATGTACTCTTAAAAATAAATTTTATCGTGCGTTAGCTCCACACGTTGTAGTCGTTACTTTATGTTTACTTACTTACTTTTTCTTTTTGTTACGCTGACGATGTCCGTCGCGATCTCACGAACTACCAGTACAATATCCCACGAGTGTAAACCTTACCTGTCCTTTAATGTGTAATTTTAATTCCCGGGTGGTGCCAAATTGTTTATGAAAACAATTAAAAAATATAATCGAGCGGTCGTTCTAGACGGTGTTGACTGATTCAAATTACCCTCGCAATTGGCAGGCGTATGAATCTCGCTAGTAGTTCACCGTGCTGCCGACGTCTAACGCTGGCCATCAATCTCGCTCGTTGCTAATGTACACAAACTTTATAATGCAATTTACAATGAAATAAAGGACGGTTATTACAACTCAGTACTAGTTTATTAACGTGAAATTATTAGTTATTCAATTCAATACAAAATTATATACTGTTATTAAACAAAGTTACTCCAGAAATAAATAGACGATTTTTCTCAGGTTGGCTAAAGTTGATTTAAAACGATACTAACTCGACATGGCGGTTGCCAAAGTTTATTTTCTACAGTTCGTTTAATCCGAGTTCTTTTGGTTACGAAAAAATATTAATAAGATGATAATAAAGTACACTACCTTACATCAATGGTACTTATATACTATTAGAGTTAATTACAGTTCGTTTTTTGTAGTGTTATAAAGTTTGTGTTAAGAATTCGTAATTTGTATACAGGTTATTTTCGGTTTCCATACAAGTTTAGTTTTTATTTTCAATTAATCCTTGAAAGAAATATGGTTATCAGTTCGGAGTGAGAGTTATTTGTGTTGTGAGAAAAAGTTAATTAGTATGTATTCTATAAATTCGGGTATTTCAGATATACTTATCAAATCTGTTGAACTCGGGTGAAAAGTCATTCAGTTTTTTAGTTAGGTTGGTCCATATAATCATCAATCTTCCTTAATTTATAATTTGGAGTACGTCTGGCTTCTTTTTCAATCAATTGGAAGTTTTAACTATTTTCAATTGTTATTAATCTGGTTAATTCGCTCTCCTAGTTTGATTAGGTCTTCATCAGACTTCTTGCATCTTCATATTATTAACTTTTGACTTTTTTTTATTATTTTAAGTTAAAATTGAGTCGACTATGGTTTGGCTTCTTTATGTCTCGAGCGTCAATAATGAACTAATTCTTTTTAACGGAATTATAATAAATAATGTTCCGTTGTTATGGCAACTGTCTGTACTCTCATTGGCTGATCATATTTTATGTCTATTGTTATAATATTTGAATTTTAATTAAAAATGACTAAATATCTTCTGATTACTATTATTCTTCTGTCTTCTTATCTATGTATTAGATATTATCACAACTGTTTATATTTTCTTTCAAAGATCATTTTGACATCCCACAAAGCTGGGTTTGTTTATGTATTAAAGTTTTGACAGTAATGTTAATATTATGTTATTACATTTCTTTCTTATTTTATGTTTTTAATTTAACTTTGACCTCTTAATATGGTTCACTAATTGTACTTAATTAGTTACTTGCCCTGGATTTTCTAATACAATAGTTAATTTCGTACAATTTGTTTATTTTGGATTTATACAGTTAGGCATGTTATAGGCCTAAGTAGTAAGTGGCTATATTTTCTTATTTTACACAAATTAAAGATTATTTTATATTTACATGTTTTTCTTGGTGTCACTTATGACTTGTGTTCATTTTGAATTAATTTGGGCTGTTATACAATAATTGTATGTGTTAAGCTCTTATTGTCCCTGTTCTTTAGGGCGCAAATGTTAAGCTACGAATTCACCACCATTTAAATAACATAGAAAACAATAAATAATAATAATAAAAAACTTACACTTACCGTTCTTGTACGTTATTGGGTCCAGGGTCTCATACGTACTTTGGGATACAAGCGTAATTTTCAAGGTTGTGTGAAGAACTTATACAATGCATCTTGGAAGAGAAATTATCTTTTGTTTATTGATCAAAAGAGTTGAATTTATACATTTTCTCCAAAATAGGTTTTTACAGGTATTACAGGTTTATAGGTTGTGCAACTATTACATCTTACTTCCTATACTTACTTCCTACTACTTACATACTTTAAGATAGCCCAGCCTGCACACTCACTACTCACATTCTTAAAACCCCTTACTAATATAAAAAACACCCCATTTTATGTAAAATTAATGAACATAATGCTTTCCGTGTGGAACGCTACATGTGTGGCGTTCTCTTTCCCGACCGCGTGGTGCGTCTTCCACAGTCTTTCATTCTCCGGATGTTCACAAAGTTTATAATATTTAATACCGGCAATATTCACTCTTCGGCACTGGAGGCACTGTTATACTTGTTTTGTAATATCACATAGGTATTTTGTTGGCCGACTTAAGAAAAAAATATGTAAATTTGCCCGGGCACAAAACTGATAGCTGCCACGCGTGGCTTGGGTTGCTAGTCGACTGGGCAGAGCGTTACCAACATGCCTCCCTCCAAAAACTCAGACAGAGCGGAAGTTGCAATGCCTCATGATCGGATCTTCCGTCACTGTTCATTCAACACAGGTGTTTTTTGTGTGGTGACCGTGGACGATATTTGTGAAGCACGGTTGACGTCACTAAAAGTGGGCGGTCTTAGACTTTATTTCCTGAGGATCGGCCAAGGAGACGATGAATAAAATCGTTCCCCAGACATCTTGGTTTTAGGCTGAAGGCGTCATTCCGAGCGCGTACTTGTACTGCTCGTGGGCGCGCGGTCACACTTATGCACATTTCTGAGAATTTGAGGGTGGTACGAATTCCTTGCCGAGTTACCCAACAGAAATTGCGCCTTGCCTTTGTTTCAACACTGTGTCTTGCCACGTGTTCTGTTCCAATGGAAATAACGTTTGTCGTACAATAAAATTTTCACAATATTCTTATAAAATCCCGCAAAATGAAATAAATAAAAATACAAGTACCCCATAACTGTAAGAAATAAACTGACCCAATTTTGGACACGTTACAATACTCCCTCAATGAGAATTCTGCTGTCCAGAACAGAAGAAATCTCATTGATAAACCCCTAAGAGGACCGGTGAGGAACTGGTGCCAACAACCCCCTTGTTCTTATACATCATGGGTAACCGACCCCCCTGGCTTGGCAACTATGGACGCATCTGAACGAGATCACTGGACTTCTCCGTAAGAGATCCCAACACCGAAAAGTCGAACAGACAAGTACCACAGCCCACCTCGCCGTCTAACATGCTACCCCCACAAATCCTCAATCCCTGGCTTAAACTATGCCAGCTCCTCCACCGATATGTTTCCCCTTGTATGCAAGCTGGGCTGCCTTTAGCAGATACTGGGCTTACACACACTCACATTACATATTATACATTGAAAAATTCTTTAAAATTTACTATTTCATCTAAGGAAAAAAATTCAGAATTCAAAATAAAATATAGTATCAAAAAATTGTCTTCCTTATTTTCTGTTTTATTTAAATGAGTTAATTTAAAACTTTTCTTATAATTAAGAACATATCCTTAACCTAACATGTGAATACTTAGTCTAACAATACAAGTTAATACAATAAATCAATAAAATAAACATGGTTAGCACACTTTTTTTTTCCAAAAAATTTTAAAATTAAAAAAAAATTAAATTCATTAAAATGTTTCCTTTACATGTAGAAATTATTTAAAAATTGGTTTAAATTGATCAAAACAACAGTTGAGCTGACTTCCATACTATGAAATTATATGACCTTACCAGCTGATCAAAACTAGGTCAAGTTCAAAACCTTGGCCCACATATGTTATGTACACTTTCTATCTGAAAATACATTTAACATCTGTAGCATCCTAACTTGAAACTCAACACATAATAAAATAAAATATTTAAAATAACAAAATATTATTATAAATAATAGGCAAATTGACATTTAAATTATTCAAAATAAACAACTCTTAATTTTACCTTATTCTCAAATTCTATCCAAATTTTGTCACTGGTTTCAAAATAAAAAATTGTATGCATTCTTATTACAAATCGCTTTCTGTACTTGACAATCTTATTCTCCATTACTGTGGGTGATGTAAATATTTATCTCATTTAATTTACTACTTGATCTGTATACACATATAATCTTTCTCCCTCTGACTCTAACCACTAACAACTTCAACTCCCATGACACCCATCTCTAGTAAAACATCTATCAAAACACTCTCTAACCCCAACTTATCATTGAACTGAATTCGCCACCTTCTCTCAATATATAAAAAAAAATACTCTCTAACCCTTTGTACATAGGGTACATGTTTCCCCCCCCCAAAACTCATTTCCCTTATCTGGTCCCTGGATTCTACCTAAGGCGGCCCCGTCCCACTAAATTGATCCCAATCCCGTCCCAACTTATCATTATGTTGCGGACTCCCACATTACACTACCCCCTACTACAAAATTGCCATCCCCAAAATCTCAATCTCATTACCTTACTACAACTACAACAAAATAACATCATTACTTATAAACATCAATATATCACTCAAAACTCTACATAAATTCTCCATTACTATTGTGTCAACATCAATACTTCTCAAAATTCTATAACATACATTAAATCATAACAACATCACATTATTTTCATCTCTACTACTTCAACTTTAACTTTGACCTCACTTTGGACTGGTCTACATGTCCCACAAAATATTCATCACCCAAAAACTATCTTTTATTATCTTTCACAAATTGTTACTTTATTTCTCATTTTATCCAATTATTTTTATCATTACTTTAAAACATCTGTAATACATTAAAACATTACATTGAACTTTGATTACTTGGAACATTTGTAAACCATTTTACCAGTGACCTGTTATTGCTGATCAGCTGATCTCCTAACACAATGAAAACACATCTCATACTTGAACAAATTACATGAAATATATATTTATCAATACTCACTTCTATTACGTTAACTGCCTGCCAGTCAGTTTAATTATCTGCTTAGTTTAAAATACACACATAATGAAGACACATATTGTTATCAATGCTTATATCTAACCTACGATAATAAAATAATACAATTAAAATTACGGCATGAACACCTTATATTGAATGTATGAGCAGTTAGTTATTTAGTTATTTAAACAGAGCACAAGCATTTTTGTTGGATCGAAATTTGAATTAGCAAAAATTTTTTATGTTGTAAAATTTAAATTCGTGGCTCTTCTGAGACACCTCCCATCCACACACTCTATTGCAAATTTTGGAGGACTGTATCGCCCTTTTCGCCTCTGCAAAGACGGCATATTTTGGAGTAGTTTGACCTCTCCGTGTCTTTGCTTCGGCAGTTACATTTTAAAATCTGAATATCAACATATTCTTGGCTATAATTAAACGCCCTTAAACGGGTCTACCACCTGGCTTTGCTGCCCCCATGCGGGCAGAGTGGTAGCCGCTGTTCCATAGTGCCTGGATTTCCCCTAAAATTCACCCCCCATTTAATTTCTACTATATACCAATTTCAAGTCAGCTATGGTCAAGGGACTTGATATGACCATAGCTAACCGCTAGCCAAATCCACGATTAGTGCTGGTAAGGCAGTAATCGCCCGAAAAGTCGGGGAAATCTAATTTCATTTCAGTGCCTGTTTCATTTATCATTACTATGTGCGACACGATTGTCTATCAGTGTGCAAATTAAGTTTACACGAAAAAGGTGTGTCGCACATTTTCGCCATTTTGGCCTCCGATGGAGGTAACACTCTCTGTTACCCCCAACCCATTTCGCTATCTACGAGAGCACAGGCCACCCCCGCAATAGCAACTTAATAACTAACTAATTAAATTTTTATATACATTCTAATATAATATTTTCATCAATAATCATTTAACTCATTCATAACTTTCTACCATTGGACTTTCTTAAAATTTTCAAAATTTATTATTAATAATTATTATAAATCATTTTTCTGTTATTATTAAATTTTTTAATAATCATTTTTATTGAACACAATTATTTCAAATAATCTCACTATTGAATTAAAATCTTAGTTACCTGTAAACATTTTTATTATACATGATTCCTACTGTAAAAGTTCTATACTTACATTCCATTTAACATGGTATACACATAACATCTACCCCCTACACCCCAATACTTTCACCTCACTTCTGAAACATTTCACAAAAATATTAGTTTACATAAAACAATTTAGCCATCTATTATCAAATTCCAAATCTCGTAAAATAAATTGAATTCATTTAAAGAATCTAATTAATTAGCATTTACATAATCACTCAAAATATTTAAAACATATCAACCTGGTTTGATTAAATTAATTACTGAAAATACAAATTCCATTATTATTGTTTGCCATTATACAAATTAGCCAATTACTGTTTCCAAAATTAATGTTATTATTTATTTAAATTGCAAAATATTATTACTATTATTATTATCACTTACCCATATACATACATTGCTTAGCTGATCTTCTACAATACACATAAATAGATGCACTATAATTATTTACAAACTTTAGTTATCAACTGTTCAGTTTTTCCGCACTTCATTGTCCAAATCTACTATGTCAGAACCATAAAACATAATGTTTATCACTGTCTTTTATTGTTTTATCATTTAGCCTCCATCGTCCCAGATTAATCTTAGTGTTATATAACATTTTTCAATCTCATTAACATACAAATCACTGTTTTGTCTGTTATAACCATAAAGACTAAATTCATTCATCTTACTCAAATACTCATTAAACCAGTCAACGTTAGGCATTTTTGTTACGTCTCCGCCAGTAAATTCATTCGTTATTGGGTTAATTACTTTAGTCAAATCATCATAGTCATCATTATTCAAGTATACTTTTAAACTTTCTCTCCATTCGTCATACTTTCTACTCAAATTATACAATTCTGTTACATACCATTCTCTACTTACCTCTCTCTCTTCATAACACCACGTCACACTCTCACAATTATTCCGGACAGAGGGTACACAATTACTCAACAAAAATAAACACCTCAATTCATCTATCAATATGGGACTCTTGCCCTTCAACAACAACACTTGTGAACTCATTAAATCATCATAAACATTATCAACAATAAGGGGAAAATTTACCCTCTGTCCCCACTCTACCACAACATTATTTTTCCACTCTCTCTCTAACTCATTAACACACCTTAACATCTCATAATCACATTCTACAAATTCATCAGTATTTTCATTACTTATTTTCACCGTCTCGCTTTCTGATACTAATTCTTTAAATACATTATTATACTCCATATTATTATTCTCATTATTTTCAACACTATTGTTATCATTTATTAACTCTTTCTCTGGTATCATATTTTTACATTTGTCACTACAATTTTCATTGGTTTTATTTTTCTCTGTACATACACACTCTCTTGACTCATTTGTTTCTCTTTTTGCTTCACTACATATTTCGCTTAACTTGCTCTCAATACTACACAGTGACTTAGTTAATACGTCAAATTTACCATCATTCATGTCAAAACGACTATTCATCATATTAAATTTGTTCTCGAAAATTTTTTCGTTATTGTCAAAACGTTTATTTAATTCAGTCTCATTTATTTCAAAACGACTATCAAATTTATTATTCATTTTTTCTAATTGATTAAGTATAATACTCATTATATCATCATCCACCTTATTGTATTTTGTTGAGGTCGGGGTTGCTTGAATCCCTGAATCCTCTGTATTATCTGTTTCATTTGTGTTACTTGCATTCATAGTTTTGTCGTCTTGACCTACATTCGGTGTTGAATGTACTTCAAGACTGTTCATAACAGCTGATTCATCAAATTCAGCTGTTTCGCTTATCACAGTCGAGTCGGACAAATCGACTCCGTTCTCTGTATTTTCCATTATTATATTTTTTAAATATGTAATTTATTTCTTATCTGTCTGAACAAATATTTTTTACTTATTCTACGTAACTTTAAGTATTTTCACTTAACCTCTCAATTGCGCTTGTATCTTATTTGTAGGTATGGAATTTCATTTTATTAAATTCGTGCCTGTTCCGCGGCGCCACTGTTAAGCTCTTATTGTCCCTGTTCTTTAGGGCGCAAATGTTAAGCTACGAATTCACCACCATTTAAATAACATAGAAAACAATAAATAATAATAATAAAAAACTTACACTTACCGTTCTTGTACGTTATTGGGTCCAGGGTCTCATACGTACTTTGGGATACAAGCGTAATTTTCAAGGTTGTGTGAAGAACTTATACAATGCATCTTGGAAGAGAAATTATCTTTTGTTTATTGATCAAAAGAGTTGAATTTATACATTTTCTCCAAAATAGGTTTTTACAGGTTTTAAAGGTATTACAGGTTTATAGGTTGTGCAACTATTACATCTTACTTCCTATACTTACTTCCTACTACTTACATACTTTAAGATAGCCCAGCCTGCGCACTCACTATTCACATTCTTAAAACCCCTTACTAATATAAAAAACACCCCATTTTATGTAAAATTAATGAACATAATGCTTTCCGTGTGGAATGCTACATGTGTGGCGTTCTCTTTCCCGACCGCGTGGTGCGTCTTCCACAGTCTTTCATTCTCCGGATG
This sequence comes from Magicicada septendecula, assembly GCA_034769895.1. NCBI lineage: Eukaryota > Metazoa > Arthropoda > Insecta > Hemiptera > Cicadidae > Magicicada > Magicicada septendecula. The sequence continues at coordinate 374,183,854 of CM068370.1, forward strand.
TTCACAAAGTTTATAATATTTAATACCGGCAATATTCACTCTTCAGCACTGGAGGCACTGTTATACTTGTTTTGTAATATCACATAGGTATTTTGTTGGCCGACTTAAGAAAAAAATATGTAAATTTGCCCGGGCACAAAACTGATAGCTGCCACGCGTGGCTTGGGTTGCTAGTCGACTGGGCAGAGCGTTACCAACATGCCTCCCTCCAAAAACTCAGACAGAGCGGAAGTTGCAATGCCTCATGATCGGATCTTCCGTCACTGTTCATTCAACACAGGTGTTTTTTGTGTGGTGACCGTGGACGATATTTGTGAAGCACGGTTGACGTCACTAAAAGTGGGCGGTCTTAGACTCTATTTCCTGAGGATTGGCCAAGGAGACGATGAATAAAATCGTTCCCCAGACATCTTGGTTTTAGGCTGAAGGTGTCATTCCGAGCGCGTACTTGTACTGCTCGTGGGCGCGCGGTCACACTTATGCACATTTCTGAGAATTTGAGGGTGGTACGAATTCCTTGCCGAGTTACCCAACAGAAATTGCGCCTAGCCTTTGTTTCAACACTGTGTCTTGCCACGTGTTCTGTTCCAATGGAAATAACGTTTGTCGTACAATAAAATTTTCACAATATTCTTATAAAATCCCGCAAAATGAAATAAATAAAAATACAAGTACCCCATAACTGTAAGAAATAAACTGACCCAATTTTGGACACGTTACATATGTTCTTATTACTTTACAAAATCTTGGCCTGTCTTTACTCTAAAGATTATTATTATGTTTGTAAGAATTTATCTCCTTACTTGTACTGATGCAAACTTAAATAAATAGTCACTGTTCCGGGCGCATTTGTACTTTTACACATAATCATGTCCCTAGTTCGGGTCGACATTTGTACTGTTACACAGTTCTTAATCTTCATATAAATGTAATTAGAAGAAGAAATAACAAGCAACCTATATTTGGCTTTGTTTACATTACTTATTTCAGACACGTATGTCCCACACACCATAATTATGGTACTTACCATACTTTGAAAGGCTGTTGTTTCAATCTTATTATTATTATTATCTAGGGTCCAGGGTTTCGACTCAGCGTGATTGCTGACAGAGATAGGCATTGAAATAAAAATACGTTCATTTGAAAACATTAAACATCAATATTGGTTTATTCTCTTTCATGTGTACACCGGACTGTATCTTTACTGACAATGGCCAATTGTCCCAAACAAGAATTCAAAATGGCGGCCTTTACTTACATTAACTCTCTTTTATTACAAAATTCTTTTATAGCTTCTTAAACGTCATGTTACCAAAATTTATATATTGACTATGCAGCTGCTTCATTATCAAATGATTTTAATTATATTTTCTTAAAACAAACGCAAACCAACACCCCGTTTGGATGTCGACATTTACCATACACGCCCCACTTCCTCACTCTCATTCATACTTACAATACCAATTTACTTTTTTTGGGTACACATATATCTGTTATTTGGGAAAGAGCTCTTTAAATTAAATTTTGGTTTTGCACTTTCCTGTTTTTGTAGACTGGAAGTTCTGGAAGCGGATTCACATGTTGCTTTCTCCAAAGTGGCGTGGCTACATTTTTTACTATATTCACTGACTCTAATGTATAATTTTGAAAACAATTACTGCACACTGTCTTAGTTTCTCTTCTAGCTAGTATATAATTACATATTGATTACATTTTGGAACTGTTTAAAACAACTAGGCCGGTATAAATTGCCGGCTGCCTTTAGCAAGGTGTTACCGCTGCTGCGGAGTTGTGTAGACTGGGCCGGACAATACGCAATTTTTACGTATGTATGTGTGTGCATACGTCATTGTTCTTTGTCTTTCGTTACATAAACGCCCTGCTTGTTACGTATTTTATGCACGTCATTCTTTTGTTAATGACGTTTGGCGTTGTCGGCCAATGAAACAGACGTATCTAGAGCCGGTATTTGTTGGTGTAACCATTTTAAGTGTTCTTATTCGCACGTACACTGCTGGCCTTGGAATTATTTCGTTGTCTCGAAACTGCGTCGTTGCAGGCAAAACCAGGGAAATTGTATTACCCATAAAAATGAATGCAAAAACATCGAAATACAATAATTTGCTACCTTGTATACCATCAATTTTATATCAGGTTTTTCGTACTGTCACATACTTATCTATATTGCCATTTTTTATAACTTGTCTATCATTTAATATTACTTATAAAACATAACACAAAAATTAGGTTTATGGCCTGTTTACTTTTTTGCAGCCATATTCCTTTGTCGTGTTTTATACGATTTAATTAATTACAAAATGATCTTGAACTCCCACTTACCTTCTATTTGTCACTCTCTGGCCAGATCGTCTAGTGGTGTAACCTTATTTTGTATAGCGAATTTACCAGCACAGAAAATGAAATTAGGTACTTGAAATGATTATTCTAACACACATATATCAAGTGGAATAAAGTATTAATTTATTGTTTTGGGTTGTGACATTCTCTGTTCTCCTTTCTTTCTAATCAACTACAATTATGACTTCTCACTCGATTCTCCAACCTTTAAATTAACTGTGTTCAATATTGAGGTGAAGCCCCTTTTTACCAACAACAAATTTTAACATATTTTATTTCTTATATCTAGATTATAATATTAATGAATTAATTAAAGACAACCCAGCGTTTTGCTCACACACACACTCATTCCGTTACACCCCATTTATGTTCATGAGCTCACAAAAAAATGTTATGATCAATTTAAATAGATTTACGTGTGGCTACTTCCTTAATGTGTATCCGGACGCCAAAGGTTGTAGTTCTGTCTTCTTGATGGCTTATTGTTTCGTCAAAAAAATTTCGTAATTAAACTTTAGTCTCGTCTCACTTTACACTTTCACTATATTCGGTCCAAATAAATCAGCGTTTCAAATTATTACTCCATTGCACTGCTTCTACTTTTATTTGTATCACTCTCTAGTCCATATTTTGGAAGTTTTAATAAATTTTGGCCTGCAGGCCTTTTACTGAGAACCGCGCGGTTCACTTGCTGGGATGCAACACACGTTGTTTTCTGTGCACACTGCGCGAAGGTATTTCTGAAACGTGCCATTAGCGTGAGAAACTTGGCCGACTGTGTGCGCGGTTGACAGCGCGGGCGCACCCTCCTTGCAATTTAAGCATACCAACGCCAATACACACCCATCTCGATGCTACAGTCTCTTCACCACACGTATTTGGTTGCAAATAATATTGAAAGGATTTAATTTCCAAAGCCTTATAGGTCTGTACCGTTACACAATATCTTTTTTTTTTGTGCTTTTTCTAATATTTTTGTCCCATATAACACTGTGTAATTGTCTAATCCCTGTTCTAGTCTGCCCTAATCTACTTTTTATTTCTTCTTCCGTTGTGCCTTGTTTACTCATTGTGAATCCTAGGTACAGTACTTGAGGAATTTATCTGTTCCTCTAATTTTAACATTTTCAAACAGAATTATCACTGTTGCACACCACTATAGAAAAATTATTCCGATTAGCGCTTTCAAGCTTCTCAGCTCATCGTCAGATCGGAAATAACAACAAAGAGGATAAAACCAAACCCTTCAACCCCCACCTGCCCCACTGACCACACACACCCCGGCAAGCAAGCTATAATTAAAATGTCCCTTCCCAATCTCCGAGCCCTGTCACCCCGTCTGTACAGTTACATATTTTTCTAGCACATTCATTTGTGTGTGTGTGTGTGTGTGTGTGTGTGTGTGTGTGTGTGTGTGTGTGTGTGTGTGCGCGCGCGCGCGCATTCCTTTTACCTAACGTAACTCCTTTCCCATTCACACTTGTGGGCGCGGTCACACCTTATTTCAGAAACATCCATATAGGCTTATGCAATTTAATTCTTAATGTTATCTATCCGTCCTCTATCTTTTACTTTTTAATTATATTATAAAATATTTCTTCATTATCAAATTTAGTGTTAGTATTCTGTAACGGGACAGAATTGGGCGATGGATTTTAATTAAATTGTAAATGCGACGCACAAGAGTTACCCCACACAGGGCCTCAGTTTTTAACAATAGACATTCCTTGTCGGGGCAACCAGTTGCACGTTTGGTCCGTACGCCCTGCAGTAAGCTGCTTTTCCAGGTGCTCTGGAATATATCAAAGCGCGCACATGCTTGCCCGCACATGTGAATCATCACGTACAAAGCTTGCTGATCAACTATAGTGAATGTACTGTACATCGTGGTGGCTAATTGCTGTGTTACGTGATCCATTTTGCGCCTATCAAAAGCAAGTGGGTGTACACGAAAATGCCCTGGCCATCTTGAAGACGCTTGGCTTTAAGGGAAGTCGACCACCATCTTTTGTGCTGTGAAGCACCAGTCGTCTTGCCCGCATACAACAAAAATGTGAATCTTTATATATATTTCAAAGTGAAAACAGTATTTGGCTAAATGTTCATCAACAGTGACTAATTAAAACAAATTGACAGTTCGGCAGTAATACGTAAAAATATAACAGTGAAAACAGTGAAATAAAACAGCTACAGTGTAAACCACGAGTTGACGCCCAGATGTTGAATTTCTACGCGTTTAACAGGAAAGTAGACATTTCAAATTGAGCTCAATAAAATAAAAAAAAGAAATGTAGAAGTGTGAAAGAGAGCGTGATTGAGTGAATGACAAAAGATAGGCCTAAAAAGAAGTGTTGAGTTTGCGTAATTTGATATACGTAGTAGTAATTTGATATACATAGTTTATTAATAATCAGTTTTATGGTTTAAGGCGAAATAAGTGTGTTCATAATCTTTTCTATGTTTTCAAGAGAACATAACTAATGTTCTATTTTACTCGAAACACGCATTGAGTTAATCGTATTTGCATATTGTTCTTTGCAAATTTGACTCCATCACAGGGACAAATTTAATTACTCAATTACTGAGTAAGACTTCATATGGCTTGAATAGCGTTCTAATAAAGTGTATTCATGATTTTTTATGTTCTCAAAGAAAAATAAATAATATTATATTTTACTTGATTTGCGTATTGTTATTTGTATTTGCACACCGTTCTCTGCCAAAGTACACTAAACGTTTCCTTGGACCAAACTTAACACATATAAACAATATTCAATTTAATTATTTAATTACTGAGTAACACTTCAGTTGACGCCCGAAACAGGGACGAATTTAAATATTTTAAATAATAATTCCCGTGAACCATAATGGCGCCCGAGTAACAGTGACATTGTAAATTAACAGTGAAATTTACATTATTTACGTTAAAGTTGATTTACAGTTTAGTCGAAAAATGGCAGAGAAAGACGCAAGTACAAATTTAGATGAAAGTGTAGAGGTAAGATCAGTGTTGAATGTTACACAAGATAGTAGTAGAAGTATTGTTTTAAATAAAGTAACCAATTAGCGTTGATGATAGAAATGATGTCGGGAATGAATAATAAGCTTGACAAACAAGATGAGAAAATGAAGTCAGAAAATAATAATCTAAACATGAATTTAAATGAGTTAAAGTCAGAGATGGCAGATAAGTTTGATAAGAATAATGGTAATTTGAACACAAGCTTAAATAAAATCAAATCTGAAATCTAGTCAGCGATGAGAGAAATGAATAGTAGACTTGACAAACGAGACGAAAGGTTAGTAGAAATGAATAACCAAGTTGTAAACATAAAAAATCAGATAAAAATGCGTAATCTAAACAACCAACTTAAAAGTATAAGTGAGAATGAATTAAACCAAATAAGTGGGTGTAGCGGTATCAAAAATAATGACACGGGTGAGTGTGATGAAAATAAAAATGACGAAATAACAGACGACCAGGGTGTCAATAGTAAAATAATGAATAATTACGAAGGGATCATTAACGAGGTAGGTGTTAGTTGTAAAAATAAATTAACCAGTAGTGGTAAGATAGTGGAAAATGAGATATATAAAAGTAATACCGTGAAAATAAATAGTGATGATGATAATATAGGAACAGTGAGAGAGAGTGAAAGAGTAGAAATCAGTATTTGTAAATTAGAGAGAGGAAATGAAGAGAATTATTTTGTGAATATAGGGCAGAGGATAGATTTCCCCCATGTTTATTGCAAACCAAGATGGCTACAAATGTGTTTGAAGGGGAAGAGTCCCTTACAGGAAAACAATGCGTTTTCAAGTAGTCCCTTAATTTTTAGTAGGCGTTTTTATGATTTAATACCCTCTGTACGGAATGATAGAAAAAGTATGAAATGGTGTTGTGATAAAAGGTATTTTGATAGGAAGATAGAAACGTTTAAGGTTAGTAGAGGTTATAACGAATTAGCAGAGAGTTTAGATATTACGAGAGTTAATAATATTGAATACTTACCTTGTGAAATAGGTAGTACAGCAAATGATGATAAGGTTGGGGATATTGATTACTTACCTTATGAGATAACTGATGTAGTAGATGAATATAATGATATAACTTGCCTGATGTTAACGGAAAATATTAATGGAGAATTTACCATACCAAACCTCGACAGGGATTCTGAAATAATAGTATGCAATAGGGTTTGTAATTACTATAGTGATACAATGGATAAAATTGATGATGATGATTATCATAATTATGATAGCTATATGTTCTTAATTGTAGATGAATGGTGTAGATGTAAGACCAGGTTATTATACGATGATGGGGGGTAAATAATGTGTATGAACGTTTAACTATGTGATTAATGGTTTTGAATTGGACTGTTTTATGAAATGATTTGAACCCCAGCGCCAATTCCCTCCCACCATCAGCCCCCTCCATACACACCTACAGTCCATAACCGTTACTCTGTAAAGACATTCAGTATTTACTCCCACTGAAGAAGACATATACCACGTTGAAACGTTTGGGAAATAAACCATAAAGTAAGTTCATAGTGAAAGTTTATATAAGTATAAAAGTGAACGAAGAAGATGCACCAACAAGATAATTTTAAATAATAATGTGTATTGTATACTTTTGTGTTGATATTAAATGAAATATTGTACAAGATTGTGAAGTTATTTATTAACCCACATTTAAATAATTAAATAATCTCCCACTTACCGTAATTTAGCCAAGGTCCGCTACACGAACTGTGAAATGCAAGTATGGTTTAAGGCTATTTCAGTAACATACGCAATTCATTTGTATCACACAATTCAAACTTTATTTCATTTTTTGACTTCAGATTATCTAAATTGTTTATCTCTTCGCTCAAAATAAAATATCTCAAATATACATAAAACAAAACATTTCTCTCAATAGGATATACTTAGTCTAATTATATTTCTAAGTAAGGCGAACCCAGCTTGCCACACTCCATTCATACAGTTTAAATTTTTATATCATTAATTTATTTGAACCCCTGTTTTTACTTTGAAATTATTAGTGATAGTCGTGGATTACCCTACCAGCGTCGTCCTCTCGTCGCCATGTGCCGCGTTATTTGTATATGTCCGAAAGTCCCTTTTTTCTTCACTTCACCACATCTTAATTTAGATTAGTTGACTTCACTGACTTCAACGGTTTATTTTTTAAGAACTGTTGGACTTTTACAGAAAAAAATTTAATTTTGATATCCACGCATTCTTTGCGCTCCCGGCCGGGAAGCAGAGTTATTTCAACTGAGATCGACCGTTACCCACCAATCTCCCACCACGTAGGATTGCCGGTCAGGAAACCAATGCCTTCTTCTGTTAAATTGTTCGTCACTGTACACAAAGTATGGGTTGTGAGTACTCCCAAAGGGCTGAAGATATTGCACTGGCCCTAGTCACGTGACTCTGGTAGGCGTGGTTTTTGTCAGACTTCCGTCAGCATACCACCAAGTGGCAAGAAAATTGTCACATTTTCGACATCTTGTTAGCGTCCCTTCTGCGCACGTGCTGTTGTTCGCACGTTTGAGTGCGTCACACAACACTGGAATTCTGGGAATTACACTGCGTTGCCGAACACACATCGCATTCCACTGTCCTTTGTTTGCATAAACCGTTTTACGGCTGGGACTTTCTGCGTCGATCACAAATATATTTAATAAGATGGAATAAAATTTACAACAAAATAAAATACCCCTTTCCGCCCCGTTACAATATGAATGTTAGTAACAAGTTAAAAAAATTTTGTTGGAGAATTTAATGGTGTAGTGAATGCTAAATAATTGATAATTGAGTAGTATAAAGGTCAATTGAAATTAAAATGTAATATTTACAATTTTATATGCAAATTTAAAGATGAATTGTTTATTTTGAGGTGATAATGTTTAATGTATAAAGTGTTATGTAAAATGAATGTTGATAATTTTTGATAATAAAATTTGAATTTTTTGGAGAAGTGGTAAATAATTAAAGATTGAGTATTAAAAGGTTCAACTGAAATTAAAATTGAAATGTTTGTGAATTTTATTCCGGTGCAAATGAGATGTTCATTTAAATGAAATGAGTTTTATGTTCTTTATGAATGTTTATGTTGTATCATGTTTATTTGTATTCAATGTGCCTATAGAAAGGTCACTCACCTGATAAAGAGGCATCAGCTGATGACTGGTGTGGACTGTATCATGTTTAATGTATTCAATTCATAGGTTTTTTTTTATTAATTAATTTAACTGAATAATTTTATTTCTGTTATTAATTGTCAGAATATATGTTTCTGGAATTTAAATGCTTACTATAAAAAAAAAAACTCGGTACTTCTTAACGCAAATCAACACAGCTAAGGGGAACCAGATCAGTTAGGGATATGCTATTATGCCAGGCCACTATTTGATATTTTTTGATTTCATGTTTCAGTGTCTAGTGATGCTGTGGCCGCGGTCCTGTGCTGGCCTGCATGTCAGAGCAGGAGCGTCAAGTGCCGGTCTGGCCTTGCGGTGTTGGGATCTCGAAAGAGAAGTCCAGTAAGGTCATTCAGGTACGGACACAGTCACTGGACCAGGGGTAAGTTAACTACCATTTTGAATAAAACGTAAGGGAGTTGTGGTGACATATCTTGGCTGATCGCTTTAGAAAGTATGAGTGTCAATGAGAGCTTTTATGCTTCGGCATAAATCCTCTCATTGGGGGGGTATTGTAACGGAACAAAATTGGGCGGTGGATTTTAATTAAATTGTAAATGCGACGCACAAGAGTTACCCACACCTGGCCTCAGTTTGTAACAATAAACATTCCTTGTCGGGGCAACCAGTTGCACGTTTGGTCCGTACGCCCCGCAGTAAGCTGCTTTTCCAGGTGCTCTGGAATGTATCAAAGCGCGCACATGCTTGCCCGCACATGTGAATCGTCACGTGCAAGGCTCGCTGATCAACTATAGTGAATGTACTGTACATTGTGGTGGCTAATTGCTGTGTCACGTGATCCATTTTGCGCCCATCAAAAGCAAGTTGGTGTACACGAAAACGCCCTGGCCATCTTGAAGACGCTTGGCTTTAAGGGGAGTCGACCACCATCTTTTGCGCTGTGCAGCAGCAGTCGTCTCGCCCGCATACAACAAAAATGTGAATCTTTATATATATTTCAAAGTTAAAACAGTATTTGGCTAAATGTTTATCAACAGTGACTAATTAAAACAAATTGACAGTTCGGCAGTAATAAGTAAAAATGTAACAGTGAAAACAGTGAAATAAAACAGCTACAGTGTAAACCACGAGTTGACGCCCAGGTGTTGAATTTCTACGCATTTAACAGGAAAGTAGACATTTCAAATTGAGTTCAATAAAATAAAAAAAAAGAAATGTAGAAGTGTGAAAGAGAGCGTGATTGAGTGAATGACAAAAGATAGGCCTAAAAAGAAGTGTTGAGTTTGCGTAATTTGATATACATAGTAGTAATTTGATATACGTAGTTTATTAATAATCAGTTTTATGGTTTAAGGCGAAATAAGTGTGTTCATAATCTTTTCTATGTTTTCAAGAGAACATAACTAATGTTCTATGTTACTCGAAACACGCATTGAGTTAATCGTATTTGCATATTGTTCTTTGCAAATTTGACTCCATCACAGGAACAAATTTAATTACTCAATTACTGAGTAAGACTTCATACGGCTTGAATAGCGTTCTAATAAAGTGTATTCATGATGTTTTTATGTTCTCAAAGAAAAATAAATAATATTATATTTTACTTGATTTGCATATTGTTATTTGTATTTGCACACCGTTCTCTGCCAAAGTACACTAAACGTTTCCGTGCACCAAACAACACATATAAACATTATTCAATTTAATTATTTAATTACTGAGTAACACTTCAGTTGACGCCCGAAACAGGGACGAATTTAAATATTTTAAATAATAATATAAAATATCAAATTATTTTTAATATCAAATGTTGTAAAAACTGTTGTGGGTATATAACCATTCATTGAGAAAGTGCAAAGACACTTTTAAAAGACAACAATCATGCTGCAAATGTTCAGGTAACCATGATGCTACAGTATGTACCTGTGATATAAATAAATGTATTAATTGTATTAATGCTAACAAATACTTAACTAAAAAAAGATCCATAGATCATTCTGCAAATGATATTCAAAACTGTGAAAGTTTTAAAGTAAGATGGGAGCAGTATATTTGTGATACAAACTACCCCTGGAAACCAGAACCTCCATTTAATTACGTTAGGCCTACAACTAGTTGATTAGATAAAATTTTGTAAAAGGAAAAAAGAAAAATCAAAAATCAAAACTAACCTATAAATAAATTTTTTATGGAAATACAAGAATATAACCTTAATGATGAATTAATTTTTAATAGTACAGAAGAAATAAATCTCAACCCCATTTTTTGTGACTCTGAGCTTCTGACCCTACATGTCAACATCAGAAGTATACAGAAAAATATATTAAAACTTGAAACTATGTTAAGTTCTTTTAAACATAAACCAGATGTGATAATATGCACTGAAGCTTGGCTCATGGATAATATCAAGCTTATAAATATAACAGGTTATATACATTTTAAAAATAACAGCAGAATAAATAAAGCAGATGGAGTGATTATGGTAAAAGTAACCTACAGTATCAAACCATTAATGAACAATTTAATGATTTAAAAATCACTAGTCTGCTCATAGAATTAACAAATACAAGTATTTTCAAAATTTCTGGACTATATCGTTGTCATGATTATGAGATTGACAAATTCATTAAAGATCATGAAAAATTTATCTTAAGTAACAAAACTGTTGCAAACCACATGATTTTGGGTGATGTTAACTTAGATCTCATTGAGTTTAATGAAAAAACTGAGGATTATTTCTACCAATTACTGCAAAATGGTTATGAATCAATGATAAATACTTGTACTCATCCTATAAAGAATTATAAAGATGGAACTTGCATTGACCATATTTTCATGAAAGGAATATACACAGCAAAATCTGGTAAATTAATTGACTCAATCACAAACCACTACCCCGTTTTAATATCACTACATGGAAACAACATAAAATGCAAACTTACAGTATCTTTTGAAATAAACAAAAAAAGATTTTTGGAGCTGTGTGCTTCAGAACAATGGCAACAAGTCTGTAATACACCAAATAACAATGAAGCATTAGAATTGCTAATAAACAAGATTCAAACTATCAATGAACTTTCACACAAAACTAAGCCCAAAATTCAAAAACCAAGAAAGACCTGGATTACCCCTGCTCTCATTAATTCAGTTAATAACAAAAACAAATTATATAAAGCCTGGAAGAATAGTCAAGACGACTTGCTAAAAAAAGAGCTGTACTTAAATTATGAAAAACGACTTAAATCATTACTTAGGGCTGCTAAAAATAGGCATGAAGAAAAACAACTACAAAACGCTGATTCTAAAAAAATGTGGAGATATGTTCATCTAAAATTGGATCGTAATTCAAAAAATAGACAAATAAATGATATTTTGATTAATAATAAACTAAACAGCAATGATTGGACAGAGGCTAATTATTTTAATGAATTTTTCAGCACAATAGTATCTAGGCTGAATGAAAGTGCGACTCCTCCTATTCTGCAGCATGAAATACCAGATATATCAATTAATCAGCATACTATGTTTCTAACACCAACAAATGAGTCAGACGTTTACCAAACTATTCGTGAACTCAAAAATAAACCTGGTGGGTGTGATGAAATTCATGCCTATACAGTTAAGCTAGCTGCTCTGTTCATAACTCCTGCTTTGACTCACATTATTAATACTGCTATGATACAAGGTACATGTCCATATCAATTTAAGAAAGCTGTAATTTGTCCTATATATAAGGAAGGTGTAAAAAGTTTGGTTAACAATTATCGACTGATCGCACTGATATCAAATTTAGCTAAGATTTTTGAAAAAATTATTTTTACCAGATTATTTAAATTTGTAAAGAAACATAACCTGTTAAGTGCTAAACAATTTGGCTTTCTCAAGAAGAAAGGTACAGATGATGCTATAGCCCTACTTAGCAAATTTATTTATGAAAATCTAAGTATTAGCATACCAACTGTTGTAACTTTTTTGGACTACTCCAAAGCTTTTGATACTGTCAATCATGGCATACTTATATCCAAATTACAGAATATGGGAATAAGAGGTGTAAGCTTATCCCTGATAGCCAGTTATTTACATGACAGGACACAAGTTGTAAAGGTGAATGGGACTAGAAGTCGGCCTATTAAAACAAATGTTGGAGTGCCCCAGGGCTCTATATTAGGACCTTTATTGTTTATTTTATATATCAATGACTTACTAGTGTTACAAGATGCATTAATAGCATATGCTGATGATACAGCAGGACCAATGAAAGCAAAGATATGGCCTGAACTTGCAACAGATATGTCAACTAAATTGGATATTATATACTCTTGGCTCTATCACAATAATCTAGTACTCAACATAAGCAAGTCTGTTTTTATCACTTTTGGAAATTATAGAGACTCTGTTCCGCATGACTTTGAAATTAAGATAAATGGTCAAAAATTGAAAAGAGGAATAACATATGACTTTAACATGAAGTGGGATGTACATGTGGCTAACATTGTAAAAACAACCAAATACTTAGTCTACGTTTTTTACAGACTTAAACAAATTTTATCAAAAAAGCTACTACAAATATACTATGGACTATTCCATAGTGTGGCAGGGTATGCTATCATAGGCTGGGGGGGGGGGGTCTATATAAATCATCTCTAGACGCATTGGATCGGCTGCAAAAGTGTATTCTTAAAATTATTGGAGTTAATGAACAAGATTCGAATAAACCATTAAAGATTAAACGGGTGTTTGTAGTGAATTCTATAGTTTATCAATACAATGATCTAAAAAGTGAGTTTTTACAAAATCGAATCAACACACGGTATAAAAGTATTATATTGCCGCGACACCTATTAAGTATTGGGCAAAGAAGCTATGTGTATTATGCCATAAAATATTTTAATGAATTACCTAATGAACTGAAAAATCTAAGTGTAAATATAAAAGTGCTTAAAAAAAATCAAAGAAAAAATTAGGAACATTGTTATTGAATAATCAAAAAAACAGTCTATTATGATATGGACCTTTTTTCTCTTTTTTTTCATTTATTTATTGAATTGTATTATAGTACAAACTAAAATTTTGTTAAAATTGAAAAATAATTTATTTTTTAATATATTACTATGATCGGTGAGGTAAAACTCACAATTAGTATTAAGTATATAAATATTAATTCTAAGGACCAACCTATGTACGGGCATTTATGCCCCCTATAGGTCCTTTATTGTATAATTTTTATTATATGTAAAGGAAAATTGGTAATAAATATTATTATTATTATAATTGCCGTGAACCATTGCAATTCATTAAATTGTCTAACCCTTTTTCTTTCAATATTTCTAACTCCTCCCGAAGCTTCCTTTCAACTGTGTTATTTACTACTTTTAAAATGTCATAGTCTTCCAAAGGATTAACAAACTTGTGGTTCTCTTTTATGAAATGTCTTGCATATAATGATTTTGTTATTCTATTACCTTCTCCACGTTTGCAGGACGAAACGAACCTGCATACGAATTTCCGTCCTGTCTCACCTAGGTACACTTTGTTGCAGTCTTTACATTTTAATTTATAAATTCCGCTTCTCTGTAATACTGAGATTTTTTCTATATTTTTATTCCTTATCTTATCAAATACTGTTTCACATTTTTTAAGAGCTATATCTACTCCGTATTTAGTAAAACATTTTATAATTTTTTTTAGTATGTGATCCTATTGTGTTAATGACCCTGCATAATTCTTTTGTTCTGGTTCTATTTTAGCTTTTTGTATGTTAATACTTTTCATAACTTTATCCACTATGATGGTGTTATAGTTATTATTCCTTACAATTCCCTTTATCGTTTTTAACTCCCAATCTTTTGTTTCTGTCTCTTTTAAACACTTCTGAGCTCTATAACAAAATGAATTGATTGCCGCCATTTTATATCTATAAGGGTACTTCTTACTTCATCCAACGCCTGTCCGTGGCTGCTCGGCCATTAGACGCCTTGCTGACCAGTAGAGCCTGGCCCGTCCTTGCAAGTTGTCGTCCACGATTTCCAGGGCTCTGCAGCTTGTGAGGTGGTCGGCCATGCCCTCATCCTCGGGGCACAGGGGGGAGTCGGCAAGGCTGATGCGGTGCAGGTGGCTCTGGAGGTAGTCGTGGCCGGTGGTCATTCTAAACGTGGCGACTGCGACATCCCTTGGGAGGTTGTTGGGGATGGCGTTGGATTTTACAATCGGCTCCCATATTTTGCCAACAGCGGCTGCCTCCCAGGCTGTCTTCACCATTCTGTTGATGGATGTCGTGATGAGGCTGCAGATTGCTGGGTAGCTAACTGGCCGGTCTTCTATATCTATAAGGGTGGTAAGACTCTCGTGGTATAATTATATCAGAATAAGATTCTTTCCTAAATATCCCAAACTGTAGTTTTTCATTATTTATAATTTCTATGTTTAAATCTATGTAATTTATTTTCCTACCTCCTATCTCTTCTTTAAACTGTAAGTTTTGATCCTTATTATTTACCTCAATTATAAACGCATGCACTTCTTCTATGCTTCCTTCCCAAATTACTAATACATCGTCAACGTATCTAGTCCATAATTTTATATTGTCTTTATACCTAGTAGAATTTATTGATTGCTTTTCAAAATCATTCATGTATATTTCTGCAAGAATAGGGGATAATGAAGATCCCATAGGTAATCCTTTTTTCTGTATATAAAACTTGTTATTAAACCTAAAATAGTTTTCATTTAGACATTCTTTAACTACTTTAATCAATTGTTTTTTATACTTGTATTCTCCCATATTATCGTTTATTAACTTTATAACTATTTACTGTAATATTGGTAAACATGTCCTTTAACATCCAGTGATATCAGTTTTGGATTTTCATTCTAATATTTTCTAGTTTTTCTATCAGTGTTACATTATTTTCTATGTTATATTTTGTCCCAAATTCATATTTCTCTTTCAATATTCTGCTAACTTCCTTTGATAATTTATAAATAGGTGCATTAATAAAAGAAACAATTGGTCTAATTGGTTTTCCTTCTTTATGTATTTTAACGTGACTTTTAAAAGTTGGTGCTGTGTGGAGGGTTTGGTTTTATCCTCTTTGTTGTTATTTCCGATCTGACGATGAGCTGAGAAGCTTGAAAGCGTTAATCGGAATAATTTTTCTATAGTGGTGTGCAACAGTGATAATTATGTTTGTTGTTATAACCACTAACACAACTTTCATAATTAAACTTTTAACATTTTTGTCTACTTCTAAATCTGTTGTTTCTTCATCTCTAATTGCCAATTATTCAGTCATTTTTATGTTTATTTCCAATCCCATCTATGTGTATTCTTCATTCAGCTTTCTGACCATGTAGCTTAGATCATCTTCATCCTGGGCCATAACCACCTGGTCATCGGCGAATCGTAGTGTGTACAGGTGTTCGTTTCATATCGGTATTCCCATTCCATGGCATTTTTGTTTCCACATGGTTAATGCATATTCTAAAAATATCTTAAACAGTGTGGGTGATGTTGGGGAGCCTTGCAATAACCCTTTGGATGTTTTAAACCTACAGGCAACTTTGTTATCTACTTTAATTTGTACGTTGTTGTTTTTATATAGATTGTTTACTGTTTACGTCAGGGCTTTCGGTATTTCCAATTGTGATAGAGCTTTAAACATTTCTTGTCTGGGTACTAATTTATATGCTTAATTTATTTGTCTGTGTAATTTATATGCTTTTCTAAGGTCGATAAACTCTAGATGTACTTCCCTGTTCTTTGCTTTTTTTTTTCTATGATCTGTTCGAGTGTATATATCTGGCCTACGCATGATCTCCCGGCTGTAAAACCTGCTTGTTCTTCTCCAATATTCCCGTCTATATTTTCCTCGATTTTATTTCTTAGCACCCTAGCATACAGCCTTCCCATTTTTGCTATGACACGTATGCCTCGTATAGTTTTCGCAGTCTTTTCTATCGCCCTTTTTAAATATCGATGTAATTCGTGCCTCTTTCCATTCTGCCTGTAAATCTTCTCCATTTATAACCTTCTCGAACATTCTTCCTATCATTCTCATAAGTTTTTCGGTTCCGTACTTTATTAGTTCTGCTACTATCCCTCCTGGGCCTGATGCTTTATGTTGTGTAACGTGTCCAAAATTGGGTCAGTTTATTTCTTACAGTTATGGGGACTTGTATTTTTATTTATTTCATTTTTTGCGGGATTTTATAAAAATATTTTGCAAACGTTATTTCCATTGGAACAGAACACGTGGCAAGACACAGTGTTGAAACAAAGGCAAGGCGCAATTTCTGTTGGGTAATTCGGCAAGGAATTCGTACCACCCTCAAATTCTCAGAAATGTGCATAAGTGTGACCGCGCGCCCACGAGCAGTACAAGTACGCGCTCGGAATGACGCCTTCAGCCTAAAACCAAGATGTCTGGGGAACGATTTTATTCATCGTCTCCTTGGCCGTTCCTCAGGAAATAAAGTCTAAGACCGCCCACTTTTAGTGATGTCAACCGTGCTTCACAAATATCGTCCACGGTTACCACACAAAAAACACGTGTGTTGAATGTGCCACAGCAGTGACGATTAAATAGAAGGCATTGGTGTCCGTCGTCTTGACTAAAATCATCGAGGAGAGAGGGAACATACAGACGCTGGCAGTCCATCACCGATTTCAGCCCGGGCAGGTTGCCCGGCAACCGGGTTTTAAAAAGTAACTGTTAACATCAAAGCATACTAAGTGGAACTTGTTAAAAAATCCGAGAGTGAGTAAGGACCGTTCGCCTAAACATGGAATAATAAATGGGACATAATGGAAAATGTGCGTGTTTAAAAAAGAAGTCGGGATGACGCCACGTGGCCAGCAATAGTATCAGTGTATATCAAAATGTTATACCAAAGTTTAAAAATGGGGTTTTAAAAAATAAAGGGATTAAAATTGTATGTGTGAATGAGTGTGAAAAAATTGCAGGCTGGGCTCTGTCTGTATATCTTAAAGTATGTAAGTAATAGGAAATAAGTATAGGAATTAAGACGTAATAGTTGCACAACCTTTGAAACATGTAAAAACCTATTTTGGAGAAAACGTATAAATTCAACTCTTTTGATTAATAAACAAAAGATAATTTCTCTTCCAAGATGCATTGTATAAGTTCTTCACACAACCTTGAAAATTACGCTTGTATCCCAAAGTACGTATGAGACCCTGGGCCCAAGAACGTACAAGAACGGTAAGTGTAAGTTTTTATTATTATTATTTATTGTTTTCTATGTTATTTAAATGGTGGTGAATTCGTAGCTTAACATTTGCGCCCTAAAGAACAGGGACAAACGTAGCTTAACAGTTGTTTTTCATTGAGTTTACTGCTTTCCTTATTTCTGCTGCTGTTATAGTAATTCTATTTTCTGTTTCTGTCTCTATTTCTTCTTCATTGTTATTCAGGAATTCTTGTCTACGTTCCGTAATAGGTTTTTATAGAGTGTCTCCCATTCATTGTCTTGTATGTATTGAATATAGGTTTTTATCCTTTCTATTCGTTTATAATGATTTAATTACATTTCATGCTTCTGAACTCCTAGCTCCTCCTATGTATTGGTCTACATTTCTACACCTGTTTTCCCATGCTTCATTTTTCTCTTTGCTGACCATTTCCTTCGTGTCCTTGTTCTTCTCTCTGTAGTTTCTGTAATCTTCTTCTTTTTTCGTGGACATCCATTTGTTATATAGTTTTTTCTTTGCGTTTGTCTCTTCTATCGTCTCTTCCTTCATGTCCCATTTGTATGTATTATTTCCCTGTTCAATCTCTCCTAGGGCTTCTAGTGCTGCTTGCACCATAGCTTCTTTTATGTGTTCATATGTGATGTTTACTTCTTCATCGTACCTAAATTCTATTAACTTTTGATCTAGACGTTGCTGGTATAGGTTCCTTATCGATTCGTCGTGTAATAATTGAATTTTAAATTTTTTTCCTTACTTATTTGTGTTGTCGTAATTGTCTCTTCTGTCTTTGTTGGTACTTTGGCTCCTGTTCATGGGAATTTCATTTTTGCTATCAGTAGTTTATGATCCGTTCCACACTCCGCTCCTCTCTGAACACTGACATCTTTAATTATAATTGTTGTTCTGTTCCTTATTATTACATAGTCAATTATCAACATCAGCTTTCTTGTTTCCTGTGTCCAAGTATATTTATGTATGTTTTTGTGTTCAAAGAATCCGTTTGTAACTTTTAAGTCATTTAGTTCACATAGGTCTATTAGTCTTTCTCCATTATCATTCGATATCTGTTCTCCAAATCTTCCTACTGTTTTGTCATTTTCCCTCTTCCCGACTCTTCCATTACGATCACCAGCTATTATGATTTCGTAGTTTTGTTTTATTTTTGTAATTTCATCTTGTAGCGTATTCATAAAGTAATCTTTTTCTGCAGCAAAGCTGTCATCCATTGGACCATAAACAGCTAGTATTTGCTATTTCTCTACCATACACAGTCAGGTTTAGTTTTATTATTCTTTTGGTCACTGGTTCCCATGATTTTATATTTCTTCTGCACTTTTTCTTGGATAAGTATTCCTACACCGGATTTTGCCCTCTGATCTTTATTTACTCCACTCCATACATGTATTGTACCCTGTATTTCTTACTGTTCCGTTTCCTTTTTCTTGGTTTCGGTGATGACTAATATGTCCAATTTCATTTTGCTAAATTCGTTTAAGATTTATTTATCCTTTGTATTCCAGGCTTGGATGTTCCATGTTCCGAACTTTAATCTCCTTTCTTTCCTCTTTTTCGTCTTGTTTGTGTTTTTGCCTTGGCCCCATTTTGGAGGGCCTTTTTGTTCAGCCGCCCACTGTGGATCAGATGCCGTTTGCAGCCGCTCACTCTGAGTCATATGCTGCTGTTGTGCTAGTTTTGGTCCGCCCCGCGTATTTCATTTACTCGGTACCAACCATATCTGGGAGGCATTCCGCTATCTGCCACCTGGGGAGGCGCCTGATGGAGGACTAGCAACCCCACACGGGTACTTGAATCATCTAAATGAAAAAATAATCATAAGGAGCA
The DNA here is from genome assembly GCA_034769895.1 of Magicicada septendecula. NCBI lineage: Eukaryota > Metazoa > Arthropoda > Insecta > Hemiptera > Cicadidae > Magicicada > Magicicada septendecula. Next base: position 374,203,441 of record CM068370.1, read on the forward strand.
TGGCAAGGAATTTTGTCGATATGCGATGCACCTTGTGATTGGTACCAGTGCACAGTGGGGAAGTAAAAACAAGAGTTTTGAAGGCAGTAACTGTAATTCCTCTCTTTACATGTGTGTACATCTAGTATTTAACAATAAATATTGTTGAGTTGTTTCTCATATGTGTTTTTTTAATTTGCTAAATTCTTCATAAATTGTATGCACTCTGTAATTTTCCCCTCTTTAATTTTGAAAAGCAGTAAAAAGGAAGTAGGAAGTACACGAGTAATTATGCTCTCACTCGAGGTAGTGGTATACATTCAAAGTATTGCTTAACTAAAAATGAACTTTTTCATGTGAAAACTTACTGTTTTATTGGACGCGTTTCGGCTTACATATCTGCCTTCTTCAGCTTTGGTAACAGACTGCCAGCATTTTGTAACGGTTGTGTGGAAGGTGAAGTGGGGGTGGTGTGTGGAGGAAGGGGATTGGCGCGGGGATTCAACTTACTGTTTGTTTTCTGTATAATTGTGTCAAAAAGTGTATGTGATTTATATTGTAATTGATCGTTGAGTATGTTGTTTGGTTGTGTTGTGTGGTGTTTATATATTTCGTATTGTTCAGTTGTGTTGAGTTTTCGACCTTTGGGTATGTAATGTAAAATTTCAAGATTAGTGTCTATGTTGGTGTAACTGTGGTTTTCTGTGTGTATGTGTGTGGCAAATGCGGAGTGTGCCCACAATGTCCCCATCAAAGAAACCATACAAACACTAGAACAACTACTCAGACAAAACAACACACCTGAAACACACATACAAGAAATCATCACACTTACCAAAATAATAACTGAACAAAATTACTTTACACACAATAACAAAATATACACACAAACAGAAGGACTCCCGATGGGATCCCCCATATCAGGAATACTAGCAGAAATATATATACACAACATTGAACAGAACCACATAATAAACAACAACAAATACACTAACAAAATTATATACTGGCACAGGTATGTAGATGATATATTACTTTTATTCAAAGGCAACACAAGACAAGTTGAAAACTTCCACAAATACATAAACACTATACACCACAAATTAAAATTTACACTGGAAACTGAACAAAACAATAGTATAAATTTTCTAGACCTAACAATTAACAAAACTAACAATACACACACGTACAAAATATACAGGAAACCAACCACAACCGACATGGTTATACACAACACATCAAACCACCCAACACAACATAAACATGCGGCCTTCAACCATATGCTCCATAGACTAACTAAAATACCCTTAAATAAACAAGATTACACCGACGAACTCAACACAATAAAATACATAGCAATCCAAAACGGTTATAACCCCAATTTAATAAACATACTACACAAACGCATCAAAAACAAAAACAACAAAACACTAAATACCATCAACACACAACACAATAAATACATCACACTCACATACCACAACTCATACACACACAAAATCGCCAATACATTCAGAAAACACAAATACAAAATAGCATTCAGAACAACCAATACCATCAAAAAACACATCAGTAATACAAACACAGACATAGACAAATATAACAAAACAGGTGTTTACAAATTAAATTGTAATGACTGCAATAGTTTCTACATAGGCCAGACAGGAAGATCTTTTTCATCCTGTTATTCTGAACACTTAAAAGCTTTAACCAACAACACTCCGCATTTGCCACACACATACACACAGAAAACCACAGTTACACCAACATAGACACTAATCTTGAAATTTTACATTACATACCCAAAGGTCGAAAACTCAACACAACTGAACAATACGAAATATATAAACACCACACAACACAACCAAACAACATACTCAACGATCAATTACAATATAAATCACATACACTTTTTGACACAATTATACAGAAAACAAACAGTAAGTTGAATCCCCGCGCCAATCACCTTCCTCCACACACCACCCCCACTTCACCTTCCACACAACCGTTACAAAATGCTGGCAGTCTGTTACCAAAGCTGAAGAAGGCGGATACGTAAGCCGAAACGCGTCCAGTAAAACAGTAAGTTTTCACATGAAAAAGTTCATTTTTAGTTAAGTGTTAGTGCTGTGAAAGAAGAGATGAATAATCAAGACAACTCAAAGTATTGTTCTGTACAATCAAGAATTCACACAAAGGACTGTTCTTATTGGCAGTTTTCTCTTCACTTTTCAAGTAATCCATGATAATCACACTTTACAAACGTTCTTTGTTACCCTGTGTTTCAAATCCACTGACCATTTTGTCTGATTTTGCAGATTTAAATGTTTAAGTGTAACACAAAATTTACAGTATTTGTTTGTGCTATTAATTTAAATATCATTATAGTAGTCTGTTATAACTTAATTGCCATACAAATAAGGACTTTTATTGGACATTTGCAGTTGTATGAAGAAATGTTTGAAAAAAAGTTCTTAGAAGCAAGCGGGGAGCACTATAAGCGCACAGCTGCCAGACTGCTTCAGGAATGTAATGTGTCCCAGTATATGGAAAAGGTTATGCTGTGTATAAATGATGAAGATGCTCGTGCACGTCGCTTCCTTTCAGAGAGGTAGGCATTGAATTGGTGTTTATATAGGCTACTTTTTAAAGCACACAGTCACTTAAAAAATGTAAATTCATTAAAAACTCGGGTAAACTGAATTTTAAGTTTGTTATAAATTTGTTTAATACACTATTCTGGAAACAGACAGCATAAGTATAATCATAAAATAAGTAAAAATCGTAAATTTTATGATTTTGTAACAACATAAATTTTATATTGTTTGGACTTGGTAAGTATAAATTATTTTTTATTTTTAATGGTATAAAACAATTTATGTTTTCACATATTGGTAAAATATTTCGCATACATTTACATCATATCACAGGTCAGGTCTTCTGCTTCTTCTCACAAAGTGTTTTATGATGGCCAACTTCTAAAGTTGTCAGGTCATTTTTACTTCCATATTCCTTAAGGAATGGAAGTATGGTGATGGTTTGATTATCATATGCTTCAAATGTGTGTATCATTTTAAACCTATTGTGATACTTCTCGCCTTCCTTTAGCATTTTCCCATCTGTCTTCCCTCTAGTGCCATAATAATATAATTGTTTTCCAAACTAAATGGTCTGGCAATCAACATTTTCTTATGATGATACTTTCCTGTTATTACTAGAGCAAATTTTTAAATTGATTTTATGGTTTTCCATTTACACATTCTGGTTTGTAGTGTTGCTGTTTCAGGTAATTGTAATCTATTAGTTCTCTATTTCACATTGCTTCATCCATGTTCTTTTTCTGTGTAGTATTTGGTCTATCTCTACTCCCTATTTTCCAGTATGTTTACATTAACTGGACTTATGTACCATATCTCTACATTCATGACTACAGTATCTTCTCAAGTGAGTCTGCAACACTTCTCCAGTATGTATCTCTACAATTTGGATTGTGGAGCAGTTTTTTGCATTTGTCTCCTATGTCTCTGCGTTGTATGTTTGTACTATGGTTTTGTACGTTACTGCTACTACTTTACTCCTTCTTTTCATATGCTGTGATAATCCAACGAGTTGTCTGATTTCAGGTCTAACTAAAATTTGTACTTGACATTGTAGATTTTCTAGTTTGCTCTACTCTTTTCTTCACAATCTCTCTACCCACATTTTTCAATTGATGCTCTTCCACACTAGTTTTTTTGTGTATTCTCTTAACACTTTAACGACCATGGTGGGCTAATACGCCCCCTTCTTGTCCCTCTGTAGGGACCAGAGCAGGCATATACGACCTCTCAAACATTGTGTAGAAAAATTGTCTTTGTAAAGACGACTGCTTCTTGGTGGATTTATCTTCTCTATACATGATGCGATCACTATAATCACTGTAAGCAGAGAAATGTATTTGGGCTCACATTTTCACTCTTTATAAAATTTGTATTGTAGTTTTTTATTTTAATGGATTATTTTCCATTTCTGAATATTGTGTTCTTTATCTCTCATTATAAATATCTTTATTATTCTTAATTTGTTACAGATATCGTTTATGCATTGTGTTTATAGTAACCTCTATTTACATAATTTTACATTGATAGAGACTGAACATTTGCAATAATCCTTTAATATAATAACAAACTATTATGAATAAAAACGTTTGACAATTTTGAACTATGGTCTAATAACTACAGTGATGCACATTCCATGACTAAGTGAACACTGTTTTTGCACAACACAGTGGATGTGACAACATTCAAAAAGTGAAAGAAGGAGACACATTGGAAATTATATGCATGTACGAGGAGGGTAAGTCAAAAAGTAAAGGCAAACTTTTAAAAAGGAACTTTTTATTGTGAAAACAAGATGACAAGTAACATCTTTTCTCTACATAATCTCCCTCAACTTCTATGCACTTGGTCCATCTCTTGACAAGCTTTGTAATTCCGTCCTGGAAGAAGATTTGTGGCATCGTGCACCGCCTCCACAACCTCGTCATCCGACGAAAACGTGGATTCACGCAGGTGCTCCTTCATCGGACCAAAAAGGTGAAAATCACTTGGAGCTAGGTCAGGACTGTACGGTGGATGCTCCAGCAGCTCAAAACCAAGATCTGGAATGCACTGGATCGTTTTCCCCGCAGTATGAGGACGGGCATTGTCCTGAAGCAAAGCACAACTTTAGTTTTCCTCGCCTCTTTGTTTTGATTTTGGTTTCAGATCTCACAGTAGCTGTCACTATTCACTGTTTGACCTTTAGGAGTCTAATGAATTAGAAGTGGACCTTTCATATCCCAAAACACTGTCATCATCAACTTTCCTGCAGAAACTTGTCTTTTGAACTTTTTTGCTGTAGGTGAGGATGGATGTTTCCACACCATACTCTGCCGCTTACTCTGTGGTTCGAAGTGATGGACCCACGTCTCATCAACGGTTACTATCCGACTGAGAAACTCTTCTCCTTCCTCTTCTAAATGCCTTAAATGTGATTTCAAAATTTCCAAACATTTCTGTTTGTGCTGGTCTGTCAGTCGATGTGGTACCCAACGAGTACACACTTTGCGATAATTTAGTGATTCGTGGATGATTGCAACTGCTGAACCGTGGCTAATGTTCAACGCATGCGCAATATCATCAATTTTTACACGACGATCATCATGAATCATTCGCTCAACTGTCTCGATGTTTTGTCCGTCTTCGAGTGGATGGCCTACCTGAATGCTCTTCATCGCAGATAGATACACAACCATTTTTAAAGTGATTTATCCACTCATAAATTTTGCGTTCACTAAGACAGCTCTCACCGTACTGCTGCTGCATTCTGCGAATAATCTCCGCAGGTTTAGTCCCTTCAGAGTGCAGAAAACGTACCACTCCCCTTATTTCTTCCTTGGTGCACATGGACTCATAATAAAATGCCCTGAAATCACTACGACTGGAGCTGAGCACTGAAACAACACAGCTAAAGAACAAAAAAACTTTGAGGTTATGATATGTCATTGTTCAGTCAGTGGTGTGCCATCCATTGCAGCAGGGAAAATAAAATTTGCCTTTACTTTTTGACTTACCCTGTACTTAAAGGAAACACAAATGTAAGAAAGAGAAAATGATTGTACCAAGTTTTTTTAAACCACAATATGGATCAGTTTGTTGTCAATAGACTTGCATGTTACTGATATTATGTAACGATATCAGGCTGCATCTACTGCTTATCGTTTTTCAAAAGGCTATCTGTGAGGTAAACATCAAACTAGTACATGGGCTACAGTGAGCGTATATGATCGCTTCATGTTTTCTTATTTTATTAGACTCAAAAAGAAAAGTGAATGACTGAGTACAATTTTTTACTTAATTACAAGCTTGATGCATTTGAAAAATGAGTATGGTTCCGTAAGAAGAAAATAAATTTTACCGTGGTCGTCCAAAGTGATAATCATTTAGCATTCGTCATCCTAACTGTCCATGAAATCCTCTCTACAATATTCTGTCCATGTATTTTTCTACAGTAGCGAATCTCAAAAGCTTCTTGTGTAACTTTCCTGAGAGAAGGGCGGATTTTGAAATATTGCTTAAGCTAACTACAAACGATGTATTTGGCATGAACCGGTAGATCCCAAATTATGTAATACCAAGTTATATAAAAATTTCGAGTAAACATGTAAGGAATAAATGGAAAAATTAAACAACTTTCTTTTTTAAATACATTTTTAGTTTCTAATGTTTTAGTTTTTTTACGTGTTACACTAGATCTAGTTTATTGTCAAGAATGGCTAATTTTTATGTTAAAATTACACTTTGATTTACACGTAACAAAAAGGTATAACTACAATATCAGTGAAGGTACTAGATATGTCTTGTGTTTTATGGTAGTAAAATAATAAGTATTTTATACATATGCAGTGTGTAAATAAAATTACATGAAACTATCTCATGTTTGTCTTTCACAAAAGCTTCCATAACGTAATGCTTTTATTAACTTGGAGTCCAACTATATATACTTTACCATTGTATATTCCAGTAAGTGTCTCTTTAGCGATGGCACCTAAGTACAAAAGTTTATTTTGTTATATTACTTGATAAATGTGTGTGTGTGTGTGTGTGTGTGTGTGTGTGTGTGTGTGTGTGTGTGTGTGTGTGTGTGTGTGTGTGTGTGTGTGTGTGTGTGTGTGTGTGTGTGTGTGTGTGTGTGTGTGTGTGTGTGTGTGTGTGTGTGTGTGTGTGTGTGTGTTGTAATAATGAGAACTTACGTTAGGTAAGATAAGATGGTGGCAAATCGATGATTTTATGAGTTAACTAGAACTAAGCACTTTTAGTCACTGCTGAAGTCAGTAACAAGTTCCAGACTTTTATGTTGTTAACATTGGCAGTATCAGAAAATTTAAATTATTAAGGCAGTCATAATAAAATTTATTTAAATTTCAGAATGAAAATAATTTATGTACTACTGCTCTTAATATTTTAAATATTTTGGTATTATTTGTTTATATATAAAAATTGTAATTGTCATTTCTCTCACAAAGTACAATTAATTTCTAACAAATTTTTCTAGCTGCTGCAGGTTATTTTCTGTTAGGATTTAAAAAACTACTTTATTAAGCTTATCATGCAGTTAACTTTGTTTTTGAACAAAAATGTGTTTACTGTTCTTAGTACTTTCCCAATAACTGTACCTGGACTAATTACCTATGTTTTGATTGTGTAGTAGTCAATATCAGTATATATGAATATTGCTTATATATTTAGTAAAATACTATGAAGTGTGTTAATACATTGTTCATGGAATTAAATAGTATGGTTTTTGATTCTAATCACTTTTTATTGCCATGCAATTGCTATTTGAAACATTCTGATATAGTAGGTTAAACCTATATTCCTGTAAGCAAAACTTGTGTAAGGTTAACACACAAACTGAAAGAACACACATTAACCATACTACCCTTGGTTGTAATATTTTGTTAACACCAATTAATATTGAGATCTTAACATATTTATCTTACACCAATCAGATCCAATAAGTAATTATCAAGAACTCAATAATATCACTGCATTGACTTGAGATTTATATTTTCAATGAGTGAAATCGTTAATAATAACTTAATTGTATTTATTAAAGATGTGTTCTAATTAAGTTATTTATTCATGTTGGTGTCATACAATAATATTTATGCATTACTTATAATTGGTGTCAATCCAATAGGTATACAGTGGAACTTGGTTATAACGTCATTGAAGGGACCAAAAAAATAATGACGTTATGTCCGAGTGACGTTATAAAAGAGTCGTTATAAAAGACCCTTTTTAATCACTAGTAAGGAAGGAGAAATAAAAAAAAAGATCTTTGCATTATTAACATTATTCGTGATATTATTCTAAAGTTTACAAACTGCATTTCATTTATACAAACAGCATGAAGAATATTTTAAAAGATCAAAAAGAAAGTACATGTAACTTACATTTAGGCTTACTGTCGAAAGTAATCCGTAATTTTCTTTTGAACGCTCCTTTCTGAAAAATAAATTCTTTCTGTTGTGCTGTGGAGATGCTGCGCTGCATTGAACGTGTCGTCAGACGTCTCTCTAAAGCAGTAAAATCGTGAAAGAGTTTCGGCGGCTCTCATTGCTTCCTGTACTGTCGGACAAACGATGTCGGCATCCTCCTCTTGCTCAGCATCTTCTTCAACACTATCTTCTGCTTCTATGTTTTTTACTTCAGCCATAATTTCTGCGTCACTCAACACTTGGAATGTTTCTACTTGGTCATCCACTGATGCATAGGAATCAAGTTCATTTCCAAATTCATTTACGTCGAATTTCTTAATCCACTCCGAGAGCGTCAAGTCGTCGTCTTCGTCATCATCGGGTAAATTTTCATGTACGAGTTGTGCTTTACTAAAGCATTTTGCTATCGTCTTCTGTGTTACACTCTTCCAAGAGTCGTCTAGGAATTGTATTGCATCTAAGAGTGAAATTGTGGCAGGTTGCACCGTGTCCATACAGAAAATAATTTTTTTTTTAAGTTGCTTGCGGTAGTGACACTTTAGGCTTCTAATGACGCCTTGGTCCATAGGTTGCAGGACACTCGTACAGTTGGCCGGTAAGAAGACCAGATTAATGTTTGTCAAATTTAACTTTGGATGGGCTGCACAGTTGTCAACTAGAAGTAGAATTTTTCTGTTTTTCGATGATAGTTCTTTATCCCACTTTCTTAGTTCATCTTCAAAAATACTAGAAGTCATCCACGCTTTTTTGTTGGCAGTGTAACTTACAGGAAGTTTTTTGATGTTTTTAAAACATCTAGGATGCAAACTTTTCCCGATAACTAAAAGTTTTCTTTTTTCGGTTCCCGTCATGTTCGCACAAACAAAAACTGTAACTCTTTGTTTAGAGAGCTTCCCACCAACGCACTTTTCATTTTTAAATTTGAAAGTCTTATCTGGAGTTAATTTATAAAAAATTCCGGCTTCATCTCCATTAAAGATGTCTTCATCTTTATATGATCGTCTAATTTCTGGCCAAGTGTTATGCACCCAATCGCCTGTAACGTTCAGATCTACACATTTTGCCTCACCACAAATTTTTGCAAAGGAAATCGAGTGTCGGGCCTTAAATCGATCTAGCCATCCGTTGGAGCACGTAAAATCAATACCAAACAATTTTCCGAATTCTGTAGCTTTCTCTTTCAGAATTGGTCCACTCACAGGAATATCTGAACATCGACACTGTTTGAACCATTTCAATAATGCTGCATCCACATCATCATGTTCGCATTTCCTAATTTTTTTAATTTTTTCTCCATCTTCCTCAAATGTTTTTAAAATTTTGTCCTTGTTTTTTAAAATTGAACCTACAGTAGAATTCACTAAACCAAACTCACGGCATACATCAGCTATTTTATGTCCGCTTTCATATGATCTAATTACACGTACTTTCTCTTGAATAGACAGAACCTTTCTTTTTGTACTAGAACTTGCCATGATTACTGTATAAAAATGTAGACCTACATATAAAATTCTATAAACAGTGGCTACCGAAACTTAAGTTATAAAACACACAAAAGAAACTGTCACAGTACGAGCAGATACAGAAACAATAACAACCAAAAACCACCTCGAGAGGCGCAGTGCTACTGACCCGGTGAGAGTGGTTGGGAGACATGTCAGTCGCCAGACACCGGATGGCGCCGGTGGTCCTGTTACAGTGCTTATCGCTTGCATACAATGTATGTCTGTAGCCATGGGCGTAGCGCACGCACATATATACGTTTATATGAAATTCAGAGTAAAATATCTGAGAAATTTTTGACGCTATAACAGAGTAGTACAATATTTAGTGACGTTAAAACCGTGAATTTTTATAATTTTAAAGATATCAGTTTGACCGGACTTATGAAAAAATAACGCTACACCCGAGTTGACGTAACAGCCGAGGCCGTAATAACCAAGTTCCACTGTATATGTTCTCTTGTCTCAGGGTAATATTATAAATAATTATACAATACACAGATGTATGATTACAATTATTTGTTTAATAAGGTCACTTCCAAAATACAAAATTGAACATTAACAATATTAATAAATGGATTATACTTTGTTTAGTGAGTTCTTTGAGAGCATTGAATTGAGTTACTGTTAGTTAACAATTTTAATTGTAACAGTTTATAATATGTTACTTGGTTGTTGAATTCCAAATTAATGTCGGTGGTGGTGTCCCTGATGTCTTCCTGGTGAGTAGTGTTGTGATGGTCTCTGACGTTGGATCCCGTGGCGAGTTCCTGATAACGCTAACACTACACCCACTTCACTCACTTTTGTGGACGAGTTGGTTTACAATATTAATATGATAACCGCACAAGTCACATGCACATATAAAATTTAATACAATTTTATTTATAAATACTTCTTTTATAATATGCAACACAATATGATTTCTTAATAAAGATACTTTTATATCAGAATGATTGAGTCGTATCACTCAGATATTATTGTTAGCTGTACTTGATTTTGTAATTGACATAACTGATTTAAACTTGGAAAAACTGTAAACTCGAGAAGTTGAAGAAAGATTGACTTGAATATAATACCGATATAGCTGACGTGAACAAAACTTGTAACTGATTGAATTACTAAATAAAACTGATAGAAATAATTCACAAAACAACTGATGTGAAGACTGCTTAAAATTGCTGAAAATGATTTTGACTGACTGCCTCTCGTCTTCGCGTTCGAGTTTTTATAAGAAAATCTTTCTTCCCATTCCAACGCTAGACTGTACAATTTCTTCATTGGTAAAAATATACAGCGATGTTTAAAATATTGGATATTCCCCAATAGCAATCTCTAAATTTTCCCTCCAACTACTGACGCTACTCCTAATTGGTTTGAATGTGCGGGCTGAGTTAAACTGACTTTTTTGAAAGGAGACGCTTAGTTTTCGTTCTCTGTCTAAATTTCTTGCTTGCACCTCTTACGGTAGGTATTGTTATAGCAAGTACGTTCACCTTATTTTAATGGCTTTCATACGTGTTTGTATAAAATTTTCTAACAATACGATTTTTATGGCTTTGCTTACCAAAAGTACCTGCTAGTACGTTTTATAGAACTTTGTGGTAGACAACCGGCGCCAGTCGTGGGTGCGTACATGCCACTTTTATCTGGTACTTTTCCACTACATTTCACATATTAATATTTTAATACATTTCTTATTAATTAAAGACAATTACAAGGTTTTAATATTGAATTATTATTCGAAATTATAACATATTATAAATTTCGTTATAACCAACACACTTGAAGATAATAATCAATTTTTATTTTATAGTTAAACAAAAACTCAAAGTAAGGCAGGGCGGCCGAAGCCCAGCCTGCAGGTTACCGTACAAGACTCCCATTGTATAACAGAACTTAAGTTCTGCTGTAACCATTAAATTTTACACATTATTTTTTCTCTGTAACAAATCTGTTGGCTTTTGGTTCTTTCCTGAACTGATACAAGATTTGCAACATTATTGGTATTTTTTTATACAGTGTATATGATTTAATATGATTCATAAAGATATGCCATTGACTTTTTCTGTGGTTTGTTCACATTAAAAATACATTATGCTTTTGTGAGAATGGTTAGGTATGGTAGTGCAGATTTTATAAGGTTCTAATGGATGTGGGGATTCATTAAATGGCATAACAGTGTGTACTGTGGGACAGCATGTCACTATGTACAGAGTTCCTTCACAGAATTTATGTAGTACATGACATTTTCATTGAGTGTTTTGTTCAACAATTACTCAACAACGTCAAGTAATTACTAGCCACCCAGACAATAATTAACCTTTGTTTCATTTGTTAAAATTCTTTAAAACTGTATTTGGCATGTTTGTGTGTGTGTTTTAATTTTACTGTTGTACAAACATTACTTTTCATTGAATTGTTAATGATATCCGGGCTGTTTGGCCGTGGTCCATGGTTTATAACAAAACCAAATGTTTCTGCAGCTCCACTGGCTGCCATCATCAGTGGTATAAAAATCCTGCACGCCGGGTGTTTACGTACAGGCCCACAGTACTGTGGTATAGGCTGATGATGGCAGCCAGTGGAGCTGCTGAAACGTTTGGTTTTGTTATAAACCATGGACCACGGCCAAACAGCCCGGATATCATTAACAATTCATCTGACACCGGCCGTGAAAGCCTGAGGAATAATTACTTTTCATTGTTAAAAACGTGTTGTTAATTTATTAAAACTGTTGTGTTCTGGTTTAGAAATGTTCCTGTGTTAAAATCATTCTATTTAGTTATAAAACATTTTAATTTGTCATAACACAAGTATTGTTTTCTTTACACAATAAACTAAAAATCAAAACAGTCTTTCCTAGCTTCACATGTGAAAACATTATGTATTTTCTCACGAAATTAAGCAATGCAATCTTTTACAGTTGCTACAGTTCTTCACAGTATGATGTATCGATGCTAGTGTGTAGTCAAACCATCAAACTTTAGTGCAGTTACAGTTATTAGGAAAATACCCTGTTTTTGTAGTAGTAAACCAGTGTAAAATCTGTATATTTTATTCAGCTCTTATCCCAAAGTGAGAACCAGATGTGAACAGCACATGGTAGCTGATCATTTGGGTTTCCTGCATGGTGAGTGTGAAACGATGGTGACTCGCGAAAGGCGGAAGGACCTCGCCAATATGTACACCTTATTAAAGTCGGTCAGTGGTGGGCTCGCTGTACTCATCAACCATGTGAGAGAACACATTAAACAGCAAGGACTTGAGGCTGTTACAGGCCTGCGTGGAGAAAATGTAAGTTTCAGCTGAAGGTTAGAGAATCAGATTACTGAAAAATTTGGAATTTCTGTGTAACACTTGTGTCCCAGCCATTGGCCAGATTTTTAGCATATTTTAAAAGTTTATACTTCTGTTACTATAAATCCAATTTGAATGATTAAAACCTTAATGTGTGTGTGTGTGTGTGTGTGTGTGTGTGTGTGTGTGTGTGTGTGTGTGTGTGTGTGTGTGTGTGTGTGTGTGTGTGTGTGTGTGTGTGTGTGTGTGTGTGTGTGTGTGTGTGTGTGTGTGTGTGTGTGTGTGTGTGTGTGTGTGTGTGTGTGTGTGTGTGTGTGTGTGTGTGTGTGTGTGTGTGTGTGTGTGTGTTATAAAACATGTTCAGTATTACAAAAAATAAAACAGTCTTTGACATTTTCAAAAATGTTTGTGCTGTGTAAACTGTAAGTAAATTAAATCTGGTAGAGATGTTACTAAACGAGGTAAGGCATGTTTTTTTCCTGCTTAAAATGGAGAAGATGAGGTCTTGAGATCTCAAAGCAAGGGGGTCAAACACACATTTAAAAGCACAAAATAATCAGTTGAATTAATCAGTACTTTAGTGTGATACTTATTTGAAGCCCTTTCTTGATATCTTGTAAGCAGGCAAGCGAATTAAAAGTTAAAAGTGAATGCTGCTTATTCACTGTTTAGTGCACGCACACACACACAGAAAAGGAGAAAAATGCAAGAGTCAGGAGCACCCTGTGAGAGATGGATGAAATAAGCTCTAAATGTATTTGAAATAAACTATTTTAAAATACTGTCCAAAAATATGTTTGAAAGCGTATATTTCTGTTCACAATGAAGTGAGTTTTATAATAAATTATACAAAAGTTGTGTGTGTGTGTATGTGTGGGGGGTAATTATTAGGATAAGGGAGAGTATAGAAAAAATTGAATCAGGGCAATGTAGATTTGGAGGGGAAAGCTGAATATGTGTTATTAAAAAATAGTGAAGTTACAAAATTGTAGAAAATGGTATGGGATTAGTTTCTGAAACAGAAAATATTACTCACACAGATACATACAAGATTTGCAACATTATTGGTATATTTTTTATACAGTTTATTGGTGGTCAATGAATTACAAAAATATATGGATGACTTTTGGAATTAGTTATGAGTGGATGAGTATACAAAATTACAGTTACTTAGCATACTCCATTTATTACGACAGAAGATTCTAATATGGGCCCGTGTTTGTCACTCCATTGAAAGAACATCAGGAGCTTTAAAATTTCTAGTAATAGGTCGAGGCTATAACAATTTAACGATTCACATGAAATTCATATATAATGTGATTATTTATTACATCAGTTTGATTCATGGAATTTGAGCAAATTAAGTGTTTTCTAAGTATAGTCAAATTGAAAGTTAAGGGCATGTGCGCAGAAATCAATTTATGGATGGACGAGTCCACTTTGAAATTGTGAATGGCGGGAGGGTCACGGATAATCAGCTGCTATGCAAGTGAAGGTATTGCCAACTACCATGTAATGTTTTAGTTACCAGTACATTGTTAGTTACTGTGTTACGTCCTATCTCAGTCTTGCATTTGTTTTTATCTCTGTGTGTGTGTGTGTGTGTGTGTGTGTGTGTGTGTGTGTGTGTGTGTGTGTGTGTGTGTGTGTGTGTGTGTGTGTGTGTGTGTGTGTGTGTGTGTGTGTGTGTGTGTGTGTGTGTGTCTAACAGTCACACAGCTGGCTTAAAAACAGAATTATACGTTTATTGTTTCTGACGTAAATCAAATAATAACAATAATAATAATATTGTAATTGTATTTATCTACATTTACAAACAAAAGTGAAATAAGTCAATCAATAAATACATTTCGAACAGTATACATATCTGAATTTGTTGCTGTTACATATCAGAATGTTTTATAAACATATCTGAGTGTTGTTTGTTCTGTCATTGTATACTGCTGAGACATAAAAAACTACAGCCTCCCTGACCGTTCTTATCGCAATGGAATTCACAAACTGTACACTTACACTCGACTGTACATTTGCACTCCTTAATTACACTCGACAATCTCTAGAGTTTATCATTACATAAAGGAACGCGTTCTTCATATTAATTGAATTCCAAGAATCTTTTTAATTCTGGACAATGCGATGCGAAGTTATAACATGCAATGTTCAATATCTATGAAATTTCTTTCATTTCAGTATTATATTTCATTTTATTTTTACACAAAATTTGAGCGTGCACACACACACACACACACACACACACACACACACACAGATAGAGATTCGTGGTGACACATTTACAAACAAACCTTAACAGTCGCGAGTTTTTGTTACTGTTAGAAACAGTATTCATAGGTTGGGAACACTGTCGCTGATAACTACAATTCTCTTCTCACATCTCACAGCGACTCCCTCCACATCACCTTTCCCTTCTGACCGTAAGCTTTTTGCGCATTTCCATGCCCTTAACTTTCAATTTTTTGCTATACTGACATTTATGTAATGCATCAGTTAGTAAACTGAGATGATAATAGTAATATAACTGGGAACCTCTTTTGAATCCTCAAGTCACTCCATAAATAACATAATTTCATTGAGTAGCATGAAATGCACCAAAAATGATCATTGTCTGTGTTTTGCATTCTCCAGGCATCTCTTATGTTTCATCCATATTCTTGCCTACTTGGTCACCACCCTTCATGTGTTCTTGAGTCTGCCTATACCAGTGGGGATTTAGTTGAGAACACCATATCCAATGATTTCCACTTTCTTATTCTTGTTTCTTCTTGTTATAGTTGGTGTCTTAGCACAAATGTAAGAAGGTTGTTATTATTATTATTATTATTATTTAAAAATTTTCAGGTACATACGCAGTTTGTAGAAAGTATGCTTGGCGTTCACAAAAAGTATAAAGCTTTAATTCAAGAAGTATTTAGTAATGATCAGAGCTTCATGGGTGCTTTAGATAAAGCTTGTTCATCGGTTATAAATTATAGGCCAAATCCAAAACAACCTTGTAGATCTCCAGAACTTGTAAGTATCACTTGATTAAAAATGGTGCATGTGTTTATGTATTTGGTATGTTCTCTGACAATAAGCAAATATATCTTTTACAGAATTTGTTTTTAAACACCAATTGGTGAGACATTATTTAACCTTTTTGGTAACAATTATTTTTGTTTGTTGTGGACTTCAAGAGCAATAATGTATATGTACATTTCAAATTTACATCAGCACTACCAATATGGTAATAATATATTTGCTTTAAGTCTGTGTTATATGTGTGCTGCCAACTATCCAGTAGCACTTAATTTTCTGCATAGTGTTTTGTTTGAACCTCTTCGTAAACTACATAATCAAAGTAGGGTACTGTAAAAAATGTCATTAAAGAGAACTGGTCCAGCCTTTTTCATTTTTGTTTATATGGTTGTTTGTTATTTTTAACTTTTTAAACATTTTAATTGAAATTATTAAAAAAAAGTATGGAACTTGAAGATTTTTATAAATTTAGGTAAATTATGGATGATACACTCTTGTTTTGTGTACTGTTACTGTCTATTACTAAACCTATGCATATTTTGTAATTTTTGTAATAGCCAAGTAAAAACTTCACAGCTATTGTGGTCATTAAAATTTTGTGTAGTTAAATTTTGGTGTGCTGTGTGTGTGTGAAATATGTTTTAGCAGTTAGAAAGATTTTATCCAAGATTGGTAATATGCAGTTCACTAATTCAAGTGGCTGTTAATAAGTGTTTTCAAGAATTTCATTATACTCAAATCATAGAGATGTCCTCAGATTGGACTGTATTCATTTTGTCCAATCTGAGAATGACGTATTACTTGAAAACTCATATTGGCAGCCATTTAAAGTAGTGGATTGCAGATTTTTTTTTTCATATGAAAATAATTCAGTTGTGTGGCACTGTGGCTTGAGTGAGACCTGCTGAGCCACTGAGGATCCCTCATCATAGTATGGGCAAAATGTTTGGTTTTTAAAACAATGCATGTTAAAGCAAAAAACAGTCTTGTTATTATTCATTACTTTTACATTAATTCAGCTGTCAGATCATGGTTTTGGGTATGCTTTTGAGGAAGAGGTTCCTGTTGAGAGGGGGATGTCTCGTATGTTCTGGAATACCCTCATTCATTCAGAGTGAGGGTCCTCTAAAACATTCTCCTCCAAAATGAGTTGAAATAAGGATGAGTAACCTAAAAATACTCCATTAATATGAGCAGTTAGCTAAGAAAAAAATGGTAGTTCCTGTTTGTCATCTTACTTATTTTCAATTAAATCATTCTCCAAAAACATTTGGGAATGCTTATCCCCTCCATGGCTTCCTTAGATGCACCTGTGATTACAGTTCTATGAAATGTATTTGAATTAGCAAGATCGTATGTTTTATGCATAGCGGATTTAATTATTATACAGATTTTAATAAACGAATTAAACTATTTATATATATATATATATGTATGTATATATTGTTAAAGATCAAACCGTATGCTTTTATTCCACACGTTGTTAGCGTCACTTTGTTATATTACTCTTACTCACGACGGTTATTTCCTCTGTCGTTGTATAAAAGTCCCACTGTTGTTAATTCTGTAAAGATTTTTCGCTTAGTGGTGAAGATCGCGAATGCGCCAATAAACAGTACCGAATCGTGCTGTTGTCTGATAGTCCTTACTCGTTCTTTCTTCCCGATAGCCAACAAATTGTTTTCTGAAAACAAAAGTTTTGCTCGGTGTCGTTTTTCTATGTGATGTTGGGAAATTCAAATTACCCACGCGAACTGGCAGAAATTCGAAACTCGTTTGTCGTTCGACGTGTTGCCAACATAGAATTTTTGTAAAGAATTCTATTCACCGCTAAAGTACACAAACTATAAAATATATATCTCAAATAAAAATGAAGGACAATTATTAGTTATCAGTACTTGTTTATTATTGTTCAGAATTCGCTAATTAGTGATAATTCAATTGCATTAGAAATTATTATAAAAAAGTTTTGCTCCGGCTAAAAATTAATTTCCACTCAGCGGATGGCTAAGGTGACAGCAGTTGTTCGAGACCATCATGGCCACTAATATTCTTTATTTACACAAGTTATGCTGTCAATGAGTTCTTTGGATTACGAAAGAAAAGTTAAATAACAAGATGTTAATAAAGTACACCACCTTACATTAATGGTACAGTGAAACTTCGCTTAACCGTCAGGGTCAGGACCGGGACCGTGATGGTTAATCGAATAGACGGATAACAGAAAAACCTTAAACAACAACCCACCCCCATCCATTGCATATGAACGAATGATAAAAAATGCACGTTTACGAACTGGAGATACACTGTACATACATGTATTTTATTTTACAGAAACAAACAATATACAATTTACATTAAGTACAGTATATGTAGTACAACATATGTACTGTACATATTGTTACATGAACTTACGCTGTAGACGTACATACATATTCAAATTTTAAAATAGTCTGTCTTTTTCTTATGTTTCTTCGAGGCTCATGCTTTCTGAGTGGCAATGTTCCGTACTTTACATAGGAAAAGTATCTGCATTGCGTTTACCTCTTCTTGCCCCTCAAACCACTCAATGCATTTTGATAACATTGTTTCTGCTTCTGTATGGCTTAACGTAGTTTTTTCATTCAAAATATAACACTCGTCTTCGTCAATTTCTTCTTGTTCGTTGTCAATCATACTGGAAACAATATCATCGTTCAAAATGTCAAAGCCCCCGTCCAATTTGTCACATCCCAACCACTCTGTTACTTCTGCTGGCGTTATGTCTTCAGCATTCGGTACGTTATTGCACAGTTGCACAATTTCATCGACACTAACATTCCCAGTTTCCTTAGATTCGCCATCATTAGCTTCAGGCGAGAGTTTATTCCACCCATTTTCAAGATTTGACACTTGAAGATCATCCCATGCAGCAGCAAAATTGAAAATTGCATCTTTTATGTTGTACGTTTTCCAAAACTCTTTTACAGACATTTCATCATCAGATGAAATCAAACTTCCAATAAAAGCTTTCCTATAACGAGGTTTCATGTTTTCGATTTTGCCCTGGTCCATAGGCTGGATTAGTGGTGATGTGTTTGCCGTAAGGAAGAGGCATGTTATTTTGCCATCATCACTTTTAATTCCGCAAGTGGGATGTGCTGGAGCATTGTCCATTAGCAGCAATGCTTCCTGTGGTAACTGCATTTCAGCCAAATGAGCTCTAACTTGTGTGACACAAACACTTTGTGGAACCAATCGGAAAAAATATCTTGAGATATCCAAGCACTCTTTTGAGCATAATAGGTAGCAGGCAATGCGTTCAAATTAAAATTTTTGAATGCACGAGGTATTTTTGCTTTTCCAATCACAAGCAGGGGTAACCTGTTATTGCCGGTGGAATTTGCACAAACCATTAAAGTGATCCGATCTTTTTGGACTTTAAAACACGGGGCTGATGTCTCCGAAAGTGATGCCAATGTCTTTTGTGGTAAAGCTTTCCAATTGAGCCCGGTTTCGTCGCAATTGTACACTTGTTCCCTAACGAGATTTAATTTGGCCACTTTCTCTTTAAATTGTTCTCTGTACTCGGCAATAACTGCGCTATTTGCACTAAGTTTTTCACCACTAATGTCTAGTTTCCGAATGCCATGGCGACACTTAAACTTATCGAGCCATCCTATGCTTGCTTTAAAATTAGGATCTCCGTCAAGTTTTTTGTTCATTTCAACCGCCTTGGCCATTATTACGGGGCCTGAAAGTGGGATTCCTTGACTCCGTGCTTGTATAAACCATTGATACATAACAGTGTCCAGTTGGTCATATTTTGCTGATTTCATGGTTTTACGAGTCTGAGGATCTCCGTCGATGTTTTGCATTTTTTAAACATGTTCTATTTTTTCAGCATCGTGTTTAATGTCATTCACTGGTTTTTCCAACGCCATAAATGAGAGCAATACTAGTGGGAGTTTCACCTTTTTTCAAACGTTTAATAATCTCAATTTTCTGGTTGAGATCTAACACGACCTGTTTACGCTTTTCAGCCATTTTTTAGCTGTTGCACAAAAACAAAAAAGAAAAGAAACCTTAACAACAAAACTTACTGGTGTGAATGTCATTATCGTATGCCGAAACAATTAAGCCACTACGCAACAAATAACGTACAGCACTGAGCACAACAGCTTCTCAGCCACAACTGAAACTGACCACGTGTGCGATAGCTAGGCGGGCCAAGAACGTGACTCATCAATAGACCAATAGTGCGCCACTCCGGCACCTCCGCCGCTCAGCAGTAAAGCGAGGATGATTTTTCGCGGTAATCTGGTTACTGTACATAGAGTACGGACTGACAGTTAACAGAAGCTGTTGGTTAAAAGAGTGACGGTTAATCGAAGTTTCACTGTACTTAATTACTAAAAAGGTTTACATAAAATTCAACTCTTGGTGCTTAAAAGTGTGTGTCCATATTATAGGTTTCGTACATAGGTTAAATTATGTTTACATACAAGTTTATTAAATATGATCAATCAATCCTTGAAAGAAATTTAGTTACCAAGTTCGGAGTGAGAGTTTTAGTGTTGTGAGAAAAGTTAATTAATTTAGTTCGCAAATTCAGGTAATTCAGATATACTTAACAAAATCTCATCGATTTCTGGTGATGAGTCACTGTTATTGTCAAGGTTGGGTTGATATATTCGTTAATCTTCCATCATTTGGATCTTCTGTTTCATCTGGCTTCTTTTTCGTTTAATTCGAACTTAATTATTTTTAATTGTTAAAATATGCTTTTATATGCTCTCCTTGTTTAAACAGCTCTTTGTTTAACTTCTTGCATCCACATCTGATTAAATTTGGTCATATTTCTTATTATTTTAACTAATAGTTGATTCGGATATGGTTTGGCTTCAGTCTCTCTTGATCGTCAATAATGGACTAATGTTTTATAACGGAATTAAATATAATAACGTTCCGTTGTTATGGCAACTACCCATACTCTCATTGGTTGAATACATTTGTGTCTATTGTTATAATATTTGAATTTTAGTTCAAAATTAATAAATATTTTCTATTGCTATTATTCTTTGGTCTTCTTATCAATGTATAAGATATTATCACAAATGTCTTTATTTTCTTTCAAAGATTATTTTGATATCCCACAAAGCTGGGTTTGTTCATGTATTAAGGTTTTGACAAAATTGTGAATATTATGTTATTACATATTTTCCTTATTTTATGTTCTTATTCTATTTCTGACATTTTATTATTGTTATCTAATTGTAATTAATGAGTTACTTGTTCTTAAATTTCTAATACAATAGTCATTTGCTTACAAATTGTTTATTTTGAATTTATACAGTTAGGCATTTTATAGGCCTAAGCTGTAATTGTCTATAATTTCTTATTTTACACAAATTAAACATTATTTGTCATTTACGTATGTCTTGCTTATTGTCACTTATTACTTATTTACCCTTTTTAATTATTGTGGGCTATTTTTCAATAGTAGAATGTTATTATTAATTTACAAAATCATTGCTTGTCTGTTATTCTCTTTTGTTTTCTGTCTTTACTCTGATGTCTAATCTTATATTTGTAAAATTTATCTCCTTACCTATATCTATAATTATTTCTTACACACTTTTTTTAGCATTTATTACTACTATAAAACATAACACAAAAATAGGTTTATGGTCTGTTCATTTTCCAGCCATATTCCTTCTTATAAACACAATTTTTTTTTAATTAACAAATAACAATTGTGGTGAATTTTATTTTAGCACCATCTATTCTATCATTATAATCATCCCTTTTATTAATTTATTACTGTAGGATGTTTTATCACCATTGTACTCATAACTCATGGTTCTTATTATCTAATATTATGTAATTAATTGTCTATCAACCTATTGTTTGTTGTTTTGGGTTTATTACCTTTGTCTATTTCTTTTCTTAAAAGTATTAACTGTTTATATTAATTCATTCTTATTACTTCCATCACTTTCACTGTTCATCACTTTCACTTCCTACCTATCTCTCACTCTTGGTTTTTATGATATTTTTAAACACAAATTTATAGTTAGTTTTTTCAACATTTTATGTTTTGTTTTTTTTTTTCTGATCATAATAAGGCTATTAATAACATACATTATCTATTACTAATTGTTTCCCTTATTTCTTATGGTTAGTGTACTTTCTTTTGTATTATTTTATTCATTGTTAGTTATTAGATTTGCTTTACTGATTTGTACTTTTTATTATTAGTTTAATTTACACTTTCTCATTTTATTGTCTTTGTCGGGTCAATCACTTGGGCTGGGGTATGTTTCTACCTACTCACTTAGCAAATCTGTTGGGTTATTTTGGTTAAATCGTATTGTACCGTTGTTTTCCAAGTTTTTCTTCGTTGCTTGCTACATTTCTCTTATTTGAGGTTACTTTTATTATTACCTTTATATGTTTAATCGTATAATTATGTTAAATACGTATTCCTTTATCTCTGATTCATCCCTTTTAATTTATAGTGTTAATCGTTTACCATTTTATTTTTCTCATGTTGCTTCATACATACATGTTGAAGATATGTACCCTTACATATTGCCCTGCCACTAAAATTGATTATTTCAGCAAATATCGTTCATGTGTTTGGGTGAAATTATCGATCTTTTATTTAATTTTGTTACGGTCTATTTTCTTACCCCCCCCCTTATATTAAACTTTTACTTACCTTTTATGCATTCACCCTGACTTACCAAAAACAGAAGATTCCCAACTTAAAGGTCGCCACCAATAGTTTTAAAAAGGACAAATATGGAAACCTTAATACATTTTCCCATTATTTACTTTAAATTACTTACCAGGTCCGTTTAGGCGAGATTTTCCATACAGGACAGGTTATGTTAAACTGGCGTAATAACTTACTCTAACACATGCTGTAATTTAAACAAAATCGGATTTTATTATGATGTGCAATTTGAGTTGAGGGATTATATAAAATAAGCATTTCATAATCAGCTAGCCTACCACAACTATATTATGAACCAGTACGTTAACTGATATGTTCCCTTAGAGATTTCTTTTGTTTAGCAAAACGTCTGTAAATGCAATTGTTACAATTTAGTTAAATGTTAATTGTTCTGAAATGTTATAGTTAAAAGTTCTGAATTGATAATATTGTACTCATCCTGGTAATGGCTTCGCTCCAACGGGTGATGCACTTATTTTATCACTCACTTAATTTTATCTTGGTACAGTTACTGTTTACTACAACCATATCGTTCACATTTAAGGATTGTGTCGGTCAACGTGACTTTGTTGGTACAAACACTAATAGCTTTTTAGCTTTATAACTTTAATAGTTATACTGGATAGGCCGATTATGTTATTTTCGGCCTATCTTGCGCCCAAGGCCACTGTTTTTTAATTCACTTGCAGACGACTGTAATCTGCCACTGTCTAGTCTGTATAAACTGGTAATTAACAACCGAGCGTTTTAGTTAACCACTGACTGGCTACTTAAGGTGACCGTCCGATGCAAACACTAGGGTGACAAAGTTCTTACTGTGATTCACAAAGCCTGCTGCTGGGGCAGTTGCATAATACGTCTAGTCTAGTTGTCTAGACAGTTGTTTATGCTAACAGTGTGTTGCTGGTTAAACTGGGGCACCTCACGGGTGTATGCTGACAATGGAAAATTAAAACTGAATTGATATAAAATAAAATTGAAACTGGGGTAGCACACAATTCTGTACCGTTACAATTTATTTCATTAATCACTAGTTAGTTTTGGAGCTTTCGGTTCTTACTGTTTTAAATAGTATCAGTATTCTTCTTGATTTTCTGTATTATTTTCTAGTCTATGTTTTATCCCTATAATACTTAATTCCCTAACATGTCTTCTCTAAAATTTATGTTGATTCAGACCGGAGGAGGGTACTTTTGACTCCTTTGCTCCGCCATCAATTATATCATCTGAGTACAGAGGAACATATCGTCTGCCCAGGCATATGATTGCTGGATTATCTACAGTCAATCATTAACAAGATTATATAAGTAGTCTAAGTACGACTATAAATAAATATCATTATGGGATTCTTCACATTATTGTTATTTAGATTATATAATACATTATTTCAAAAAAATCTTTTTTTTTTCTTGACTCATACTCTTTAGCTCTTAGTGATACAACATTACTGATGGGTATTATTCACATGATATTATTATTATTAGTTTTTTATTACTTTTCTTTTAACACTGATTGTTTATTAATCGGGTTCAGGATGCTTCTCTCACATTAATAATATTTTTTTATTGACCTGGCGGAAGTGGTAAAACCTTCCTTTACAACACAATCATGCACTATGTGCGTAGCAAAAATGAATTAGTCTTGCCATGTGCATTTACAGGCATAGCAGCAACTTTGCTTGAGGGAGGCAGAACTTCCCACAGTCGTTTCAAGCTGCCTATTCCAATAAATGAAACATCATCCTATAATGTTCGACATGGGACTAATACGTCAAATGAACTGGAAAAGGCCAAAATGATAATCTGGGATGAAGCTTCAATGGCCCCAGCACATGGAGTAAATGCAGTTGACACACTGTATAAAGAACTCTTAGCTGAAGATCCAAAAGTTCCTTCTAAAAAACCATGTGGAGGTGCGGTCTTTCTTTTCGGTGGAGATTTTAGACAAATTCTCCCTGTTGTTCCACATGGCAGCAGAACTGAACTACTTTCTTCATTCATAAAGAATAGTAAGTGTTGGAAAAATATTCAGGTCCTAAAGTTAGACCAAAACATGCGTGCCAATGAGGACAATGTCCCATCAGAACACCGAGGCTTTTCCGATTGGCTTTTAAAACTTGGGAATGGAAAACTCCAAAAGCCTGGATTAGAGGAAGGCATCTTCAAAATTCCTCCAGTCTGCATTGAAAATGGATGTATTGTTGCTGCTGTCTTTCCTGAGGTCATCCAATCAGGAGATGACAGCATTGCTAACCGTGCAATCCTGACTTCAAAAAACCTCGAGTCACTTGAACTTAATGAAAATGTCCTTAGACAAATTCAATCTGAATTGAAATGCTATACCAGCATAGATTCTATTCAGCAAGACAGTGCAAATGCCGAGGAGGCAGCAAACTATCCAATGGAGTTTTCGAACAGCTTAACACCTGGAGGTATGCCTCCTCATAGACTTAAGAAGGTTGAAGGCAATATAACTTTCTTTCCAGGCAATATGTTAACGTCCTCAAAATTGTGGTTGTTCACAAATCGGTGAAGAACATCATAGTCTTCAGCTCTTAATGTGTTTTGATTTTTTCGAAACCAATTCAAACGGTTTGCCTCGGTCTTGCAATAGGCATCAACCATGAATTGGTGAGTCAGCTTTCCTGCGTTGAGGAACTCGTTAAAGTTTCCATCACGAATGGCAAAATGGTATGAATACCATTGAAGCTGGGACACATTTCCTTGACCAACAGCTTTCTTCAGATCTGTGGTCCACCCTGAATCCCCATATGGGAAAAGCAAAGGGTAGCACATTGGGTCACAGAGTCTACTCAGGATGGATATATTTTGTAAAATTCCGCTTTTCGGATAAATTGTAATATCCCGATTTTCTGGGGGTGCACCATCTGCACTGTGAAAAACGGCAGCAATTTCTCCTCTGGCAGTGGGAGCGTTGGTTCTGCCGGGGAGCACATTATTTACTCTTTCTCTCAAGAAAGTCATGCTATATTCAATTGGCGTTCGGTTTTCCCGACTTGCCTTTAGCATTTTGTCTTGTTCAAATTTGAGCATGTTCTTGTATTCTCTAGAGAACGGGTACGGATTAATATCTCCAAGAAGTTTTTGGAGGTTCTCCATTACGACACGAATGCATCCATTGTTTGCTTGATTGTTCATTCTTTCTGTTAAGGCTTGGGCCGAATCCAAAATGTACAGTTGGGCATACTTTGGTAATTCACCTTGATTTGGGTGTAATGCAGATGTAGCGTGATAAATTTGCCCATGGATTCTGTAACAAAAAGGACCTGAATGTCTGGTCACTGATTGGTCAACTTGTGCTCCCATTGAGGCAAAGGCCATTGCACTGTTGTAGGATCTTATGTTTTCCATGAAATTTTTGGAATTTGGATCAGATCCATTCATGTAATTTGTAATGAAGGGATGCATTCATATTTCATCTAATGCAATGGTCCCTTTATGGCAGCAATTTGACATTAATTCATTTTTGAAATGCGTGGCATTGCAAAATGGACATTTAGCGTCCATTGGGCCAAGATAACTTTCTTCAATTTCGTCTTCATTGAAGTTTTCGGGAAGCAAAGCGGTGTTGCGGGATCGGACATATCTACTCAGACGTCCTCTTTGATGTTGGCGTGCAACCCTTTGTCTTTCAGCGTTTGCCTCGTGCTCTTGTTGAAGTTGATTTTGTGGCATGTTTTCTCTGTGTTGCCGGTACAGCATTAGCTTCACATTCTGCTTGAGGCCGCTCTACTGCGCCTTTGAGCTTCAGCATTACGTGCTTTTTTTGCTGCAATTTCTTCAGCAGTTGGTGGTTGCTGGCGTTTAGGAGGCATATTTGATCATATTTCATTACTTATTCATTGGATCATCAGAAATACGTATAAACATAAATATCACAATTAAAACATATACAAAAATATAGGACAATTACAAAATATATAGACGTACCTGTATACAAAATTACAAAACATATCAACACAATCGCATAGTAAAAACTTTAAAAACTATAGGAACGGATAAATGTATACATTTGATGCCGGTAAATATCATTTGTTTATTTACTTGTTACTATGGTAACATACCGATGACTGACACACTACCTACCGCGTTATATTATACAGAAATATAGGACAATTACAAAATATATAGACGTACCTGTATACAAAATTACAAAACATATCAACACAATCGCATAGTAGAAACATTAAAAACTATAGGAACGGATTCGATGCCGGTAAATATCATTTGTTTATTTACTTGTTACTATGGTAACATACCGATGACGGACACACTACCTAGCGCGTTATATTATAGATTATGAAACAGCCCAAATTAATTCAAAAAGTAAACAAGTCATAAGTGACACCAAGCAACACATATGTAAATGTAAAATAATCTTTAATTTGTGTAAAATAAGAAGATATAGCCAGTTACTACTTAGGCCTATAAAATGCCTAGCTGTATAAATCCAAAATCAACAAATTATAAGAAATTAACTATTGTATTAGAAAATCCAGGGCGAGTAACTAGTTAAGTACAATTAGTGAATCATATTAAGAGGTAAAAGTTAAATTAAAAACATAAAATAAGAAAAAAATGTAATTAAATAATATTAACATTATTGTCAAAACTTCAATACATAAACAAACCCAGCTTTGTGGGATGTCAAAATGATCTTTGAAAGAAAATATAAACAGTTGTGATAATATCTCAGACATAGATAAGAAGACAGAAGAATAATAGTAATCAGAAGATATTTAGTCATTTTGAATTAAAATTCAAATATATACAAAACAATAGATACAAATGTATACAGCCAATGAGAAGACGGACAGTTGCCATAACAACGGAACATTATTTATTATTATTCCGTTAAAAATAATTAGTTCATTATTGACGCTCAAGACCTATAGAAGCCAAACCATAGTCGACTCAATTTTAATTTAAAACAGTCAAAAATCAATCAAAATTTAATAAAATGAAGACGCAAGAAGTCTGATGAAGAACTAGACCATTCAACCGAGACCACAGACCAGATTTTTAAATTCTAAATTAATTATTTAAACCACCTTATCCGAAAAAGAAGCCAGGTGTACTCAAATTCATAAATGATGGAAGATTGATGATCAAAAGGACCCAACCTATTTCGAATTGAGTAACTATTCACCCTAATTCAACAGATTTGATAAGTATTGCTGAATTACCCGAATTTATGGAATAAATTCTTATTAACTTTTTCTCACAACACAATTAACTCTCACTACGAACTGATAATCAAATTTCTTTCAAGGATTAATTTAAAATAAAAAACTAAACTTGTATGAAACCAGAAAATAACCTGGGTATAAATTACGAACTCTTAACACACACTTTTTAACACTTCAGGAACAAATTGTAATTAAATCTAATAGTATATAAGTACCAGCAATGTAAGGTAGTGTACTTTATTATAATCATATTAATAATTTTTTGTAACCAAAAGAACTCAGATTTAACGAACGATAGAAAATAAACATTTGTAGACGCCATGTCGAAGTAGTACCGTTCTAAATCAGCTTTCGCCAACCTGAGAATAATTGTCTTTTTATTGCCGGAGCAACTTTGTATAATAACCGTATATAATTTTGTATTTTATTAAATAACATATAATTCCAAGTTAATAAACTAGTACAGAGTTGTAACCACCGTTCTTTATTTCATGGTAAATTGCATTATAAGATTTGTGTACTTTAGCGACGAGCGAAATTGACGGCAAGCGTTAGACGTCGGCAACACGGCGAACTACTAGCGAGATTCATAAGCCCGCCTATTGCGAGGGTAATTCGAATCAGCCCATACCGTCTAGAACGACCGCTCGATTTTCATATTTTTTAATTGTTTTGTTTAAACAATTTGGCGCCACCCGGGAATTACAATTACATATTAAAGGACAGGTAAGGTTCATACTCGTGAGATATTGTATTGGTAATTCGTGAGATCGCGACGGACATCGTCAGCGTAACAAAAAGTAAGTAAGTAAACCTAAACTGACGACTACAACGTGTGAGGCGAACACATGATATAAAAACATACTTGTATAGAGACGATAAGAGTCTAGTCGTTACAGCATATATCAACAAAAACTTTCTCCAATTTATAAGAAGTGGTGATAGGTATCATTGTACCTTCCTTTCTGTCATTCCTGACCTTCACTAGTTGGCAGATGTGACATTGTTTTATGCATTTCCGTACCTTTGTGTTGGCGTCTTTTATGTATACGTGTTTTTGTAACGCCTTCACTACCTTTAACATGCCCATGTGCCCATATCTCTCATGATAATCGAGAATTAGGTCTTTTTCTGTGGCCCATGGTATGGCTATTTTCCAGGTGTTGAATTTATATCGGGTTTTAATGAAAAGTATTCCTTGGTGATTGCAGTAAAATTGTGATACATGGTCGTCTTTGTCCATTAACCGTTGTCGAATTCTATTCAGCTTGGGATCCTGTTCTTGTTGTCGTTCCAGTTCTTTCAGGATGTTGGCCAAGTCAGTTCCGCTCTTAATAATATGGTATATTTTAATGATAGTCTCCTTTTCTCCTTCGTAAGTCTGGTCTTTAATATTCACTCTGGACACCGTAATTTTTATGAATACTGCTACCGAATTCACCAATCCGAAGGGTATTCTTTTAAATTGGTAGTTCCGTCCTTCAAATATGAATGCCATGCACCTTCGACTGGATGGATGTAACTTGACTTGCCAATAACCGCAGACAGTGTCCCACGTACTGATGAATTTGGTCCCGTAGAACTTCTTCAGGATTTCTTCTATTTCCCCTGGTGATGTACAATCATTTACAATGTTTTTATTAATCTCACGGGCGTCTAGACATATTCTCACCTTCCCTTGTTTCTTTGGGACTTCTAGGATAGGGCTGGTGTAAGGTGAGTAGCTTGGTTCAATTATGTCCTCTTCTATTAGTCGGTTGATTTCTGTTCTCACCGCTTCCTTCAACGAAAACGTGATTGGGTAAGATTTTTTATTAAAGTTGACAGGCTCTCGGAATTCGATTTCGCACTGATAATCTCTGACCTTCCCAGGTGTATCTGAAAATACGTGTCGGTATTTATTATACACGTCTATGAGTTGTTCTGCTTTCTCTCTCTGGAAAGTTCAGATCTCGTCGATTTTTTCGTGCCATAGCTGTTCATTGTCGGTCCTGTCGCAAATTCCATTGTTCAGTGTTTGTTCCCTAGTGTCTCGGTATTTCTGGATATGGTACATGGTTTTGTTTGACTGTGTTTCATCACTACTGATTAAATCTGTTGTCCATTGCAAGTCACCCTTCTTCATGAATAGTCTGGATTTACTTAGGTCAATTACAGCTGAGTACTGGCGCAGCATATCGCAACCAATTAGCATCTGGAATGGTAATCCGCTGGCTACTAGGAATGTCACTGTTATGGTTTATCCGTCGCTCGTCAGTTCTAGTTGTACCTGTTTTCAGACGGTTCTATTTTGTCACCCGGTCGCTCCTATAAGGACAATGTTGCTGATGGGTAATGTAAGTATTGTCGTCTTACTCCCTTCCTGTATTTTGTTGAGTTCAATTACGTCGATCAATGAAATGTTGGATCCCATGTCTATCATTATTCGCGTTGGTACTCCATTAACTTTAGTCGTGATATAAGCAATTTTGCAATTGTTGTTGTTAGCAGATTGATTGTCTTTTTCTTCGAGCAATTCTTCTCTTATATTCTTAAAATAATTTGTGTGTACTATGGTGATTGTTCGTTCAATGTTATCCTGACGAATTGTACGATTTAACCCAATAGATTGGTTCAGTGAGGGTGTTATTTGTTTTTTCACTCCCGCGCTTAGTTTAAAGCCGGTTCGGGCTGTTCGTTCCGCCGGTCTTGCTGACTCGTAGGCTAATTTCCGCTTGCTGATGGTTGGGGTTCAGGCTGGTTACGGTCTTCTTCGTATCGATCGTGCCGGTATATCTCTTGACTGCGACTTCTGCCTCCGCTGGCTCTGGTATCACGTCCATTGTTGTTATTGCTGTATCGATGTCCGTATGCATTATGGTCGAAACTTCGGCGTCCTTGGTAGTATGATCTGCCTCTCCCGTCATCTTCGGCTTGCACATAATTTACTCGGCGATAGTTCCGATTCTGATCATTTTGGTTTTGGTTATTAAAATTGGTGTTGTTATAATATGGGCGGTTGTAGTTCGGGTTGTTCGGCCTGTTGAATTGATTTAGTTGATTACTTGGCCGATTATTGTTATTGTTGTTATTATTCGGGTGGTTGGCCGAATTATTGTTATTCGGTCTATTATAGGCCTTAGCGTGATTATTGTTCATATTCCCGCGATTATTAAAGTTCAGCCGGTAATTGTTGTTGTAATTGTGGTTGCCGTTTGGGGAGTTTCTGTTTTCCTGTTGGTCGTTCCGTTGCCGACTTCTCCGATAATAACTCTCCCGTTCGTAGTCTTCCAGCAGGGCTGCCATTGATTGGACTGTCTTTATCTGTCCACTGAGTCGCGCTCTGGAAACTCCTTCCTCGATGTGATATGCAAGTTTGGTAACCAGTCTCTCTTCTGGAATCTTCGTCTCAAGGTTCCTCGCTAAGCAGACCTTTCCCAAGAAATAGGCTGTGAGCATCGTCCCTCTGTTGGTCTCATATTTACCGTGGCATATGTTATCCCGGACGATGTATTGGGTGGCCTCCGACCAGTATTTCCCCTTGAACACTGCTTTAAACTCTTCATAACTAGTGAGGTCGTGTCTAGTTGCCATCCACCAGTTGTCGTTAATATCTCGGAAGT
Organism: Magicicada septendecula; assembly: GCA_034769895.1. Taxonomy (NCBI): domain Eukaryota; kingdom Metazoa; phylum Arthropoda; class Insecta; order Hemiptera; family Cicadidae; genus Magicicada; species Magicicada septendecula. The sequence goes on from CM068370.1 coordinate 374,234,810, forward strand.
ATTCATCCAGATCTCCCCGTATGACTGGCCAGCGATTCTCCCGAGTCTTCGCCAATTGTTCCCCGACTCTTTCTAGGAATTCCATTGGGTTACGTTTATATGATTTGAAATTTATGGTCTCCCGGTTGTCCATCTGTTGGAATTGTGAAATTATGGGTGGTCGGTTGTTGATAATTTCCAACTCTTCTCTGATCTTCGTTATTTCCCTGTTCTGTATTTCTTCAATCTTCTCTCGGTTATGTTGACCTTGTCCGCGTACCTCATTGACTGCAGTGTCGATGTCCCAGCATTTCTCTCCAAAGTCCGTTCGTACTTGTCGCAGGCCCTCTGCGGTCGTCATTCGTATAGCCTCTATTTGGGTATGGCTGACCTCCTCGAATTTGGTCATTCTTGTAACGAAGTCCGTCTTTACCTGTCGTACTTCTTGGTTGGTGTTTTCCAGTCTGTCTTGAACTTCCGAAATTTCTTGACGAACTCCTGCCATCTCCTCCTCGATTTTCTTATTCATTTTTTCATTGTTCACTGCCATCTTCTCGTTTAAGACCTTCATATTTCTCTGGCTGTCTTGCTTCAGTTCGTCCATTTTTTCTTCCATCTTCTTGCTGTTCTTGTCCAATTTTTCATTAATTTCCTCCTTATTTTTGTTCAATTCTCCCTTGAAATCTTCTTTTAATGACGCTATATTTTTGTTGGTCTCTTCTAATTCCTCCTTGTTTTTCTTAAATTCTTCCTTAAAATCTTTGTTTGTTGACGCTATATTTTTATTCAATTCTTCAGTTTTCTTATTTATTCCCATCATCTCCTGCAATCTCTCCTCCTTAGTTTGTGTTGGTTTCTCTGGTTGGTTTTCTGACTGTATGGGCTCAGCAGGTTCCATGGGTGGTAATATCTGTTCTACGTCCTCGACCGGAGTCGCCTCATTATCATCCATGTCGACATCCTCCGTCCTCTTCTTTGGTCTACCTCTAGTGATCATCTTGCTCTCCTTTTTTCGTAATCGCCGCTAGATACAATTCTTCCTGTAAATCTAGCCTCACTAGTTGGTGCGCCAATTTGTTAAAGATCAAACCATATGCTTTTATTCCACACATTGTTGGCGTCAATTTGTTATATTACTCTTACTCACGACGGTTATTTCCTCTGTCGTTGTATGAAAGTCCCACTGTTGTTGTTAATTCTGTAAAGATTTTTTGCTTAGTGGTGAAGATTGTGAACGCGCTAATAAACAGTACCGAATCGTGCTGTTGTCTGATAGTCCTTACCTGTCCTTACTCATTGTTCTTTCTTCCCGATAGGCGCCAAATTGTTTTCTGAAAACAATTAAAACTTTTGCTCGGTGTCGTTTTTCTATGTGATGTTGGCAAATTCAAATTACCCACGCGGACTGGCGGTAATTCGAAACTCGCTTGTCGTTCGACATGTTGCCAATATAGAATTTTTGTAAAGAATTCTATTCACCGCTAAAGTACACAAACTATAAAATATATATCTCAAATAAAAATGAAGGACAATTATTAGTTATCAGTACTTGTTTATTATTGTTAAAAATTCGCTAATTAGTGATAATTCAGTTGCATTAGAAATTATTATAAAAAAGTTTTGCTCCGGCTAAAAATTAATTTCCACTCAGCGGATGGCTAAGGTGACAGCAGTTGTTCGAGACCATCATGGCCACTAATATTCTTTATTTACACAAGTTATGCTGTCAGTGAGTTCTTTGGATTACGAAAAAAAAGTTAAATAACAAGATGTTAATAAAGTACACCATCTTACATTATTGGTACTTAATTACTAAAAAGGTTTACATAAAATTCAACTCTTGGTGGTTAAAAGTGTGTGTCCATATTATAGGTTTCGTACATAGGTTAAATTATGTTTACATACAAGTTTATTAAATATGATCAATCAATCCTTGAAAGAAATTTAGTTACCAAGTTCGGAGTGAGAGTTTTAGTGTTGTGAGAAAAGTTAATTAATTTAGTTCGCAAATTCAGGTAATTCAGATATACTTAACAAAATCTCGTCGATTTCTGGTGATGAGTCACTGTTATTGTCAAGGTTGGGTTGATACATTCGTTAATCTTCCATCATTTGGATCTTCTGTTTCATCTGGCTTCTTTTTCGTTTAATTAGAACTTTTAATTATATTTTTAATTATTAAAATATTCTTTTATTTGCTCTCCTTGTTTAAACAGCTCTTTGTTTAACTTCTTGCATCCACATCTGATTAAATTTGGTCATATTTCTTATTATTTTAACTAATAGTTGAGTCGGATATGGTTTGGCTTCAGTCTCTCTTGATTGTCAATAATGTGTGAAGCTACTTTTTAAACAAAATATATAAATACAAAATACAAATACCTAAGGGATTCACTGTTGACTCAAACTTCCTAATAATTTCTTCAGGCGCCATCTTTATTGCCAACTGTAAAGGAAAACATTACCAAGGTTCGTTTCAGCGAACTAGGAGAACAGAACATGGTTATTCGAAATAAAGAAAACTTTACTTTGTTTCCCCTTAATAGATTTTTATTGACATTTTATTACTGCTAACACACTACCTCCTGACATCTCTACTATCAATTCAGATTAATGAAATTTATTTAGTATATAATGGTAATTGAAACATAGTATATAAATTGCAACTATACTTTTATAAAATTAAACATAACTAACATATACATTATGACCTAACAACACAAACCAGCCTCCTTAATTTATTTAGTTTCACTCACTCATGTACTCCCCACACACACACAATGAATTTATACCCCGTGAGATCTCATAGCTTTGAAATAAAAAAGAAATGTTAAATATTTTAATATTGAAATTTTAAATGACATTTTGAATAACTGAAAATTTTGAAAGTTTGTTTTATTTGGGTTCTGATGTACTACTTATCTGCCAAACGACGTCATTTCTCTCCACCCGCACTGCATCGATTGTTTTTTAAACTTTCACTTCCTATTTCCGAACTGTTATTATGGATAAACTGTTAATCACATTTTGTTATTAATTTCAGCTGTTAACGCATATTTAACTATTTTATTCACATTTTGTAAGGAATTGCGGGCGCATCGGCGAACACAATAACTTCGCCCGAAAACCGGCAAGAGCCGGGCAGACGCGACAGTTTACTTTGCGTCTGGTCCGCTGAGATGTTGATAGCTGACTCCGTCTTTGTTCGGTTGTGTCACAATGTTGCTGGCGTGACACACCCAGCATTCTTATTATATAATGCGCTGACGTAACGCTCGCCTGACACGGTTATGTAATTTGTTGACAGATTTTGTTACATAACGTGTTTACGTTTTCCGTGTTCGTCATTGTCCTTGAATTGCCCTTGGCACAGTTAGCCGGTTATTAAAACTGTTTATATGAATATTGTCTAATAACTTTGTCTTCAACGCCTCAAGCAGTGTTGCCGTTGTTGGGATCGCTTCCCCATAACAAATTTACCTCTCGGTCTTAAAATTTTTCTATCACTCAATTAGTTAATTATTATTTATGAAAAAATACAAATTCTGTTATTACCCCAGGTATGCCCAAAAATGCCCCGCTACAAATGGACTAATGTTTTATAACGGAATTAAATATAATAACGTTCTGTTGTTATGGCAACCACCCATACTCTCATTGGTTGAATACATTTGTATCTATTGTTATAATATTTCAATTTTAGTTCAAAATGAATAAATATTTTCTAATTGCTATTATTCTTTGGTCTTCTTATCAATGTGTAAGATATTATCACAAATGTCTCTATTTTCTTTCAAAGATTATTTTGATGATATCCCACAAAGCTGGGTTTGTTCATGTATTAAGGTTTTGACAAAATTGCGAATATTATGTTATTACATATTTTCCTTATTTTATGTTCTTATTCTATTTCTGACATTTTATTATTGTTATCTAATTGTAATTAATGAGTTACTTGTTCTTAAATTTCTTATACAGTAAGGCATTTTATAGTACTAAGCTGCAATTGTCTATAATTTCTTATTTTACACAAATTAAACATTATTTGTCATTTACATATGTTTTGCTTGTTGTTACTTATTACTTATTTACCCTTTTGAATTATTGTGGGCTATTTTTCAATAATAGAATGTTATTATTAATTTACAAAATCATTGCTTGTCTGTTATTCTCTTTTGTTTTCTGTCTTTATTCTGATGTCTAATCTTATGTTTGTAAAATTTATCTCCTTACCTATATCTATAATTATTTCTTACACACTTTTTTTAGCATTTATTACTACTATAAAACATAACACAAAAATAGGTTTATGGTCTGTTCATTTTCCAGCCATATTCCTTCTTATAAACACAACTTTTTTTTAATTAACAAATACCAATTGTGGAGAATTTTATTTTAACACCATCTATTCTATCATTATAATCATCCCTTTGATTAATTTATTACTGTAGGATGTTTTATCACCATTGTACTCATAACTCCTGGTTCTTATTATCTAATATTATGTAATTAATTGTCTATCAACCTATTGTTTGTTTAACATTCATGTTTGTGTTGGTATCCAAGTCACTTTTATAATTATAGTAAATTATTACCTTATATATATTATATTATATGCCGTGTTGTGACGATTTTAAAAAATGTTTAAATCGCACAAATATAAAATTTTTTGCTTTATAACAAATAAGAGTATTATCCACCCCTTACCTGTACCTAGATTCCTGCATCAACTTGAAATTGTCCCGTACCAACACGCAAAGAACGGTGTTATTTAGCTAATAATAATAATTACGTTAAATTAAATAAAATACGTACTAAATAAATATGGAAATTCCTAATTCATAACCAAAAGGTAACGTAAAGTATTACGATTTAATTAATGAATAATTAATACCACATAAAAGAACGAACTATTTTCTCAGTGCGTAAAACCGCGCCAGCTTACTGACCCCTCGCCGCTAAACTATGCGCACATTCCCTGGAGAAACTTCGACATGTAAAGATGTCGGTACTGTGTTGTCCATATACACGTAGGTGTATACCGTTAAAAAGATTCTATCCAGTTTGTGCTGACCTCGTTTTGATCAATGTAGCGTGGAAAAAAAAAAACTTAGCCGACACATCTCCTAAAGACTTAAAGAAAAAACTGTAAGTGGTAAGATATGTTACTTACCAGATTTTAGTACTGCAAAAATAAGAACTGTAATTAAGGTGTAAAATGTGAACAACTGACTCCAGAAGTGGAAAACTCAAACAACAACAGTATGAACTTCTAGTACAAAAATCCGATCGTCTAGTACGAGACTACCAGAAACAATCAACCTAATGGAGCATCAGGAGGAACCGTGTATTGCACCCTAGAAGACTACAGAAGATGACCATCATGGACCCCACAGCAACCTCATGTTAAATTCAGGTGATATCCAAACATAACATTTGTAAAGATTTGTTTCAACAAGAGAAGTAACAAAAGAACAGTAAAGAACTTTGATAATTTAAAGAATAACTTATAAAATTTGTAATTTCTGTAATGAAGTAGTAGTAACATTACGATATCTAAATGTAAGGTAATTCTATAATTTACAACCAAAATTATTCTTCAAATAATTTGGTTAAAGTTGTGATAAATTAAAACATAACAAAGTTGAAACCCGGATCCATGGTACTTAAAACAATATCTAGATGAATACCTTTTGAGATAAAAGGAATAAGAGATAAAAATTGTAAAATATTAAATGCAGAGTTTACTAGAGTAATTCTTTTAAAAGTAAAGTAAACTATGAGATTTAAATATAATAATAAAGAGATGTTTTTGCTAACACCCAGCGAGTGAATAAATTTATGCAATCCTTGAGTAATTCCTATGTAATAATGTGTTATAATTTGTTAGTAAGTAAGGTGTACTAACAACGGCAGCTAGTTTAATTAACAGGTAACAAATTGAACTGGTTCCCGACTTTTGTAATGTCTTAACAAGGGGGACGTTACAAAATTGCGCCACTCTGCTTAGAAAAAAGAAATAATTGTGTACATTGTTATAATTCATTAACAGTAACTTTGTAGAATACATAAATTTATTCACTCTGAAATCGTGAACAAATAAATGAGTAAAGTTTTAATTAAGATATAATAATATTAGTATTGGGACACTGCCGTAATAAACAAGTCATCGCTGGTAAATATTCCATTTTAAACCTGTCGGTATTGACAAGCTGTTTCATTTTAAAAGCGTGTCGAGAAATGTAAACTCTCCCTTGGTATGTACGTATACCATACAAAACTCCCCTTGCGGACATAACAGACATTCCTAAACACGAATATTTCCTGTTCTGAATTGTCCTACTTGGTTAAACCTCCCTATGCAAACAATAAGACTCCCCCAATCAGCTGACCCTTTGTGCTATTGTTAAAGCAATGAACTCTTCGTATGTGAAATTTCTCTCCACTATAAAATAATATTAGCGTTTTGTTTTGACTGATTATATATGACAGTACAGAAAATTGAATTGTTGTGAGATAAATTTAATTTGATTAATTAGTATAAGATTCTATATGTAATAAGAGATATATGTGTGTATTTAAATGAATTCAAATTTTCTAAGTGTTTGAAATAAAATAAATAATAAGTACTTTAAATAAAAAGGTTTAATAATAGCTTAAATAAAAATAACGTTTAATAAAAGTGTAAAGTGTAGAAGTAAAATGAGTAAAGAGAAAATAATAATAAAAGTACATTTGAATCGTGTAAACACCCGGTCGTGGCCTGTTCAAAATAATTCCCCCAGCTAAGAGACAAACTCGTTCGTGCAGGAAATATTGTAGTAAGCCATCCCCTATTGTTATAAATGGCAGCATCGCTAAACAATGAACACCACCCTAGTGTATAATACAATGCGTCCAGTGTAAAGTGTCTGACCCCTCTTAGATTGTAAAAGCCGATTGTTTAAAAATAAATAAAGATTCCCCTTTGTGAAATTCCGCTTATCTCGGTAGAATAAGAAATTAGTGTTAAGATAGGATCTAAGGTCAAGTATGGGATTGACTTTAGATTACTGTAGTAGAATTAAGAGATATAGGGATAATACATAACACAGTCACAATGGCGCCGCACTGAAAACGTTCTTTACAAGGGTTAAAGAAAGTTCTTTACAAGGGTTAAAGAAAGTGCAGAAAGCTAACCAATATAGTTAGAGTATGCAATGTAATCAGTCGGGCCACTATATTGTGAAGTTACGGAAACTAAGAGTAATGAATAGATAAATAAGTAATATTTCTTTATTTGTGAATAATATTAAGGTAGTAGTTAAGAAACGAGAAAAAGGGAATTTCACGAAAGATAAAAATGTAATTGTGTTTATTAGATTTTATATTATTATTACCCCCACCACCTCGTCTTCATTTTTAGGTGCAGGAGGATGTGACGATTTAAAAAAATGTTTAAATCGCACAAATATAAAATTTTTTGCTTTATAACAAATAAAGAGTATTATCCACCCCTTACCTGTACCTAGATTCCTGCATCAACTTGAAATTGTCCCGTACCAACATGCAAAGAACGGTGTTATTTAGCTAATAATAATAATTAAGTTAAATTAAATAAAATACGTACTAAATAAATAAGGAAATTCATAATTCATAACCAAAAGGTAACGTAAAGTAATACGATTTAATTAATGAATAATTAATACCACATAAAAGAACGAACTATTTTCTCAGTGCGTAAAACCGCGCCAGCTTACTGACCCCTCGCCGCTAAACTATGCGCACATTCGCTGGAGAAACTTCGACATGTAAAGATGTCGGTACTGTGTTGTCCATATACACGTAGGTGTATACCGTTAAAAAGATTCTATCCAGTTTGTGCTGATCTCATTTTGATCAATGTAGCGTGGAAAAAAAAAGTTAGCCGACACATCTCTTAAAGACTTAAAGAAAAAACTGTAAGTGGTAAGATATGTTACTTACCAGATTTTAGTACTGCAAAAATAAGAACTGTAATTAAGGTGTAAAATGTGAACAACTGACTCCAGAAGTGGAAAACTCAAACAACAACAGTATGAACTTCTAGTACAAAAATCCGATCGTCTAGTACGAGACTACCAGAAACAATCAACCTAATGGAGCATCAGGAGGAACCGTGTATTGCACCCTAGAAGACTACAGAAGATGACCATCATGGACCCCACAGCAACCTCATGTTAAATTCAGGTGATATCCAAACATAACATTTGTAAAGATTTGTTTCAACAAGAGAAGTAACAAAAGAACAGTAAAGAACTTTGATAATTTAAAGAATAACTTATAAAATTTGTAATTTCTGTAATGAAGTAGTAGTAACATTACGATATCTAAATGTAAGGTAATTCTATAATTTACAACCAAAATTATTCTTCAAATAATTTGGTTAAAGTTGTGATAAATTAAAACATAACAAAGTTGAAACCCGGATCCGTGGTACTTAAAACAATATCTAGATGAATACCTTTTGAGATAAAAGGAATAAGAGATAAAAATTGTAAAATATTAAATGCAGAGTTTACTAGAGTAATTCTTTTAAAAGTAAAGTAAACTATGAGATTTAAATATAATAATAAAGAGATGTTTTTGCTAACACCCAGCGAGTGAATAAATTTATGCAATCCTTGAGTAATTCCTATGTAATAATGTGTTATAATTTGTTAGTAAGTAAGGTGTACTAACAACGGCAGCTAGTTTAATTAACAGGTAACAAATTGAACTGGTTCCCGACTTTTGTAATGTCTTAACAAGGGGGACGTTACAGTGTGACTTCTCAATTTGGTTTACGTCAGAAGTTAAACGTTGTGCTATAACTTTCTCAATAAAAATTAATAATTAATAAAAATTACTCATTTTCCACACTTGTTACCTTCTATCGGGTCCCAGGTTCTTCGCACAAACTAGTGGCCTATAAACGTGATTTAGGGTACATATTACTAAGAAATTCAACTCTCATTTCTTGTGAACTAACTCAAATTTTATTTAACATTCTGTTTAGTATTATCCTTTTATGTATAACATAATGATATTACTTCTTTTTGAATAACATTCGGAATTGGAATCCGACAGATTTTGAGGCATTTACCCCATTTAACAAAGACACTCAAAAGTTGACATTACTTCTCTTATTCTTAAAGTAAATAGTTACTTAAATTCTATAAAAACAACCCAGCATCTGCTCACACACACACACTCTTTTGCGCTTTTTACCCCTGTTATTTAGATTTAGCGCTTTTAATTGATTATAATTTTTTGTTAGTTAATTTTGAAATGATTACTTTCCTGGAGTTGCATCCATTACGACCACGTGCTGAATTTAGTCCATTTTTGTTCACTTTTTGTCCAGTACTAGTTTTCACTGTTGATTCTTAAACTTTTTACATTGTTTTACGTATTTTAATCACACAATTTACTGGTCGGCCGACCCTGATTTGCTCGAGCAATGTTTTATATGACCGTGCGGTCAGAAGCTGTAAGTCGACTGACTGACGCTACCCTAAGCGTCTCTAACGGCTACTTCCGCTACAGGTTCACCAGCTCACTCTGTGATTCGTCAATACACGCACATGACCGGTTAATTAGTTAAACTCCAGTTTCCTTTCTGGGAGCGAGTCTGGCCGATGTATCATAGTCCAAAGGCTCGCTAAAAAATTCGTGCTTTTTACCAACGGAGGCGCAATCATCCTCGCACAGGTTTGCATTCCAACGCCTCAAGAAACGGTGCTCATTGCAGGGCGCTGACAAAATGTGCGTCTTGGTGCCCCGACAAAGAATCCTTATTGTTTAAAACTGAGGCCCTGTTTGGGTAAACCTTGTATTACATTTACAATTGCAATAAAGAAAACCCCTCAGATCTGTCCCGTTACAACGTTACACGTTTTGAGGCGTATGCCTCATCATCAGACGTTAAATTTAAAAACTTTGAAACACACACATCACACAAGAAACGTGTTTGTCAAAAATAAAATTGCAGATTATTGGCATATTATGTGCACTTGTTGTAGGGTGCGCACTGATTCAGGTACTTGCTTTACGTTCAGGTACTGTCTGCTACTGATCGGATATTGTTGAGCAGTCCCAAGTCGGTATCATACAGGCGGTTAGATTCAAAGTTCAATTGTTCATTCAAAACAAACTCGCGACTGCTATCATTACTGTATGCATTACAAATTTCAAGCTCTTCCAAGGCATTCATAAAAATCGGCCCTTGTTGCATATGTGCAATGGCATCAGATTAGACTTAAAGTCTGTATAGTTGTGATTATGTAGGGTCAGATGTCGAGTGTAATTAGATTTTATATAATTGTTTTTATATGTCTTTTTTGGTATGTGTTCCCGGAAGCGTTTATAAAAACCTCTTCCGGTCTGACCAATATAGAAACTGTTGCAAATACCAGTTTATAAATACCTGTTTTTTCTTCTATGGGTAAAGGCATTTTAGGTCTAAGTATATTTATCAACTTATTATTGGTTCTGAATGACATAGTAAAACCAATATTGTTCATCACTGAAGACAAACATTTTGGCATAACATACGTGTATTTCGCAGATATAAACTTTTTCTGTGTTTCATTATGTGAACGGGACTTAAGTTGAATGTTAATATGTTTCTTTAATAATTTATCAATGATGGAACTACTGTAACCATTGGAAACTACGATAAATCTTATAGTATTTAGCTCAGCCTGAAAATCATCATTGTCAAGGGGGACTGTCAGCAATCTGTGGATTAAACTATTATATGCTGCCATTTTTTGTGAATATGGGTGGTGGGATTCTGCATGTATTGTATGGCTAGTGGCAGTAGGCTTCCTATAAATATTGAATTTTAATGTGTCATTCGTCTAGTGAGGGTCAGGTCTAAAAAGTTGAGTGTGTTATCATGCTCAGTCTCTAGGGTAAATTGAATATTCTTGTTGATTCCATTTAAAACATTTTTGAAGGAGTCAACTTGTCTCAGAGTACCGTCAAAAATAATGAACGTGTCGTCTACATAACGTGAATAAAATTTTATCTTATTTGTGTATATGTTATTATTTAGTAGATGAGTATTTTCGTAGAAATTTAAGTATACATCGGCCAATAGGCCTGAGAGGGGTTAGCCCATAGCTAGACCATCATCTTGGCTATAGAATAAACCATTAAATGTGAAATAGTTTTGCATTAAAATGACTTTAAGCAAGTCAATCAGCTCATCTACCATCTGTGCACTCATGGAAGCATTATTATGTAAATTGTCCCTCAATAACTGTAAAGTTTCATCGGTTGGAATATTCGTATATAAATCTACTATATCAAATGAGACCAATTTATAATTAGGTTTTAATTTAACGGTTTTGATCTTATTAATGAAATCATTATTATTTGTTATGCTATGATTATTTCTTAACTGTAAATTGTCTTTAATTAATCGTGCAAGAATTTTTGCCGTTTTGAAACCGGGGGCTGTAGTAAAGTTAACCAGCAGTCTTATGGGTATGTGTGGTTTGTGGATTTTAGGCAGTCCTGTAAATATCGGAGCCTTCGCGTTAATTGGCTTCAAATAGCGTCGTGTATTTTCATTGAACAAACTCGTACATTTGTTAATACAATGGTTAAGGTTTTTGATATATTTATCGGTAGGATCAGAGTTTAATTATGTTAAATACCTGTTGCATGCTCAACGCTCTCGAATATTTCTAGAGTTAGTATTGCAATGCGAAGTGCTGCTGGTATAGGAATCGGAAATGTGTTTTTTAAATGAAGAAGTGGACTGTATGAAATCTGAGTTAAATAGCCATTTATTGAAAAATTATATAATGAAGCGCAGGCCCATGCAATTACGTGTGGCGTACATTGCCAAGATACATAACGATAGAAGAACGAAAAAATTGTATAAAGAAGTTACATTATTAAAAATTCACATTGCCGCGGCTAGCAAATGGAAGAGAGTAGTGATCAAATGAAAGGCTGAGTTTTAACTAACTAATTGTCGCAGCTCGCCGTAGCGACCTGTACTTTAAGCGAATGATGTAAGTGCATGGGCTGATTGCGCGCGTGTTTGTAAACAGATACAAAGGTTTAACATACTGCCTGCCCAAAATCGGGCGATTTTGACATAGGTTACAGTCTAAAAAGTTGCTTGAAAACATGCAAGTGTACATTAACAAGTTACAAACCTGAAATGTGTGATAATACATAGTATAATGAGTATTGGCGCATCGATAGATGGCCCATTAGATAGCATAAATACAAATACAATATAAATACAATATTGATTAATACTCATGGAATAATATAATAATAACAAAATACAAATGCTAGAATGTCTGATGACACATAATAACAATAATGACAATATACCCAAATTCAATAACAATGATACATGGCAATGAAGAACACATAGTAAGTAGCATTACATAATAATTAATAAAAATCCAAAGAATTCAGTAATAATAGAATGACAATATATACAAACAAATTCATGATAATAATCGCCCAATAGAAATATACCCAAAAAAATTCATTATAATAATAGCACAATAGAAATATACCCAAAAAATTCATTATAATTATAAACACTGCACCAAACAGTACACAATAACTGACATCACACTGACAAAAAAACACTTATAATGTTTACTAATGCACATATACATAGCGTACATTAATTTGGTATAAATATAAATGTATAAATAAGTACATTTAACATTGTACTTAGTAGTACGTAGAGCATGTGCTCATCCGGAAATGTCCTGGGCATGAAGCACTGAAAAATCAATTAGTCTGATGCCACGGGAAGTGGACACAGTTTGTGGATAGGCCTACGCAGGATGCCGTTTGTGGTTCGGACATCCGCTACGTGTACCAACGAATCCTGACCTACATGGATTTGGGTGACAATACCACGCTTCCACTGCAGAGGTGGGGTGTTGTCTTCTAAAATGAGGACGAGTTGTCCTGGAGACAAATTTGTTGAATGTTTTCTCCATTTATTTCGTTGTTGCAGCTGATACAGATAATCTCTTGACCATCTCTTCCATATAGAGTGGGTGAATCTCTGCAAAAGCTGCCATCTCCCCAAGTGACCCATTTTCACATCCGAATAGTCGGGTTCCGGGAGTGCAGTAAGTGGGGAACCAACTAAGAAATGTTCTGGAGTCAAGGGCTCGGGATCCTCGGAATCATTTGAAATGGCGAACAAGGGACGTGAATTCAGACATGACTATTTGAGTCAAAACAGTGTAATGCTCTTCAAAGTTGAGAAGCGTACTGCCGATAACGCGCCTTAAATGAAATTTAACGCTTTTGACTCCGCTCTCCCTTAGACCACCGAAATGAGGTGCTGATGGAGGTAGGAAAGACCACTTGACCCCCTGTGAACTGACAAAGTCCTGAGTGGAATGTTGAAATTCGTCTTGCTGAAAAAGTTAAGTGTAAGTGTAAGTGTAAGTGTAAGTGTAAGTTAAGTGAAAAAGTTTGTACAAATCGTGTAATATAGTGCCAGCACAACGGATATTTGTACCGTTATCAGAGAATATTTGTGCAGGGATGCCCCTGCGAGCAATGAAGCGTTTTAAAGCAGCTATAAAGGCGTCTGCAGTCAAATCTGATACCAATTGAAGGTGACTTGCCTTAGTGGCCATGCAAATGAAGAGTGAAATGGCCTTTGTGAATGATTTGGACCACTGCCTGCCCTGACGTAGGAATATGGGACCGGCATAGTCGACGGCACATTGTGAAAATGGTTTAGGAGTGACTCTGGAAGAGGGTAATTGTCCTAAAAGCTGGCTTGAGCCAGTTGCGCAAAATCGAAAACAAGTGATGCAATTATGTATCACGGAGCGTATATAAGATTTGTCATTGATGATCCAATATCTTTGACGTAGAGAGCACTGCGTTAATTGTACTCCGGCATGGAGTAGTCGAGTATGCTCGTTTTCTATGATTAGTCTAGTGAGATGAGACTGCGGGTGAAGTATGATCTGGTGCTTACTATTATAGTTGAGCTGAGACTGTTGAAGGCGTCCGCCCACGCGTAATATCCCCATGTTGTCTATAAAGGGATTAAGCGAAAAAGTTTTACTAGTATTAGGTACAGGGCGTTGTGCCTGAAATTCTTTAATTTCGATGTTGAAATGTGATAGCTGGGATTGACGTATAAAAATCAAAAGTGCGCTGTGTAGCTCTTGTGAAGTTAAAAATGAAGTGTTTCTGGTAGCGACGGGAGACTTAGTGTTCCAAATGAATCGCAGGCAGTAAGCAAACACACGAATAAGTCTTGAAACCGAGGAGTAATTTTCAATGTAATTAGGAGTGGGCGTAGTAGTAACCAGAGCGAGTTGACCTTGTTTACGTTTTTCTTTGTCCAGATCTGGATGAGTGCAGGAAGAGTTGGATTCGAAAGGCCTGATGGGCCATGCTGAAGACTCGTTTGACAACCAGTATGGGCCATGCCACCATTGCGGGTGGTGGTGCAACGAACGGGGTAAACAACCGCGGGATTGTCATGCGAAGCAACATGATACCAAGTGCCCTTTGCAGTGAGCTGCTGTATCTCCGCGACGCGGTTGGCCACAAATACCTTCCACCTCGACGACTGTTGGTGAATCCAGTGTAAGGCAATCGTAGAGTCAGAATAAAAATACAACTCACTGAAGTTGTAGGTCACAGCGTTGACAACCTTATAAACCAACTGAGCCAATAATAGACAGGCGGGGGGGGGGTAAAGTTATCTGCTTTAAAGGGGCGACTCTAGATTAGGAACACAATAAGTGAGATGATATACTGTTGTCGGAATATACTGTACGCACATAAATACAGCATGCGTAACCCTTTACTGACGTGTCGGCAAACCCGTATAATTGAAATGAAATGATTGGAAAATTACATGAATCCTTTATAGCTCTTGGGATCCTAAAATGAGTGTCTGAAATTAATTGAGCGTAAAGCTCTGCCCATTGAATTGATAATGAGTCAGACAGCGGATCGTTCCAATTGGTACCCAATGACCATAGCGTTTGCATAAAGTGCTTACACCAAAATGTAATAGGTCCAATGAGCCCTAATGGGTCGTAAATTCCAGCAATGACGGATAATACCCTTTTATTAAACACCTCGATTTTAAGGTCTCTTTGGAAATTGTATATGAAGTTGTCAGCCTGAACGTCCCACTGAATACCTAGAATGCGGACGGTTCGGTCTTTGTTGAAATCCAGGGACGAGTTGGTATGCAAGGATATGATATTCCGGTCATTAGAAGACCATTTATGCAAAGTGAAGCCGTACCGGCTTAATAAACCAGAAATGTCAGAGTTTAGTCGGGCTAAGACGTGTGAGCTATCAGATCCGGTGATGAGATCGTCGACGTAAAAATCGTTTGCAATGACAGAGCAAGCTAAGGGGTGGTGAGTACTATTTTCTTGAGAGATTTGTTTTAAACATCTAGTGGCCAAAAATTAAGCGCTTGCAGTCCCATATGTGACTGTTCTCAAAGCATAGTGTGTAAGCTCCTTGTGGGGGGCGTCACGCCAGACAATTCTTTGTAAGTTAGAATCCCTTGGGGACACCAAGATTTGGCGATACATTTTCTTGATGTCGGCGATGAGTGCGTGTCGGTGCGTTCTAAATCTGGCCATGATGGAGAAAAGATCCTGCTGGACCGTAGGACCAACCATGAGGGTGTTGTTTAACCATAAATCGTTCGATGTTTTGGCTGAGCCGTCGAAAACAACGCGAAGTTTAGTGGTTGTGCTAGTGGACTTGACGACAGCATGGTGCGGTAAGTAAAAAATATGTGACTTATTAATTGATAAATCATATGAATTGAGTGGAGACATATGACCCAGGCTTAAATATTCCTGCATAAAATTAGTATAGTCTTTGTACAAAGACTGGTTTTGCCTCAATTTGAGTTCAAGTGTCTGAAATCTGCGAACTGCTCCGGGGAGTGAATCGCCGAGATGCTCTGTCCTACGGGGTAGTGACACAACAAACCTGCCACTAGTGTTTCAATAGGTGTTTGTGAGGAAATGATTTTCACACTCAGAGTCCTCAGCTGAGGGGGTACGGAAAGAAACGTCCTCCAACTGCCAGAAGTTCCTCAACTGTGATGAGATGGCATTATTGTCGTCACGAGCCATAAACGAAGGAACTGGTTTTGTCACGTCTACGTTAAAGGGTAAATTTCTGGCGAGGATAAAACCTAGTTTTGTTTCCTGTGTTATCGGAAAGTGCGGACTGTGAATGAATTTAGTCGGCTCAATCAGTTGCAAAAAATACTGTGCCCCGAGTAATATGTCGATCTGTGAAGAAAAATTAAGTTGCGGGTCAGCTAAAAATATGTTTTTTGGAATGTTCAACGATGCCATATTAAAGGATTCTGTAGGGAGGTTATTTGTAATTCTGGGCAGAACAGCGCAGTGTACATTCAAACTGAAATCCCTGAAGCGTGAGTTTAGGCGCACCCTTGTGCTGAAATTGGCTTGGCATAGGGAATTATTTATGCCCGTGACAGGCAGTTCGGATTTGTTTAATTTTAAGCCCATGCAGCGAGCGAAGCCCATCGTACAAAAGTTCACTTGCGACCCTGAATACAACAGGATTCTTACCGGGTGTTTGTTACCGGCACGATCGGTTGTGGTACATACGGCGGTAGACAATAAAATTGATTTGTTGGTTTGCAGCTTTAGGGAACATTGATTATTGTTCCTGTTCGAATAATTATTTGTTGAGGCGTGGATCATGGTGTGGTGCGTTTTCGAACATGCTCTGCACGAAAATTTGGAAGGGCAACGCGAGGTTTATGGCCCGAGCGTGTGCAATTTAGGCAGAGCTTGTGTTTTATTAACACGTCTTTGCATTGACCCGGATGTAAAGCCACGAATTGTGGGCATTCGGACAATTTGTGATTGCCGCGACACAGCTGACAAAGTCTATTGCTTGTTTGAGTATGTATCAGTGACCCAGTGAACTTAGCGTGTTTAGCTGGTTTGCGATAAGAAGTTTTATCGCTAACTTGCCTACCGCAAGACGAACCAGTCGGTGCATTAACATTTTGCAACAGCTGTCGCCTAGTATTCAGGAATTTAATAATGTTATTATAATTTGGAAGCTGTTCGTCAGTTAAACCTTCCTTCCATAATCTACATGTGCGATCATCAAGTTTTTGGGCGAGAAAATGCACAAAAATAATTTAAAATGTGTTCACTGGTAAATTTAATGAGTTCAGAGCATTTATGTTAGCGGTGAGATCATCTATAAATTTGGAAATGCTAACCATAGAGTCCTGCGACATGTGCTTCATGCCCAAGACATTAGCCACATGATACGCCGTAACAATCAATCTACTGTTATACCTGGCTCTTAACAACTCAATGGGCACCGTGTAGTTTTCGTGCGTGAGTGGGAGTGATTTTATAACATTCAGCGCCTCATCCCTTAGTGATGAGTGCGAGTAGTGAAATTTTTGGATGCTGGTCAGGTCTGTTCGGACATGAACCAACTCCACAAACATATGGTAAAAATGTTGCCAATCAATTATATTACCTGCGAAGCAGGGTAGTTTAATTGGTTGTAATTGAATAGGAGGCGTACTGAATTGACGACTTTGGACTGATTTAGTATTTTCTTGCTCATCTCTTCGGCATGATCTAATAAATTTTGCAACTTGTATTCTATGTTGCACAAATCATCTTCCGTCTGAACTCTATCACTAACGGATGCAAAATCAGAGTCCTCAGACTCAATTTGCGTTTGAATCTCATCATATTTGGCGGATAGCTCCATCAGATGACGAAGCTTTATTTTTAGCGCATGGTGGTCATGCGTATCGTGATCAAAATTATCCTTGTATGTGTTTATGCGCGATATAGAGGCCTTGATCGTGCCACGCTTTTTGATCAGCGCCTTCATATCAGTCATGATTGTGTATCACTGACGATTTGAACGATAATAAGAAAAAACTGAGCGCATGCAGAGAGATGAACAAGACCATGCAGGCTATCTAAATTACAAAGTCACGCTACAACCATTGATTAACACATCTCAGACTAATTCTATGTTGTAATAAATACTGATATAGACGGCATATACAATATAGCAGTATAATCTCTATTGCTATGAACACTATTTTTTTTTTTTAAATATGGTTTACAATTAAAAGCTTGTTAAGTTATTTAAATTTGTGATTGATTCACAGAAAAAATTTATAAGCTTGTTAAGTTCGCAAAAGATTCCAAGTTCATAGTCGAATGAAACTGATATAAGAAAAAAGTTATATTATTATATATTATTTTTTTTTAAATACTGCTTCTTTTAATTGAATGCCCTTAAAAGATATACAAAATTATGCAAAGTTGAAAGATCATAGAAACATGAGTTTATAGTCACTTGGCATGTGGTACTTATCAACATGTTCAAGAAGGTCTCAACGCGTGTCGAATCCTTTGCAGTCCCATCCGGCACCCATGAATTGACGATGTAGACATGGTCGATGCCTGTCAGGTGATGTCTGAAGCGGTCGGATTATGCATAGGCTGGCTGCTTTGGATTTTCCCAAAATGATGAATGCCACGTGGTGATGGTGCTCAAATGCTGAAATAATTCTTCGAACGATCCGGTCGGCGAAGTATGACGTCCCCAAAGTCGTGCAATGCGTGCTCCAGATATGGTTAATAATTACAGAACTGCTGATCCAAATTATGTTGTTAGATGCTGATAGGCCTGCTAATTGAACCGAATCCATGAAATGAATTATCCGTGGAATAAATTGTATGTGGAATGAATCATCCATAAAATGAATGATCCGGCCGGCGAAGGACCAAATGTTGCATGCTCAACGCTCTCGAATATTTCTAGAGTTAGATTTGCAATGCGAAGTGCTGCTGGTATAGGAATCGGAAATGTGTTTTTTAAATGAAGAAGTGGACTGTATGAAATCTGAGTTAAATAGCCATTTATTGAAAAATTATATAAAGAAGCGCAGGCCCAAGCAATTACGTGTGGCATACATTGCCAAGATACATAATGATAGAAGAACGAAAAAATTGTATAAAGAAGTTACATTATTAAAATTCACATTGCCGTGGCTAACAAATGGAAGAGAGTAGTGATCAAATGAAAGGCTGAGTTTTAACTAACTAATTGTCGCAGCTCGCCGTAGCGACCTGTACTTTAAGCGAATGACATAAGTGCGTGGGCTGATTGCGCGTGAGTATGTAAACAGATACAAAGATTTAACAATACCTATTCCTTTATCTCTGATTCATCCCTTTTAATTTATAGTGTTAATCGTTTAGCATTTTATTTTTCTCATGTTGCTTCATAAATACATGTTGAAGATATGTACCCTTATAATGTATATATTCTATAATACTCACAGTTTATGTACCTCCTTTTAAAACTTTTACTTGTTATTGAATTTAACACTCGGTTTCGTCAAATAAATTCTTTAACTATTTTTATTTATTTAATTAATTGTTTAATTTGATGTTGATGTTCTTGTTTATTTATATTTGAGTAATTATTTGGTTGTAGATCCGTTGTTGAATGTAAAGAGTTGCGTAGATCTCTTGACGTTCGTTCACCCTCCTGTTGAATGGTGTCGTCTATGTGTGTCAGTGTATAGTTTAGACAAAGTTATTTTATATAATTTAAACCTTCACGTACCTGTGATGTTGTACTAGACATTCAGTCGGTCTCTGGTGATTAATAAACTGTCAAGTTTTTTTATCAAACAGTATAATAGTGCTGTTAATGTTTCAGTGAGCACTTACAAATTTTACTTGGGCGCCATATGGGATTTCAAGAGAAATGTCTCATAAGAAGAATTCTGGGATTAACCCCATTTACTAATTAATTTAGATATTTTATAAATCAGTAATTGATTAAATAGTTAAATCAAGATCAGGAATTAATTTTCTGGTTATTTGTTTACTAGATTTTAACTATTGGCGGTTCAGTTGTCTGAATTGTAGCCAGTTGAACTGTTTGTTTACTTTGAAAATGCAACTCATTCATTAGTAATAAAGATTAATTATTTATTTAAATAATTGTTGACAATAGTGGTTACTTTACAATTCATTTGTTTATTGTTCACTTTATAATAGATTCAATTAAATACATTCATTTGAAAATAACAAACGGATTACAAGTCATCCGGCTTTTAACTTTTATCTAGCTCAGTTCGTTTACAATGAAAACTCTAGTTTTAATCGATAGATTATTTATAAGTATTATCTTTCTCAAGGGTGACTTCTTTTAATTTACAAAATAGAACGCCACAGCCTTACTTTACAATCCTATTACCATATATTAGATTGTTAGGTTAGACACCTTTAGTTATTGAAACTAATAAACGACAAGTTCGTTTATTCTGAACAAGTTTTAGGTTAGTTATGAGAACGTTAACACATGAAATCTTATGTCGGAATATTGTCATTCCTCTAAATAAATTTAAAACAGTGTTGAGTGCTTATTGTATTATTGTTTCTTGCGTCAGTATACAGGTGTATTATACTATACTGTTAATAGCTTAAATGTAAACAATGTAAGTATTTGCACCGTACTCCCTGGTTATTAATCACAATGATTATTTATTAACACTTCTAACGATCTAATTCAATGATCGTGGTTACACTTCACTTTATTTCGCACATGAACGATTTTATTTTCTTCTTGACAGACTACTGCCTTGGTTATGTATGGTACTTAACCTCGTTCTTTAACACGCACATCTAGTAAAAGTATCACTACTATTACCGATGCACTGAGATTGAATTATACTTCTTCCTACTCGTTGATTATTAAATTTTGGATGATAAATCGGCCTGGATTAGTGGTGGTTAGTTGAGTGGAAATAGACAAAAAGTCTTCTGTTTACAATTGCAATCATTTATATACATTTTTTAGAAGTCCGCTTGGCGCTGTCGGCGCGTTTCTAAAGTCATCTGTGATTGGTTGAAAATTATGTCATGATGATGTAATTCTATTTATAGGCATTACATCGTTGTATTTGGAGCGTCACTTTCACTTTTGTTATTATTTCTTCGTATTTATTCGAGATTCACTAAATTTATGATGCTAATGTTTATATCTCAGTTATTACAATTCCAATTCGGGTTCTATTACTATCATTGTAAAGCTTGTTTATTTATCTTTATTTTGACATGGCTTGATGCCAGTTTGGTCATAGTTTTCATTAACATTCCTTTATTTTAAACTAACTAATGCATTGTTTACATTCGTCATCTGCTAAATGTTGCAGATCCGACTAATAACTTTTTCCTAATATTTGTTTAATTATTCTTAATTTCTAATTTGAACATGATTATTTGATTAAAAAGAACACCTTACTATATATAAATGCTGCATCCAGCTGAATAATATTAATTGTCTGTTTACATTTGTTGATTTTCTAACATCAACTTCCATATTTTACTATTTTTACTTTAACATGTCCTTCTTATCTCTTATTCTTATAACATCACACAAGTAGTGGTGTTTTACATTCTTTTTGGCATTATCATTATTTTACTCCCCTATGCTTAGTAGGGTTTCTATCTGATTCTTGTTTTCATGACTTAAATTGGTCATTCTGGGTTTGTTATCATTACTTTACAATGTTTTGTTCCTGACTATTATTACATTTCTGTACACATTTTATCTACTTATAATGTTACCTAAACACATTCAGTGTTTACATTTATTGTTATTCTTAATTTATTATAATACATAATTGGCTTTCTCATCTTTTACAGTTTATGATTATTCCTAGCATCGTTCTTTATATTTGTCTTTTTTAAGTCATTACTTTGACATAGATCAGCTAATGTGCTGTTTTTATTTATAATATATGGTACAAATATTATTCAAGTCATTTCTTATCTTACTTATTCTATTTGATTTTATTCATCAAAGGTTTTTATTGAGCTCACTTAACAGTTTATGTGGGAAACTTGTCTTGTCATTTCGTCTTTGTCATTCTGTTTGTTTGTGTTGTAGTGTCATTTTATGTAGATAGTGGATTTACCACTGTTCACTTGAATTGCTTCTCTCCTTTCATTCTTTATTGGTTTGTTATTTTTACTGTTACATTCTTCCTGGTTACTCATTTATAGTTATTTTAGTATCATTCACCCTTCTGTTGTTTATTATTATGGAACATTTTGTGATGTTACAATATATATATATATATATATAATATATTATATATATTGTCACCGGACAAAAGGCTTGCCGCATGACAAATGGCGCCAATCGTACAATCTAGTGTTTTTGGTGGCCCTAAAAAGGACCTGGTGGCGAGAAAGCTGATGGTCGTGCCGCGCTGAGATGTTTGGTGGCTGTGCCCGCTGTTCGTGGCTTACTGCAGTCCTCCTCTTCTTCCGGCATCGGTTGTAGAGTCGGCTGCCGGCCCAGCAAAATCCATCGCTGGCGCGGAACTGGAGGGCGAAGACGCAAGAACACCGGTTCTATTCTTCGGCCGTTCCTGCCGGGTGACTCCGCGCCGATGTCGTCCGAGAGAGGAGAGGAGATGAAGTGCGTCTGATGGCGTGGCGATGAAGAGTGCGCAAAATTTTCTGCCGGCCCGGGTTTTATGCACTAACCGGGATCGCTGATTGGCTCGCTCCAAACACGTAGTTGGTCACGTCTCGGCGGCTGCTGATCCCGGATTGGCTCGCCTCGTATTCTTCAGGTGTCACGCGCCGTGTTGCTGGTACCGGAGAGCAGACGTAATGAATTGCTGTTGCCATAATATATATATATATATAGTAACGTCTCCCGAGCTTAATATCGTTTCGAATAATCGTCTCTCTTGTGATCGTCACTGTAATTATTTAATGAAAATCTATGTTTTATTTGCCCCACGTTATTAGCGTCATTTGTAACGTCTCGCGAGCTTAAGTACGTCTTATTATTACTCTTCGAAACTCTCGCTTAATTAATAGTTACAGAATTTGTTATCTTTTGGTGTTATATGCCTTTTAAAATAGAGTGTGTGTGATTATGAAAGAATATTGAATGATTTTCTTAAATTTGTCTGTATTAAATCAATACCGTTGTTTGAAAGTAGGTAGGAGAGAGAGTAAAAAGAATCAAAGAGAATTACTCTCTTTGTATACAATCAGGTTATTCAAATTTTTTCCGCTCGTGACATCAGCTGTTTTCTGCTTTTACGAACCCATTTGAGGTTAAATGACTTCAAATAGTACGTAATAATTTCATGATGACCGGACTGATTCCCTGTCTCTTCTCGATCTTCTTATTACCTGTAACCAACAACCATCTACTGGAAATAATACACATTGTATTATTTTAAACACAAGGCATTCCTTGAATTTATTTGATATTTATGGTCTCCCAAAACATGAATTGACAATCGATTACTTCATAAATCACAGAGTTACTTCGATCTTAAGTTTACGAACATATATCGCATAACAAATATTTTCTATTTCAGTTTTAATAACAAGAAAGAAATAAGTAATTAATTTCCCAGGGTTATTTAAGGTTCTTTGAACTTTGAGGAAGTCAGAAATGTATATGGGTCAGTATCAAACTTTACATAAAATTATTTTAAAATTTGTATAATCAGTATTATTCAGTTGATCTTTGGACCACCAGAGCGCAGGCTATGTTTCTTCACTGACAAAAAAAAAACGAACACTATTTAATGGCGTCTGCAATGTTAATAGCCAAGTCACGTTTTTCTGCTTTTTGGTTAATTAAAATAAAGTTTATGTTCACCTTGTTTTTAGATGGATTTAAAAAGATGGTGCTGTTTCTAGTGTTTTAGATTTATAGTTGAAGTATAATTTAGTTAGATTTTAAAAGGAAGCGATCTCACCCAATGGTTTTCAATGATGACGTCTTGGTTGAAATGTGGTCAGCAGGAATTCTAGGTTGTTCCTCGATTTTCTGGAGTGAATTAGTTTAGTTCAATGGACATCTCGGGTGTAGTGTCTAGTGCTGACTCGTTTTCTTAATTTAGGAGTGGTTTATTCCGAATACTCATTTAAATTTATTAAATTTTATATCACATTACACTTTTCATCAACTTCTCACATTGAATTCCATTTAACAATTAATTAATTTCTTGTTAGCTAGTTACTCCTAGTAACCAATAAATTGATGGTTTTTTTTATTGGCTAATCTAGTTACCGTTTTAGGTAAATAGGCTAGTATATAATATTATTATTTCTTTTCTTGCCTTTAAAAATACTCCTTTACCAATCTTAGTTATTATTAATTTTAATTTATATAAGAGTTTTCTTCATGGATTTATTTAATCTTGACTGCAGGCATTTTATAATTTAATGAATTTTTAATTGAGTTTATTTACTACTTATATTTCATTGAAGGTATCCTTACTCTATACTACTTTATTTTACCTTCCATCTTTTTAGTATAGTTTTAATTGGCCTTTATTTTTATTTTATTTATATCCCTAGATTATTTTACATCTAAACAAAATAATTATGGTAAACAAAAATATTAATTATAATTCTAATGCCTTTGTGGCCTACACAATACAAAATTACAAGTTGTTAACAGTAATAGTTTGTTGCTATCATACTGCTTCTTTCATCTCCAACACAAATTTGTGAAAAGCTCTTTTTTTAAATGTTAGACACTTTCACTGATCATTCTATGTTTCACTTTGTACACTGCACTTTTATGGTTACACTTAGGATTGTTTACAATGATTACAGTGTTTTTAGAGTACAAAGGTTCTCATAGTTTGATACCTAATCCCCATTTCTGACTTTTAAAAATGGGTGATTATTGGTTTTTCTCTGGTGATTATATTATCATATTTGGGCAGGGGTTATGTAACGTTACATAAAGCTCCCCCACTAGAACAGATTTATTTTTTATTTACTTTTTTAAAAATAATCATTGAATTTTTCTATCTTCTCCTTCCTTTATTAATCTTCATAATATTTCTTTATTTCTGCTTGGTTATACACCCCTTTTATTTTGTTACTGTTGATTCATTTGATCTCATATGTATTATTTCCTTTCACCTGGGTTACTAGGTATGGCCCGGTATAAAGTAAAAGTAATTTCCTTGCAATACCCTCTATAGAACTGGGTAATTGTCTGTTTTTTATTAGCACCTTATCCCCTACTTTGTATGGGTTTATTCTTTTCTTCTTTCCAGTTTCCTTTTTATTGAAATTCAGCTTTATGCAGTAACCTGTTATGCATTTCGATTTTATTGAATCCTACTCTCTCTCCTGGAGGAAAATTTATTAATGATGTGATTTCTCTGGGTGATGGTTTTTTCAAACATCCCTTGATAAGGACTGGTCACAATAGTCATTTAAGAACTTGCTTTAACACTCATATTTTACTTTTATAAATTTGCTTTCTCAATTGAGCTTCTGTCTGCTATCTTCCTTCTGTTTTCTTCCTTAATACTTCTGGAATCTGATATCAATCTTCTCAGCTATTTTATTATCCCTTAAATATTCAATTTCCCTAACATTTTTTCCCTATCCTGTGCAGTGGTTCAGTTCAGGTGGCCACTTTTGGGTCCATTACTTCGCTGTCCATCCTTACACCTTCTGAGACCAGAGGGATGTACCGTCTGCTCAGGAAAATGATTGCTGGAACATTTCTACAGTCAATTCATTATAATAAAAAACTTACAAGTAGTCGATTGGCGACTAATACTAAACACTTTTGGGATTCTTCACGCTGTTGCTGTTTGCATTTAATTGTATATTTCTTTTTCTTCTTGATTCCTTTTTATTTTTCAGTAATTAATTGCGGATAACATTATTTATAGGCATTATTTTAAAATCCTTTTGACTTTCCTTCTTGTGACAGATGTTCTTCGTATCATTTCTTCCTATATCATTTTCAACTCCAAGAAATTCTAAATTGTAGTTGTATTAATTATTATCATTCTTTAGCTTCATTGTACGCATTAAATTATTCGTGGTTCTTCTTATTTTACCTTCTTATCTGAATTAATTGTTTTTATTTATTTATTTATTCTTCTTTTGTTACCATCAAAATATTATTTTTTCTATTATTTCATTTTAAATCAGTTATTTATAAATAATTTATGTAATAATCTGTTATTTTCTTGGTGTTTTGTCTTTTTATTTTAAATTATATTGTTTTGAAATATTTAGTAAGTTGTCCTTACGTGCTTTTTGAATTTTGGGGTTTTATTATATTTAATATTATTTGGTTCCTTCTTTCCAATGGGTTGCTTGGTCGGTATATATAAAATCAGTCCCCTTTTTCTGGTTGATTATTATTTAGTTTAACCATGGTCCATAAACTCGGTCACTCCTCTTCCTCGGATTACTGGGGTGTTCGGAATTACTTCTCTCCTTGATAATCTCCTTATCATCCGGCTCTCCCACTTCGCTGCTATGAAGCCTTCATTTAAGTACCGGTCTCCCGTCATAGTTCGTTCCTTTTTAACTAACAGGTATTGTACCTCCTCTGACATAACATAGTCCCTCATATTTAATACCATTTCATTCCCTTTTACCTCTGGATTATTTACCAAATTTTTGAATGTTATATTCCGTCTTGAAGATATGACTGATATCGTCTGATACACTTCAATCGTCGACATATTTAATTGAGATCTAAACTTAATTAACTCCCTTTGCTCATTAATTTGAAGGTTAAATACATTAATTAATCCACCCTTCATCATCTCCAATTCTTCTCTTGTATTTATTATTTTCTTTCTACATATTTTTCTTATTTTCTTGGTCTTCTTTTCCAGGTATCCACTTTGCTGTTGTTATTTTTGTTCTCAGATAATGTTACACCTTGGTATTCTCTAATTTCTATTTCCCTCTTGCTCTCTTCTGTTTTCTGACTTAACTTTAATACCTTCGGAAGTGCTGTCTAGTGTTCTATTAAAATTCTTGAAACCACTGTCCATTGTTTCCTCTAACTTTCTGAAACTTTCATCCATTTGCTTATTTGTCTCCCCCTTGTATTCATCTGCTTTTTGGCTAAGTGTGTTACTGATCATTTCAATCTTTTCATGAATTTGTTTTATATTTTTATTACTTTCTTCAAATTTGGTGTTCATATATTCCCTTTGTCCGTTAATAGTTTCTTTCAATTCGTGGTATTGTTCATTCATGGTTTCTCTTATATCTCCATGAATGGTCTCAATTTTTTCGTTTAGTTGTTTTACTAAACTTTCCTGAATACCGTCTATTTTCTCATTGGTTTGCTTGTTATTTTCCTCCTGTTTCCTAATATTTTCCTTATTTTCCTCATTGGTTTGCTTTGAGTTTTCCTCCTGTTTCCTAAATTGTTCTGCCATAAATTTTTTGCCATAACCCATTTGAGGTTAAATGACTTCAAATAGTACGTAATAATTTCTTGATGACCGGACTGATTCCCTGTCTCTTCTCGATCTTCTTATTACCTGTAACCAACTACCATCTACTAGAAATAATACACATTTTATTATTTTAAACACAAGGCATTCCTTGAATTTATTTAATATTTATGGTCTCCCAAAACATGAATTGACAATCGATTACTTCATAAATCACAGAGTTACTTCGATCTTAAGTTTGCGAACATATATCCCATAACAAATATTTTTTGTTTCATTTTTAATAACAAGAAAGAAATAAGTAATTAATTTCCCAGGGTTATTTAAGGTTCTTTGAACTTTGAGGAAGTCAGAAATGTATATGGGTCAGTATCAAACTTTACATAAAATTATTTTAAAATTTGCATAATCGGTATTATTCAGTTGATCTTTGGACCACCAGAGCGCAGGCTACGTTTCTTCACTGACAAAAAAAAACGAACACTATTTAATGGCGTCTGCAATGTTAATAGCCAAGCCACGTTTTTCTGCTTTTTGGTTAATTAAAATAAAGTTTATGTTCACCTTGTTTTTAGATGGATTTAAAAAGATGGTGCTGTTTCTAGTGTTTTAGATTTATAGTTGAAGCATAGCCTATAGAACAAGGAAGTCAGCTTACTCTCACTGTTACCTGGCCCAGCCAGCAGATCGCACTCGTGTCGTTACAGATCCAACAAGCGAGACAGGGCGAGACAATTTGTTGTTTTGATTACGTTTAATGCAGATGCCAAATAATATCTGTACGGAAATCACTGCGAGAAATAAACTTAAGAGACACAGTTATCACACATATCGACGTATTATTATTTGAGGAATCTAATAACCAGTTAACTATCTGTGAGGTAACCGGATATGTCGCGGTACGATAAGCCAACACACATCAAGATAAAAACTGCTTACATTTCTAATATCTGTGTGTCAAACCATATAAAATTACCCTGAACTCACCGTGATTGCGTCAGCTGTCGGAAACCTTGGACAACCTCCGCGAAGACTTGGCTTTCTTGGATGATAGGAGCTCCTTCAGTTCCTTGGTGCGGAAGAAAAAACGACACTTGAGGTAGTGGAAAATTAACTTTCCCCCAAGTTCACTTCTGTGGTCACCACTGCATCCTAAATGTGAAGAGCCGACGAAGATAGAATCAATGCTATCCAAACAGTTGAAAAATATGTCGCCCCATAAATTATGTTCCGAGCGAAGTTTCTCTGAGATGACTGCCTCTGCTTGTAAAAGCAACTGGAGTACGCAACGGGAGGGGTATGTTAAATACCTGACATCTTTATCGTAACCATAATCTTTCAAGGAAGTAAACATTGCTACCGAAGGGTCAGGAACTTGTTCACTAGACAGTGTACGAATACACTGTGGACAATTAATATACTTGTCACTTTTTTTCACTATGTAGCCTGCCAGATGGAACACTAAATTCTGCTTAACGAGGTCTGCTTGATATGGGAGGGTGATTTCATTTTCCCAGTCAGTCACTACAATTTTATCTTTGATTTTCATCTCTACACTGTCCTTAATTTCTTTGCTCCTCTGTGCACTTTCTATAGCCATTGTGCGCATCTGATTTACAAACGAAGTAAGGGGTGCTTCTACTTTGGGTTCGCTGTTTGCTGACGAATTTAGAACAAGTTTCGTTGGAACATATATGGATTGCAACATATGTAAATGTAAAAAGTCGACGGTCGAAGGATGATCATCACAACGTAGAGATCTCAAAATTCCGAAATGACGCTCTAAGGGATCTTGATTAAATTTAGCAGTTAAAACATAGGTAAATCCTCTAGCCCACAAAAATTCCGATACTTCAAGAGTACTTGTCAGGGTTACTCTTAATGATTCCATAGTTCTTGAGGACGCAAATGTGTTCTTCTGAGTTTTGATATTTTCTAAAAATTCTAATAGAAGTTTGTGTGAGGGAGAACCTTTGTACAGCCCTTTTACGGGCAACATAGAGTTCAGGACATCCACAAGGTTATTGAGATCTCTGGTTAAACATTCAGTATTCTCACTGCCACGAAACTCATTAGGCTTCATTTCTCTGAAAAATCTAATTGCATTTGCTACACTGTTGCTGAATAGCTGAAAAGCCAACCTCGCGTTCATTCTTTGAAATGAGTTAGGGTCTATATGGAAGGATGTCAACTTCGGGCAGCTTCGAAGACCGGCGAATTCACATGATGTGTCAATTTTAAATAACTTTCGATAAAATTCATAATTCACTTCTGTGCTTTTATATATCAAATTTACTTTGTCGTGGAAATGATTGCGAATGCATTTAAAAATATGAACACTATCGGAGAACGCCCATATTTTCCTTTTGTAGTCAACTGGATTTTCAATAAAGCACTTTGTTTTCCCCTCCTTTCCTGAGATCCCTAGAATTGTCCAGACCCTTTTATTAGACTGGCTACCATCACACATGAATGCTATCACTTTCACTCCAGATTGTTCTAATTGAATAATAACTTGAATTAATATTTTTGAAAGTATGTCCCCAGGAGTGGCATTTTTACTTGGATAAATTGCCACGGGCTGCATCCAATTACACAGCAAAGGAATGAACATAAACACAAGGGCATGATTTGCTAGAATATTCTTATTGCTGTCCGGAGTCTCATCACCTAAAACAACAAAACCATCAATTTTCAAAGTGGACGAATTGAATCTAATGACCTCCCTTAATTTTACTTCATCGAAAATGAGAATTCCTAACCGTTTATTTTCATCTTTCTCATTTGCATAAGCTTCCTTAATCGCATTTATGGCGTTTCCGTTCACACCATAATTACTGTTAAAACCTTTACACAGTTTTCTCAGGTGAGATTCTGAAGGCAAAGGTCTGTAACCTCTAGGCGATTTTATTTTTAACAGCAAACTGTCCAATATAAATTCATTTGAATATCGCATGCCTTTGGAACGAGCGTTACATTTCTTCAGCATCGTGTCAACCATAAGTTTTTGTTTCTTACTTAGACAACTTAAACGATCCTCTGCTTCAGTTGAATTGATTTGGCGCGTCTTTCTTTCAAGCAAATTTATTTTAGCTTTGTAAACTGCTAATTTATTTTGTGTTCTTTTTAAGTTCCTGTTTAAGTTTCTTATTCTTTTCTTCAAATTTTGAATAACTGGTGGATCATGAGCACTAGAATTGGTTAATTTAGATGTAGAGGGATGATTATGATTAGGGCCGATTACTTCTAAAATATTGCATTTAGCGCTGTTGCCACTAGCTGCGGACTCCTTGCGTGATTCCCGTTTCACAGGGGATTTCCGAACCTTTAATTTTTTACTTAAATAAGAAGGCAAGCTAGGAAATTTATGTGGAACAGCACCCGGCTTCAAGGTCCATCTAATTCTCGGAATTTCCACATGTTTCCCATCAATAACAAAGGAATCTGCTTTAATTAAAAGAGCATCAGCAAAATGGCATTCACAAACGGTATATTTACGCGTAAGTGGGATATCTTTCCTTGGAATCGCCCTAGCCCACGCTGAAAACAGCTTCTCATCTTTAGGAGGTGTAAAGAAATGTTTACCTTTATCTGTTCTATATCCAGAGTGACATCCCAGCACGAAACAGGTCGGCATTTTTATTGATAATGATCTTACGAATATATCACACACTTCGGCTTACACACTCACATGTATACGACTTTATTTTGCACTTATCTTTTACGAAAATAGCCAGCATACACGCACGTGCACAGCCTAGCAACTTCACTTCACATCTGGATCTGAGTCGACTGTGGTGCACTCTTTACAGCGTGCCTTCAGCCGTCCCATTGTCGCAATGCTTTACAAGCGGGAGTGAGCACACTTCCCCTTCTACTCGCTATGGTTGAAGTATAATTTAGTTAGATTTTAAAAGGAAGTGATCTCACCCAATGGTTTTCAATGATGACGTCTTGGTTGAAATGTGGTCAGCAGGAATTTTAGGTTGTTCCTCGATTTTCTGGAGTGAATTAGTTTAGTTCAGTGGACATCTCGGGTGTAGTGTCTAGTGCTGACTCGTTTTCTTAATTTAGGAGTGGTTTATTCCGAATACTCATTTAAATTTATTAAATTTTATATCACATTACACTTTTCATCAACTTCTCACATTGAATTCCATTTAACAATTAATTAATTTCTTGTTAGCTAGTTACTCCTAGTAACCAATAAATTGATGGTTTTTTATTGGCTAATCTAGTTACCGTTTTAGGTAAATAGGCTAGTATATAATATTATTATTTCTTTTCTTGTCTTTAAAAATACTCCTTTACCAATCTTAGTTATTATTAATTTTAATTTATATAAGAGTTTTCTTCATGGATTTATTTAATCTTGACTGCATGCAGGCATTTTATAATTTAATGAATTTTTAATTGAGTTTATTTACTACTTATATTTCATTGAAGGTATCCTTACTCTATACTACTTTATTTTACCTTCCATCTTTTTAGTATAGTTGTAATTGGCCTTTTTTTATTTTATTTATAACCCTGGATTATTTTACATCTAAACAAAATAATTATGGTAAACAAAAATATTAATTATAATTCTAATGCCTTTGTGGCCTACACAATACAAAATTACAAGTTGTTAACAGTAATAGTTTGTTGCTATCATACTGCTTCTTTCATCTCCAACACAAATTTGTGAAAAACTCTTTTTTTAAATGTTAGACACTTTCACTGATCATTCTATGTTTCACTTTGTACACTGCACTTTTATGGTTACACTTAGGATTGTTTACAATGATTACAGTGTTTTTAGAGTACAAAGGTTCTCATAGTTTGATACCTAATCCCCATTTCTGACTTTTAAAAATGGGTGATTATTGGTTTTTCTCTGGTGATTATATTATCATATTTGGGCAGGGGTTATGTAACGTTACTATATATATATATATATATATATATATATATATTTTTTTTTTGTAAAGAAACAGTTAATCGTGATCAATAAAATTTATTTTAGGTTTCGGGTTTTGACCAAGCTCCACGTTGGTTTGCGCCAATTTGTAAAGAAACTCTTGTTATGGTGTTAATAGAAGACGATGATGCCCCACGGTTGGGTTCGCCAATTTGTAAAGAACTTGGTTTATGGGTGTAATTAGTTATATGAGACTCCCGTGAATCAACATTAAGCAACACGTTGAAGGTGGCAATTTGTAACAATTAAAATGTTGTTACCTGGTTTAATTAATGTGTTATTAATTAGTATAGCTATTCGGTTGTTACCGATGAAACCTCCTGAAAATATATTATTAGGCAAATATAATTATAATTATGTTCCTTTAACTTATAATCGTACTACGATATAGGTTTAACTTAGTATTCAGTAGTTGGGTAATATTGACGGTATATATAGTGTATTGACTGAATGTAATGAGTATTCTTGTCAACCCTAGTCCCTCGATGTTAGAAAATTCTATTCAAATTGTGTACTGAAAACACGCTAGTTCGGCAATCTCCCGTTCCACCAGCTGTAAGCACTTAGCGCTGTTATTTGTGATAATCGTGTTTCTAGGTTAGCTGGTCATCGGGTTTGAATCAACCTTTTATTGTAAATTATTCCACCCACTACAGATAGTATCTATTCTGCAATAACTTCAAACATTATCTCATACAATAAAGCTTCTTTATTAATTTTATCTATTATTTCACAGTTACCGTTATCTCCAAAATAATAATATTATCAAATCGATTATACAAAAATATATCGATTATCAATTGATCAAGTTACTTTGACTCATACAAATTAAATATAAAAATAAACAGTTCTTATCCCAGGGTTCGTAAGATTCTTTGAACCATTAGTAAGGCCAGGTAAAATGCACAATTCAGGTTACTCAAGTATTACAAAACAAAATTATTAACTCTAAATATATTGAATTTAAAATTGGTTGTTTTTTACCGGGTTGGCAGAACTCAAGTTGGCGCTGGTCATCTGTAAACAGTGAAGATGTTCAGCTTAAGTTACATTCATCCAGGAAAACTTGTTTTGGCCCTTAATAAAATTGATAGTGTAATATCCCGGGAAGCTCTCAGGAGCTCTTCTAACTGCTGTTCTTCTCCTATGATCTTGATAGTTGTCGGTCACGGTGGAATGAAAATAGTATCCCAGCTTCTTCTGCAAGTGAAGGTTAACTCGGCAAAACGAGATCTTCGTGTCTTCTCAATAATTCCGTTAGTTTCGGCCTTTATTTCTCTTAATTAATCTTCTGGTTATAGGAGAAATCGTTTTAATACCGAATCCAGCGGAAATATTCTGGTGAATGAAGTGAGGGGTTTTCAACTCTTTTAAATGTATTCAGTTATAATTTGGAAGTCTAATTAGTTTTATTACTCATCAGTATTATGATAGGATTAGATTTCAAAGAGGGTTTTTTAATTTTGATTCATATTTTCTTCAGAATTTATTATTCATTTTTTTAAATGTATCTGCCCATCTCAACTCAATAGCTTTTAACAATCAGAACGAATGATTCAATATAAACAACTCATGTCCATTTCAATTGCCTTAACAACCACTTTTTTCTGTCATTGGGTGAAATTAGATATCCTAGAGCCAGAATTATAGAATATTACTACTCTTTTTCAATAAAATACTCCATGCTTGGAATAATACTAAATTACCTAAAATTCTCACCTAACCTTCCTTCTTAAACAGTAAATGTTTTACCATAGTTTCATTGGACTGGACGTCTTAAAAAGGTATCAATTTCCTTTTACAAATACTAAATTTAGGCCTATAGGTTTTCTTACAACTGTTATAACATTGTTTGGTTTTTTAACTTAATTTTCTTTTACCTGACCTACTGTACAATTAATTATTGGTTAATGGTTATTTACATTAATTTTAACTTCCTGGTTTTTATTTTATTACCTTAATTAATTCGTCTTGGAACCCTTCATTAGTTTACAATATAATTATCAGAACTACTTGTCAAACCTTAAACACAGATTGCCCTCCTGGCCAAGTTTACAAACATTAATTAAAACAACTGCATTATTCAATTTTAGACAATACTTAAAACTTGGTATAATGCCTAACACAGGTAACTATACTTGATTGTCTAAAGACAAATTTAACATAAATACAAACATAATCATTGATGAAGTATTCCTATTAAACAACATCAGTTCACTCTTACCATACTCAAAACATAACATAAATATTCTGTGAACATTAACATGCTACAGTATAAAAACAAGCACAATTTATTATATTAACTATTAATTGGTATGGTATTTCATATTCAACATTAATTATTGCCTCTTTTGACTTGAGGTACCTCTCAGATGCATTAATTACTGAGCAACCTTAATTCAGGGTATGGTCCTTGACCATAGTTAATTCAATTTTTTATGTAACGTTGGGGACCTCAACTCTGTTACGTTACAATATATATTGTAACGTAACAGAGTTGAGGTTCCCGACGTTACATAAAAAACTTTGTAAACATGACTTAAAACAATGCCCAAACTATGTTATAATTAAATACAAGAGGGCCCATCTCACCTGAAAAATGCAGTAAAGGTACCTAGTAAGGTTACTAAGTAATGAAACATCAAAAGTGTACCTAAATCTAAAATATGTAATGAATAGTATGAGATGTAAAACATAAACCTTGTGTCTAGTGGGATGAGTTTAATGGGTAGGAGTTGAGTATAATATACTGTTCAATTAATATTTAATGTGTTATAAAATGTATTTGGTGTTGTTCTGTAGCATGATATAGTGTTTACAGGATATTTATTTTATGTTTTGTGTGTAGTAAGTGTGGAGCTGTTGCTTTGAGGAAGTGCTAAGTCATGGGTACTTATGTTATTCATGTTAAAATTGTATTTAGATAATATAAAAATGAGTACATTTGTTAAGTATGATATTATGTTAAATGTATTTACTTTAATTCATTAATGAAGATGTTTCAAATAATATTTGTAAACTTGGCCAGGATTAATATCAGTTGGCAAGTAGTTCTTATAATTATGTAAAAAAACCAATGAAGGGTTCAATTATGAACTAAATAATATAATGAATTGAGACCAGGAAATTAAAATTGATATAAGTGGCCATAAGCCAGTGACTATTTGTACAGTAGGTCAGGTAAAGAAAAATTAAGTTAAAAACAAAACAATATTATAACAGGTGTAATAAAACCAATAGGCCTAAATTTAATATTTGGAAAAGGAAAGTAATACCTTTTTAATAAGTCCAGTCAGATGAAATTGTAGTAAAATGTATATGGTTTAATAAGGCAGATTAAGTGAGAGTTTTATGTGATTTGGTGTAATTCCAAGCATGGAGTATTTTATTAAATAAGAGTAGTAATATTTTCTAATTCTGGCTCTAGGTTTTCTAATTCTAATGACAGAAAGTAATGGTTGTTAGGGTAACTAAAATGCAAGAAATTTTGTTGATTTCAACATTCGATTGTTATATGCTATTGGGAACAGTTCAGTAGACAAATTTAAACATAAAATAAAAATGAATCAACCTTAATAAATCCAATGTATTAAAGCCAATCCATTAAAACAGAACTGAGTAATAATTACTGAACTAGATTTCAGGAAATATCAAAGTTGCGGAATTAATGAATCCTTCTTCAAACTAATTCCATTAAAGGAATGATGATGAACCCGAGTTACAATTAAACCAAGATCCTTCTTGAATGGACAAGAAGTCAAAATTAATGCAAATATAAACCAAACACCCACAAAGAACCTTTGGTATTGAAGTAATAAACCTCACTTCCAAGAGATTGAAGAAATCGTAATACTACACCAATTCCACTGGGACCGGCAACCACTAGGATCGTGAAGAAGAATGAAGAACAGAAGAACTCCTGTTACACTCCGGGACATCGCCTTCCAACCTTTATTGATAATCTGGACGCATTTTTTGGTCAAAGTAACCTCATCAGTACACCTTCATGCGGTTATAAACAGACACGGCTACCTCGAGTATAGTATTGTACGGTAACAAACCAGCTTATATTTAATTTTATACATTAAGAATTAATAACCATTTGTAATACTTAGTAACCTTAATTTTGCATTACCTGGCCTTACTAATCGTTAAAAGAATCACATGTACCCTGGGATAAGAGATAAAACGAAAATTATATTTAAATTGTATTATGCAGTACTAGTCCATTAACAAATCGATTCAGCATTGTACGATCGATATTACGATCAGATAAACTGTGAGGAAGACTGTTGGAATTTAAAAAAATAATATAAATAAAGAATCCTTCTTGTATGTGATGATGTTCTGTGTTATTGTAGAATAGGTATTGTATTTTGATTGGGGAGTAATTTACAGATAAAGAAGGTGATTAAACTGTCAAGTGAAACTAACTAACTTACAAAAACGAGTCAATTACTAATAGCAGCGCTCGTTGCAGACAGCTGGTGAATACGGGAGAGTGCCGAACTAACGCATTCTCTTCGCCACACTTGGGTCAATTTAAATAATACAGACCGAATAGGGTTGGAGAGAATTACCGAATTATTAACTATCATACCCATAATATAGCGTTATTCTCTGGTAAAACACTTAGTAATTGATTAACACAGGGCTATGTTCAACATACGAGTTGCAGCAATGATATAATAAATAATTGTTTTCTTTTTATAAAGTAATATTGAGTTGCAGGAGGTCGCATCTACAACAACATAATAAACATTTTCCTTTTAAACAGATCGAATTGGTTAATTTAAAATTTTTAAATTAACTATAACCTGTAACTGTAATTAAATAAGAAATACAACCAATATAATACATTTAATACAAATTGGCGAACCCAACAGTGGGGCTTTTAAACATCCTCAAATATCATTAATAACAAAAGATAGATCGTCAGACGATAATTAGTAACAATATATATATATAAATTAATGACTACACATTCAGTGTGGTAACATGTGATTAGATTCTGTACAGGAGTAATATAATGAGTAACTTTTTTTATATTTTTTATTGTATTCTTTTGTATGCAGCCTAAAGGCGCCATATAAAAGATATAATATGGTGCCTTTAGGCTGTATAAAAAAGATTTAAGATTTTCTTTAATAATTTTATTGGGGAAAAGTTATTAGCTACAGAATCGGCGATCCAGCAGCTGAAGACAGCTATTTTTAGCGATCCGAACTTTGAACTTTGTATTTTGAACAAAGCAGCATAATACATCATAAGCCGAGCCCAACATACGTCACGTTGGAATGCAGGAGTGTCCGCTAACTCACCAGGACGGTGTCAGCAGTCTGCGCTTGGTTTTATAAAGTCAGTCGCCAACCAACATCCAGTGACGACGGACTTAATTTCGGGTGGGTAGCCCGAATGTTAAATTTAGGGGTGCCCACCGGCTAAAACCCAGTTGAATTCATACTCTCGTGCTGTATGGCCGTACAAGTTCCGCGCCCAAACAAACAAAAAGTGTAAAATATAAATTAACCAAAATGGAAACATTAATTAGCACATGTTAACAGTTAAATTATTTTAAAAAGGAAAAAAGTATAATCAGTGAATAAAATATGGAGTAATCGACGTGATGTGCCTGGAACAATGTGATGCCTTCTGTACTAAATTTCAAGATAAGTAACATTAGGGGGGGGGGTTAAACAAAATTCCAAGAGGGTTGCACACAATTTAATATCATTCTTTTGATTTTGAAGGAAACGTTTTAATTACAAAAAATTTGAGATCTCACAAGGGCATGGTGTGCGTGTGTGTGTCTGTGCACGCGCGCGCGCGCGCGTGTGTGTGTGTGTGAAAATTACAAAATAAGAAGCGCTGGTTTGCGTGATAAGTTGTGTTTAAAAAATTTTATTTTGAATTTATATACACTCAATGTATATAATCAATGTATTGTGTATCATTTAAATTGTACCAGGTGAGGGAGAGGGAGAAAGAATATTTTTGTTTATGATAGTGTACTTCTACTCACTTTTTACTTTTTATTTTTTAACATTTTTACACTTTGTTTACTTTCTGCTCGGGCAGCCGTCATGTTGTATTGTACCAACAACCAAAAAATACTTGCTAGTGCCAGGTGTTCGTCTAGTCGAGAAACAAAATGGTTACTGTGAAATAATAGACTTTAATTTCATTAGTAGTTTTAAACTCGTATTTATTAATTATCTGAGCATTCTCTATTGATAACAAAACACAATATACTCCTTCCACCTTCTAGAAATTCCAACATGGCTGCGATACATTCTCTTTACATCAAACTTTCCTCAGGGTATATTTATGCAATATATTTAGAATTCAAATTACCCTGGTTACACATTGAAATGAATACAGAAAAATTACTACTATTTTCACTTAACGTAAACCAATGCTTTTATGTTATTAATATAGGTACCTACACACACCCACGCAAACGCACACATACTATGATATACGGTACATTAGTATTTATTGAGCTCAAAAATTTAGTATTTTATTTGAAAACCAGTATTTGATATAGTTGGATATATAGTGTCTACTTTCCTGATGTTGCGGAATTCAACGCCATAGGCAGTAACTGGTGTCTTACACTTTGCTGTCTCTTGTAGTTCTCATTTTTTACGGCCGAACTGTTAGATTTTTACCAAATTCACTCACTGTCTCTACATGAATAGTTATAATAGTTTTAAATACCAAAATATACCAAAATTCTCATTTTTGTTACTTTGCTGGCCAGCAATTTATATAACATGCCACTTGCACGAGCGATGGCTGTAGACTGGGGCGAACGTATTGCGTTCATTTCTGATGTGGAGAGGGTTGTCACGTCACCAATCTCTTTGTCTTTGATTATGACGTCTTAGTTTTTTAAGGCTAGGCGATTATGTACTGCATTCTTTATGTGACGTCTTTATAGGAGCGGCTTGTTGACGAGTTCGTTTGGCGAAATTGAGTTGTTGTTTTCGCACGTACACCACTGACCTTGGTACAATTCCTGCACTGCTTACTACGTCGTTTCACACTTTATAAAACTTTACCATTATTTCTGTATGACTTTGCAATTGAAATAAAATTTACATTGGTTATTCCCCAAAACACCTATATGTACCGGATTGTACCGTTACAAGACCCCCCTCAATGAGAGGTTTTATGACGAAGCATAAAAACTCTCATTGACACATTCATACTTCCTAAAGGGATCAGCCAGGATATGTCGCCACAACCCTCTTTAAGGTTTATATAAAAATATAGTTAACTTACCCCTTGGTCCAGTGATTGTGACAGCACCTGAATGACCTTACTGGACTTCTCTCTCGAGATCCCAACACTGCAAGGCCAGTCAGGCACTTAACACTCCTGCTCTGACGCGCTGGCCAGCTCAGGACCGCCGCCACAGCGTCACCAGACACTGAAACATCAAATAAAAAAATCAAATAGTGGCCTTGTATAATACCATATCCCTAACTGATCTGTTCCCCCTTAGCTGTGTACTAGTTTACGTTAAGAAGCACTGGTTTCTTCCTTAACTCCTAACACATATAATACATATATGAATACAAGATTTATTATATACGAGGGGGGACCCAAAAATAACCGGAATTTTTTTTTTAAAGATATGTATTTAATTTTTTTTACAAAACAACCTTATCACCTTCAAAGTACTCTCCATTACACTTAATACATTTGTCCAATTTGCGATCCCATTCCTGGAAACATTTTTCAAACTCGTCTGTTGTGATGGCCGACAGCTCCTGCCTCGTTTTTTTCTTTACCGCTTCCATGTCGTAAACATGTCGTAAAAACGTTGTCCTTTCATGTCCCTCTTCATTCACGGAAACAAGAAGAAATTGCATGGAGCGATGTCCGGTGAGTAAGGGGCGTGGGGCAAGGGAGTCGTGTTGTTTTTTGCTAAAAACTGGCGCACTGAAATGGCTCCGTAAGGAGGTGCATTGTCATGGTGGAAAAACCAGTCCCTCGTCTGCCACAAATCGGGCCTTTTTTGTTGCACATTGTTATGCAATCTTTTTAAAACCTCCAAATAGAAACCCTGATTAACAGTCTGACCTGGTGGAACGAATTCAGAATGCACTACCCCTCTCTCATTGAAAAAACAAATGAGCATCGTCTTGATGTTTGATTTCACTTGACGAGCTTTTTTTGGGCGAGGCGACAATGAAGTTTTCCACTGGCTTGACTGTTGTTTAGTTTTGGGGTCGTAACAATAGCACCATGACTCGTCACCAGTAATGACCTTGGAAAAAATCTTGGTCGGTTTGGAGCTGATCTTTCAATGCACGGCATGTTTCAACTCGATTCTCTTTTTGCTGTTCAGTCAGGACCCGAGGCACAAATTTTGCAGTGACCCTTTTCATCCCCAAATCTTCTGACAAAATTCGCTGAACTGAGCTCCAAGTTATTCCAGATAACTTACTAATCTCTTCAATGGTCCGTCATCAGTCTTCAAGCACGATTGCATGAACGTTTTCAACATTTTCGTCAATTCTGGAAGTTGACGGACGTCCAGAACGAGATTTGTCATCAATTGACATTTCAC
The DNA here is from genome assembly GCA_034769895.1 of Magicicada septendecula. NCBI lineage: Eukaryota > Metazoa > Arthropoda > Insecta > Hemiptera > Cicadidae > Magicicada > Magicicada septendecula. The sequence continues at coordinate 374,275,661 of CM068370.1, forward strand.
CTTCTTTGAAACGAGAAAAACATTGGTACACTTGAGTTTTTCCCATAGCACTATCCTTGCAAGCTGTTTTCAACATCACAACAGTTTCTGCGGCGTTTTTCTCAAGCAGGAAGCAAAATTTCACAGCAGCGCGCTGTTCACTTAAATCCGTCATGACAAAAAACGAGGAGCAAACGGAACTGCTTTTACAAAACGAATTACTGTGACCGGACACAACCTTCCCAGGCGACAACAATAACGGCACTGAACTCGGAAAGAGTTGTGCTACGCTCGCCTAGTGGGAGAAATGCGTACTACGTAAGCTCTGCCAATTGCAGCGCTATTCCGGTTATTTTTGGGTACCCCCTCGTAGATGTGTCATTCTCTTACTTCACTCCCAAATATTTATAAAATTTTCGATTCCAATCGATAATAATTAATCCTTTCCCATTTTACAAGAAGAAATATAAATCTTTATACTAACGCAATAATGCTTCAAAACAATTAAAATCATTAATAACTCTTATAGAGAACAAAACACATTCAAATCCACTACATTAAAACAAATTATCTACTTGAAAATTACTAATCCTTTTTAATTATCATAATACTTCTTACTTCAATACAAAATCATCTAATTATTTTTTTATGATCAACATCATCAACATAGTATATTTAATACTCATTAAAACGTTACTACCAATCTAGTACCTCCTTCCACACACACTATGGCCCTCCCTGGACTGTAGCATCCAGTTGCTTCCACAAGGACTGAAGTTAGGGAGGAATTTTGTCGTCTCCTGTCCTTGCTTCTGCATTACATTTTAAATTCCAGATATAATAATACCTGACTACATAATCACAACCTTAAGACGGGTCTATCATCCTTTTTACTGTTCCTACGCGAACAAGGGTGATAGCCGCTGTTCCATAGTTCTGGGGATTTCCCCTGAGTCACCAGTCAATTAACCGGAGGTTAATTTCAAGTTCACACCAATTTTCAAGGGCACCCAACCATGGTCAGTTTTACAATTTCTGCCCATGGCTGATTGTCATCCAAAACCATGATTAGTGCTGGTGAAACAGTAATCGCCCGAAAAGGCGGGGAAATATTCTCATTAGCATGTTCTTCACAATCATCATTTTATACACTGTACATATAAATTCACATATAATATAGTATTATATAAGGTTGTACAGTGTATATAACGCCCTATTTAGGCCTCCGATGATGGTAACGTGCCTTGACATTACTCATCAACACTTACCGCTATCTACAGTGACACATGCCGCCACTGCAATAGCCTAACTTATAGCTAAACTTATGTCCTTCTACATGTACTATTACTACATTCCACAATTGATTTTCTCTTCTATTGACACCAAACAACCCCCCAAAATCACCCTTTAATCTTGCATAATAACAAGTTCTCTTTTTTTTTTTTGACACTTTTGCAAGTTCCAGCTTTCACTTCTCACTAATACCTTTTTTATGACAAGATAATATGTACAACAATGGATCATCTTACAAGTCTAAATTACATTAATTACATTTCTGTTTTTTGAAGGAAAATAACCCCTTGTTGAATTAATTATTTAGGTTACAAAAATTTTGGTCGTTTTATTTCACAATTCATAAAAATAAAACTACAGTAGAACCCCGTTAGTCCAAACCCCGCTAGTCCAAAATTCCGAATAACCCGAACCACCTCCAGGAACCAAATAGGCAAGGAAAGCTATAAAAACAACTGCAGATTTCATGAAGTGACAAATGATTTCATTACATTGCAATGGTTACATTTTGCAAAATCAGTAGAAAATAATACTATCCACTGTAATACGTATTAATCAGTAGGCCTACAATTACTGGAATAAAATTCTTAAACAAAACTATAAAAACTACAAACTACAAAAACAGAATTCAATTATTGTACTGTACAGTACTTAGATTACAGTTTCTATACTTTATTAACAGAATTTCCAAATAAACACTTTAATATTAACACTTCACTTATTCACTGGTTGCACAAAATCAGTTATTCTCTGCTGGCGTAAAGACGTCAATTTAGCAGACGACGCAATATTCCACCAGCGTCTCATGAACATGATGTCTGCCGCTGTAGCGTTGGCATGCTGCTCCACATACTGCAGGGATATTTCCAGCGCCTTTGCTGCTTCTGAATGTGAAATGAGATGTTCTGAATCATCGGCTTCGTCCATCACATCAGAATGTTCATCGAAGTCTTGTCTGATCAGGGAAACGATTTCCGTATCTGTCAAAACTTGGTGGTCTTCCATGTCAGCTGCCACCCACTCGTTCACATCTGTTTCGTTTGCTTCTTCACAGCCTGGAATTTCATGCATGAGCTGTAAAACTTCAGTCCTGTCATCAGCTTGTTCCGGACTATCGATGTAAGAGAGACTTGGCCATAATTTTTTCCATGACTTTCTCAGCAGCTGTTCTTTGAGATTGTCCCATGCTTCACCTAACCAATAGATAACATCTTTGATGTTGATTTTCTTAAGACTTTGGAGAATGGTTTTATATCTCCATTAACAAGTTCTTCTGTCGAAGCATGTGATGGAGCGTTGTCAATGACAAGTAACGCCCGGGGTGGCAGACCATTTTTTTCACTGAACTTTTTTACTGAAGGAATAAACTGGACATGAAACCATTCCTTAAATAAAGCACTGGTCATCCATGCCTTTTTTGATGCCTGTAGAATACAGAAGCGAGTTCACATTGCTGTTCTTAAATGCCCTTGGGTTTTTTGATTTGCCAATAACCATTAGTGGCAACTTATTAGTCCCAGCTGCATTACTGCATGCTAAAACAGTCGCACTTTCCTTGCACATTTTGAAACCAGGTGCATTAAGTTCTTGTTTGGCGGCGAGGCTTTTGTTTGGCAATGCCTTAAAATGTAACCCAGTTTCATCGCAATTGTATATTTCTTGAGGCGAGTAATTTTGCGATGAAACTATGTCTGCGAATTCAGCGATGTACTCTTGTGCAACCTGGTGATTCACCGGTAATGGATAACTGTCGTATTCCGTGTCTTTTTTTTCCACCAGTCCAGCCAGCCGTTACTCGCAATGAATTTAGGATCACCATTCATCAGCTTATTGAGGTGAACTGCTTTTTCTTGGATTAGGGGACCACTCAGTGGAGTACCTCTTTGCCTTTCTTGTGAAAACCATATGAAAAGGGCTTCATCAATTTTGTCAAATTGTGACACTTTTGATGTATGACGCTCCTCAAGAGTCTTCTCGGATGTTGTCGCACAAAACTGTTCAATCTTGGACTGGTTTTTCTTCCAGTCACTTCTTGTTGCTTTACCCACACCAAATTCGACTGCTAATTTCGTTCCACTTTCACCCTTGTCCAAACGTTTCAACACTTCAAGTTTATCTTTTAGTGCACATGAACTATGTTTCCGCTTACAAACCATTTTTATACAGTACGCACTTAAAAAACAACACTGAAAACGTATGTAAGTTGGAATGCACACACAATGTCTCAGACTGACAGGTGTCTCACTACTGAAAGCTAGGCCACAAGAAGAAACAAACAAGAGTGGGGGAAGTGGGATTACTAAGAAACTGGCATGAGTCATTGACGCCCTGGCCTGCCCGTGATAGTAAACAACAATACCGCACTATAAAGCCACCGAACGTCAGTGTCAATACTGTTCACCTTATCTGTACTGTATTACAGTACTGTACTACGTAATATTTTATGAAATATTCAACTCTTATAAACCATAAAATGCATTCGTTGAATAAAAAACGGGCACATATGAGTTACATATAAGTTAAAGACCATATTTAAATCAAATAAATAATTATAATTATTTAATAATAATTATTTCGGAAAATACGAATTTTTGCCAATCCGAACCGGCGGCCCCGGTCCCAATTAGTTCGGACTGTTGTGTTCTACTGGGTTCTACTGTACTGTTGTTCATGTGGAAAATACTACCTAGTACTTGTGAAAATAATTGATCATACCTAAGAATCGAGCTATACCTTTGGTGTCTCTAGGTGGTAAAAATTCTCAGATAGCGCGCGTACGTTCGGGGTTGATGCTAACCTTACCTTCAGCCGATACTATATGACCTAAGAAAGAGAATTGTTTTACTGCGAAATTAACTTTACTGGGATTTACCGTTAGTCCAGCATTCTTTAACCTTGATAATACTTCACACAAGTGATCAATATGCTGATCCATCGATTCAGTATATACTACTATGTTGTCAAGATAGTGATATACGAATTTAAATTTAACATCATGGAATATTTTTTCTAACAGTCTGCTACATACTGAACTTCCTTGTGATATTCCGAATGGTACTCTAGTAAATTGATATAGATTAAATGGGACAGCAAACGCAGTTAGATGTTTTGATTCCTCAGCTAGTGGGATTTTGTGGAAGGCCTGGTTGAGACCCATTATGGTGAAAATTTTCGCTTTGGTAAAATAGTGGAACGCGCTGTGAATGTCGGGCAGGGGAATAGATTCAAATTCTATATTCTTATTCAGCTGTCTATAATCCATGACTAGTCTATGTTTGTCAGTTCCTTTCGGTACTAGGAATGCAGGTGATGAATATGGAGAAGTTGACGGTTCTATGATGTGTTGTTCTAGAAGTTTGTTGATTTGGTTTCTCATTATTTCCATCTTGGGCAGTGATAATTTGTATGGGTGAAGACGTATTACCTTGTTGTCACTTAGATTTATTTTGTATTCGATAAGATTGGTCAATCCTAACTTGGGTGTGAGTACAGTAGAAAATTCCCTTATTAACTTTTGAATTCTTTGTTGCTCATTTCCTTTTAAATGACTCAAACTAGATTCATGATGCTCTAACTGAATAGTTGATGTTTCGCAATTCTTGCTGTTATTTAGCTCGGAGTCGAACTGATATTTTCGAGTACGATCAAACCTAAAGAAATATTATTTAGCATATATGTCAAGGATTAAGCCAGTTTTGCTTATAAAATCGGCGCCTAGTATTAAGTTTTGTCCTAATACTTCAGCTACGAGTAGTGGAACATACCAAGTAAAATTCTTTATTTTTAATTTGACAGTAATACTGCGTGATATATTTAGGTTTTGCTTATTCGCGGTGGCACACTTTATATTCACGTTTTGGCTACGTCTAATAAGATTATGATTATCTAATACGCTGGCTAGCTGTTGACTGATTATACTACGTGTAGATCCTGAATCGATTAAACCAAGGATACTCATTGCTCCAAGGTCTATCTGTATGTAGGGTAATTGGCATATACTTGTTTTGCATGTACCAATAGAGTTGCACTTTTCAGTAAATCTTGTTATGTAAGGGTCTATACGTTTTTTAATATTTATTTTAACTTTAGGGTGATTAGTGTTTATACCTTTCCTTCTGATGCTGCGGAAGACGTAGGATTTTTGTTCTTCCCGCTTCACATGTTGTTTGACTGGTCGGTTTTCTGTTGGTACCGCTTTTGTTTACAATTCTTGGTACCGCTTTTGTTTACAATTCTTGCTAATGTGTCTGGACTTTCCACAGTTATAATATCTTCTTTCCTCATTGGCATCGCTCGCATGCTGTCGGGGTTTTTGTAGAGAGTTTGATGTATTGGGGTAGCTTTGGGTTTTAGAAGTTCTTATGAATCGCTTATCGCGGTAGGTTCGAGTATCAGTCCCAAGGGGTAGAGGTAGGAATGAATCACTGTGTTGAGTCTGGGACATAAAAACGCGTCTGTTTTGGTCTGAATACCAGACATTGGATGAATGTATACAACACAGTTCTAGTTCTGTGAAGGTGGTTGGTCTCTTCATGAGTGCTAGGCGAGATCGCTCCTCGGGAGATAGTCCTACTAAGATAGTGTCTACTAGCTGTTGTTCACTCCAGTTAACTTGTAGCAATAAGGCCGATTCCCTTATTTCAGATATATAATGAGCTAATCTCTCGTATGCTCCTTGCACAAAGTACTGAGTTCCGCTTTAATTCTTCGTAGATACCGGTGGGGATGAAGTGTCTTATCAGGGTGGTATGTAGTTCTTCTACAGGGTGATTATACCTTAATGATTCTAACACACGATCTTTTAAAGGAGATCTACATTTAGGTAGAATTACTTGTAAAATTTGGTCATCTCTTAGTTGTCGCAGATCCTTTATTTGTAATAGGTGCTTGATAAAATCTAGGAGTTTCGTAATATTCAGCCCATCAGTGGTTGGTATCTCAGATAAAATACGTTCTACGGGGTGAGTTAATTTTCCATAAAGCTCGTTAGTTAGTCATTAGTCGGAGCTCGTTAATGGAGTCATCGTTCTAGGTTTTTCCGCAGATTGATTCGTCTGTAAGTGAGGAGGTAAATCGTAGGTACAGGTCATATTCTCTTGTTCATTTGGAAGTAATGTGACGTTTACGGGTAGGGTATTTACTTGTCTATCGGTTAACCGTTCCTTAACGGGATCTATATTAGATTCCTGCAGAAACTGAAATTTTACAGCACCTGTTTGCTGTTCTTGAGTAGGAGATAGGGTGGGGGAAATATTTAGCTTCGTCATTGCTTCTTCGATCTCTTCTAATCTAAACGATTCGGACCTTCTACGTAATTCGCACATTATCTCGGGTAATTGTTGTAATGCTTCTTCCGCGAATTTTTGCGCGTCTGGTGGAGTAACTTTGTCACCGGGCCAATTCAACAAATTGGTGATGCGGCGGGTCAGATGTTCGATTCTTTGAGTGGTTCTTAAAATTACTGCGGGGGATTTTTCATCTCGCAGGGTTTGTGCGATGGAGGTAAGTTCTGTATATTTATGATAGCATGTTTCCTTTTCACTTTCAAAGTCTAACTTAAACGATTTAGCAGTGAGGGTTTCTCTGGTCTGTTTTCGCGTAATGTTTTGCGCAGCTCCCCGACCGTTACGTTTGCGTATGGGAGACCGCGTAACAAAGCTTCATAGCTTAGTTCGTCTTTCAACAACAAGTCAGGGTTAAATTGAGCCATTGTAGTGATAATAATGACTTTTAAATAATCTAAGTATTACGTACGACAAATCTTATATCATCTATTTTAAACACTTATAAAATTTGAATTCATTTAAACACACACACATATATATAGATAACAAGAATCTTATACTAATTAATCAAATTAAAATTATCTCAAATCAATTCAACTTTATGTACTTCTAGCAATTATCAGCCGAGACAAAGTGATAATATCATTTAATAGTGGAAAGAAATTTCACACGAAGAAAACTTGTAAACTTCATTGTGTTTATAACAGCACAATGGATCAGCTGTTTGGGGAGTCTTATTGTTTGCGTTGGGGTGTGTTGTTAACAAAGGAGGGTGAATTCGGACCATCTGAAACACGATTATTTCCTGTTCAGGACTGTCTATTTTGTCCACTAGGGAATGCCATTCAAACAACTTACTTGTTTACCGGGGAGAGCGTACATTCCTCGACACGTATCTAACATGAAATAGCCTGTAAATACCGACAGGTTTAAAATGGAATATTTTTACCAGCAGGGACTTGTTTATTATGGCAATATCCTAATACTAATATTATTATTTTATAATTAAAACTATTTATTTATTTGTTCACAAATTCAGAGTGAATAAATTTATGTATTCTACCAAATTACTTTTAATTAATTAGCAGAGTGGCGCATTTTATATGCGTCACGATGCACACAAGTATTTTTACACAATAGCAGAGTGGCGCATTTTATTACCGTAAAAGCCTGTTAAGGGATTATAACATAGGGAACCAGTTTAATTGTTTGCTGTTAATTAAGCTAGCTGCCGTAGTTAGTAAATATTACTTACCAACAAATTATGACAATGTATATATCAGGAATTTGTCCAATGTTTCATAAATTTATTCACTCTCTGGATATTAGCAAAAACATCTCTTTATTATTGTATTTTAACTACGGATATAAACATAATAGCTTTAATGATCATCTTTTGTTTTTTACTTTACTTTTAAAAGAAAATTCTTATAGATTCTGCATTAAATACTCTTTAAATTGTTACTCTTAGTATCTCAAAATCATACATCTGTGTATTACTTTGATTACCACGGATCCGGGTTCTAACTTTGTAATATTCTAATATACTTTAACATCATCCAAACTATTTGAAGAATAGTCTGATGTAATTTCAGATTAACTTTACCTTTAAACATCATCAGGTTATTACTATAGCATTACAGAAATTACAAACATTAATATGCTAATATTTATGTGATCTAAAAGGTTTGTACAAGAAACTTTACTGTTCTTTTTGTTGCGGTTGTTAAAAACAATGTATGCACAGAAGTTATGGTTTAGTGTCACCTGAATATAACGTGAGTCTGCGGCTGGTGGTCGAGATGATCCTCTTCAGTAGGTCTTCCTGGGTGTAGTTCGTTGTCCGTCTGGATCCTCCATTTAGTTGGTTGTTTCTGTATTGTGGTCTAGGTCATGGCGCTGGAATTCTGCTACTTGGAGTTCGTACAGTTGTAGTAACTGCTCTCCTGGCGTTGGTGTTCACTTTTCACATTTGATTCCTTTTTATTTTAACAGCACTGATGTTACCTTTTACATGGTAAGGAACATATCTTACCACTTACTTTTTTATATAAAGAGATGTGTCGGCTAAGTTTTTTATTTATTAAGAATATTTTCTCAACGTCTGAACTACATTACTAGTTTTTAAGTTTTGTTTACGCTACATTGGATTAATTAAATGAGAAGCACTAATTTTACATCGTTTTTTAGCGACATAAACGTAAGTTTGACTTCACGACACATTTTCGAGCTGCTTACATGTCAGAGATTCTCCGGCGACTGGCGTTAGTTTAGCGGCAGGGAGTATAGAAGCTGGCGCGGTTTACGCGCTGAGAGAAAAGTAGTTCGTTCCTTTATTATTATTAATTGTCCATTAATTAACTACGATAAATTATCCTACCTTTTCTTAGTTAGGAGTTAGATATTTCCTTTATTATTATTACGTCTTTTATTTAAATAGAAGTATTATTAGTTTTCGCTTAATAACATTGTACTTTGCATGTTCGTACTAGCCTTTTTACACGTTGATACAGGTATCTAGGTACAGATGGGGGGGTGGATTATACTCTCACTTGTTATAAGAACAAAAAAAAATTAATTTGTGCTATTTAAATAATCTTTAAATCGTCACATCCTCCTCCACTTAAAGGAGATCGATGGGGCGGCGTTAGTTTATTGAATGATATCTATGAAATACAATTATATTTGGCACGGAACTTCGTGCTGAAATTTCTCTCCACCAGGTTATTTCGATCCATCAATCGATTATCTTACATACTATACAAAATACTTAAAATCTCCAATACATATACAACACATAAAATACACGAATACATAAATCTACCTTATTTCTATTTCTTAAATCTACTACCGGTTTTTTGCTTAGTTTCTTCACTCGTTTTACGGAGTTACACTCATGAGTAGGTTATTAATAATAATAACGTATTGTAATAACAACAGAATTACCTTTAGTTTACTGCGGTAGAGGTTTGTTGTTCGTCAGCTGACTTCTCATTATTTATTTTATTCTCGCAGGACATTAGCTAAGGTTGATCAGGCCTCGCTAGTATTCGTACGAGGTGTTTGAGTTTATACTCAATTACGATATAGGATGTTGCAAAATCTTATTGTATTCCTGTATAAAATATAGGCAACATATTTTACTCTTAATACTTAGGTAGTATTTTTGGTTAACTATCTTTCTCGTAGTCGTGCTTCTTTATTTTCACACGAAAACAAATTTTTTATTTGAGACACATGACTTCTGTGAACGTAATTGTCTGTATTGGGTTTGTACAGCGCTACTGTCATGGGGGTGATGAACTTGTGAATCTTGTAGGGGCCATACCATCGGTATGATAGTTTGGAAGTGGTCCTATCAACGGCTTTACTCGTAGGGTGAGTTTTATACATGACTAAATCACCTACTTTGTACTTTATTTTCCTATTATTCTGCTCATGATATTTCCGTGATTTTTGTAAATTTGCTCTCAAATTTGCGCGAGCTTCGTTCCATATTTTTCTTATATTATTCCCATTTATTTCGCGGGGCAATAACTCATGAATTTTCCACTTTGTGGTTAACGGGTGGTTCGGTTTATACTTGTACAGTAAATCAAATGGTGTTGATTTATGTCCTTCATGATACGCCGAGTTGAAGGCAAATTGTATCCATGATAGATTTTGATCCCACGCTGTCTGATCTTTAGCGTGATAAGATATTAAGGCCGATTTTAGGTTTCGCAAGTATCTCTCAGCTAGGTTGAAATAGAATGAAATAAAGCAAGTTAATAAAAATGTTGAGAAAACCAATGAGAACTTGGAAAGAGATAGACGTAAATTAAAGGAGAATACAGAAGTCGAATTAAAACAGGTAAGTGGTAATAATGTTGTTAATAATAATGGGGAGATAATTAACAAGGTAAGTGATAGTTATAAAAATGAATTAATAAGTAATAGTGATAAGATAGTGGAAAATGAGCTATTTAAAGGGGATATAATGAAAATAGATAGTGATGAGGTAGTAGTTGTTAATGAGATTGAGAGAGAGCATGAAGAGAAGTTAGGTGAGTATGGAGGGCACAGGGCAAATTTTCCCTGTGGTATAAATGGAGTAAAGACTCCACATGTGTTTTATGAGGACGAAGGTTCCTTCAGAGGTTATGTGGGAGACATGGTGTCTCCAAATGGTCCTTTAAGTTTTTGTGGTGATGTACCTGGTAAAGCCAGGAAGTATTTTAGTGATTTTATGTTGCCCTTTGCATGGACTGAGATAGTTCAGGGGGGTTGTGAGAGGTATTGTGATAAGAGAGAGCGAAAGAGAGAGATAGAGATTTTTGAGATTAATAGAAGTTATGAAATGTTAGTGCAGAGTTTAGATATTGAGAGAGGTGAGAAAATTGACTTACCTTGTGAAATAAAGATGGATGATTTTGATGATACCGCTGTAGATGATAAAAACTTACCTTGTACGGTTATGGATATAGTAGACGAATATGATAACATAAATTACCTCATGTTGACCAAAAATACTGACGGAGACAGGACGAAAATTACCAAGGTAGACGGGTTTTATGAAATAATGGGAGACAAATATGTAGTTAATTACTGTGTTAATATAATTAACGAAAGTGGTCATTACAGTAATAATTATAATGTAATGTATGTTGATAAGAATGAGTTGTGTTATAAATACATCAGACTATTGTACGATGATGGGGGTTAAATAAAAATTTAGTGAATGGACATTTTAATTATTTTAGTTTATGGTTATGACCTTGCTAACTTATGAAATGAGGTGTGGTAAACAGAAAATTAATGAAGAAGAATTGTAAATAAATTTATAGTGAAATTAATTGTGTTTGTGGTGTAAAAGGTATTTAATGTAAACAATGTGTGTATGCAGTAGGAACTGATTGTATAATAATAATAATAATAATAATAATAACAATATTCTATCAGACCAAATAAATAATGAGATGTTGTAATAAATGAGTTGTAATTGTTTTGGAGTAAGGTAATTAAAATAACTTGTGTTTTAAATAATTGATTGAATTAAAGAATTTGAGATTAATTAATTAATTAATGTTGTATAATTGAATTTTGCTAATGAATTTAAATGATGTTTCTGAGATTTGAACTTGAGAATAAATAGTAAATGAATAAATGTAAAATGTGTTTAGTTGTGGAGTCATATGATTATTATGTTTCAGAAGATACATGGAGTTATGTACATTATTTGGTGGTGATAAATGTTTATAATTTTGAATCTATGACAGTGTTAGTATTTTTATTTAAATGAATAATTAACCATATAGAGGTAGGAATTTTGTAATGCAATTTAAATAAAGTAAAATATTTAAATGTTTGAATAGTAAATTTTAAATTAGTTTCAAAGGTTTGAATTAAATGATGAAATTAATTTGAGGTAGTAATTAATGTAAAATGTTGCAAAAGATAGAGTTTGGGTGACGATAATTATTTCAATAAGGCGTTTTGAGTCAGTTAGAGTTAACTTTAATTGGGTATTAAACAGATTAAGAATTTTGGGAATAAAAGTAATATAGAAACTGAGTATTAGTAGGGACACAGTAGCGATAGTGCATATATGTAGAGTAATGAGAGTGATGTAATTGGAGAGTAAATAGATGATGGTGAAATTTTGTAAAGAGGGTGGTATGATAAGGAGTCCTTAACGACAGGCATTATGGCGGGAGGTGAACCGTATGTGCGTTGGCGGAGTTACCTGGGAAAGTACCAGGAACTAATAAGGGAATGAGTATAGGGAAGGGAACACACATCCTAAGTACAAAGAGGGTATTGGGTATTTTGTAATAAGAGGAGAATGATTTAAGTGAAGTTAGAGAAGTTAATTGAGGTAAATATTTTTTGAGAGATTGGTGTCACCCTATGTAAATCTGTCAGTGAGTGTTAGAGTCAAACGATGTAAGATTATATTTTTATGCCCATTCAATAAATTAGATCGTTGTGGATAACGGATAATCACCCAAACCAATTGATGATGAAAATGATGAATAGAAGTTCGTAATTGAAATGTAATAGTAAAATGTAACAAAATAAAAGTTACTAGAATTTGAAATTAAACCTAAATTTGAAATGTTTGTAATTTTTATTCAGATGCAGATTAAATGTTTATTTTAATGAAGTGAAGGAGAGTAAATCTTTTTTATTAAATGGTCAATTAAATTGTAATTAAAGATTCAATCACTAGTTGGTGATGGCCCATGTAAGTAGGAATAGATTAGTTTATGTGAAAAAGTAAATATTTTGTTGTACTCACTATTTTAAGTTAACGAAGGAGTGTAGGGAAGGTTAAGAAAGAAATGTATGGTGTTAAAACACACAATCAAAACTAGAAATTCCATGCAATGCAAATTGTAAATTTTAAATGTAACTATATCATAAACAAATATATCGTTTACTTGTGATTCCCCAACTTTAGGGCGGTCACGGAGTCACCGAACCCTGACCATGGATTTGGACTATTGGTAGCAAGTGTGGTTAGGCAGATTGTATCCTAGCCATACTTGCTATTATTTTCAAAATTGGTGAATTTAGAATTTAACCGGGGGGGTCAATTCAGGGGAATCACCAAACTATGGAACAGCGGCTATCATCGTAGGGGGTGATAGTGCCGTGTTAAGGGTGTGTAAATCATATTTAGTAGGATTAGTGGTGTCCTCGGACATCAGTAATGCCGAATTTTTTTATAACGCTGAACCAAGCAGTGTCTATACCCTATATATATATATATATATATATATATATATATTGTAACAATTCGACCTTTAGGTGGCTGCCTTCTACCTTAAATACTCCGCGTTGGTTTCGTCACTTTGTTAAGAGGGACGACCTTTAGGTGGCTGTCTTCTTCCTTGGAACCCAGCGTTGGGTTCGTCACTTTTTAAGAAGACCCTATATATGGCTGTAATCTGATCATGCCCCACTGTTTGGGCTAGCCACTTGGTCACCAGACCGCTGTATGCCGGTCGTTACAAAAGAATAAAAAATAAAATGGAAATTTCAATAATAATAGAATTTCCAAACAATAAAATAATTTTGTTTATGTTTATAGAGGTATGTATACTAGATAAATCTGTTTTTAAAGAGATTTAGTGAACATTTTAATAACAGGTAAGTATTTATTGACCGTCGAGCACTTCTTGAAGATTTGCACCAAGTCTGGAGTTAAATAGATTAACTCCAGGTAATAATCGATTGGTGACTTTCCTTACTGGTCCAATATCTTGTTCAAAATAGAGTATATTCTTTTCACTTAATACCTTCAGCCTTATAAATACCCTTAAATTACCCTGTGAAATAAGTACAGATACAAAATAATAGAAATATAAAGATTTATTGACAATTTTAAATAAATAATCGATATTTTATCGATGGAGAGCAATTATCGACTCTGTCTCAGGAATTATCGATTGTCATACAGAACAAAATTTTATGTTATATTATATTAAAGACAGGTTCTTTGAGCGATTAAGAATTAATAGTCAGAGAAGGGTGACGAGAAAGTATAACATTAACAATTAACCCATAAATACAATAATTACTATTTAATAGTATTTAAATAATTCAGGTTATGATATTAGAATAAATGTTTTGTCGAACCAATGAAGACTGATGTGACGTCAGTAACTATGATGTAGTAGGCAGGTTTCGTTTTCAAGATGGCCGCTCCTTGGGTTGGTCTCGGCTATTGTATATGCGTCGAGTCAGAAAATTACTATAAAATTACCTTCATCAAGGTCTAAAATGTCCCCGCACTGGTGTAATAAGTCTGTTAATCTATTTAGTGTATTCTGGTGAAGTGTTCTGTGTAAACTTGCGTTAGTTAGTTTATTTTCTATTTGTTCAACTATTACGGTTAAGTTTTCAAGTTGCGGTTAGGTTTGTAGAGTAAATCAGTTGTAATATAATGTTTTACCGTTTACTGTCACTCGTATAGTGAAGTTAGAGGTTTGTTTTCACTATTGTCGTGAATGTTTTTATAGTATTGGCTTCAAAAAGTGTCTAATTTGTCTAACTCCCGTTCACTGATTTCAATGTCTAAACGTTAGCATCATGTTCGACTCGATTTTTTCAGAACGTTTTTGTCACACACCTATTCAGCTTGATATTCAACAAAAGACTAATTAACTTGGTCATAAATCTTGCCCAGTTAATCCTTGAAAAAGTATTGTTAACATTTTTCGACTTCATACATATTAGAAAATATTACATTATATATGGAATTTTTCTATTTTATTCCTTACTTTTATGAATTACTAATCTTATTATTAGTTTAATCATCTTATTCCCTTTAAATTGATGTATTATAGTCCATATCTGTAGACATTTTGTGGAAATTAACAAATTTTGTTCACACTTTGGAAATATAGGCTCAAAATTGGATTTCCGTTTTTATATAAAATTCCTTCCATTTTAAATATTATTAATACTATTATAATAAATTTTAATTAGTCATATTTCTCTTCCTTTCCTTAAATACATATAAATTACACCTTTGAACTGGTTTTTTGTGTTAATTTGTAGATTTGATATTGCTCTCTAAAATTAATTAATTTATATATTTTGACAATTTACAAAATGTTAAGGTATATTTCCTTATTGTCATTTTAATTCATAGGATCATTCCTAGTAGTGGTTAATTGTGTTATCTTATATAAATCTGGGTAGTTTACAGGATTTATAAGTGAATTATACTATTTTATATTGGTTCTCTGATTTCACCAAATGGCCTAGATTTTAGAATTTTATATTTCTTTCTTTCTCAATAATTTAAACTTAATTCCTCCTCTGACTTTACATAACTACAATTATATGAAAATAACTTGATCTATAACTTATTGTTTTGTGTAGTAGTTAATTAACACTACAGTTATTAAAATAATTAATTATGAACATTGTTTAGTAATCTGCACAATTTAACATATTGCAGATACAGCTTAAACATATCTCTTTTGACTATTTTTAATCTAACATAGCATACCTTTTAGTACATTATTACTGGTATGTAGGTTATTATTTATCAAACATAATTCTTTTTTAAAACACATAACATAAATCTTATTTTCTAATAAACCTTACAAATACATTTATTTAATACATTGATTTTAGGACTGTGAAATAACAGTCTATTTAAACATGTTACACTTATTCATACTATATTAGTGTCAGTCCTTTTTGGTTTAAATCATTATTATTGTGATCCCCCACATCAGTAAACATTAATTCCCATACTCTATTTATTATCATTTTCCTTTTTTACAAAGGTCTTTTAAATAAGGATTTACATTAAAATAATAAAATACTGGAAACCTTCCATTTTATTATTTTATTATGCTGTTTATTATTTAGATTTTAAAGTTGTGATATAGCATACTACTAAGTTATAGTATCACCAACTTTAAGTTTATTGCTTTTTTTTAAAAACACTTAAACAAATTCACTTTCACTGTTGGTTCTGATATTCTGAGTCTTATTATCTCAGACCAGACCTTTAATCATCATGGACTGTTAAGACTAGTTTATTTTCTTTATTACACAATAGCTTTAGCCGGTGCACTTCTTATAACGCTATACAACACTTTAGTTTTCTCAATAATTACATTTTTATAAGATTTTGGGGATGTTATACTTTCTTTGGCATAGTTTTTGTGGGTTTGGGATTGATAGTAGTTTATATAATAATAGGTTTTACTACGGTGTTTCTTTCATACTATGTCTTCCTCTCCTCCTGTCTTCCTTCTTGTCCTTCTTCCTATCTTCCTTCTGGTATTCATTCTTGTCCCTCTTCTAGTTTTCATTCTTGTCCCTCGTCTAGTCTTCACTCTTCTGTTCTTCTTTCCTCATTCTTGGGTAAACCAAGGTACTTGGTGTTATCACGACTGAGGTTTAGTTTGGAGTATTTAATTTCTTCACTGAACTGACTTTATTCTTCTATACAGGTTTCAGGGTATTGTTTTCTTCCTGTTCACAAACTTTATTCTTCCCTCTTCTTGTTTTTAGGGTATTTCGGTATTCACCACTCTTTGATTGAGTCTCTTTTTTCGGGATATTGTCTTATGTAACTGGTTTACTGCTCTGAGCTTCCTGGGTAACTTACTGGTATTGTACTATGAGTTGATGAGTTGCTTCAATACTTTCTTTGGTTTCTTTTAACAGTGGTTTTTATATATTATGTAGTGAGGATTTTTATCTTATTGTGTTTCATTCCTCTGATTTATTTAAATGTCATTTAATATTATTACAACATTTGTTGATGTAATTAAATTTTATGATTTCATATGACTTGAAATGTAGTGGATTTTCTGTCACGCTACAATATATATATATATATATATATATTGTTACAACACAAATAAGCCACCCCAATACCAGTGAGAAAAAAGATGAATATACAACATAAAAAATAACTTGAATAATAAAATGTTTAAACTAATGAAAATAAAATGACAATAACACGACAAACGATGACTTGACCTAACCCAAGTGATTGACCAAACAAACAGGAAAACAAAGAAGAAGGGAAAAAACCGAAACCAAATAAGAATAAAGCCAATTGGAGGAAGTGAATGAATCCATACAACCAAATGAAAGAAAACCAAATGAGAAGGGGAGAACCAAATTAAAATGAAGCCAATTAAAAATGAGGAGAAGAAGAAGAAAAATGAAAATGAAACTAATCAAGTGTAAAGGAAATAAAGTGAAACCAAGGGATAAGAAACAAACCAATAATATAAAATATGTGAGGGAGAAATGGTACACTCAAGTATAATATTGGGAATAAAGCCAATGATTATCCAATATCAGAAATAAATATTATTATCAATTAAATAATTAATGTATGTGATTTAACAAAACCCAGTAAAGTAATATAATAAAATGAAAAGTAGGCCTACACTAACCCAAGAATTAGAGTTAGATGTAATAAAACTCTATAGGAATATAACCTTAGTAATACTATATATAATATTTGTAAAGAAAGAAATAGTGAGAAAATGAGAAAGTAAAGTGACAAAGAGAAGTAATTATAGGGATTACCCACTAAGAAACACTTAATGTAAACATTTAAGGAGTGCAATAGTGAAGGTGTAAAACCCCAAAATAGTTAGAAACCATATTTATGGTAATAAAACGCTTAATAATCAATAATAAACAATAATTGATTAATGGTGAAACAAATAATAATTAAGAATAAGGTTTTAATGATAGAATTAGATGTAAGCACTTCATATAATGTGGGATAAACACTGAAGAGTGATGAGGAAACACTATGTGATTAAAAGTGAACCAAATTAATAATTAAAAATGTATGGTTAATGATAATATTAAATGTAAACAATTAGCAATATGAAATGAACACTGGAAGGTGATGATGACATTGTTAATTAAGTTTAATTGTAAACAATTGTAATTAAAAGGGAGAATCCCATGAAAAGATAAACAGCTAGTGTTAACATGGATTGAAGGTAAAGAATAATTAGGGAATAAGAATTTAATAATGTAATCAATAAACACCCCAGATTATAAGGGAAAATCAATTAAGTAAATTCAAAAGGTGTGATATTGCTTAACACCCAAAAAATAGTAATTAATGAAATGAGTTGTAAAGAAACTTTACTTAATAATTGTTGAATAATTGTGTAATTATATTTATGAATAGGATATGACTGAAGAAATTGTACAGAGCATACGCCTAGATGTTATGTTTTTAATTGATGAAGAATAGGGAGTGGTAGCCATATTGTTAACAAAGCCAAAATAGATAATTAAGAAGTTAAGACAATACAAATCTAATTACACTAGAAAATCAGTTAATGTAGAAAATAACAGAACCATACAAATGGGATAATAACAAAACAAAACACATTAGAATAAAATGAGACATCATTTGTATAAATTCAGTAAATATGCTCAATGGCTACTAGTGCCTCTGAAATGCCTAACTGTCAAAACAAATAATTATAAATTGTATAAAATCCACAAGGAAATTAACAAATCTAAGGCGAGTAACTAGCCAAGAATAATGTGTACATCATTTTAAAAGAAAAATGTTACAATAAGAACTTAAATTAAAAGAAATATGTAATTAACAAATGTTAACATAATTGTACAAAAGTTAATATCTAATAGAATACAACCTTATGAGGTATTAATTTAATCTTTGAAAGGAAAGACAAACAGTAGTGATAATAGTTAATACTCAGGAAGGAAGACAGAAGAATAAAAGCAATCAGAAAATATACAGTAATTTTGAATAAAAATTCAAATATAATAACAATGGTAATAAACCATGCCTTAGCCAATCAAAGGTAATAGGTAACCATAGAAACGGTCCGTTGGTTACTAATTTTCCGTTAATTTTCTTTACTCATATAGTGACGCTTATCTAGCAGGGACGCAAAATTTTGTATGGCATAAATTTTACTTTAAAATGTTAAAAAACTAATCAGAAGTCAAAAAACAAATACAAGTGAGAAGGAGATGAAGAGTAATAACATTTAACTAATGTCCAGGAACAATTTAAATGAAAATTAAAAGAAGAAATTCCCAAGACTAATCTGAAAAGGACGCCAGCAGCCTAAATCACTCAAAATTGATGAATTTTCCAATTCAAATGAACAACGATCTATCACAAACCTTCTGAACTGATAAGTATCATTTAAACACCCAAATTCCAGGAATAAAAGCACTTTAAATATTTTGCAAATCTATACGAACTCTCACTATGAACTGAAAATAATTTCCTTCAAGGATTAAATAAAATAAACTTATATAGAAAAACTTAACTAAAAAAATAACCTCGCGTTAGATTGCGAACTGTTGAAACACATGTTACTACACTGCAGAACAAATTTTAGCCACACTTTATATTATTTAAGTACGAATAATGTAAGGTAGTGTACTTTTTTATTGTAATCATACTGAATGTTTTCCTTGTAATCAAAAGGACTCCAGATTTTGAACGAGAATAATTGTAAACTATAAACAGCAGCCATTACTGCATCGAATAGCTCGTTTCAATATCGTTTTCGTCAAACTGAGAGAAGGCGTTTCATGATTAATGTCGGAGCAAATTTATTAAATACCAAATAATAATATTATTGTCAAACTGCATAATTACCAAACAACCATTAAAGAAACAGTACAGAGTGTAACCATTGTTTTTATTTCATAGGGAATTGTATTATATATGTGTGTGTTAGCGAACTTACAGAGACGACTAGCGCTTTCGCTACCTGTTCGATACAGCAAGCTGTACAAAGGCGGGAACCGATTCGAATTCCCCGGCCGTCATCGCTGAAAACACCTTTTTAACACATTATCTCATAAATTTGTTTTCAACAAACAATTTGGCGCCTCCCGGGATTCACAAACCCCTATGGAATTACAGGTAAGGTTTCCACTCGGTTGTACTGATAATTGTGACAACGCTACGGACTTCGTTAGCGGCAACCATTGATGTAATGACCCCAGTGCGAGACGAACGCACTAACACTACACAAATATAAAACTGGTACACATTTTACAGAGACAGACCAGTTTATTCGTTACAGATTGGCGCCCAACGAGGGGCTTAAATTATTATTATATATATTACATATTATATATATGTATATTGTAACGTTTAAAAAATGCGGTCGTCCCGTCTACGTCCAATCCTCACCTGGTATTCGTCAAACTGTAACGAATAGGTTGGTTCGGACCTGCAAAATGTGTACAATTTGTATATGTTATGTATAATTAGTGCGTTCGTCTCGCACTGGGTCGTTACAGTAATGTTGTGGCTAGCGATGTTCGTAGCGTAGATATGATCACCTGTATACTACGGTAGTAACCTTACCTGTTATTTATAGGGGTGTGATAATCCCGGGTGGCGCCAAGTCATTTTACAAAACAACTAAAATTATGTTTAAACAAGTTATCAGCGTTGCGGGTTGGTGCATTCAAATAGTTCCCGCTCGCACGGCCGTCCCAATCGTCGCTTCTGGCTGTGTGACTGACAACTTGCTTACTGCTACGATTTATTCTTAAACACAAGTAATTAATATATAGCACTCCCTATGAAATGATAACGCTGGTTACTCCCTGTAATAAATATTTTTTAATGGGTGATAACTGAAAACATTTACATTTACAACAAAATAATTATCAATTCGCACCGACTGATTACATGAGATCTTGCCTTCAGGTTTGGCGAAGTAATTTAGGAACCATTTAACCTCGCTTTGTTGCTTACGTGAAGCGTATTACAGTTATTATTGGTTTCCCAAATTGTGGATCCTTTTGGCTATGAGTTAAAGAACTCCAATGGTTACAATAAAAATATAAATTACCTTAATCTAAGTGTACATAAAGAATAAAGTGTGCTGTTACAATCTGTTGTGTTGTGTCGTAAAAGTGTTCTGTAAGTTCGTGTTTAATTCTTAGGTTATTCAATGTTAACAAAGTTTCTATTAAGTTTTAATTTGCTCAGATATTCTATGAAAGAGAAATATTGTTTCTATAGTGCGGTAAATTTACCTTTCAAAATTATTTAAAGTGATTAGGGTTGGTGGAAAATAAATAATTGGATGGTACTTAACACCTCAACGTGTCTAGGTGCCTTCGTAGTGTATTCGAGGTAGGATTTGGCTGCATACATTCAGTTTTCATAAATTTTGGGCTTCACTAAATGTGGCGTCTTTTTTGTCATGGGTTTTGACATTCTTTTCAAGGATAATTTCTATTTAATTGGTCTTGGGTCTTGAAATATCTGCTACAGTGGTCATCTGCTTCTTTAATGATCAAGTTCAGCAACTTTGAATAATTATTTGCATGATTTACTCTGAAAAAACGCTCTTCCAAATTTTTCCATCTGCAATGGCTTAATGACGCTTCACTTCTTGTTAATTTCCAACGGTATTCTCGTCTTCAACCGCCGTTTCCATAGTAACGGAATTATTCTGATTGGTTGATTTTGAGATGATGTATTGTTATCAAAATTCGAATTCTTCGTATATCTTCTGATTACTGTTACTTCTCCATCTTCCTTCCTGGTTATTAAATATTGTCACTATAGTATTTATTCTCGTTCATAGATTATTTTGATACCCCACAAGCTTGGGTAATTTCAGTTTTTAAGTTTTTACAATTATGTTAATGCTTGTTAATTACATTTCTTTTTGTAGGATAACGCCTATTACAATATTTTGCGTTATAAATGCTCTACAATTTATTCTTGGTGATTCCTTCACCTCAGATTTTCTAAATTCTTATTCAATTTGTTATAATTTTTGGTTGTTTGGTTCTGACAGTTATGTTTTCTCTAGGCCTGAGTAGCCATTATAGTAATTTACTTATTTCGTTCAAATCACATTTTGGTTCAGCGTATTGGGCTTTACTTTGTTATTTTTATTAGTTGTGTTGTGTTTTGAGTCTGTAGGTGTGTTGTTTACTGTTCAATATTGCTTTCTCCATTTCAATCTTTAAAACATAACACTAGGCTTATGGACTGCACATTTCATTCAGCCATATCCTATTCATAACATTAACATGAACAATTTTTTATAAGTTATTAGAGTTATTATTTTGATCAAGAAATATTATTACTTCCTTCTAACTTATCCTTATTTGCTAATTTTTTTGTTTATAACACATATTATTTTTGTTGTGATAAACAACATCACTTTCTATTAAATTAATAACAGTCCCTTATAACTTAGGTGTCTTTGTTAGTTTTTGATTTCTTAATCTCTAAACAATTTTTATATTCCCTCCATGGTAACACCTTCAATTTATTCTATTCTGGAATCCTCCCTTTTTACTTACTACTGGCTATAATTAAACTTAACTCTATTGAACATCTTCCTTAAATTATAAAGTCATCATCACTTCTAGTGTTTACTACACCTTATTCTATGATTCACACTTAATACTATTTATTCATCAGCTATTTATTCACTGTTAATTTACAACCTTTATCTTACCTTCACTTGTAAATTATTTATTGTTAATTATAACTTCACTAGTGTCACACTTCACTTTGGGGTTTTTACACCTACACTATTGCACTGTATCTCTGTTTATATTATTTGTTTTATAGTGGGTGATCCCTATACTTATTTCTCTTTCATATCCTTAATACTAATGACAATTAATACTTAATAATTAATACTTACTAACTAATAACAATTTTTATCTGTGGTTTAGGTTGCCTTTTTAATGGGTAGTAACCGTTATCTCTCCTTTCTCCGGATAACCATTGTTTTGGTTTCAATATTCTTGTTGAGTGCTTTATTACTTGTTTTGGTGAACCATTATTGGTTTTCACTTCTGCTTGTCTCCCTCCTTTTCATTTTCCTTATTTGATTAATGCATTGTGTTTTTTCATCCGTTTCTTTGGGTATTTTGGGGTCGTTTAAACCCATGAACTTGTTTCCTTTTGGTTTGGGTTGATTACTTTCTTATTCTCGTTGTTTATTTGTGTGGTTCCCTTCTTCATTTGTTTCTTGTTGTTGGGTCAATCACTTGGGTTAGGTCAAAGTCGTCGTATTGTCGTGTCATATTCCTTATATTTTAATTAAAATCAATCAGTTTATTTGATAAGAAGTATTTTTACATTTATAAATATATTTTTTATCCCTGGTACTGGGTTGGCTATTTGTGTCGTAACAATATATATATATATATATAAACTTCAGTTCTTGGGGATGCAAATGGGCGCCACAGTCCACCCTCAGGAAACAATAGTGTGTGTGGAAAAGGAGCTGGCCGTTACAAGCCAGGGGCACAGATAACGCATCTGTGCATAAGGCAAACGCTCTATCCGGTTTATCCGGCGGGTCATTACCTAATTGTAACGGGGTATAAAGGGGGAATTAAGAAAAATGATGTTTTAGATCCATGTTTTTCGGTATCCAGGCCACTTATAGTATATAATTAGTAAAATAGTTTTACCTTTTTCTTGTCCGTCTGGTGGCCTTTTCTCTATATTTAATTCTACGCGTTTCGGGACATATGCCTCATCATCAGGAATATCCCTTGGTGAAGTTCGTCGATCATTAAAATATTAAAAACACTTTATATACAATTTTACACATATGACAATAAATATAATATAAACATAAAAAATATACATAAAATCCCGAAATTTGAGACACACGCGATATCGGTGGTGCGCACCACGACATGCTATAGTCGACTGCAGTGTTCATGTTGTTATATGTCGTGCATTATGGACCTTGTTCTGTATTCTTATCGCTGTGCCGTATAATAGATTTGACTGGAAATTCAATTCATCTTTAAGGATGACTTCTTCTGTTTTTTTTTTTTTTTTTTTTTTTTTTTTTTAAAGCCTTATATATTTTGTATTCTTCGATAGCATTCATATAATTTCCTTTTCTGCATATATGGAGGGGTTGAAAGTTCGTTGTGAAATCAGTATAACTATGGTTTTTATCCATCAGATGATGCGCGTAATTTGACACTGTTTTACTAAATTCTTTTTTAGGTAAATGTTCTCTGAATCGTTTTTTAAAAGGTCTACCAGTTTGGCCAATGTAAAAGCTATCACAGTCATTGCATATTATCTTATAAATGCCCGTCTTGCCCTGAACCGATTTTGAATGTTTAGGTAAGAGTATCTTATTAATTCGGTAAGCCATTTTTATATTTATCCCACTGAATACTTTGTTTAAAATTTTGGGTAGGGTGTTACCATATTCTGATGCTATATACCTAACTTTATTTCTATTATTTTCTTGTAATTCTATGTTGTTTTTCTTTTTTCTGTGTTTCTTGACTAAATTATCCACAGTTGAGCTTTTATAACCATTGGCTTTAGCTATGTATTTGATCGTGTTCAGTTCTTCGTGAAAATCTTTGTCTTCTAATGGTATGGAAAGTAACCTATCTATTAAACTATGATAAGCTGCCATTTTCTGAGAAAAGGGGTGATGTGATTCAGCATTTATCGTGAGATCCGTGGTTGTCGGTTTTCGGTATATTTGATATTGTAATTTTTCATCTAGTCTTGTAATTGTCAGGTCGAGGAAGTTAAGTTTATTATTTATCTCCGTCTCAAGTGTGAACTGTATGTTTTTATTGACACTATTCATGTATAAGTTCATATTTTCTATTTGTCGTTTTGTGCCATTAAAAATTATAAACGTATCATCAACATAACGTGTATATGATATTATTTTCTTGGAAAGTTTATTTACATTATTGAGCAAATATGTATTCTCATAGTTGTTTAAGTATATGTCAGCTAGTAAACCAGATAAAGGTGGCCCCAAGCTAGACCCTTTTTTTGGATGTAATAATTATTATTAAATGTAAAATAATTTTGGTCAAGTACAACTTCCAGTAAATTAATTAAATCATTGATTTCTTCAGAGTTACATATTTTGGCGTTAGTAAGATTTTCTTTAAGGATAGTGAGAGTTTCTTGAACAGGGACAAGAAATATTAACATATATACAAAATATTAACAAGATATTAACTGGTATGAACAGCTGATGACTGGTAGGAACTGTGTAATAGTCACTATAATCAATTTATGTGTTCTTTTAGTAATCAATGTAATGTTATTTTATAATTTTCTTTCTATCAATTGCCAGAGTATGTTTAATAAAACATGATTACATTTTATTACATTATAAGAGGTTTGGAGGTACAGTCTGTGGTGTTTTCATGTTCAAGATATTGCTAATTGAGTGTGTTGATACTGTATTAACTGATTTATGTTTGTAAACAGATGTAGTGATAAGTGCATTTACAATAGAAAGAAGTTGTTTGTTTTGTTTTGTTTGTTATGATTGTTAATGTCTAGGTAAGAGTAGATATAAAATAAATTCATTTGAAGCATTTTGGAATTAAAAAAAATTTTATGATTAAGTCCATTAGTCGAAGTAAATAATATGAATTATCTTAAAAGGGGAATCTTTGATAAGGGACTTGTGTTTATTGCATTATTTGAACGAAATTTAAACACTTTAATTTGATTTGAAACAATAACGTAAGTCAAACATTTATAAGTTGAGAAAATGGAATTGAAATTAAAATATAAAATATTTTTGTGAATTTTAGATCAAGAAGTAGGATGTAGATGTTGTGTTTAATATACTGTAATAATGAGTATGTGTATGCACCCAGTACTTGCTAAAGGCAACCCAGTACGTATGTAAGGGGAGATATATCGGTTGAGGATCTGGTATGGTATAAGGCCAGTTTTTGGAATTTTATTTGGAATGGTACAATGCTAGGAATACTATGGTGGGTACCGGTCCGACTTTAAGGTGTTGGGATCTCGAATAGAGAAGTCC
Source organism: Magicicada septendecula (assembly GCA_034769895.1). Lineage (NCBI taxonomy): Eukaryota > Metazoa > Arthropoda > Insecta > Hemiptera > Cicadidae > Magicicada > Magicicada septendecula. The sequence continues at coordinate 374,301,543 of CM068370.1, forward strand.
ACTAATCTCGTTCAGGTATCGCCATAGTCACCGAGCTAGGGGGGTAGTTTACCCATGATGTGTTAAGAATTAAAGGGGGGTTGTTAGCGCCATATCCTCACTGCTCCTCTTAGGGTTTAGCAATGAGAGTTTTTCTGTTTCGGCAGAAACCTCTCATTGGGGGGGGGGTATTGTAACCTATTTCGCCCAAGTGTAGCTTTGAGACTGGTGTGAATTGGCATTGGGAATTGTGAACAAGCATATACGGTGAGTTGACTGTATCGTCGAAACTGTCGCGGTGTGGTACAGGAATGCAGACTTTCAACGAGGGTGCGTACGCACTCCCACATGCGTGCTCAGGCGGCCAATGTTCCCATGGTTTGATCACGTCTGAAAAAATATCTCAGCGCGGTGTGCGCATAAAACAGTTCAGTCGACTACAAAACTCCCGTCTGGCCAGACGAACATAAAGGCTCGCGAGCCGAAAACGTAGTAAAATTCCAAAGTATGTAATAAATGGAGTATAAAGTGATACCAGTAAAAGTGTGATAAAGTATGTAGCGGAAAATAGTGAAACGGCAGATAGTCATCAGTGCTCCAAATTTAACTTTCGGAATAAACAAGTGAACTAAAGTGGACTGATTTCGACACGCGCTGTACATTACTACAACAGGGAAGTAAACCTATCATTTCAATTAAAATAAAAAACTGCAATTCAAAATTAAAATGAAAAAAATCTCTTGTTTTAAATAAAACAAAAATAAATGGGGTAACAAGCGTGAATGAGTGTATGAGCAATACTGGGTTGTCTTAAAAAATAGAAATACAATAGTTAAGTTTTTTTGGTTTCAAAATGTGTTTTCCTAGAAAGGAGGTAATAAACAATATTTTGTATTTTCAAAAGTAAAGTAAAAGGAGCAGTAAAAACGAATACCAAATATTTTGAAAGAAAGAATATAAAAGAAATATGGCATTTGTCTAGTAAAATAAAATGTATACCGATTAGTTGAAGTAATAAATTTGGTTTTCTAAAATGTTTAACGTATAATATTATAGAGAGTCGATAAAGCAAAGAATTTGATGAACTGTTAAAGAGTTACAGAGAATAATTAATTTTTTAAAATGAATATCAATAAAATGGATTAATAGCGTAACCATGCGTTAAGTCAATTATTATGCCAAATTAACATCACCTATCCCGTATGGAAAATTTCGCCCAACGAACCTGGTAAGTAAGTGAAAGTGTTTTAAGGTCTCCATGTCTGTCCTTTAAAGATATTGGTGGCGACCTATAAGTAATTTGGAGTCTTCTGTTTGGTAAGTCAGTGTAAAGTGTAATCAGGGCGAGTGCGTAATAAGATCGCTCAAGGTAAGTAGAAGTCACGTGATGGAAATTGGTAAAATAATAGAACGTAACAACGTATAGTACTTATCTCATTGCTAGTATTAATTTCATGTTCTGAAATAGCTTTATCGATTGTTTCGATATTCTTTGTCGTATTAGTTACATTAGATTCACATTTATCTATTTGATATTGTAACATCTCTGTCTTAATGTCTATTTGTTTATTAATCTCAATTTTGGTTTTAACTTCTATTTGTTTTGTCAATTGCATTTACACATTTATTTTCTATTTCTTTACTTTGCATTACAATTTGACTTTGAACTTTCTCAACTATTGCTTCGTCTGCTTTACTTATTTTGTTTTCTAAACTGTTTATTTGAGTATCAAACTTCTCACTAACTGATTCTATTATTTGTTCTTTCATATTCTCACAACGTGCATTTGTTTCCTGAATATGTAGACTGACTGCAAAGATGTGTAGTCTATGCTCATGATGCCATGATGATTTTTTCCTTTGCAAGTACATATTAATGTGATTAAAACACGTGAACTGAATCATATCCCAAGCAGACATTTGTAAAACATAATTAGGTCAATACTAAATTTTTGTTGTTTTATTTCATTTCTGATTTCGTTAATTTGGTCATTCATTTTAGAATCATTAATGTCAAAACGACTGTTAACTTTGTCAAATTTATCATTGAAATTATTATTTATTTTATTAATTTCGCTTTTTTGAACACCAAATTTAATATTCATGTCCCCTCTTAGTTCACTAAGATTGCTACACAACATTGTATTTTTCTCTAAAAGCAATTGCATCATTTTCATCATATCATGATCCTCAGATTTTTTAATCGGGACTGGCGTTGAATAAATTACTTCAGCCATTATTTTTGATTCAGTCTCACTTAACTCTATATTCACTTGGCTCTCGGTTTCAATGTCAGTTAAGCTGACATTCTCATTATTATCTGCCATCTCAAAATTTTATATATATTTCTTTTTCGAAATATTTCTATGTAATATTACACAAACTTACTATCTAAAAAGATATTGTATTTAATCTGTTTTACTCCTACCACATATGGTCACAACATAACCTTATTATTTACGTATATTTATAATTACCTACCAATCCCAAACAACCATCCTGTTTCTCCATACAGGTCTACATTTGACTAATTTTTCTCATTCAAATGGTCCCTGTTCTGGTCGACATTTGTTATGTTACGTACTTTTTATTTTTTAACATTTTTACACTTTGTTTACTTTCTGCTTGGGCAGCTGCCATGTTGTATTGTACCAACAACCAAAAAATACTTACTAGGGCCAGGCGTTCGTCTAGACGAGTCGAGAAACAAAATGGTTGCTGTGAAATAATAGACTTTAATTTCATTAGTAGTTTTAAACTCGTATTTATTAATTATCTGAGCATTCTCTATTGATAACAAAACACAAAATAGTCCTTCCACCTTCTACAAATTCCAACATGGCTGCGATACATTCTCTTTACATCAAACTTTCCTCAGGGTATATTTACGCAATATATTTAGAATTCAAATTACCCTGGTTACACATTGAAATGAATACAGAAAAATTACTACTATTTTCACTTAACGTAAACCAATGCTTTTATGTTATTAATATAGGTACCTACACACACCCACACAAACACACACATACTATGATATACGGTACATTAGTATTTATTGAGTTCAAAAATTTAGTATTTTATTTGAAAACCAGTATTTGATATAGTTGGATATATAATGTCTACTTTCCTGATGTTGCGGAATTCAATGCCATAGGCACTAACTCGTGTCTTACAATTTGCTGTCTCTTGTAGTTCTCATTGTTTACGGCCGAACTGTTAGATTTTTACCAAATTCACTCACTGTCTCTACATGAATAGTTATAATACTTTTAAATACCAAAATATACCAAAATTCACATGTTTGTTACTTTGCTGGCCAGCAATTTACGTAACATGCCACTTGCACGAGCGATGGCTGTAGACTGGGGCGAACGTATTGCGTTCATTTCTGATGTAGAGAGGGTTGTCACGTCACCAATCTCTTTGTCTTTGATTATGACGTCTTAGTTTTTTAAGGCTAGGCGATTATGTACTGCATTCTTTGTGACGTCTTTATAGGAGCGGCTTGTTGACGAGTTCGATTGGCGAAATTGAGTTGTTTTCGCACGTACACCACTGACCTTGGTACAATTCCTGCACTGCTTACTATGTCGTTTCACACTTTATAAAACTTTACCATTATTTCTTTATGACTTTGCAATTGAAATAAAATTTACATTGGTTAGTCCCCAAAACACCTATATGTACCGGATTGTACCGTTACAATGGGAACTAAATGAGTTGAAAGTGTTTTTGAATAAAATAATTGATGGAAATACAGAATTGAAATAATGATAACTAATAAAATTTAATTCATTGGAAGCAAGTAGATTAATTATTTATTTCGAATAACCATTCTGCTCTCTAACTTATTCAACCGAACCTTGGGCCTAGGTAAGTAAAATATACAGTTGGCAATAGTTTCATGATGGCGTCCAAAGGTAGACGCAAGCTACAGCTGATTGTTTGTAAACAAGTAAAGTAAAAGTGGAAATAAAAGTAAAGAGTAAATAAACTTTTCAATTGGCGCGTTGAACAGGGACGTTTGCATAAAATTTATTTATGTAAACGTGGGCCTGTTTTGGCAGAGCAGAATGGTTGTTTTAGGTGAATAAATAAAAAACTTTTAGTTACGTCTTGATAGACGCAGGTTATGTTATGATATGATTTGTTTATGTATATTGTAAGTAGGAATTAAGTAATAAAATAATTACAGTGGAGAATAATAACAATGAAGTCGGCCTAACTGACATTAGTACAGAACATCAATCAAGCTTAACAGAATCTGTAACAATGGAAGGCGCTACGATTCATTCAAAACCTATCCAAAATAAACAATCTGATAGTAATGATATAATGAATATGATGCAATTACTTCTAGAAAAGCAAAACACAATGTTAAGTAATTAATTTGATGAACAACAAGATTGAAATCAATGCCGTAAATGTTAGATATGAAAGTAATTTTAAAAAGCTTGGGGATAAAATAAATGAAATGGAGGAAAATTTTAATAAGAGTGCAGATGACTTTATTAATAAAATGAATAAACGAGACAAGAAGTGGGAAGGAGATAGATGTAGATTAAAGGAGAATACAGAAGGTGAATTAAAACAGGTAAGTGGTTGTAATGGTGTCAATTATAATGATGACACAGGTAAGTGTAACGAGAATAAAAAAATGTATTGAAGTGATAGATGTCAATAAGGTGATAATTATAATGGTGATATGATGACGAATAATAACGAAGAAATAATTGAAAGGTAAGTGGTAATTATAATAATGAGTTAACAAGTAGTAGTGGTAAGATAGTTGAAAAAGGGGTATCTAAGGGTGATACAGAAAAAATTAATAGTGATGATGAGAATATAGAGTTAGTAGAGGGTAGTGAGGGGGTAGTAGTCAGTGTTCATGAGTTAGACAAGGAGTACGAAGAGAGTTATTTTGTGGAAGTGGGGCAGAGGGTAAATTTTCCCCGTGTATATTGTGAAATAGAGATTTCACAGGTGTTTTTGGAGGGCAAGTGGTCCTCAATCGGAGACGGAAGGTCTCAAAATGGTCCCTTAAGTTTTTGTAGTTGTCCTGGAAAAGCCAGGAGGTGTTTTTATGATGTAGTGCCCTCTGCATGGATAGAAAGAGAAAATGCGAAATGGTAGTGGGAAGGTGATTTGGAGAATGAGAGAGAAATAGAATTATTCAAGTTGAGTAGAGATCATAAAGAGTTAGTAAAGAGAATAAGTGTTGAGAGAATTAAAAACTTACCTGGTGGAGTAGATAATATTGCCAATAAAAAGCACTTACCTTGGAGTAGGATTAGTGTACTTGATGTAGTAGATGAATATGATGATGAGATCATAACTTACCTGGGGATAACGAATAATACTAAGTGCGACTTGAATATAAGTAATGTTGACAAGGTATATGAGATAATAATAAGAAATAATCGTATAGATTATTATGGTATAATAAATAACACAGATTTAGTGGGACATTGTATTAAAAATAAGAATATAATGCATGTAATTAAGAATGAAAATTTTTATGTGAAAATCAGACTAAGTTACGATGATGGTGGTTAGATATATAGTGAATGAACATTTAATTATTTTAGTTTATGGTAATTACTTGGCTAACTTATGTAATGAGGTGTGGTAAACAATAAAATGATATGACGAAAATTGTAGGTTAATTTGTATTGATGTTAAATGTATTGTGTTAAGGTTATGTTATTGGGAGGTACATTGTATTTTGTATGATCAGGGTGTACAGTTATGATTGAGTTGATAACCACAATAATATTTTGCCATAAATGATGAAAGTAAAGTACTATGAATGTAAAATGTTTTAAATTATGTAATTAAATTAATTTGAGGTAATTAATTTGATTGAAAAGAGGGATGTTGATAATAAATTTAAATTTTTTGGAGAATTTAATTATATAATAAATGATAAATAATTAAAGGTTGAGTATTAAAAGGTTCAATAGAAAGTCAAAGTTGAAGTGATAATGCAAGATAAACAGTTAAAATGTTTAATCAGGGAAAATTGAAATTAAAGTGGTAATGTTTGTAATTTTGAGGCGAATATAAAGGTGAGATGTTTATTTTAATGTAATAATGTTGTAACATTAATTAATATTTTAAAAAATTTTGTTTACCTTAGTTAACAACAAACAGGTATGTTTACCTACGAATTCCGGACGCCATATTGCGTTACTGCCAACTGTAAAATTTTGTAACTTACCAGAGTTCGGTTAGGCGAACTGGAGAACAGAACTGGTTATTTCAATAAAACAGACTGATTACTTGTGTACATATTTTGATCTCGTTTATTATGCATTTATATTCCAATTCATTTTATTACAAAAATAAAACAGTTTAAAGTCATTCGACTCCCATCGAATGAGATTTACCAAAAAAATCCCTTCTCTCTCTTCTAATTCTGATATGATTTTTTAATGATATCTGTATAAAAAAGAAACAATATCTTGATTTTATGATTATATGTCTATAAAATGAAAATTAGAAAATTTTTATATAAATTCAAAATAGAAAGAAAATTTTACCACAAACTTAAATTTACTTTTTGGAAACCAGCGCTTATTTTATCATTTTTATTCACGCAGACATTCGTGCATATCCCATTCCCTTATGTGAGATCTCAGTTTAAAAATACAATGCTGTTGAAATTTTGTTTAGCCCTTATTAAAATATTGTTTTACCCCCCATGAATGAATTTTCATCCAGAACAGTCCAGCCTCCTTACGTATTTGCCTTCATTTCGCACATTCCCTTTTCACTTTTTGTTCACCACTCTTACCGAAACTGTTAATTAAAGACGCAACTTTTACTTCATTTTAATTAATAATATACGTGTTGTGAAATCACATATTTTGCTGTTACGGGCACTTTTGTAGTTTTGATTCAGTTTGTACGAAACGGGCGAGCACACGGCTCGCGTCCGCCGTCGCTAGACGTTGGATGACGACTGTCTTTGTTAACTCAAGCTCAGAACGCTGTCGTCGTTGACACTCCCGAATTCCTGTATGATGGCTGGGTTTGGCTTATGACGTCGTATGTTGCTTTGTCTAACAGCTCAGATGGCTAAAAATAACTGTCTCCAGCGGTTAAACTGTTGACCTTGAGTCAATTCGTGTACGACGTTTATAATCCCAATAATATTTTCAAATAACCTTTACATAATTTAATTATGTTTCGGGTGGGTAATATATGTACCGTTACAATACACCCTCAATGAGAGGTTTTATGCCGAAGCATAAAAACATACTTCCTAAAGGGACCAGCCTGGATATGTCGCCACAACCCCCTTTGTTTTATTAAAATTCATGGGTAACTTACCCCCCTGGTCCAGTGACTGTGGCCGCACCTGAATGACCTTACTGGACTTCCCTTTCGAGATACCAACACCGCAAGTCCAAACAGGCACTTGACGCCCCTGCTCTGACGCGCAGGCCAGCACAGGACCGCTGCCACAGCATCACCAGACACTGAAACATTAAATCAAAAACATCAAATAGTGGCCTTGTATAATACCATATCCCTAACTAATCTGGTCCCCCTTAGCTGTGCTGGTTTGCTTTAAGAAGCACTGGTTTTTTTTCTTAACTTCTAACATACATTGATGAATACATACTTAACCTAACATGATACATTTTAAATTTCAATACCAACATTCTTAATGCCCTTCTCCCGTTAATTCTTATCCCAAATTCAAAATATTTCCCTGATTCCAATCAGAATTTAAATAACCACTTCCCATTACATCATTACAAATATCTTCCATTACCCAAATCACATCTCAAAATATTTAACTTCATTACTAAAATTCCTCTTAAACATTTAAATCAATTATATAATCACAAATTATCTACTTATATTTATTCTCAAACATTGTTAATCATCTCCATCAAAACATCTCAAATCAACACAAAATCATTAAGTTACATCATAAAGATCAACTACACATTCTACATTACCAACATAATTCCATTAAATATTTTACGTTTCCCATAATCAACATAATACCACATAATAACCACTCAAATTGAACATTTAAAATAAACATCTCATCTTTAAATTTGCCTCAAAATTACAAACATTACAACCTTGACTTTCTATTGAACCTTTTAATAATCAATCTGTAATTATTTATCATTTATTATACAATTAAATTCTCCAAAAATTCAAATTTACTACCAACCTTCATTTTATATAACATTTCATTTATTATCCCCTTTCAAATTAATTCATTATTTTATCAAACACCTTTTAATTACTTTAATTATCAAATTGCTTTAATTACTTTAACAAAATTCACAACGACCAACTGTCAATTATTAAAGTTGAGTATACTTAACCTTAATACATAAGTACATTTAACATCAGTACAAATTTATCTAAAATTTTTGTCATATCATTTTATTGTTTACCATACCTCATTACATAAGTTAGCCAAGTAATTACCATAAACTGTGATGGTACAATTCTGGTATGATCTTAAATTAAAAAAAAAAAACATGGTATAAAAGACCATAAGTATTGCATTCCTTCATTTTTTAACAATTTGGTCATAATTAATTAAACCTTTAATAATCCCTGTAAAGCTACAGTGAGTGGACTATACAAATATTTTATAAACGCAAAAGTGAATTGACAAGACTCTAACTGTTTTCATCGCAAAAAACAAGAAACACAGCAAAAAACGTATGTCGCATACTGAGATAAGATGCCTATCCCTGATGACGCCAGCGATGAGGAATGTATTTCCGGAAACAAGTTGAAGCTGTAAACAGATGAACAATAACTTGATGACGTAGTTTGCGCCCCACCTACGCAATGGGGAACAAAGAATCTGGGTCATTTTCTTCTAAAGCGTGAACGCAGCCGGCCGGCAAACAGTTCACCGAGTGTGAATTTTAACTTTTACACCACTAAAAGTGGTTAATTAACTAAATAAAATATCGGAAATGTTGGGGCGGTAAAGAACTTGGACAGGTGTCATCGGCCGATGGGTCGTTAAGTAAGTTGTGCGTATAGAATCTGTCCAAGGCATTTTCGTGGGCAGACACGACGGTGTGGGCCTTTAAAACGATGTAAAATCTACAGATTGTGCACGAAACGGATGACCCTAGAAGTGCGGTGAGACCTGTACAAAAATTTGGGTGAGAACGTTCCAACATCATTTTTTATTTGCACATAAAACAACATAATTCAATATAATGACCAACTCAAAAGTCACTCAATGTTAAAATGAAACTAAATTTTATTTAAAATTTTAAAATGAGCTCAAATAAATCAATCAATTGCACCAGAGCGTAAGAGAGAGAGTGAGAGAGAGAGAGAGAGAGTGCTTTAAATTCTCTAAGTGCTGGGTTGTGCGAGTTATATAAATGTATTTGTTTAATGTTACATAATTGCATATTCAATGTCTCATATTTAATGTTTATTTTGGAGGGTTAAAATTGTTTTGCTAACGCCCATGGCGTAATATGTGGGGTACATATTCGAGTCAGTTTCCAGTATGTAATTAGATTCAATTTTAAAAAATAAAAAGTAACTTGTATATGTTATCTTGAGTACAATTATTTCAGGTAGTATGTTTCACAAACCTGGTTCGTGTTACACGAATTCTGGCCCTAAATGTAAATTTGTATGATGTTGCCCAATCTGACAACATTGCGTCCGGTTTCAAAAGTGAAATTAATTTACTAGTACACACAAAATTATTGTAACCAATAAAACAATAAAAGCCATTAGTTACAAATTGCGCCCGTAATAACAGGGACATTAGTTACAAAACCAAAATAATTAAATGTTCATTCACTGTACACCTAACCACCATCATCGAAAATTAATCTTCTTATTTTATTACAACACAATTCATTTTGTTATTATTATAAAACACTTTAGTATTTTAAATTGTTCCGTTATACCCACATAATAATTTACTGGATTATGAAACATTATTATTCTATCATATAACCTGTCTACATCAGTAATTCTGGTCTTGTCACCATCAGTATTATTATCTGTCGCAATTAAGCATTTTTATCATCTCTCTATTATCAGAGTCAGCTACGATTAATATCCCACTTCTATGCACAGGTAAGTACTCAATATAATTATCAATGCAGTCATCATCTATTGCTGCATTATTCTCACAACAAGGTAAGTTTTTTATTTTATTCACTGTCTTACTATTTATTCTCTCTGTTAATTCTTCATAATCTCTCCTCAACTTGAACAACTCTATCTCTCTCACTCTCTCAAAATACCTCTCATCATAACACCATTTCACTTTCTCTCTATCATTCCATACAAAGGGCAACACCACATTATTATAACACATCCTGGCTTTTCCAGGGAAATCATAATACACAGGGGAACTATTTGTAGATCTTTCGTCTACCAAAAACACCTTCAAGAAACCTTTGTTCTTGTTAACCACACGTGAAGCTTCTACTTCACCTATTACACCGGGAAATCTGCCCTTTGCCCACACTCTACCTTTAAACTCTCTCTTCATTCTTTCTCCAATTCATCAACACTCACTAACACTCCATTACTAACCCCAACTAACCTTCGACTCTCATTATCACTAATATTACTTAATGTATCACACATAGATATCTCATTTTCAACTACCTTACCACTATTACTTGTTAACTCGTTTTTATAACTAACACCTCGTTAATTATTTCTTCGTTGTTTCGTTATCATCTCCTCATAATTATCACTTATATAAATTTAAACATTATTTTATACGGTCCAAGTCACTTTATATAGTAATGATTTACCTTATTGAAACCGTCCAGTGACTTCAAATTGTAAATTTACGACACATTTCGAGTCATATGACCCTTTGTGAGATAATAGTTTAAAAAGATGGAAAGTAAGACGGCTTTCTTACATGATAATTTAATAGCCTCTGGTGAGCTCGAAAGCAGCAGCATGCAGAATTGCTAATCAGACATAAATAATATAAAAAAATGACTTACCGTATCTCACGACTGGGTGATCCAGACACTCAAGGCAGGATAGACTGGTTGGGAAAAGGATGGGTGAAATGCATGGATTTCTACCTGCCGAGAAGGGCCCGACTCGTGGACGTTGACACTGAGATGGCTGGCGTACGACAGAGCTAAAAGTTCACGTGCAGGTATGAGCTCTACAAAGCCATAGTGCCAACCTCGGAAAATGAAAAGAATGACCGGTTCGATCCGAAATATCGAACACCGGCCCCCGTTGACCGCAATGGGTCAGCCACCAACTACACCAAAAGACGTGGCCAAAAATGCAGTACAAAAATTTGGCTTTTGGTGAACAGGAACATTCTCTGAAAATTACCCTCCAACCTAGGAGGGGGTCATACGCAAACATACAGAAAACATGCAATGAATCAGAAAACCATGCCGAATAACTCCTCCGCGGGCGCATCGACCAGGCGAGCAATCCGAAAGGTTCGGGTAGAGCAGACAAAACCCAATAACATACAATAAATAATGGCCCAGCCAAACACAATGTAAAACTCAGCAAATCAACTTAGTTAGTTCCCTAGTTTTTACATTTTTTTTTCCTTTTTTATTTTTTGTTGTTGTTCCCTTTATTCCCCCTTTTTTTATCATTTTTTTTTTTTTACTTATTTTTGTTGTTGTTGATTTGTTGAGCATCCATAACTCCCAATGAACTGGCACAACGTCATGCCAGAAACATTCCACAATGTAAAATTCACTGCGGACAACAGCTGGAAGGAATCACCTGGGAAATCCCAGCAAAGTGTCCAGTAAGTCCACAACAATCATTGAAATTAATTCTGCTCACCCGAAAAAACAAGATAAACCCAATTAAGAAGATATGGGCAACCGGTATAATTTAGGTCACCCCCACCTCTAAGGGCCACGACGACAAGTGCTCAAACAATTCCACCCGGGGCTCCTGAATGAGAAACGAAGAGACCTTGGTCTCCAAGGCAACATCTTGCATGTCGTGATTTGGGCGATAATTAATAGGGGGCCAGCGCAGATCATCAAGCTTTAACCAATCTGGCCCTGACCACCACAATGTCGACGACCGGAGGCTGGAGAGTGACGTGCCTCTAGAGGCTAAATCAGCGGGGTTAGAAACACCATGCACATGACGCCAAGATTTAGTATCGGTCCACTCGGTAATGGCAGCCACCCGATTAGCAATAAACGTCTTCAATTTAAAAGTAGGCATATTCAGCCAATCCAAGACAATCGTCGAGTCCATCCATAAGAAAACTTGACTAAATTGAATACATGATGAGAATAAGCCAACATAATGACGAACAAGTTTGGCTAAAAGATAAGCTCCCAACAACTCCAAACGTGGGATTGATAAAGTTTTAAGAGGTGCCACTTTAGTTTTAGACGACACCAACGAAACCACCGGAGGACCAGAGTCAGTATAAATGGACAGATAGAGGACGGCCGCGTAACCCAACTGGGAAGCATCACAGAAACCATGCAATATTACCCTTTCAATATGCCCACCTTTAGTGAAGAATGGCCGGGAAATAGTAATTACCGGAAGATGATTCAAAGAGGACAGGAATTGACTCCAATACTCGTTTAAGTCATCACTTAGAGGAGCATCCCAGTCCAAGCCCTCAGCCCAGAGTTTTTGGAAAAAAGCCTTGGCCCTGAAAATCACTGGTGAAAGCCAACCACATGGGTCAAATAATTGTGCCATCTGAGATAACACGACACGTTTGGTAAATTGAACCTGAGCATTGCTGCAACAGGCCAAAGGAGGAAAGGAGAAGCAATCGGTAAAATGGTCCCAACTTAAACCCATAATATCCTTATCCTTAGCAACGACGGAATCACTTGGAGCGGCTGATTCAGGTAGGCAGTCGGGTTGATTAGTGCACCATTTCTTCAAATTGAACCCTCCTGAAGACAACAACAGAATTAATTCCCGTTGTAGTTTGCAAAGCTCTGATTTTGAATCAGCGCCAGCAGCAATATCATCCACAAAAATATTACGGCTAAGTACTGCCGCTCCTGCAGGAAAATTAACTGCCTCATCCTGAGCCAGCCGCTGCAAGGTTCGCAACGCCTGAAAAGGGGCGCAAGCCAGCCCGTAGGTAACGGTACGCAAAGCGAAAACCCTTAGTGGGGCGGTAACCTCCTCACGCCATAAAATGCACAGGTACGCCGAGTCATCAGGATGCATAGCAATTTGGCGGTACATCTGTTTGATGTCGCACGTAAAAACATGGCTAAACCACCGAAACAAAGTCAAAACGTCGGACAGTAAGGTCTGCAACTTAGGGCCGACACATAACACGTCATTTAAGGAAATCCCAGAGGACATCTTCATACTGGCGTCAAACACCACCCTGATTTTTGAAGTATCACCTCTAACTTTAAAGATACCATGATGAGGGATGAAATATTTTGGAAAATTGGGGTCAGACACCAATGACATATGCCCCTGAGCGACATAATCCGTTATAAATTGTACATATTGGCTCTTAAACTGACTGTTCGCAGCAAATTTCCTTTCTAACGCAAAAAACCGAGACATGGCTCCCTTAAGGGAATTTCCCAAAATGTGAGAAGAGTTTTTGAAGAACGGCAAGCGCACCTGGTAACGACCCGACGGCAACCGACTTGTTGACTCCATGTAAAACCTTTCAGCAAAGTGATCCTCTTCAGATAATTGGTGGGGTACAGCTGGAGGCTCTTTGACCTCCCAAAAACGATGAACTTGCTCAATTAGGTTTGTTGTATCCCTTGATAACGTTGTGACGGAAGGATAAAAGTGGTGGAAATGACAGTGAAGCTGATGTGCAGATACCAGATCCAAAGGAAGGCCAGTGAGACCGCTAGCACAAGTCAATGCACAATTAAGTGCAATTGGGGCTCTACCCATAATCACAAACCCAAAACGTGTCCTAACTGCAACAGGCAAACCTGCACCCAAAGGAATAGTCTCTCCCATAAGAATAGCCGCTACAATATCGGCTCCAAACAACGCATCAATTGGGGCTGCTACATCGAAGGTAGGGTCAGCTAACAAAAGATCTTTTGTAGCCTACTTAACTTCAGGCCACACCTGGAACCTAGGTGAGTCCGACGAGATCTTAGAAAGAATTATAAAGGCATGGTTAGATGCCACAACCTCGCGTTTTAAAGTTTCCAAGGACAGATGGCACACCCTTTTTGCTTTGGTGGCAACATCACCTACCCCATTGACACTTACTGAAGCGTCAAAACAAGCACATTTTAAGCGAGATGCACATGCTTCAGTGATGAAAGAAGCATGGGACGCGCTATCCAGGATGGCCCTAACTACAATATAACCACCATTCGGAGACGACAAGACTGCTAGACAGGTGGCTAACAGAACCCCTGCAGGATGGGGCAGAGACACGGTCAGAGTAGTGCTCGACAGATCAACAAGCAATGACTCCGCTGCCTTAAGTTCAGCTGTGTCAGAAATCTGTGAACGAGACGGAGACGGACGGGCACTTTTGAAATGAAGTAAAGTGTGGTGGTACTTAGAGCCACACGTTTTGCACCTATTTTTGCACCAGCCCGAATGTTTATGTTGGAGGCACGAAAGACAACATTTTTTACTTGACTCGTAGACCCTACAACTAGAGTCAAGGACGGGTGTATATAAATTGATTTGTAATGATTGTGAATGTTTCTATATTGGTCAAACGGGGAGACCTTTTATTAAAAGGTTTCGGGAACACACTCCACATAATTTTATCAACAAAGGTGTTTCTATAGATAATATAAAATCTAATTTCACAAGACATTTAATTACATGCAACCATTCGTACACGAATTTAATACCCTTACATTATTGTAGTAAGGGTCGTTATATGGATGCATGGGAAGAATTTGAAATTTATAGTGGACATAATAACCCAGTTACTCATGATGGCATACTTAACGATAAATTAAATTTTAAATCAAACCCGCTGTATGACACCACGCTACAATCGATTATGAGATAACACACGGAGTGACACGCGTTTGCTCAGAGTCCAGTGGGCCACACGCAGTGCACTGTGCCGGACGCTTGTATAGGTTTTATTATTGTACATATGTGTGTTTTGTGTTTTTGTGAATTTTAATATCTGATGATCTTGTGAGTGATAATATCTGATGAAGGGTCATGTGACTCGAAACGCGTCATAAATTTACAATTTGAAGTCACTGGGCGGTTTCAATAAGGTAAATCATTACTATCACTTATAGTTTCACTATCTTCATTAACAGATTCACTTACCTGATTTGTTTATTTTCTCTTGCCTCCTTTCTCTTTCTACTTTCATTTACTTCGTCTTGTAATTGTTTTACAATAGTACTAAAATGTTCATCAACTTCTTTTAAACTTTTATTAATATAGACATTTTGTTGTTTTATTTCGTCTCTAATCTTATTTATTTTGTTCATTCATGTTAGTGTTTACTTCGTCAAAACGACTATTTATTTTATCAAACTTTGCATCGAACTTACTATTTTGTTCATCAACTTCATCAAAACGACTATTTATTTTATCAAACTTTACATCAAACTTATTATTTTGTACATCAAATTTGTTACTTAGCATTATGTTTTGCTTTTCTATAAGTGATTTCATCATATTTATTATGTCACTACCATCGTCTTTCTTAACTGGGATCGGCGTCGATTGATTCGCTATGCCTTTAATTATTACCGACTCAGTTAGACTTTCTGTGCTAACGTCAGTTAGGCTGATTTCCTCGTTATTATTTTCACTTGTACTCATTTTTATTATTTAATTCTTAACTCTTATTTATAATACACATAAACACACTATGTGATAACATAACCTGCGTCTATTAAGATGTAACTAAAAGTTTTCATTCATTTACCTTACATAACCCTTTCTGTCCTCCAAAGTAGGCCTACATTTACATAAATGAGTTTTATGTAAATGTCCTTGTTCAGATAGCGCCAATGTAACGTTAATTATTACTGTAACAATTTTTGTTTACCTTAGTTAACAACAAACGGGTATGTTTACCTACGAATTCCGGACGCCATCTTGCGTTACTGCCAACTGTAAAATTTTGTAACTTACCAAGAGTTTGGTTAGGCGAACTGGAGAACAGAACTGGTTATTTCAATAAAACAGATTGATTACTTATATACATCTTTTGATCTCGTGTATTATGCATTTATATTCCAATTCATTTTATTACAAAAATAAAACAGTTTAGTCATTCGACTCCCATCATTTACCAAAAAAATCCCTTCTCCCTCTTCTAATTCTGATATGATTTTTTAATGATATCTGTATAAAAGAGAAACAATATCTTGATTTTATGATTATATGTCTATATAATGAAAATTAGAAAATTTTTATATAAATTCAAAATAGAAAGAAAATTTTACCACAAACTTAAATTTACTTTTTGCAAAACAGCGCTTATTTTATCATTTTTATTCACGCACACATTCGTACATATCCCATTCCCTTATGTGAGATCTCAGTTTAAAAATACAATGATGTTGAAATTTTGTTTAGCCCTTATTAAAATATTGTTTTACCCCCCATTTTGTTACTCATCTGAATTTTCGTCCAGAACAGTCCAGCCTCCTTACGTATTTGCCTTCATTTTGCACATTCCCTTTTCACTTTTTGTTCACCACTCTTACCGAAACTGTTAATGAAAGACGCAACTGTTACTTCATTTTAATTAATAATATACGTGTTGTGAAATCACATATTTTGCTGTTACGGGCACTTTTGTAGTTTCGATTCAGTTTGTACGAAGCGGGCGAGCACACGGCTTGCATCCGCCGTCACTAGATGTTGGATGACGACTGTCTTTGTTAACTCAAGCACAGAACGCTGTCGTCGCTGACACTCCCGAATTCCTGTATGACGTCGGCTGGGTTTGGCTTATGACGTCGTATGTTGCGTTGTCTAACATGCATAGTTCACAGGTCAGATGGCTAAAAATAACTGTCTCCAGCAATTAAACTGTTGACCTTGAGTCAATTCGTGTACGATGTTTATAATCACAATAATATTTTCAAATAACCTTTACATAATTTAATTATGTTTCGGGTGGGTAATATATGTACCGTTACAATGTTAATGTTCAATTTGAGTGTTTATTTTGTTGTATTATGTCAATTGTGAGAAGCATAAAGTGTCTAATTGAGTAGTATGTAATTGTGTAGAGATATAAAACTTGTATTGTATGTTTTAAATGCGATTTCCCACATTTCGGGCGGTCCCGGCCTTACCAGCCCAGACCGTGGTTTTGGTTTACAACCAGCTATGGGCAGAATTATTGTACACTGACCATAGTTGGTTGCCTTTGAAATTGGTGTAACATAGAAATTTAAAGGGTAATCTAAGGATTTTGTTTTTGGAACACGGCTATACACCTATAGCAGGGGTGGTAGACCGAATAGGGGCGTATCAATAAGTTTATTAGTAGAGGTACTAGTACCCTGAAGTTTATGTAACGCCGAAACAAGGATGGGGTGAAATAAAAGAAAAAATGTTCACCCCTTCCGCCTCAGTCCTTGTGGAGGCAACTGGGTACTACAGTCTGGGGGGGGGGCAATAGTTTGTGTGGAAGGAGGAAGTTGGTGATTATTGTAAATGGGAAAAATAAACCGGTTTAAATGGAATTATGTTGATAATATAGAATGTGTAATTGATCTTATGATGTAATTAAATGATTTTTGTGTTGTTTTGAAGAGTATTATGGAGATGATTAACAATTTTTTGAGAAAAGATAAGTAGATAATTTGTGATGATGTAGTCGATTTAAATGTGTCTAAGAGGAATTTTAGTAATGAAACTAAATATTTTGAGATGGGAATTGGGTAATGAAAGATGTTTGTAATGATGTAATGGGAAGTGGCTATTTAAATTCTGATTGAAATCAGGGAAATATTTTGAATTTGGGATAAGAATTAATGAGAGAGGGGTATACAAGGTGTGGGTATTAAAAATGTAAGATGTATTAGGTTAGGTTAAGGATGTATGTGTATTAGAAGTTAAGAAAAACCAGTGCTTCTTAAAGCAAACAAGCACAGCTAAGGGGAGACCAGATCAGTTCTGGATATGGTATAATGCAAGGCCATTATTTAATATTTTGATTTGATGTTCTAGTGTCTGGTGATACTGTGGTGGCGGTCCTGTGCTGGCCAGTGCGTCAGAGCAGGGGCGTCAAGTGCCTGTCTGGCCTTGCGGTGTTGGGATCTCGAGAAGGAAGTCCAGTAAGGTCATTCAGGTGGGGCCGCAGTCACTGGACCAGAGGGGTAAGTTGCCCATGAGTTTTAGTAAAATGTAAAGGGGGTTATGGCGCCATATCTGGACTGATCCTCTTAGGAAGTATGTGAGTGTCAATGAGAGTTTTTATGCTTCTGCATAAAACCTCTCATTGAGGGGGTATTGTAACGGTACAAATATTACCGTCCCGAGACATAGATTAACATTTTTTTTTCTTTAATAATTTTATTGGGGAAAAGTTATTAGCTACAGAATCGGCGATCCAGCAGCTGAAGACAGCTATTTTTAGCGATCTGAACTTTGAACTTTGTATTTTGAACAAAACAGCATAATACGTCATAAGCCGAGCCTAACATACGTCACATTGGAATGCAGGAGTGTCCGCTAACTCGCCAGGATGGCGTCAGCAGTCTGCGCTTTGTTTTATAAAGTCGCCAACCAACATCCAGTGACGACGGACGTAATTTTGGGTGGGTAGCCCGAGTGTTAAATTTAGGGGTGCCCACTGGCTAAAATCCAGTTGAATTCATACTCTTGTGCTGTACGGCCGTACAAGTTCCGCACCCAAACAAACAAAAGGTGTAAAATGTAAATTAACCAAAATGGAAACATTAATTAGCACATATTAACAGTTAAATTTTTTTAAAAAGGAAAAACAAGTATAATCAGTGAATAAAATACGAAGTAATCGACGTGGTGTGCGTGGAACAATGTGACGCCTTCTGGACTAAATTTCAAGATAAGTAACATGGAGGGGGGGGTAAAACAAAATTCCAAGAGGGTTGCACACAATTTAATACAATTCTTTTGATTTTGAAGGAAATGTTTTAATTACAAAAAATTTGAGATCTCACACGGGCATGGTGTGTGCGTGTGTGTGAATTACAAAATAAGAAGCGCTGGTTTGTGTGAATAAATTTAAGTTGTTTAAAATTTTTTATTTTGAATTTATGTACACTCAATATATATAATCAATGTATTGTGTATCGTTTAAATTGTAACAGGTGAGGGAGAGAGAAAGAATATTTTTGTTTATGATGGGAGTTAAATGAGTTGAAAGTGTTTTTGAATAAAATAATTGATGGAAATACAGAATTGAAATAATGATAACTAATAAAATTTAATTCAATGGAAGCAAGTAGATTAATTATTTATTTCGAATAACCATTCTGCTCTCTAACTCATCCAACTGAACCTTGGGCCTAGGTAAGTAAAATATACAGTTGGCAATAGTTTCAAGATGGCGTCCGAAGGTAGACGCAAGCTACAGCTGATTGTTTGTAAACAAGTAAACTAAAAGTGGAAATAAAAGTAAAGAGTAAATAAAGTTACTAAGAATACAATAAAAAATATAAAAAAATTGAATTATATGTACCATTAATAAAATAAGTGTAAGTATATAAAAATACATTACATTATCATTAATGAGTAACTGTATTTGTTTTTGTTTTAACTTGTTCAGTGTGCTGCTTTTGTTCAGGTCCCCAAAAGGATAATAATTTTTTTGTTAACTCTTCTGAAATGTTAATTTAAAAGAAAGTGTAATTAATTGTTGCTGCTTTATAAGAATTATTATTTATTAATAAAACATTCAACAATTAATTGATACTGTGTATTTGTTCTTGCAGTTAGCAAAATATTGTGATATGTTGCTAAAGAAGTCGTCAAAGGGTATGTCGGAAAACGAGATCGATGATAGACTATTCCAGTCCATAACTATTTTTAAGTATATAGATGATAAAGACGTATTCCAAAAATTTTATTCTAGAATGTTAGCGAAACGACTTATACACCAGCAGAGCCAGTCTATGGATGCAGAGGAAGCAATGATCAACAGACTTAAGGTACTTTATCCTAGTGACTGACAATACTGCTATGTTTCGCAGTTCATGCACACATCCTGCTACACTGCCACATACTGCTACACATACAGTATTAAATCAACACGTATTTCCAGATTTAAAAATGCAAAATTGATTGAAAACGTGTTCAAAAATGAAAACATGTACATTTGGGAAAGTTTGTCTTTTTCATAAATTCACAAGCAGAATGATTACTGTTGCACACCACTATATAAAAATATTCCGATTAGCGCTTTCAACCTTCACAGCTCATCGTCAGATCGGAAATGAACAAACAGACATGAAAACAAACCCTTCACCCCTACCCCACCCCACCCTGCTCACACACAAAAAGCTATAATTCAAATGTCCCTTCCCAACCTCTGAGCCTTGTTACCTCCATCTGGACAGTTACATATTTTTCTAGCAAATTACTTGTGTTTAAGTGTGTGTGTGTGTGTGTGTGTGTTCCTAATTTTTATATAGTGGTGTGCAACAGTGATAATTCTGCGTGTGATTTTAACCATTAACACAACTTTCCTCATTAAATTTACATAAATTATCAATTTATTAATAGATGTAGAGTACAGATTAATTCTAAATATATTGATAACAAAAATGTTGGGCTAAATATACAATATTGCAGGCTCATAATATCACAGGATTTAATATTATGAAATTTGGTACAGTATACGTGAATAAACCAATTATTCTTATTGAATCTAAATCGAAACACAAAAGCTTATCAACATGAAACTTAGCAGCTTTGAAGACAACTTTAAATTGTAGAAAAACAGTTCTGTTGTTGTTTAACAGAGAATGATCAAACGTATAAGCAAAATGTAAAATACATTCTTACATTTTGAAATAGTAAATACAATTTTAAAATTTACACACAGTACAGTATATATATTGTTGCTGATGTTGTTGTTGTATATAAATATGTTCATTAAACAACAAAATGTCAGTTACTCAGTTTGCAGGTTTAAACTTCTCTATTCCTTAATATAATTTTTTTCGAGCGTTTTCTTATCATAGTCTATCAAATGTCATCATCACACATTACTTCCCTAACTTGTAGGTTTGAACCGTATCTACCATTGATTTATCTACACTTTTCGTATTCTCTGATGAAATATTTCTATTCCACCAATATTTCACAACAGTGAGGCGATTGTAGTATAAATAACCTTATAGGTTTGATTATTACCTTTTATACATGCTGAAATTTTTATTGTTTGATATTGTATATGGAATATCAAGATTCATAGTTGTGAGTAGAATACAAATGTTATCACAGATTTATGAAATCTGCCTATACATAAATAATTACATCTATAGACCTAATTTTCACTTCATTGGTACATTAGTAATATCAGTTTTAAGCATTGTGAATATTTGATATCATTAGGTGATGGGAACCTGTTGCAGGTGTGCTTGGATCTCTTGAGTAGAGTCAGTAGGTGTGTTTAGGGAATAGATAGGAGTTACACATGGTAATGTCTTGGAAGGGGGAGGGGTGGAGAACTGTGGCTTGCTAAGAACTGCCTGGCAATAAGCAATGTGTGCACATCATACGAGGCTACTTTTCCATTGTGCCTTCCTCAGTCATCTCAAAATGTCATAATAAAGCTTTCTGAAGTTTGTTGTGTATGAAGTGTTGAAGTGTATGATTATATAGACCAAACACATAATAAATTATTCTATGAATAAAAAAAAGTTGCTCACTTACGCCTCTGAGCAAAACAGTGTAGGGCTTAGACACATTTGATTCATGCACATTCCAGAAATTTATAAATTTTTTTTGAGGGGGTCATGTTTTTTACTGTTTGTGCATTGAAATAAACTGTTTTCCAGAGCCACATTTCACTGGTTTTCAGCTCATCATTGCACAAACATTTTTGTAACTGCTTACTTAAAGAAGAAACTAACTTTTAAGATCTACTGCACCTATCTTACCCTTCACAGCTGTAGCCTAGGACAAATATGGGCCTATTCCAAATCATGTCCATTTGTTTGTCCCTGAGCTCATAGCTTATATCAGTTCCTAATGTGCATTCATTTAAAATTGTCTTCCACATTCTTCTGTCACTATTTTCTTGGTGTTGCTCTTCTGTTCTTTTGGGCACTATGTGACCCAACCAACTTATTCTGACGGACTTAATAATCTCAGTATCCTTCATTTTTTGTCAAAGCCTCAAGTACCTGATCCTTTATCGGTTGCCCTTCATACACTTTCCCATAAAATCTTCTGAGTACATTCCTTTCAAAACTTCTTCTATGGCGTCACAGTTTGGAGTCGAACCTTAGCCTCCATAATCATTGAAGGATTTACAACATTGTTCAGAATAGCTGAAGTATCAGCTGTGTATGCAACTATCAGCTGTATCAACTTGTTACGCAACTGTATATATTTTTAAGTTGTACTTAACCTGAAAGCAGAAAAAATAATAAAAAGTAAGAAAAATATACAACTTTGCAGAAAAGGGATTATGGTTTATACTGTTAATGTTTGTTATTTTCTGACTATGGTGCTGCTAATATGCAAAAATAATTTTTTTTTTTTTTTTTTCAGCAAGCATGTGGTTACGAGTTCACCAACAAACTTCACAGAATGTTCACTGACATGTCTGTGTCTTCAGATCTTAACAATAAATTTAGTGCTTTTCTCAAACAAGATAATATTGATTTGGGTATTAATTTTTCAATATACATCCTCCAGGTAATTAGTACTTCACATTATATGTTATAAATGTTTAGATGTAATAAATATCTGATAAGTATCTAATCTTAAATGTTGCTAAAATATAGTAAGCTTTAAAAAATTTAATTTTCATGTTTAAAATGTAATTATTGTTTCTGTTTGAAGCTTTGTGCACAGCATTTTAAGTAAGATTTGTGTGAGTGTGCGCGCGCGTGCACATGTGCTCACATTAGACAGTGTTCAGCAGTAGGAAATATAAATTATGCATTCACTGGTCCTATACAAATTCAGAAGTATGTGTGGTAGTTAACACTTTGAATCACAGTCCCATCACACATAAAATACCAAAATTCTGAGCATTTTTAGATTTAAAAAATTGAAATAAATACAAATCTGATTTGAGTTACTTAATACTAAAGTGCATTCTTTTGTCTGTAAGTAGTGTACAGATGTATTGTTTAAATATCATAAAGCTTGTAAATTATTAAAAAAAATTGTGTTTGATAAAATTTGACATGTATATCTTTGCTGTGAACTAGGTTTTCCATAATTCTACTTCCAAAATGAAGTTATAGTTTTAGTTATATAATATATATCACAGCTGTAGATTCTATTCATATCTTGCCATTACATGGTATAACCTAAACACTCCAATGAACTAGTACATGTATTCTCAATAAACGTTTGTTAATCATAGCTTTTAGCTCATAAATTCTCCAACAGATTGTACTACATTCTACTGTACATCCGAAAGCTAGACACACTGTACTATACTGTTCTAGACATAGTCAAAATATTTCTGGCAGGTGCTTTCTCATAGAGAATAACATATAAAACATTTAGACTCAAGTTTGTGATTAAAAGTGTTAAAGATGTGATGAGAGAAGGTAATATTTCTCCCATCCATTACAGAACACTTTTTTATAAGACTCGAGTGTGTTATGAACATCATCCACTCATAGGTATGTCAGCTTTCCATGGTGTCAACTGATAGGTATTATCTTACGTAAGCTTTTGAGCTTTTTAACATCATCAGGAATGCTATTGGTTTGAGATGTTGTTTGTTTATTTTTTGCTAACAAAAAAGCAGACAATTTCCCCTTTCCATAATGACACATCCCAATGCATAACAAACTGACTGTCTCATCTGATTCTCTCTGTGAGACAAAAAATAAATACATTAAACCCAAAAATGTTTTTGATATGTATAAGATTGCACTAGATGTGGCTGTGGAGCATCCTGTGATCTGGAGCCATATACGAGGTGTGTTCAAAAAGAATCGGACCTTTTTTTCATGCATGATCAAGTGAAGCAGGGGCGTTGACCTTGAGTACAGGCATGCAGTGAGCCCTTATGCACAAGTGCCGACTGCCACCATCCTGCTACAACGAATCAGTAGCTATTTGGCTGTGTGTCAGTAAGTATGTGTATTGAGTGCCCATCGGATTTCATTTATTGTAAAATGACAGAGAAACTTGAGCGGGGGTACTGCATTAAATTTTGCCAACAACTTGGTGATACCCAAGCGGATACTGTTCGAAAAATTCATCAGTCTTTTGGGGATGATGATGTGAGTGTCACACGTATTAAGGAGTGGTATAATCGCTTTAAAGATGGCTGCACATCAGTGGACAGCAAGCCACATTCTGGCAGGCCCTCAACAAGCCGTAATGATGAAATGGTCATGGAGATCGTCGAATTACGTCCAAGAGATTGCAGCAGAGGTGGGAATAAGCATTGGTTCAGTACATTCTATTTTGACCAAAAATCTGGCTATGCAAAGAGTGTCTGCAAAATATGTGCCAAACTTGTTAACAATGGAGCAGAAGGTACTCCATTTAGAAGTTTCGCAGGACATATTGGACTGTGTAAAAACTGAGCCAAGCTTCCTCAACACTATGATCACTGGCTGTGAGATGTGGGTGTATGGGTATGATCCCGAAACCAAAGTTCAGTCTTCACAATGGAAACATTCATCATCCCCATGGCCGAAAAAAGTAAGACAAGTGCGCAGCAAAACCAGAGTCATTCTGATTGTGTCTTTTTTGACTCATGTGGGATAGTGCATCATGAGTACGCACCACAAGGCCAGACGTGTGGACAGCGCAAACTTGGTAACTCCATCATGACAATGGACCTGCCCATTCTTCTCATATAATTTAGACTTTCTTGGCGAAACACAACACTCCTCAACTACGCCAGCCTCCCTACTCTCCTGACATGGCTCCCTGTGATTTTTTGTTATTTCCTAAGTTGAAAACGTCGCTGAAGGGGACCCGATTTGAGTCAAGAGAAGACATCATACAAACTACGACAAGACAGCTGTATTCCATACCAAAAGATGACTTCGATATGTTTCCAACAGTGGCAGGACCGCTGGAAGAAGTGTTTGCAATCTAAAGGGAAGTACTTTGAAGGGATAAATGTTTAAAACCTGCAGATAAATAAGTGTATTTTAACACACCTCGTATTTGGGCACAATTATTGTCATCACCATAGTTCAGTTTACTATTGACAATTCCCAATCTCCATCTCCCTCAGTTATTCCATAAGACACAGTCAAATTCTTCTCTCATATCCTCGTCAATGCCTTCACTCCATAAATAATATTAATATTTCTATGCTCTGCCAGGTCTTCCTCTTTGAAATTACCAGATCCACTTTGAGGTTGCTTTGATGGAACCTGTGTTTGGCCATTCATTGGAGGTTTCAGCTGCTACTTTGTGATGTAGTCTGTGATAATCAAAGGGAAATCTAGGGCACCACTATGCAATATACCATCCATTACCATTACTGTCTGTGTGCGCGCGTGTTCTTAACCATATAACTATAAATTGTTTTGCCCAGCGTTGTTACATCAAATATAACTATTAGCCCCAAGTTGTGGTGCCAAATGTAACTTTAATTAATTTCTTTAATTATCTCAAATAATAGTGTTGTATAATCCATAAGGTTAATCTTTAAATAATAAAACAATGACACATTTATCAGTCTAACCATCACCTTTATTACATTTAAATTTAGCTGTCATTAATATCAATTCTCAATGGCTTTTAACATATTATTATCATTAATTATTTTAAACCTGATTTTACCAATAAAACAATTTATATGCTAAAGTCTCTATATCTCAGGGTTCCTTAGATTTTGTAAATAAGCGTGAATTACTTACCTCTAATTACTTATCATATTAGAAAATACATTTATTCCACATGGATTGATTTTAATATATGAATAAATATTAAATTGAAAGTGCTTAGCTCGCTTTTATATTCGTATGGGATTACTTCAAGTTTTAATATGCGATTCATACATAAGTTCTTTTAAAAGGATAAATTCCTACGTAAGTTCTTTTAGAAGGATAGACAGGTATATTATAAATTAATAATTAGTACATAAAATTTTACTGTTGGTACGGATATTCCTGTCTACGGCGTGTTGATGTCCTGTGCTCCCATCTCCAGCTCCTTAGCTCCGTTGAGTAGATGTTGATTCCCTCACGGCTCCTTTATATATAGGATCAATTGAATGAATCATAGTATGGTTGACTCTCGTAGTGATTGATAGATTAACACTTTTTTAATCACTTCACTTTAACTAAGTCTATCCGGCTTCTTCCGATAATTACATTTGTATAAGTACTGTACACTAGATTACTACGGTTATTCTCGTTATGATAACTTACAGCTCGCAAATGACTTATTCCGTTTCAATAGCTTATATCGTTAGTAACACATGATACGATACGATTGTTTGGTTTTACGAGTTACAAACTAATAAAACTAGTTCTCAGTTTCTCGATATTTAACTCCGTTACACAAACTGTTCATCCACTTTGACTCTACGAAAATTTAGACTAGATTTCTAAATTTTCACAAACTATTTACTCATGTTGACTTTATGAAACTTTAAGTAAACTCTCTGAGCTTTCATCGTAGACTCCGAAACTTTACAACAGACTCCACGAAAATTTACCACCGTCTCTTTCCGATTTTTAAGTAGAGACTTCAAAAGTTTAACGTAGACTCCTCGATCGCGCCTCAGTTCTTTGTATATATTCAATACACATATTTCCCCACTAGTTTTCCTACATTTCACTTTGCTCCATTTTAATCGGTCCTTCTTGCTTTCTTCTAGGAAAATTCACTCCTGGAACCCGCCTACCTTTAAATCTGGTTTCTGATAGGACACGTTTGTTCCCTCCTTATTTCTGGCTCTGGTTCAACCACCTCTGCCGCGGTCTGTCCGATTATCAGACTCATAAATCTTTCTGGCGTTTTTCTATGCCATTTAGACAGAACACCCCCTGAGTTCCCTAACGTCCAGCTGCACTGTTAATTAGTTCACTCAGCTCTGCTGTAGCTTTCTTGGTAAATCTCTCTCTAGTGTTTTTCTATTCCCTTTAACCAGAACAACCCTTATTTTCTTTAAGCGTCCAGCTGCACTCGTTAAATTAGTTCAGTCGCCTCATGCGTGGCGTTCTTGGTATTTTCTAATTGTACTCCTCTCTGGCGTCTTTCTATGCCATTCAGCCAGAACACCCTTTAGCTTCTCTAAGCATCCAGCTGTCCCGTTGATTAGTGCAATCACCTCTGCTGTAGTTTTCTTAGTATTTCACAATTGTACTTCTCTCTGGCGTTTTTCTATGCATTTCAGCCAGAACAGTACCTTAAATTTCTCCAAGCATCCAGCTGCACTGTTAATTAGTTCATTCGCCTCTGTAGTGTCTTTCTTGGTAACCCTAATCGTACTACTCTCTGTCGTCCAGCTGCACTGTTAGATTTATGATACATCCATACACCTGCACATCAACGTTAAAGTATGTCACACTCTATTGTACTAACTTCCTCTCATAGTTTCTCTACATACATCACTGTCATTGCAAGCGCGGAGAGATGGTTTCCCTTTTTTTTCTTTTAGCGTTATAACCAGATGTATTAGGGTTCTTGTGTTACCTAATTTTACATAGTAAGTATGTCACCATGGCACAGTAATTTTATTTGCTCATAATCTTAACACTTTGCTGGCGAAAGACGTCCATGTACAGCTTATGTAAATTCCGAGTTGTGATGAGAGACGTAAGTGTACGTCTTTGCGTAGAGCACTGTTTTTCATGACGAAAGCTGCTTATTTACGCTTTTCGACGATGTGTAATCATGTAACTATAAAGACTGACATTAGTAGTTCACAGTTCAGTCTACCACAAGGTTTTGTAGTCGAGTGCGTAAGTGTTATCATTAGAATGGCAAAAATATTTAGTGAATGTAAACAAAGTTGTGTATATAGTGTATACTAACAATATTAGTGAATATTCAGAAGACAAGTTTCAGTAGTTTTGTGACAATATGTCGAGTTATAGCCTAATTGTTATAATATTTCAACTTTTTTCATTTGCAAAAACATGGCAGCTTTATAATGACATAGAAAAAATGTTATTTAAAATTGTAATCGTACAATTACTTACCACATAATAATTAATAAAAACTCATCTTTGCTTATCTTGTGTCGGCTAGGGTTCTTCACACGAACTCGTGATCTATAAGCGTGATTTAAGGTTGACTTTATCAATTAATTCGACTCTCATTTCTTGTTAACTAGCTCAGCTTTTATTAAACATTTTATTAAGCATTCTCATGAAACAATAATAGAACTTTGTTTGATTATAATCTTCAGAACTCTAATTCAACAGATTTTAGCTTAGAGGCCGAGACCCCATTTAACATAAACACACAAAATTTAGCATTTTTTCTTATTAAATTATTAACTATTACTTAATAATTACTTAGATTAAATAAAGGCAGCCCAGTAATTGCTCATACGTACACACTTTCATACTTTTCCCCTTTTATTTAGCGCTTTTTTAATTTTCTACATTTTTCAAAATGATATATATATTATACGTTTACTTGGTTGTGAGGGTCCTGGCCAACCACCTGTTGCACTGATTTCAAATTTTAGTCATTGGTTTTCCGAATTTAGTTCTCACTGTCTGATTTTTGATATCACTGTCGACTAATAAATGTTATACATTTTATACCACTTTATATTACACTTTAAGCCACATTTTTAAAGTTTTAGTAAATTTTCAGCTCGCAAGCCTTTTACGTTCAACCGGCCGGTTTGATTACTGTAAGACGATAGACGCCAAAAACGACGCTCACAAGATGGCCAAGGCGTTCTCGTGTACACCAGCTTGCTTGTGATAGACTCAAAAAGGAATCACGTGACAGTAATTAGTGGCCATGCGGTACGGTAAATTCCTTGTGGCTGGCTGCCGAGCCTTGTACGTGTCGATTTATCTGTGAGGGCAAGCATGTGTGCGCTTTGAGACATTCCAGAGCACCTGAAAACGGTGCATGTTGACAGACTTTCTGGACAAACGTGCAAATGGGTGTTCCACAAGTGAACGTCGATTGTTAAAATTGAGGCCCTGTATGGGTAACTCCTCGTTAATACACTTGATGACATAATAAAAATACAGCCCAAATATTTGTCCCGTTACAAAATACATGTTTCACTTTTATTTAGTGTTTTAGAGAATAGTTGAATTTACAAAAAATAAAGCTTGCATTAGTTATAAGTATATTGCTGATTATGTACTATGACAAAAAGTGTGAAAATGGCCAGACATGATGGATGGACAAGCCCAGAATCGCTCAGCCAGGTAAGTGTTAATGACTGTGCTGTGGCCTTCTGCCTTCTCGCACCGTAGACAAATAATACAACGGGTTGTACCTGGTGTGCCTGAGCTAGATAAGTAAGAAAGTTACATACATACAATTTTTTTTCACTGCACAGCTCACCACTGCACTTGGTTAATAATAGCTGGCTGGTTTCTGTATGGTGGTGATGCACAACCAGTGGGTGCGAACAGGCCACACGTCTAATGTGTAAAGGAAGGAGAAGACTGTTTCAGTTGTTTTCCTCTCAACATTCCCCTACTTTAATGTATCACAATGAGCAAATGAAAAATTATTCAATTTAATGAATTGAAATTATAAAAGCTTATTGTTTTTACAGTTAAAACAGCTTGTAATTACAATATGATGTGATTACAACTCAGTGTAACATAACTGGTTTGATTTTTTTCTAGGCTGGTGCATGGCCTCTAGGACAGACAACCCTTACATCATTTGCTGTACCTCAAGAATTAGAAAAGCCTGTACAAAAGGTATAAAATAAATAAAAATTATTAATCTCTGTCACATTTTTATGTTTGATTAGAAAACATTTATTTTACTGAAATTGATATGATGTTGATTTCATTTGTATGAAAAACTTGATAGAATTTGTGCTTTTATATTGCATTGTGTACAAGTAGACCATTGCAGTGTGGTTGTGAAGTTTAATTGCATTTCACTTCATTAAAAGTAGAGAGGAGGCTGTCATTAAAAGTAAATGATATTGAAAAATGAAAAATGGAAGGAGGTAAAAGATAATGTGGTTAATACCTTGTCAAATTAACAAACAAACAAAATGACTGTTGAAATGGACAGTGTGTGTAAACCTCAGACAGAATGCGTATAATTGAAGTCAAATGGTAAGAATGTTAATTTATGAGGGTGATCTGAAAAGTTTGTGGCCTACCATATAAACGAATGTATGAGGTTTCTGTTTTTTACATCATGGTGCCACGTTTCTCCCCACGAACAGCTGTGAAGCGTCAAGTCGGGGCGAGTCATAGATTCGGCAAAACAGCTATATAAATAAGGTTATCTCACAGCAATGCTGAAAATGGAGAAAACTGAACATCAAATTTTTTGTTAAGAAAGGTTTAACGCCAATAGAAATTTTCAATGAGGTGAAGAATGTGTTGGTTGATGCTTGACCTTTATTTACTACAGTGAAAAAATAGGCTACTGACTTTAAACGTGGTTGTGCAATGTTGAAAGATGGGCGTCCGAAAAGTGCCACTACACCAGAAATCATCAATAAAGTGCACAATATTATTTTGGAAGATCGCCGTTTGAAGGTGTCTGAAAAGCTGTTCGAGGGTGACTGTGGCCATCTCAGATGAAAGGGTACATCACATTCTTACTGAGGAATTAGGTATGAAAAAGCTGTCTGCAAGATGGGTGCTGCATTTATTGACAAGTGACCAACAACGGATGCGAATGCAAGCTTCTCAGAAATGATTGGACCGTTTTAAGTAAAATCTGAAATATTGTATTCGTAAATTTGTACCAACTGATGAAAATTGGGTCCATTACTTCACTCCAGAAAGAAAACAACAGTCGAAACAATGGATGCATAGTGATTTGCCATCATCCATTTTTCTGTGATGTAAGGGAATATTTCTACTAGTAATTTTATACAAACCACTATGTTGTATTTGGTACTGACGAGCGCTTTCGGCAGTCAAGCCATCTTCAGGTCATTTACCAACACAACATAGTGGTTTGTATAAAATTACTAGTAGAAATATTTGAGACCACTAACACTCCAAAATAACAATAAGGGAATATTGTTACTAGATTGCCTTGAAAAGGGTCAAACGATAAATGGTGAGTATAACGCTAACCTTTTGGGCCAGTTAAATGTAAAATTTCAAGAAAAAAGACCAGGTTTAGCAAAGAAGAAGATCATTTTCCTTCAGGATAGGATAATGCACGCCCTCACATATACGTTGTGTCTATGGCAAAAACTGCCGAGTTAAAGTACGATCTGTTGCACCATCCACCTTATTTGCCTGTTTTAGCGCCACCTGACTTTCATCTATTCCCAAACCTCAAAAAATTTTTGGGGGGAAGCGATTTTTCTCAGATGATGAGCTGAAAGCGGCAGTAAAGGTTATTTTGAGGACCTAGAAGAATCGGACTTCCTCAACAGGGTAAGTGACGGGGTAATGACTTGACGCTTCACAGCTGTTCGTGTTGCCATGATGTGGTAAAACAGAAACGCCACACATTCGTTTCTATGGTAGGCTGCGAACTTTTCAATCACCCTCGTATTTCATGCATGGTCATAAAAAGCAAATTAAATAAATGTTAGCTTAAGTCTTTGGGGGCCAGCATTATTTTAATTGATATCTGCGAAACATGTAGCAGTTTTTAGCATTTTTGCACAGGCTGTAAATTTTCTTTGTCCTCTTGTTATATATCATATGTACGTATGTGTCAGTGGCTTTGTTTTTAAGTGAAAAGTTGGCTGTACAAAATGTACAGTAGTGTATTGTTATTTATTATTTTTTAATGAAAATTATTTAACTAATAATTCAGTGTGGGGGGGGGATTGTATTTAACCGATTCCAGAAATACAAAAAAAAACTGGCTCTCCAAAATATTATAGGCAATACTTTCCCGTATTGTACTAATTATATGAGAAAAATCAACGCTATATTTATAACACAAGGAAAAATAAAATATGTATTGGTATTCCATACCTTGCACCAACATAACCTAATTTTTGAGTCATTGCCTATCTGTGTACATCAACAAAACTAGACACTAAGTTGAAAGTCGTCTTTTGTGTAAAAAACTGTTAATACTATGGATTTCCATTATTAATGTATGAAATAAACAAAAAATGCATAAAAAGTCTCTAAAACAAATCGTAAATGCTCACACAACTTCAAAGTTTACTGAATTTTTGTATGTATTTAGACTAAATGTAACAATATGTTTGTTAAAAAACAGTCCACACATAACAAAACATGCTGCCAAAACGACATGAACTTTTTAAACACAGACATAACTGGAAATGACACTATGTAAATAATGTCAGTATGATATCATGTTATTGCCTAAATAATGGCTCCTGGTGGTTGAATTGTAAACTGTTAATTTGTAATTTACATCTGACCAAATTGTAGACTTAAGAATTTATTCCAATAATAACAGTGGCAATTTTAAATAACAATTGGATATCAGTCAGTCCTATGTATTGGATACTGGTTTCCAAAGGGTTAAAATAAATCAAGCTGCTATTGTACTTTACATTTCAAAATTGTATTTTATTATAATCTTATTGTGAACATTTTACCATATTGTTACAACGGTCTTCTGATATGTGGACGTGTGTAAAACAAAATACAAGACACCAATTAAGTCACTAATCACCAGCTTTAATTATCACAATTAACCAGTTTGTAATCAACAAGATAGTCTTTTACAACAAATCAAATAAAAATTGTTCACATACAAAAATAATGTCAACGATCTCACACAATTTTAAAACACATAACACTTCGCCACAATACTTCGAACCACACTGGAATAAATCACCACTAAAACTGAACTAAGCGTCACTGAGTGCTTGTATTTATACCCAGCTGACATTCCAGAACACCCCATACTATGCATCAGCAACGCTACTAGAAAACAATAGAACGTAATTGAGTGCCGCCTTGAACACAGTGTGCAAGGACTGGTGAAATCTGGATCAGTCTCGGTGTGACAAATGTCACGTAATTGTCCTTCATCTCAAAGTAGCAGGAATATGTATGCACACACACATTGTAGCCAGGTGAAATAGCCGAGAAACACGTAGCATGTTCTGTAATGTCGTAACATTGCCCCCTCCTTAAGCCTGCTCGTCCCGAACTGGCAAACCATCTCTGAAGTAATACTTGGCCTGGCGATCTGCATAGCTGGTCTACTTGCAAAAGATAATTCTCCGGCTCTTCGAATTCAGTCTCGTGTGACCCGAACATCAAGTTCCCAGGAATATGCGTTTTCCCCCGGGTGGTTCCATTAACTCAGGAACAAGCAAGAGTCTTGTCTCAACGCCGATAGTTGGCTTTCCAATCACTTCTTTTGTCGGTACACTTATTTGTAGAATACTGCATAACTGCAGTTGGAATAGTCCATACTACGCATCAACAACGCTACTAGAAAACACTAGAGCGTAATTGCCGCCTTGAACACAGTGTGCGCAGACTGGTGAAATCTGGATCAGTCTCGGCATGACAAGTGTCATGTAATTGCCCTTCATCTCAAAGTAACAGCAATACACACACACAATTACAGCCAGGCTCCACTGGAATAGCCGAGAAACACGTAGCATGTTCTGTAATGTCATAACAATATGTAAAGCACACGTCTAGGAAGAAAATTAATTTTTTTATTTGTTTAAATAATGCACTGTTTAATATTATCGAGTGGTACGCAATATGAAAGGATAGGCCATTCATAAAACGTTAAAGTAAGCCCATTTTGAACTCTTTAACTATTATACATAGTTACTGTATGGTCTCCAGATCACTGTATATGATTAAATAAATAATTACCTTAATTTTATCCACTAAGTGATCTTCTTTTACTAAATTACAACATGTTTCAGGGCTTATATCCCCATCTTCAGGTAAAAACAAAATCTACCCTATTGTTAGGGTTTCGTTAAAAAGTTCACGAAGACACAAACACATAACACACTTAAATAAATTAACACAGAACATCGAGTTTGCATCGGGACGTGCTACAACCGAACCAGTGCACTGGCTGAAGTCCGACTTCCAACTGATCCGTACACGCTATTCACGGTTTATTTTCATTGCTGTGTCATATAGTTTATTTGACTTGAATGACAATTGTTCATTAAGTACTGACTTTTATTCATTCTTAAGGCCTTGTAAATTTCAAATTCTTCTAGGGCATCTAGTAGTTGACCCTTTTTACCTATATGTAAAGGTTCCAGATTCTCTTTAAATCCAGTGTATGTATGATTCTCATTTATTAGGTGTTGTGCGTAATGCGATACATTAGTATTGGGGAACTTCTTAGGTAAATGTTCTCCCCGTCTTGCCTATATAGATTTTATCGCATTCATTACACCGGATCCTATAAACACCCAAACAATCCTCTAGTAATGCTGTGGTATGAGGCTTAAGTATATTTGTTAATTTATTCGTGGTCCTGAACGAGACAATAATCCCTATCTTTTTTAGTTCATTATGTAGTATATTAGGTAGTATGTTCTCGTATATCTAGCGGCAACATATTGGGTATTATCTTTAACTTTGTCCGATCATTTTAATTTATTAGCGTGTTTATATATTATTTTATCAATGATTTTACTATTGTAACCATTCACTATTGCTATACGTTTTATTATATTAATTTCATCGTTATAGTCTTCTATGTCCATCGGTACATTCATCAATCTATGTGCCAGTGCGTTAAAAGTTGCCATTTTTTGTGTATAAGGATGATTGGAACTAGCATGTATGGCTATATCAGTTGTCGTTGGCTTTCTATATATTTTAAAGCTAAGGAGGTTATTACGTTTATATGTGGTTACGTCCAGGAAATTCAACATATTGTTATACTCTACTTCCATAGTGAATTTAATATTACTGTTTATGCCGTTCAAAAAAGTAAGCAATCCGTCTATCTGTCTAAGAGTACCACCAAAAATTAAAAATGTGTCGTCTACGTACCGTGTGTACGAGATGATTTTATTATATAACTTGTTTTGTCAGAAAGTATATACTTGTTCTCATAATGATCATGTAAATTTCCGCTAAAATTCCACTCACCAGTGAACCCATGGCCAGCCCATCTTCTTGGATAAAAAACTTGTCGTGTGTAAAGTAATTCTGTTGTATAACAATTTTCAATAAAAATATAAGTTCTTCAATTTGTATCTGTTTTAAGACTTTTGTCTTGATTAAAAGTCTCTCGAGAATATTTACCGTCTCTAACACGGGTATGTTCGTATACAAATTCACTATGTCCATAGAGATCAGTATGGTTAGACAGTACTTCAATGTTTTTAACTTTGTTTATAAATTCTATTGTATTTTTTACACTATGTATGTTGTCCATTACTAAGCTGTTTTTGATAATTATTTGTAGCTTTTTGGCTACATTATAGCTTGGGGCAGTTGTATAATTTATTAATGGACGTATTGGTATATTAGGTTTGTGTAACTTTGGTAGTCCTCTGAAAGCAGGCGCTTTCGGATCTATATTTTTGATACATCGTCTAGTTTGAGCATCGAATAAATTAACACATTTATTCACCGCTGAATTTATGGCTCTTGTATATTTAATGGTGGGGTCATTATTTATCATCAATAAAACTGAATACACACAAAAATGCTATGATTTTATAAATGAAAATAATATTAAGACCCTAAATAATATCAGAAAGCACATCTAAAGTCATAAATTGGTCTGTTAGTTTAGTGACAATATAGTTGAAGTTTTAAAGAATGGCTCTGGAGTCCAACTTAATGTAATCGTGTTACTTTGTGACAAGCAGCTTCAGTCTCATGATTGAAATCAGTCTAATGACACTATTTGCTGTAAATTTGGGGTCTTAACAAAAAAGGTCAGTTACCAAAACAGGAAACATTTCTTCACGTATTTGTTTAATATAAGGTATTTAAATTGTCCTGGATCCTTCAAGCACTTACCCTATCCAAGATGAGTATCATGACTCACTGAACACCTCTTGAAGACCTGTCATTAGATTGCAGTACTTATTTTGTGAAAATTTGGTGTCCTAATGCATTTTTTTGTATCACATGCTGTTTGTTTTCGGCAGTTTTTAGATATTGCTGTAAATAAAAACAAATGGCTCAAAAATAAGACAAACGTTTTTAATCTCTTCATGAGTAATACAAATTGAACGATTTTCATGAAAATTGATGGTCAATGTTTGAAGCCTGTTGGTTTGGCCTGAATGAAGCTACATGATTGTTTGTTTCTATTATTTTGATTGTGTTCCAAATAAATAAAAAACAGTGAGAGGAATAAATATAGTAACTTAAGTGTAACTAATTTTGAACAAATGCTTTTTTTTGTAGTTTTAAAATAAATCTGGCAGAACAACCACATATTTGGCACACCATGCCATAAATAGTAATCGTATGTGATTTTGTGTTATGAAAAACAAACTCAGCTTGTAAATTATTATCTGTCCTTTTCGTATCTTGGTGCAAATTTTAAGATTATACTCTGTTAAGTAAACTAAGTTTGTTGTCTGTAAACCTGTGGCTCATAGCCAAAAATTTTGTTTACAAAATTAGATTGAGGTCAGTGTCAAAAGAATTAACAATTTCAAAACTTCTGAAAAGTGTGTGTGTGTGTGTGTGTGTGTGTGTGTGTGTGTGTGTGTGTGTGTGTGTGTGTGTGTGTGTGTGTGTGTGTGTGTGTGTGTGTGTGTGTGTGTGTGTGTGTGTGTGTGTGTGTGTGTGTGTGTGTGTGTGTGTGTGTGTGTGTGTGTGTGTGTGTGTCACACATTAGTATGAAACAACGAGAAGTTTTGACATTAAAACAATTAAATGTTGTTTTCAAAACACTTTTTATAACAATTCTGTCGAGTCTTACAGTGTTTATTAGCTCAAAAGTTATTCACATAATTTACATAATATTTTGTGAGGAGTTCAGATTTGAGGTTTAACGCTACTTCCAAAGCTTCCCACCAACGTAATTCCTTCTTGAAGTTGTAAAATCTGATTTTTTTAATTGTGAATGGTTCTAAAAATTCTGCCCTTTCTGTGCAGGACTGTTGGACAAGTACAACAGAAGCAGTAAAAAATTAATTGTAAGGGGATAAAGAACTAGAGTGGCTCATTTCCTGTTACAGACTATGCTGCTGTATATGTAATTGAACATGCATTTAAAAACATTGTTTTTAAGGGTCAAATCTTACATATAATAACTTAATAAACATTTTAAAAATCAAAATTATATGATTATACCAAAATGCCTTGTCAGGTATGGACCAGTTAGCAGTTCAGAAAAATCTATAAAATTGGTGTACACTGCTGACAACATATAACTGAATGTATGATTATAATGAAAGCTACAATTTGTTAGATCCCTACCTTGCAGCTTATCAATCACTGCACATGGTCAAATACAGAATGTTCTCTGTCGCATGAGCTGTACCATGGAGACTAGAGGGCATAACAGATCATGGTCCTAATACTTCAAAGAAGACGATGATGATTCTAGATTGACTTTATCCTAAAGTCCTACTTTGATTTGATGTTGAAAACTATATAACATTTTAAAGTGTAGGAAGGTCTATTAGTCAGAAACAGAGAATATTTTTAAATTTTATTAAAACATTTCAAGATCCATAAACCGTTGGAAAATGAAGTGAATATTAGAACTAAGAATATACTTATTTGAGGATGTGCTGCGTAACAGATAACGGGTTCAGGAGATAAAGAAAAAGTATAAGAAGTAACATAGAGAGATAGAAAGACTGAAGGTTGTATAAATATTCTTAATTTTGTTATATAATTTTAAATTATAAAAGCTAAATTCTATACTTACAAGATATACCAGTGGGTGATATTCATCATAAACTGTATCCGCTGTACTGTTTAACTTTAAAAGATTATAATTTGATATTGTTAAATAACACATTGTAATATTTATTATACTAAGTGTCCCAAAAGTACAGTTGATTAACAGTTCAATACATTTTGTTTCAGTTTGAAAATTTTTACCATAATCATTTTAGCGGTAGGAAATTAACATGGCTTCACCATTTATGTCAAGGTGAGTAAATTAAAAATATATATTAATAAAGGTAAATAATAGTTTAAGATAAATTAGATTTTAGGCAAACTTATCTGAAACAAAAAAAAAACTCATAGGATTGCATTATCTTGAGATTTAGCAGTAATTCAATTCTGTGTACCTTCAGCTGCTTCATCTGGCATGAAAACTGAACACTATTTTAAGCCCTTAAAGAGTGCTGTGGAGAGCTGAAAGCAGATAAAATGGATTCAAAGTCAGTACTCTGGGCACTGACAAAATATTAAGCCAGCTTGTCACTTTGGATATATTCTTGAAATCCAAAAAATATTAACAAAAAAAAATGTGTATACCATGCTGTAGTGGTATAATGGGGTTGAGAGAAGTGAATAGATCGCAAATACAGCAACACAAGGACACCCAAAGCCAGAACTGGAAATAATAGTAAACCGTTGTAGAAAACAGATTGATGAAGTGTACAGACATGAGTGGAGGACGGGTGCTTGGAAGTGCAGTTGAATGGGATGTATAGTGGGAACCAGGTGTAATGAAACTATGTAGCAGGCTCAGCAGAAAAGTGCAAATATTTGCTGGAAGGGCCAGAATTGGCCATTTGATCTAAAGGAGTGTCTACACCATTTTGGCCTTGTGGGTTCTCTATACTTAAAATTGTGCAAGAGGAGGCACAGACATTTGCAGCATATTCTGTTCAGTTGTATAGAAGAATGGAGCCTTTTCAAAACCAACAAAAGTTCTGGGAAGCACAAGTTTGCAGGTCATTGGTGCTAAATTGTAAGCAATGCATCATCAGGCAAGGCTGGATGCTCATATCAAGAAGTAAAATCGTGTACACTCTGAATATAGACTCCACTGACCTTGCAAACCATCTTGTTCAGGTGATTTCAGTATAATAGCTTTGTTTTGTTTTTTCTGTTTTCGTTCTTTGCCTCATAAATATATTTTGTTTAAAATATCCTTTGGAATCTTCAAATTCGTAATCTCCAGCCACTAGTTTTCTTCCAGGCATCTTTTCCACTTTTTAATGTTAATTCTATTCCTCCAGTTCCTCCTGGATCTTTCGCCTCTCTTCCTTCCCATTGGTGTCCAGTGTAGAACCTGTTTTAGTTATTGTTTGTCACCTAACCTTTACACACTCCATACCGAAGTAACTTATTTCTATACCATTGATCACCTTTTGAGATGTATCCCTATTATCTCTGCAACTCTCATTTGTGACACTATTTATTCTTTAAATTCCCACAGCTTGCCTCCAAATCTTAGGATTTAAGAGTTGTTCCACTCTTACCTGTATTGCGCACATCTAAAAATTGTAAATTCATGGTTCTTATTGATGTGTTGTGTATCCATTATTTATAGTCTTGTGATATTTGTTTGCCCCTGGGGCACATTTAGAGTTCTTATTGTCTGTCTATATTGGAACGGCGCTAGGCTGTTACACAAAATTTAAGACTAGGCTACTTAACCTAGAGGAAGCGAAAAGTGTGCTGGAACCCAAACAGAGTGACAGGACTTGCAATCAACACTTTTAACAAGTAACAAATTTTATTAGTGTTTAACTTGTGACACAATGTTCTAATCATGTTGCATTTCTATTAGATAGTTAATTTATGTTGTTACAAAGTATGAGCAGTTATGATCAGTTACAAAGTATTTAGTATCCTTTTTTTTACAACTTGAGTTCTTGATTTGAGGTATTGTGAGTTCTTAACAAGATAAGATGTTTAACGTGAACACCAGGGGGGCGGTCTATTGAGTTGATGTTGATTGAAGGGAGATAATTAAAACATTCCCACCTGGTTTTGTGTTGAAGAACTCAAACGGTACCATGATGAACACTGTGCCATGAGTGCTGCAGATTGTCCCTAGATTGTGGTGATTCTCCAGTGGGTCTCATTCCGGGCAGATGTGGGTTCTTCGGTGTGTTCTGTTAGATCAGTATTCCTGGGTCTGACAGCTTCGGGGAGCATCCTGTTGCATTGCTCTGCGGGTAGTCACAGGTGTTGATGTTACTACTGCTGCTTCCCCTTTCTCCTGGCTGGTGCGGTGACCTTATAACATTTTTATTTGGAGATTAGCCGTCAGTTAATACCCCTACACATAACACTCTCTTGCCTCGGAACACAGACACCGCACTCATTTTCACAATCTTTTATCAAAATTTTATTTGCTCTGATTAATTTAGCATTGCTTATTTTATTCAATTATAGTCATTACTTTTAATCAACTTTATCAAAAGACAATTGAATACAATATCACCCGTGTTTCCAGACCGGAAGTAACGTGTAAATCAGTTTTACAATACAAAGGTTTTACAATGAAACAGGTTTTACAGACGTCTGGGCCACACACACACTTACACACTCATAACACATAATCCATAATTAAATGAACACAGAATAATATAATTAAGTCTAACCTGAAAGCCTTTACCAGCTTACAAACTCATGTGAAAAGATCTGCCCTCAAACCCTGGGCCGTCAGACCATTGGACGTTCTCCTCGAAGGTTGGCAGAGAAATGAGAACAAGGCCTGGATCAGTCGGTCCCACTATCCTGCATAAAACGACCTGTCCCAATTTGCAGATAATAACCTTTGGTAACCTGCTTACTAACAACGTACAGCGAGCAGCTGACACAGTTGACTAGGCCTACTAGATCGCGTCACCGGAGCGTATACACGACCGTGGCAATCATATCTTAATGATCGAGGTGGCTGTGGCAAGCACAGCTGCCAAGTGCGCTGGCAGCACTGAATAGAAATAACCGCACCAGGAAATTCAAACCCCGGCATAGTATTTTGTATTTATTTCTTTAATAGCTGCGTCTAAACCTCCTTCTTAGGTAATTTTCAGTCCTAAGTAATTATATCTTTTGCATTCCTTATTTGACAAGTATTTAAACTCAAATTCTCCTGTTACCCACCAGTATATACGTATGTTCTGCCCTATATACATTTACATATAATCCCCCATCTTGTGTTTTTCTGTATTAGCTCCTTATAGTGTACTCGATATCATTGGTATTGAGTACCAGTAGTATTTGGTTGTCCACAAATCTTAATGTGTAGATTGTAATATGAGTTCAAGGGATGTCCATTCCTTCCCTTCTCTCAGTGTTTGTTCTTGCTGTCTTCAATACCCCTTTTTAATAATCCCCTTGGAATACCTCTTGTGTTATTATTTTTTTTTTAATGCTATTTAATTCACAGTGGAGTTAATAATGGCAAATTGATTTTAAATAAGTTTTAATTCTCATGAAGTCCCCTTAGGATGCCACAACAATATTACCACCAGCCTTTAGCACCCATGGGCCAGTGCTATTGGTCATTAATAAATTCAGGCCCAACACTGTATAAGGAAAACAGTAGTAGTAGTGTGTCTTTATAATTATGTACATTTGCTTGCCATTGTGTATAGTACACTACTGGAATAAATTTTTTAATTGACTGTGGTGTTTCAGGTGAATTAAAAC
The DNA here is from genome assembly GCA_034769895.1 of Magicicada septendecula. Classification (NCBI taxonomy): domain Eukaryota; kingdom Metazoa; phylum Arthropoda; class Insecta; order Hemiptera; family Cicadidae; genus Magicicada; species Magicicada septendecula. Next base: position 374,343,260 of record CM068370.1, read on the forward strand.
TAGGTTATCTTAAGAAAACTTATATAGTTACTATGCAGACATTTCAAATGGCAGTGCTACTGCTGTTTGAGAACTGCGACTCACTCACCTGTGCAGAAGTCCAGGAAACCTTACAGCTTAACTGTGATCAGTTTGGAAAACATATTTCCAGTCTTGTAGATTGCAAATTACTGAATGCTAGCTCTGAGGTAAGGCACAAACATCTTTTTGTTTGTTTAAATTAATTTAAAATCAATATTTTCCAAAGCTACAAGGAATTTTATTTTGAATTGAATTATGTGTTATTTATTTAAGAAATAAATTAAATCTACCTTTAATCAGTTTTTTAATAGCAAACAAATGATTATATACATTCTCAATAAAGAGTAAATGCACATACACCAAAAAATCAAGATGTAGTTGTAACTAATATTTGTTTCACTTGTTCCAAGTCTTAATTGGAAACTTATTTGTATGTATAAGGTAGGCTCAACTGTTTTGCTTTTAATGAATATTTTAATTTGAGGTGACACAACTGTGGTACCTCCCCACCATCATACTCGGCCTTGAACACACATAGCTGGTCACAGTTCCTGCTCAGTGCACATTGAAATGGAGAGTGTTCAGATTTTGGTTTGAACACTGTAATGTGTATAAGTTGTAATTTTAACTACTTAATTGTGTGTGACGTTCCATGCAAAAGTCTCAGACAATGGCTTATTATGATCAGTGCATTGACAAAAATACATTACGATGCTGGGAAAGGCAATTCAAAGGTGGAGAGTGGGGAGAAACCACCAAGTGGAAGACCTTTGACTGTTTCATCAAGATCACAGGATCTGCATAAGACAAAATTACGTTGCTGTTATATTAGGGGCTTCTTAATAGACAGTAAAATATGTTATTGAAGTTCTGGGAAGTTGCAAAGTTTTGCCAGATACTGGACACGCTGTACATTGATGATCTGACAGCTGAAAGACTTAACATTTAATGGGCATTCCTGTAACATTTTGAAAAGAGAGTTGAAGACTGAAAATTTTTATAGGTTAAACTTGGGTCCCCAATTATGATTCTGAGAATGAAAGTCAGTCATGCTCATAAAATGAATGGCTGGCACAAAGAAGCATCTCTCAGTTAATAACTCAAACCTCAACTGGGCAAGTCTGTTGAGAGTATTTTGGAATTCTGAAGTTGTTTTTCTGGAAGATAGGACAACAGTAAATTCTGAACATATATTGACAATTACTCATACAACATTAGAAACAAAAATCTGAGGATTGAGACATAAAATGAAATATTTCTTCAACATAACTCCAGGACTCACACAAGTGCAGCAAAAAAATTCATAATAATTTAAAACATGGATTTTTACTACCATATACGCGTTCAGAAATGGATATTAGCGATTTCCACCTGTTACGAACGCTAAAGAAAAAACTGAAGAGATGAAGCTGAGTTTGAAGTAAGAAATGAGGAAATGCTTTCAACAACAAAATGTAGACTTTCTTTGTGCAAAAATTTTGAAAACTATTGTGGCATAGGCAAAAGTGTATTTAAATGGTCAGTGATTATTTAACTTTGAAATTAAAAAGTAAAAGCACATTTATTTTTAATGTTTGTTTAAAATATTTCTTCCCGCCTTTTTTTATACTCAAACAGAAGCAAAATTTTCAGCCCTTATACGTCATCAAAAAACCGATTCTTCAAAAGTGTATATAATGTTTGTTGGCTAAGAATTTTTTAGAATATTGTGGTGTAAAACATTTAATGTAACTGATATTAACGATCAGTTTTACCCCCAAAAATTGATGTAAAGCTACACCATGAAAATTATGATAAATTGTTATTACTGTTTTACACAGAATCCCCACATTGGATTAATTATATTCTGTTCATAATAGGGTATTAAAGCAGACAACGTATTAACAACCCGAGTACTAATTTTAAGTAGTTTTTAGTCTTTGAGTTTGCATGGATAAAATACAAAATTCGTATAGTATTTTTTAATACAATTAGTTGTTTTGGTATGAAAGAAATGTGGTGATCAACGTACTAAGTATGTGAAACTTACGTGGACATTTGTATCTATAGAATCTTAGTGGAGAAACAGTACTGAGTTTGAACATGGACTACAGCAACAAACGTACAAGACTGCGAATTAGCACAGCACTGCAAAAGGAATCTCCTCAAGAACTTGAACAAACAGTTACCGCAGTTGATGAAGATAGGAAGTTATATTTACAGGCAGCCATTGTACGCATTATGAAATCAAGGAAGGTTCTTAGACACAATGCTCTCATTCAGGAGGTAAGGCAAACCTTATGGAACAGGCACATAATGCTTGTGGTGTACTGAAATACATATTTATTTTAAGAACTGTATTGTAATTATTGGCACAACTTCGTAATTATCAGTAAATCGTTTTACAACACTATATGCAACTTTGTAATGTCTTAAATTATTTTAGTATAGCTATATGCCACCACAAGGTGTCTCAATTCTTCTTTCTTTATGGCCAGTCTGATTATCTCATTCCAGATTATTCCAGCCTTCCTAAATTCCCTGTGAATTCCTTTCTGAAAGTCAGCTATTAGTCATCTACTGCTTTATACGTGGTTGTCCATTTACTTATTTAAAGCACCTCTAGTGATGTCTCTTTAAAGTGTGACCAATCCAATCTCATTTTATTCACACTGTCTTATCCTCGTATCTTATTATTAAGTATTTCACTCATTCTTTTCCACAGTGAAATGTTTGCTATTAGAGTTTTTTCTTTGTAAGCAACTTGTTAAGTGTCTTGCTGTATTATTGTATGATATATAGCTTTTTAGCAAATTATAATTGTATTTCTGGAAGAAGAATGTTATTATTTTTATCATTTACATGACCTGACACATGTTTCACACGGTTTCAAGAAATCACTGATAATACAGATCTATTCTGTGAAACATGCGTCAGGTTGAAATAAACAATACAAATCCCTGTTGATATTATTACATAATTACACTGATGTACATTTCACTGATAGAATCAGTATCTTCAGTATAAATGAATTCACTGAAGATACCGATACCTGATATAATTCCTCTGAAGACACTGATTCTATCAGTGAAGCGTACGTCAGGGTAATTATCGTGTAATATGAACAGAATAATTATCTAATAATATCCACAACTTGCAGCGGTAATATAATTTTATAATATTTAACCAAGAATAATGCAAGAAACTTGTAAGTTACTTATAAAGAAATCACACACACACACACACACACACACACACACACAATTTATATTTAATATTTATAATTACTTTACCTCGAGATGTTTTTTTGCTTATTTGGGACATGTTTTGGGAATCCTATTGTTCCCATCCTCAGCCTTCTTAATTTTGAATCTTGTGGAGTACTTGTGTTTTGGTTGGTTGTTCTTATGATTTCCTGTTGGTGTTTGGTATTTTAATCTGGTATTATTGTGTGTCATTGTGGTGTATATATTAGTTTTTTGTGTATTTTCAATGTTGAGTGCTTTAAAAATTGTCATGTTTTGTATTGATTTGTATTTGTTCAGGTATTAGTTTGTTTTGTGTTTGTATATTTGTAAATTTTCCCATGTTCTTTATGGTGCTTTTGTGTGGTAGGCTATGTGTTTTATTAGTGTCATGTTGGTTATGTCTGGGAATTCATGTCCTGTGTTTATTGCATGTGTGGCCAAATTAGATTTATGTATTTCTGGTTTTTTGTATGCATTTAGATGTTTATTTATTTATATATATATATATATATATATATATATTTACATTCCAACGTTTAAGTTGCATCCATACATTGACGATTTACATTCAGTGTGAAGCCCATGTGCATATGAGTTCCGTATATGGACTCCAGATTACAAACCTTAATAAAATCGTGGCTGGCCAGCTGTTAGTGACAATAACTTCGTTCTGAAGACTCAATTTTATTTATTAACTAGCTGTTACCCGCGACTTCGTCCGCGGGGAATTTCATAAAAAATGTTTGTTCAGTTCGCTGAGTTAACGAAAAGTTAATAATTATGCATTCCTCGTAAAGAAATACCCATGCTAAGTTTAGTCTCATTCTTATTCTTTGCGAGTCGATGTTTCGTGTTTTTTAATTTTTTTTCATTTTTGTTTGTTTTTGTTCTTTTTTTTGTCTTTTCGTTTTTTAATTTTTTTATTTATTTCTTTGTTTTTTGTTCATTTTTGGCTTTTTGTATTAACCTCATTGAAAAATCTCTTTATATACAATGTTAGGTGTACGACTTCCTTGGGCTAAAACAATAACGCTAGTGGCATCCCTCGCACGTGAACATGCCACGTATAGCTGCCCATGGGTAAAGCAACCCTTAGTTAAATCTATGCCAGCTTTGCTCAAGGTTTGCCCTTGTGACTTGTTGATTGTCATAGCAAAGCTGACATTGATAGGAAATTGCAGTCTTTTGAATTGAAAGGGAAAATTCGACGGTATTATGGGAATTCGTGGTATAAACACTGTCTCACCTTTTCCGCATCCGGATATTATACGACCTTCTATAACGTTTTTTTGCAATGACACTACTCGCAATCTAGTACCATTGCAAAGTTTCGGTGGGTTTAAATTACGGAGTAGTATGATGGGCACGCCAATCTTAAGTTCTAGTTTGTGAGAGGGTAGACCAGGCACAGTTATACTGTTTAAAAATTCTGTTGGATAATTAACAGCTTCATCCGGATTGCAAACTGTATTTATGGAAAGGTATGTTTGTGATTCACCAGGAAGCTTATCTAAAATGTGCTGATTAAGCGCAGTAACCTGGTCATTCATTGGTGCTAAAATTGATCTTTCACATAGCCACGAATCTTCTTTTATATTGAGATTGTGAACATCATCATAAATACTATTTATTAAAGTTTCAGTGTCCGCTACAACCTGACAAAGACTGGCAGGTAGTTCTATATCATGAGTATCATTCACTTCTGGACACTTCCCCTCTCCTACATCTAGGAGAATTTTGCTAAATTCTGAATCGTCTGAATGTGCTCTCATGTTTTCTTTTAAATTAAGTTTTTTACAATGTCTCCAAAGTACTGAACGTTTTAAACAGGCGTTAATTTCATCCGCTTGCGTACCTTTAGTCACAACTGGTAATATTTGCCTACAATCTCCAGCGAATAAAAATGTTACTCCTCCAAATAATTGAGTATTACCTCTTAGGTCTTGCATTGTTCTGTTCACGGCTTCGATTGAAATTTTGTTTGCCATAGTGCATTCGTCCCAGACTACAAAGACACAATCTTGTAATACTTTGGCTTTATGGCTATTTTTTGATACACTGCAGACTGAATTTTCCATATGCTCTGCTTCTATTGGTATTTTAAACATGGAATGTGCTGTTTTCCCCCCAGGAAGTAAAGTTGCAGCTATTCCTGAAGATGCGACTGCTATGGCAATCTTTTTTTCTGAACGTATTTTGGCCAGTAAAAGATTTATCAAAAATGTCTTGCCGGTACCACCTGGAGCGTCAAAAAATATACACCACCAGCGTTAGCAGCATTCACACTGTCAACGAGGAGTCGGTAAACTTGATTTTGTTCGTTGTTTAATCTTGGTTCATTCTGATTTATCGTATGTTGAAGTTCAACTGGGTCAAAATTTATGTGTTCAATATATTCTCTGTTCAAATTATCAACAATCCCATCGGTCGCTTGTGGAGATGGTAAACCATAATGAGGGAGAGTATTGCCGCCTATGGAAAGAAGAATGTCTTGTAACGTAAACAGAGCACGATTAGTAAAGTTTTCTAAATGAGCATTTATGTCTGCATCTGGGTGATGTCGTTGGAATTCTCTTACATAATCTTCCATGAAATGATCCTTAAACTTGTCCCATAACTCTGAGGGATTAGAAACATTGCAGAATACCAATATAATGGCGAATAGCTCTCGCAATTTAGATGCGCTGCTGCTTATACTGGCATCTGTTAATGTGTCGCACCAGTGATTATCGCCTTCTAGTAAACCAAGTGCAAGGCATGCTGCTTGATATGTAGGATGTAAAATACCATTCACTCTTTTGAGACTTTCGAAAGAAGTTGGTCCCTTGACAACATTTAACAACATCCTTAGATGATAACATTCCCGATTATTAGGATGAATTGTATAAATTCTACGAAGAGTATGCTCGTAAAATATGCCGGGATGACCCTCCACAGGAGTACCTCGGCGTCGCCGTTGAAATGTTCCATTTTGTTTATTAAATGTGTAATAACCTGGTACTTCTTCATACAATAAAGTGGCTGCGAATTCGTCGTTTGGCACAGATTGAAAAACGCCATCAATGTCGTATTTCTCGGACATTCTACCACTCCACGGACATTGTTTGGATCAAAATAAATTCTCTGACCATTTTCTAAATGGATGTCCAAATGTGTTACTGCGGGGAAACGTTCGTGAATCGGAAATGATAATATGCGCCAGACTGCTTCAGAAGTACTAATATATCTTCCATTTTGATATGATGTCACTTCATCGTTAGCATTTTGCACACCAAATCCCGCCAAGTCTGAACCTTTGTTGACATACTTGCAAATATATTTTATTGATTTCACACTGCTACAAAGTTCAACTTTGATATGTGCTTTAAAAGTGCGCGACAGTACCGGTGAAAGTGGAACAATCCAGCGATTGTCGATATCAATAGAGTTAGTTCGTGATCGGATTATCGTTCGTATACCACCGTTTTCAGGTGAACGACGTCTGTAAAATGGATAACCATCCTCACCTGTAACAGTTTCTGTACTAAAAGATTCAGGAAATCTTTTACTACAAATACCGTTCTTCATACACGGCGATTGAGGATTGTAAGGGCCACATGGACCGTGTACCATGTGGGTTTTTACAACATCAAATAGCTCTGGATCAACTTCTTGGTCTGGCAATTCTGCTCGAATAACATCATTAATTTGCTCAGCTCTTATTTTCGTTTCTAACCATATCAAAATGTGGGCATGGGGCAAACCACACTTCTGCCATTCTACACTATACATAAAACAGCGAACGGAACCGAAAATTTTTCCTTTCACCAGGAGATCCATCATTTTTTTTAGTTTTTGTTTAAAAACTCTTGATACAACATCATGCCGATCAGAAGCCAACTGCCCTGTAAAAAGGTCGTTTGTAATCTCATCCCATTTAGGGTTGGTCGTGAACGTTATAAAAAGATCGGGACGTCCATATTTCCTAACATAACAAAACGCATCCTGTGTGCGTTGATGCATATATCTAGGTCCTCCCGTAAACGATGAAGGTAGAATAACTAACTGACCCAAGTCCTCTACATTCTCATTGTGATTGATTGCGTCTTGGAGGTGAATATAATTTTCAACTTGAAGCTTTTTTTGATTAGTTCGTATAAAAATGAGTCTCTCTGTTTCGATTTTAGCGTATACGTTGTAATAATAAAATAAAAAGTTGTTGTTCTTGATGATATGATATTGTGGAGTGTGAGAGACTCCGATGTAATCAAGCCCCACTGTTTGGACTAGCCAATTTGTAATCAAATAAGTAAATTGTAATGTAATATGTTTAATTGGTGTGGCTCTCGACGTCTTACTGGCCTGAAACACTTCCTTAAGTTTCCCAGCTGGTCGAGTCCCAATGGTAGCAAGACCGGTCAAGTAGCGTAAAGTTGATGAATGAATATATCTGTTCAGCTTCGCCGAAAGTTTCAAAACAAAATTTATTGTTTTGAAGGAAATTTAAAAAAAAATTATGTTTATAAAAAAAAATATTTAAAAAAAAAATTTTTAATTTTATTAATTAATTAATTATGATCAATTAATTAATATAGGGCTGTGAAGTTTTAAACAGTGTAATGCTCTTCTGAAAATTTTTATTAAAGTTTTAGTATATTTTAAATAATCTATCACCACTCATAAGACTGTCTGTAAACCAATCGATACTTGTTTACCTTTTTATTTTTTAGGTTATCTTCACTTACGGGTGGTAAAGTCCTTGTAGATTATCAATTAGAATTATATTATTGGTAATTAGTATTATTGAAGAAATAAAGAACTAATAAGTATTGAAAAGGATTAATGTTTTATTAATTAATAGCAATATTGACTCTTATCGATTAGTATCGATTCTCAGGATATCGAAAAATGCATACTTTGTAAGCTTTCTACTAACAAAGGGTTTAGATTTGGAAAACATTGTAATCTTGCATCCCTTTGTAGTACATAATCGCTCATGAAATATATTTGTAAAAATGATTCTCTCGCATTATCTACAGGAAGAAGGGAACCAATTAAATGATACACCTGCCCCTGTATTTTAAACGTGGGCATATAATTCCCTTCGTGAACTTCTTTTGCCCCAAAAGAAGTCATTTGAAAAGCCGAATTATAACGTCTAATATTATTTAGGAAATGTTGAGATTGTTCATGTTCGCCACATAACAAAGACTTAAGTGGCTCAGGTGGCTGCTGAATAGAGTCCAAGTGCACTTTTCGAGAAGAACAACAAATTCCTTTTGACTCATCTTTCCACCTTAAAGCTTTACAGTAGTTGCAACACACATTCATAGGGCCTATCTCTGATGCAGCAGAATAATTTATTTGGGCATCATAATTGAACCCACTGTTATGTTTTTCTCGCCATGCAATATTACGTCTATTAGTTCTTCTTATTTGGTCATTATTCAATCGTTGTCGCCGTTTCTCTTCACTTTCAATATCCCGCATAGCATTTGTCGTTTGTCTGGCAGTGACCAGTCGCCTTTCTCGATCAAAATTCGTTTCTGACTGACGAATGGTACTCACTCTTTCACGGAGCTGTGCTAAGCGCTCGATTCTCTGTCCTTGTGACTCATGATATCGATCACATTGTTCTGTGACACGGATGTCATGTTGTTCTTGACTTTCAATTCACGTTGATTTTGGTGATGACGACGATCACTTTCCAATCGCAGCTCTCTAGAATCATCTGATTCTAGATATCGCGAGACAGCGTGTCGAATACGATCATTTTCTAGACGCTGTTCTCTAGACTCCTGAGATTCTTGACTCCTTAACAATGAATGACGGGTTCTATCTAACTGTAATCGTTCGTTTCTCTTAGAACTACTTTCAATGGACCTAGACATGGATTGCCTTAATCTACAATTTGTAAGACGACTTTCTCTATCCTGTTGAGATTCATTTTCACGTTGCAATCTTTGATTTTTAGCCTTTCTCGTGTTTTTAGAGAGATTTGATTTTCTTTTAGGCATGACTAATGATTGTAAGTGCACTTTTTAAATTAGAAAACTAAAAACCTAATTTAGAAATATTTATTTTAAAAACAACTACCTACGTACTTAACTAAATAAATTTATCAAGTAAATAAAAAAACAACTATTTAATACGAACGAATTTTCATGAAAGAAAACCAAACGACGTTAAACATTTATCTCTAATTATATTATTATATTATAACGTAAAAGTCTCACTGCTAGAAAACAATTTTTTAAGGCGCGCGTTGAGACACAACCATCTGCAACAGCCCGCTCGCGCGTTCTGAGCCCGCGCGACAGGCAACCTTTGTTATATTAACCCGTCAAAATCGGTCCAGCCGTTTCGAAGATTAGCCTTTTATTTATTTGTAGCTTATTTAACATACATAAATAAAGCTATCATATTAATACATAATAATGATCAGCAAGCATAAAGAATTTAAAAATATTTTAATGACGCCTCATAACCCGAATCCAAACCGCGTGGTTACAATATTCTGATACATTATCGTAAATGGAAACACGTACTCGAAAACCTCAAAATAAATAATTTAGTCAATAGTACACGCCTCATAACCCGAATCCAAACCGCGTGGTTACAATATTCTGACACATTATCGTAAATGGAAACACGTACTCGAAAACCTCAAAATAAATAATTTAGTCAATAGTACACGCACTGGCAACACATTCACATTCACTTTATACAAACCAAACTAAACTGCACTCTTAAACTGAACCTCATTAACCAACACATTCACATTATACAAACCAAACTAAACAGCACTCTTAAACTGAACCTCATTAACCACGTAAATTAGTAAAGACAACAGACAACGCCATGACACCGTCATCTAGTACATTTCTGTCCCATCTGTATCACATACTTGGAACGTTCTCTCAGAGTCGAAAGCATTAAAAGTAATGTAAAAATTGTAAAGATAATTAAAAATTGTGTAAAGATAAATATTTTTAAACAAACAAACAGAAATTATCGCGGGTCTTAGGGAATAGTCAGCGGCAAAATGTAACTTCCGTCGCCGCGCGTGTACTACATTTCGGTGTCCGATGTGTACACCAACTGTTTTCTTCACAAGTAACTAATGCCAGCTTATGGAGGTTATGTACGACAATGTAACTTATAACTTAAATAAAATTTACGTTGTTAGTGTACATTAAAAGGGTGTATTTATTGGAAGTACAGAAATTAGTTTACATTTATCGCACATAATTACGGTACAGAGACGATTTTGGGAGGTTGTGGCTACGTTTAACAATATAACTTAAAACTTAATATTGTTTTCTCACTGCTAGAAAACAATTTTTTAAGGCGCGCGTTGAGACACAACCATCTGCAACAGCCCGCGACAGGCAACCTTTGTTATATTAAGTCGGAGGAGGAAGTTGGAGGGGGAAGCGGTGAGTGGCGCCTTTCGGTCCGACGACGGCAGCGGCGTGCACGTGGGGCACGTGTTGCTCGACTTTTTTCTTTTCTTTTTTTCTTTTTTTTTCCAAAATAAAAGTAGCCTAAGTTACTCCTTATAACATCAGGTATCTGCCAGTGAAAAGCCCGTCAAAATCGGTCCAGCCGTTTCGGAGATTAGCTGGAACAAATAGACAGACAGACAAAAATTTTTTAAATTGTTTTTTTGTTATAAGTACCTTATATACTTTCATATATATTTAGTAAAAAGCTGTTATTTTGACATTACAAACAGACACTTCAATTTTATTTATTTGTATAGATATCTAGGGATTGCCAACCCAAGAGAAAAACTGATTTGACTCTTATTACGGATTTATTTAGCAATTTTATCAAATTTTGACGGACGTCACAAGTATGGGAAATTAAATGACCATATACGTCATTAGTTTGAGGTTTGGCCACCATGTAGCGCTTGTCCGTTTCTAGCCCTCCTCCCGCTTCCCCTCTGAAGCGTATACTTACCTTTCAAACCACAGCTAATCTGAAATCCTTGTTTTGGCAACACTGGCTAAAGATAGTAGAACTTATCATGTTTCAGTTCATATACCTTCTCACTGACTGAGTTTTCCGCTACTTTGTGTGTGTTCGCACGGGCATGTTTTATCAACTTGATAAGACACGTACATTCCGAGCAACAGGGCCGGCCCTGGGGTAGAGCGAGAGGAGCGACCTTCACAACTGATGGCCTTGCACGGTCCCTTTATAATTAGGTACATAGAGTTTTTAGTATTTGTTTATTATTTTTATAATCATTATCAGAGTAGTACGTAAAATACTACATAGAATATTGATTTTTTTTTTACTTCCATGTTCCATAAGGAAATGGAAGTATGGTCATGGCGAAAAAAATCATGTTCGAGATAACAGCTGATTCTGATTATACTACCATAAGAACATGAAAAAACGTCATTTTTCAAAAAGTGTCTGTGTAGAATTTTTTCTGTGGCAAACGATAACAGCCGCTAATTCAAACAGAATCAAATAATTTTTTGCATACAGTCCTGAATTGTAGAGGAATCAAGGCCTATTGTTTTTGGTGAAGATCGGTTAAGGGAAAGGGGTAGTTTACCTGCAACGTTTTACGTTTTAACTAGAGTAAATTGCTTAATTTTGATAAATAAAGTATCCTGAAAAGAAGGTCATAATAATCCACTGTAGAAAGGTAGATGAAATATATATAAATGAAAAGGGTAGTTGAAGGAGAGGGGGTAATTTTTTTAATAACTTAAAATGGTAGTTGATGATGGAGGAAGTAAATTTTATAAGTTTTATATGTGTAATACGTTAATGACAACAAAGAAGTAGTTTCTATGGAAACATTTCATTTCACTTTAACAAAATTCTGTTTTTCATTTTAATTTAAATCACGTATGAGTGAAAATATATCGTTCCTGGCAGGCAAGCAATATCTCAATTATGTAATGTTTACTTTTCCAAAGTTTTATTATTGTGATTACCACAATAAAAAGCCCGGCAGGACACACACACACAATTCGCGTTATTTCTGGCCTCACTCATGTTTACTTTATTATGTTTGCACATTTTTTAAATGGAAAGTGCCGAAACCCACACCAACACAACGCGTGCAAGCCGAAAAGGTGGACATCAATTTGCTTCCTGTGGAACGCTGGGCAGTGTTGTTGTATTAAAGCAATTAATACAATCTGTGTACTTATTTCTATTATTATATGAGAATTATAAACTAATACGTACATATTGTAATTAAACTAGTTGCTAAATTTTATTTAATTATTTGAAGATGTGTGAAAACCCACTGTCGGGTTCGCCAATTTGTTACAATTAAATCCACTAGTTTATTTAGTGGTATGAGACTCCTTTGTATCACGTAAATCAATACGTTGAAGGTGGCAATTTGTAACAAATAAAATGTTGTTACCCGTCTTAATTAATGTGTTATTAATGAATATATCCTTTGGTTGTGACCGATGGAACCTTCTGAAAATAGATTATTAAGCAAACAAAATTATAATTATGTTCCGTGAATTCATAATCATACTACTCTATAGACTTAACTTAGTTTTCAATGTTTGTGTAATATTAGCTATATGTATGGAGTATTGACTGAATGTAAGGGGTATTTGTGTCAAACCTAGTCACTCGATGGTAGAAAATTCCGTTCAAATTTTGTACTAAACACAAGCTAGTTCCGTAATCTCCCGTCCCACCAGCTGCAAACTTTGAGCCCTGTTCCTTGTAATAAGCGTACTTATAGGTTAGTTATTCATTGAGTTTGAATCAATCCTTTTGTAAATTATTCCACACACTACATATAGTATTTATTCTGCAATAACTTCAAACGTTATCTCATACAATAAAGATACTTTATTTATTTTCTCTATTAATTCACAGTCTAGGTTATCTCAAAAAACAATAATACGATCAAATCGATCACCCAGAAATATATCGATTATCAATTACTCAAATTCTAAAAACATATACACATGAAAATAATAATAAATAATTCTTATCCCAGGGTTCTAAAGTTCTTGGAACCATTAGTAAGGCCCGGTAAAATGGATAATTAAGGTTGCTCAATTTACAAAAATAAAATTATTTACTTTAAATACAGTGAAATGAAAATAAGTTGTTTTTTTTTACCAAACCGACGAAAATTTCGTCTGGCGGTGGACGTTTGTCAACAGTGGCCAAAATTCAGCTTATCTCGTCTTCATCCAGTGAAACTGCTCTGGTTTTCAGTAAAATTGATGGTGGTGCGTACTGGTAAACCCTCAGGAACTCTTCGGGCTTCTATTCTTCTTTTACGATCTTCACAATTCTCGGTCCCAGTGAAATGGAATTAGGATCCCAGCTTCTTCTGCTGCCAATGAAGGTTATTTCTGCCAAACCGAGTCTTCTGGTATCTTCAATAATTCCGTTAGTTCATGCCTTAATTCTTTTACTGATCTTCGGTTTATAGTTTGAATTGGTTTAATACCGAATCCAGCGGAATTATTTAGTGAATGAGGTGAGAGGCTTTCAATTCTTTTTAACTGTATTCATTTACAATTTGGAAGGTTATTTAATTTTTATTACTCATTAGCATTGAAGTATAATTATTTTCCAAAAAGGGTTTTTCAATTTTGATACATATTTCTTTTAGATTTATTCATATTTTTTAAATATATCGGTCCATCTCAACCTAATAGCTTGTAACAATCAGAACGAATTAATTCAAATCAACAACTTCTGTACATTTCAGTTGCCTTAACAACCACGTTTTCTATATATCCTTGAGCCGGCATTATAGAATATTACTACTCCTTTCCAATAAAATACTCCATGCTTGGATTAATATTGAATCACCTAAAATTCTCCCCTAACCTTCCTTCTTAAACAGTAAATGTTTTACCAGAGTTTCGTTGGACTGGGTTTCCTAAAAAGGTATTAATTTCCTTTCTCTAATATGGAATTTAGGCCTATAGATTTTCTTACAACCGTTATAACATTATTTGGTTTTTTAACTTAATTTTCTTTTTACCTGACCTACTGTACAATTAATTATTGGTTACATGGTTAATTACATGAATTTTAATTTACTGGTGGTTACCTTTTTATATTAATTAACTGGTTCTGGAACCCTTTATTAATTTATAACATAATTGTCAGAACTACTTGTTAGACTTGAAACACTGGTCCCACTCCTGGCCCAGTTTATAAACATTAATTAAAACAACAGTATTTTTCAACTTTATACAATACTTAGAACTTAATACAGTGCCTAACATTGGTAACTATACTGGATTGTATACAGACAAATCTAATATAAATATAAACATAATTATTGATGAAGTATTACTATCAAACAACATCAGTTCATTTTTAGCATATTCAAAATACAACATAAATACTCTGTAGACCTTAACATGTCACAGTACAAAAACAAACATTTTATTACATTCAATCATTCATGTAATAAAATACTCCGGTCCATACTCTTTTATTTTTAACATTAATCATTGCCTCCTTTTGACTTGAGGTACTTCTCAAGCACATAAACTATTGAACAACCTTAATTCAGGGTATGGTCCTTGACCATATTTCATTCAATTTTTATGTAACGTTGGGGGACCTCAACTATGTTACGTTACATAACACCCCCCTTTCGAAAGAAGTTTATTTTGTATAAACAAAGTTTAGTAAGAAATAAACGCACAACTTATCTGGCCAATTGGTTCCCCTATTCATAATACTTTTATATTTCCGACCGATTGTAAACTGACTGGTAATTCAGACTGGTGGTAATTGCTGTTTTCTTACTCTACTCTCTCTCTGTTGGAGGCAAATTCATCAATTATTTCTTTCTGGGTAGTGGTACTTCCACATTTTATTTGATAAGGACTGGTCACACTATCATATTAAACTTGTTTTAACACTCATTTCTATTTACTTCTATAAATTAGCTTTATCAATTAAGCTTCGGTCTGCTATCTTCCGTCTATTTTCTTCATCTATACTTCTGGAATCTAATATCACTCTTTTCAGCTATTTTATAATTATTATCCCTTAAATATTCAATTTCCCAAACATTTTTCCCTATCCTGTGCGGTGGTACCAGTCGGGTGGCCACTCTGGGTCCATACTCCGCTGTCCATCCTTACACCTTCTGAGACCAGTGGAACATCATCCCTGCTCATAAAAATTATTGCCGGAACATTTCTACGGTCAATACATAAAAATAAAAAACTTATAAATAGTAGTCAATTAGCGACTAGTACTAAACACTTTTGGGATTCTTCATACTGTAGCTGTTTACATTTATTTATATATTTCTTCTTCTCCTTGATTCCTTCTTCTTTTCCATTAACTAATAGCATATAACATTATTGATAGGCATTATTTTAAAATCCTTTTGACTTTACTTCTTGTGACATATTTCTCCGTATCATTTCTTCTTATATAATCTTCAATTCCGATAAATTCTAATTATTGTATTAATTATCATCCTCCTTCAGTTTCATTGGAGTCATTAAATTATTCTTTATTCTTCTTATCTGAGCACATTACCATCAATTGTTTTTGTTCATTTAATTTTTCTTCTGTTTGTTACCATTAAAAATATTACTTTTTCCTATTATTTCACTTTAAATCAATTCTTTATAACTCTTATTTACTAATCAGTTCTTATTTTTTGTTAAATTAAATGGTTTCGAAATATCTTAAATCGTATTATTTCTGAATAAATTAAGTAAGTTGTCCTTACATAGTTTTTATTAAATCGTCTTGTTCCTGGATAAATTGTTGAGTAAGTTGTCCTTACAGTTTTTTAGAATTTTGGGGTTTTAGTCTCTTCACTTTAAATTATATGGTTTCAAAATAACTTGAGTAAGATGTCCTTACATGCGTTTAGAATTTTGGGGTATTAGTCTTAAATCATATTGTTTCTAAATAAATTAAGTAAGTTGTCCTTACATAGTTTTTGAATTTTGGGGTATTCTTCCGCTATTCAATGGGTTGCTCGGTCGATTTTCAAAATTTCAGTCCCCTTTTCTGGTTTGTTATTATTTAGGTTAACCATGGTCCATTAACTCAGGTACTCCCTTTACTCGGATTACTGGGGTATTAATAATGATTTTGGTATTTGTTAAATACCTCTCTTTCACCTGGCATCGTAACTCAGCTGATACAAAGTCTTCATTGAAGTCACGGTTTTCCGTCATTGTTAGTTCTTTTTTAACTAACAGGTATTGCACCTCCTCTGACATACCATATTCACTCATTTTTAATATCATTCCATTCCCGTTTTCCTCTGGATTATTTACCAAATTTTTTAATGATATATTCCATCTTGATGATATGACTGATATCTTCTGATGCACTTCAATCGTCGACATTTTTAACTGATATTTAAATTTATTCAAGTTTTTTGTTATTATTCTATGGTGGTTTACCTTTGATATTTTTATTGAGTTTTGTCTACAATTTCTAACTTTATTTAACTCCCTTGGTTTATTAATAGGAGGGTTAAATATATTAATTAATCCGCCCTTCCTCATCTCCATTTCTTCTTTTGTATTGAATATTTTCTTTCTCCCTATTTTCCTTATTCTCACTATCTTCATTTCATCATGAACCCGTTCTATTCTTCCGGTTCTATTAATTGGTATACCGTCAAATTTTTCTTGGGTCTTCGCTTGTATGTTTCCTATTTGAGTAATTTTGGTCTCTACTTCCACTCTGACTTGCATGATGGGTTCATCTGTCTTTTCCAGATCCACCTTAATTTCATTTATTTGCTGTCTTACTTCCACTTCACAGCTATCAACTCCTTTGCTCCATGTTTCATTGACAATTATAATACTTTCATTGATGACTTCCCTCAACGCTAGGCCTCGTTCATTGATGATCTGCCGCAACTCCTTATTATGGTTTTCAATTTTCTCATCCATTTGTTTAGTATTCTCCAGAATCTGCCTCAAGCTCTCATCGTTTCTATCAAACCTTTCATTGATTTGGTTTAAGCTTTCATTTATCAGCCGGTTATTCTCATCATTTTCCTGTTTATTTCGGTCAAACTTCTCGTTCATTAATTTTATCAAATTCTCACTTAAAATTTCATTTTGTTTCTTTGAGTTTTCGTTGATACTGTCTATTTTATTTTCCAGCTTTTCCGAATTTTCATTTATACCGTCTATTTTATTTTCTAGCTTTTCTGTAGTTTGCTTTGAGTTTTCCTCCTGTTTTCTGAAATTTTCATTATTGCTTTCATTCATGCTATCAATTTTCTCCATCATTAGCATCATCATTTCTCGCCAATCTGGTTCTCTTCTGGCTTCCACTTTATCTGGTTGGTCCCCTTGGGCATCCTCTGTATTGCTCGCCTGTTGTTCCATTTCAATATCTGTACCTGCCTCTGTTTCTTCTTCCCTCCTATCTTCTTCTGTTTCTTGTTCCTTCTCCATTCTTTTCGTAACACCTCTAGTATGCATTCCTGTGCCTCTAATGGTTGCCTGCTCAAGTTAAGTAACAGTTACTATGATTTTTTCTTAACTAAAGCCCACTCGTTGAGCGCCAATTTGTAATCAACTACGTTGTTAGGATCAATAAAAATTTAATTTGGGTTTCGAGGTTTGACCAAGCTCCACGTTGTTATGCGCCAATTTGTAATCAATCGATCTTTCTAGGTATTAGCGAAACGTCCGTCTTATTCAAGCCCCACGTTGGAGTCGTCAATTTGTAATTAAACTAGTTGCTAAATTTTATTTAATTATATGAAGATGTGTGAAAACCCACTGTCGGGTTCGCCAATTTGTTACAATTAAATCCACTAGTTTATTTAGTGGTATGAGACTCCTTTGTATCACGTAAATCAATACGTTGAAGGTGGCAATTTGTAACTAATAAAATGTTGTTACCCGTCTTAATTAATGTGTTATTAATGAATATATCCTTTGGTTGTGACCGATGGAACCTTCGGAAAATAGATTATTAAGCAAACAAAATTATAATTATGTTCCTTGAATTCATAATCATACTACTCTATAGACTTAACTTAGTTTTCAATGTTTGTGTAATATTAGCTATATGTATGGAGTATTGACTGAATGTAAGGGGTATTTGTGTCAACCCTAGTCACTCGATGGTAGAAAATTCCGTTCAAATTTTGTACTAAACACAAGCTAGTTCCGTAATCTCCCGTCCCACCAGCTGCAAACTTTGAGCGCTGTTCCTTGTAATAAGCGTACTTATAGGTTAGTTATTCATTGAGTTTGAATCAATCCTTTTGTAAATTATTCCACCCACTACATATAGTATTTATTCTGCAATAACTTCAAACATTATTTCATACAATAAAGATACTTTATTTATTTTCTCTATTAATTCACAGTCTAGGTTATCTCAAAAAACAATAATACGATCAAATCGATCACCCAGAAATATATCGATTATCAATTACTCAAATTCTAAAAACATATACACATGAAAATAATAATAAATAATTCTTATCCCAGGGTTCGTAAAGTTCTTGGAACCATTAGTAAGGCCCGGTAAAATGCACAATTAAGGTTGCTCAATTTACAAAAATAAAATTATTTACTTTAAATACAGTGAAATGAAAATAAGTTGTTTTTTTTTACCAAACCGACGAAAATTTCGTCTGGCGGTGGACGTTTGTCAACAGTGGCCAAAATTCAGCTTATCTCGTCTTCATCCAGTGAAACTGCTCTGGTTTTCAATAAAATTGATGGTGGTGTGTACTGGTAAACCCTCAGGAACTCTTCGGGCTTCTATTCTTCTTTTACGATCTTCACAATTCTCGGTCCCAGTGAAATGGAATTAGGATCCCAGCTTCTTCTGCTGCCAATGAAGGTTATTTCTGCCAAACCGAGTCTTCTGGTATCTTCAATAATTCCGTTAGTTCAGGCCTTAAT
Organism: Magicicada septendecula; assembly: GCA_034769895.1. Taxonomy (NCBI): domain Eukaryota; kingdom Metazoa; phylum Arthropoda; class Insecta; order Hemiptera; family Cicadidae; genus Magicicada; species Magicicada septendecula. The sequence continues at coordinate 374,362,383 of CM068370.1, forward strand.
TCTTTTACTGATCTTCGGTTTATAGTATGAATTGGTTTAATACCGAATCCAGCGGAATTATTTAGTGAATGAGGTGAGAGGCTTTCAATTCTTTTTAACTGTATTCATTTACAATTTGGAAGGTTATTTAATTTTTATTACTCATTAGCATTGAAGTATAATTATTTTCCAAAAAGGGTTTTTCAATTTTGATACATATTTCTTTTAGATTTATTCATATTTTTTAAATATATCGGTCCATCTCAACCTAATAGCTTGTAACAATCAGAACGAATTAATTCAAATCAACAACTTCTGTACATTTCAGTTGCCTTAACAACCACGTTTTCTATATATCCTTGAGCCGGCATTATAGAGTATTACTACTCCTTTCCAATAAAATACTCCATGCTTGGATTAATATTGAATCACCTAAAATTCTCCCCTAACCTTCCTTCTTAAACAGTAAATGTTTTACCAGAGTTTCGTTGGACTGGGTTTCCTAAAAAGGTATTAATTTCCTTTCTCTAATATGGAATTTAGGCCTATAGATTTTCTTACAACCGTTATAACATTATTTGGTTTTTTAACTTAATTTTCTTTTTACCTGACCTACTGTACAATTAATTATTGGTTACATGGTTAATTACATGAATTTTAATTTACTGGTGGTTACCTTTTTATATTAATTAACTGGTTCTGGAACCCTTTATTAATTTATAACATAATTGTCAGAACTACTTGTTAGACTTGAAACACTGGTCCCACTCCTGGCCCAGTTTATAAACATTAATTAAAACAACAGTATTTTTCAACTTTATACAATACTTAGAACTTAATACAGTGCCTAACATTGGTAACTATACTGGATTGTATACAGACAAATCTAATATAAATATAAACATAATTATTGATGAAGTATTACTATCAAACAACATCAGTTCATTTTTAGCATATTCAAAATACAACATAAATACTCTGTAGACCTTAACATGTCACAGTACAAAAACAAACATTTTATTACATTCAATCATTCATTGGTCTGGCTCTTTTATATTTAACATTAATCATTGCCTCCTTTTGACTTGAGGTACTTCTCAAGCACATAAACTATTGAACAACCTTAATTCAGGGTATGGTCCTTGACCATATTTCATTCAATTTTTATGTAACGTTGGGGGACCTCAACTATGTTACGTTACAATATGTATGTATGAAAATTATATAATTATTTTTCTTCTTTGGAAAATTCTTTGCCCCTCCTTGAAAATATTTTGACCTCCCTGATGGTTAGTTATTTACTAGCCTGTGTGGAATATAGCATTATGACATGGATCAGAATGGTGGGTGTTAAACTGGAGACACAAACGTATTAAGGAAGAAATGTTTTGCTGAGAAATTATAATTATACGGGTGAACAGAATAGTCGTTCAGGAAATCAGAAGACAAATGGAAAGAAAGAAATCAAGACTCGATTTTTAAAAAGAAAAATGACTAGTACAGTATTGACAGGAAAGACTTTGATAACACTATAGACATCCCTTGGCCCCTCGCAGCGAGAGTCCAATTTCATTACAGGAATCAGATCGCAGCTACCTTTAGTACTCTTCGTTCGACCTACAGACATTTTATCCAAAAGTACAGTCCTTCCTCACGAAGGTTGAGGATAGTCTTAATCCACCTGACATGGTGGTACCATTTTACCTAATACGTAATTTTTTCAGAACTCAAGCATGCACTTATTTAATTAATATTTAAATTATTTTAAATATAAATTTTAGGGCATTGGAAGTCATGTATTGTTCTCCATACCAATTTTTTATTATGTTATCTGATTAGTTTTTATTTTTAGAATTATTCAAACAACCAAATGTTAAATATTAAATACTAATTAATAGTAATTTTGTTTATGTTGCAGCAAGAGTGCAATATGAATAGCAACTTAATTTTGATTCAATAAACGTATTGATTTTTGAAAAGTTGGTGTTTTACGTAACAGAAATTGAATTATAATTGATTCGAAAGATGTTGACCAAAGGGTGCCGAACGGGATTCTCGCTCCACCCTAATAAAGGGCTAGGGCCGCCGCTGCAAGCAAGTGTTCCAACCTCGTATTTAACAGAGCTGCGAGTTCAGTCCCCAATGTTTAGTAAGTTTTTTAAGATCCTTGTGTTTTGTCAAGCTTCGTTGTAAAAGAAAAGTCATTTTTATCGTATTGTTCTATATTTTTGTAATAAATACTTATTTAAATTCAACAGTATTAACTAATTAATTAATTCATTGTTTTAATTATTTAATTATGTACTATATTATAACTATTGTGTTAGCTACCGGTACTTTATTTTTTAGTTATTTGATAATTTTTAAGACCACAAGGTCTAAAAAAATTATTGAAAGTGCAAACATGAGTATAAGCTAACACCACTTTCAATATAAATATCATTCTTTTTTTTGTGATGACGTAACTATCGGTAGCGTAGTTATTCCCATAATTTTATCTCGTGCATCCCTGTTTTATAAATGCAGTTTCCATTCTCGAATTTGACCAGCATCACATAGATAATTGTACAAAACAGCAATTCCTGAAATGCCAGTCAGTTATCACACAACGCAACATAGCAGAGCGTTTTCGTTTGGGCTATCTCGTCAAGGTCATTCAGACGACTATGATTTACATTGTGAGAAGGATAGATCTCACACTCTTAGTGTAGGGTATATAAGATACAGTTTATTACCAATACTTAATATTTTTTTACTCTTTTTAAGCTATGCTGGTGGAAAATCGTTTTCTTATTATTCTTCCATCATATGTAGACATGAAAAACATTTTCAACTTTGGTTGTACTATTACGACAACGTTTAGTAATAGCTAATTAAAACTACGTAACAATGAAGAATTATGTTCTTGAACTCAGTTTTATTTAGCCTTACAAAATTTAATTTTGCATGGACCTTGAATACCTGAGAACGTTTTGCATGCAACTTACTAAACAGAGGACGTCATCAGTGTTTACTATCATTTAGTAGAAGGAATTGGTGTATACAATAATAATAATCATCATCAGAGTTACTGTATGAGTCAGTATTCATATCATGCTTAGAACTTACCTATTAGGCCTAAGCATGTAGCAGTCAAACATCGTTTAATAACTTTTTTATTTTACATTTCCAACACGTATTTTTGATAAAAATTCCTATTAGTAAATTACAAGCGAAATATTTTTTAGCATAAAAGAACTCGAAGGTGATACAATAACTTGTTTTATTAGTGTTGTTAGGGCGTTTTGATGATTACTAAATGCGATTACGCGACTTCTAATGACTCCTGATGGTACCTTCTGATGTAATTTATTTTAACCATCTTGATTTTTTTTTCTAATAGAATATTAAAATTGATGTTGGGTAACAGTATATAGAGAGTCACTACTTGTATTCTAGTTTTCATAAAAAACTTGAATAATCAAGCTTTTCTGCGTTTCTATGTATACTATAGGGCCAAAAGTGGCGCGGAAACAAGAAATTCATTAAACAGCTTTTTTTTCATTAAAAAAATTGTACATGCAAATATTACGTAGTTAAATATGCAAAATACCATTTTTTATGATTTCTATCTACAGGCTTTAACTAGATTTGAAGTGAAACATCTGTTCAAAAACTTGCTAAATCTGCAGAAAGGTTATATTGTTTTGGAAATTAATTTTTAAAAATTACAGATTTTCTTTGCAAAAAAGACTCTGCAAAACGATACCTAAATTAAAAATTATAATCGGAGGTTTTTTGTTTCTACTCCTAATTTATAAATGTGTACCCCGTCATATACGTAGAATCAGTAAAAACATGTTTTTTTTACCTTTGTGAAATGTAGGACATATGTAGTGTCACTATAATACTACTATTACTTATGTGCAGACGCACACCGAGGATTTTTTTCAGGGGGGGGGTTGAAAATTTAGAAACAAGGTGCACAATTTTGGTTTTCCTCATTCTTTTTTTTACAAGCAGGGCTTTTTCCTGGAGAAACGATAATACGCAACTTATAAGGAGCCAATGTCAAAAGAACAGGTAAAAATTAACTTTGCTTCATAGAATTTCACTCATGTACGTTCCACCTATAATGCTGCAAAGGCCTCTCTTACACATACTGCACGAGTAAGAATCATACACACAATGTTTGTAAGAATCATGAGTTAAAATCATGTTAAGCACAGGGTTACTAATTTGCATATGCTTATTGAATAATTTAAATTACTTAAACAGCAGACGCCGACTTTATTAAAATAGTAATACAATAATATAGTAACTGTTAAAATAAACAGACATGAAGCAGTTGCACACTTTGTAGTGAGGATAAGGCGGGAACAATGTTATACACGTGAGTAGAGAAATGCCTTTTGAAAATATTAGCCTTCTCCCTGAGTTACGAGTCTACGTACGGAGGTTTTGATTTCGATTTCTATTTTGACACTACTAAACAGTACATATGGACGTTTTGTAAGACGAAATGTGATATTACTAATAATTATTACTTATGTCCCTAGTTCTGGGCGGCATTTGTGATATTACTGACTTAATCATTATAATCTATTTTTATTTATACGTACAAATAGTACCATAATACGGCACGTGTGTACTTACCAATTTTGATTACTGCCGGGCTCATACTCTTCTTATTTAATGTGCTTTTACCTAAGGGGTGCCAGGATTCACTAAAAGCGAGATTTTTTGAGTCAAAGAAGGTGACACAAATGATAACACTGTTTTTAGAGTGGAAGTAACTATCAAATTTTAATTTCCAAAGTAAATTCAGTATATAAAACCATGTGCCCAAAATGGCGTCGTACAATGTTACAAAAAACAAAATGGTGGCTATTTAACCAACCCTATTCATTCTTAATATTCTCTTTTTGGTCACTAATTAAGATCATTGAAACTGTTATCTTTGTGCTGCAGCTCTTAATTATTTACTAAATTGTATTTTCGTTTGCACACAAACCAATGCCCTCGGCAGATATTCATGGCCATGTGCTCACTCACACACTCTCACATACGTTCACCCTATTAAAATTACATTGTTTAATTGGTTTGTTTTCGATTAATGAGCTCATTAAAATAATAAATAAAATGACAAAGGTTTGACTTCTCTCAATGGTGATCTGCGCTGCTCCCTCGCTGTTGTTGATTGAGTTCCAGGTGCATGGCTGGTGTTCGCCTCATGTTTTTGTTTCCATTAAAATGTTAGCACTGATTTTACATGTTCTGGTTTTAATTGTTATTAAACTTGAGCCTCTATCGCTCCACCATCATAATTGTAATTGAGAATCTAGTTGTATTAAGCTTTTATGTTAAAACTGATCATACAGCGATACATCGCTGTTGATCCCTTGAAGAACAACGCTGAATTGAGATGGAGGCAAATGCAAATTTTTTCTTGTGTGTGTGTATTTTTTACGTCATCAAGCTTTGTCATACAGGACAACGCCTGGTTACATGCGTTGTAGTCAGTGCGTCATTGTTTTTTGTTATGACGGAACAGGGTTATTGTCCAATCATAATTCATATTGTAGTCTTTCGTCACAAACACCGCCATGGTCTATTTTGAATTTAGCACGTCCATCGGCGACCTTGGTGTCCTACTCTGGCTGAATTTGCGTTGTTCCTTTTTTCAGAGGGACAATGGACCTAACCATTCTGTGTTTAAAAATTACATAATACAAACATTGAAAATACCTATATAACCCATAATTATGGTATTGGGTCATTATGTACTGTTACAGAAACAAGCAATAGATACAACAGAGGTGCCATACAAAGATTTCACTGAGTTAGAAAATGTTTAACAATTAGTAGGCCTATTGCAATTATTTTGTAAACAGTGATTTGGCATGTTGTGTCTATTCCAGTCTTTCTCCAGATCTTCTAGTCAAGCCTAAAAATTAACAAACATTGTATATTTTGGAGTATAATAGTTTGTGTACATGTTACGATTCAGGGAAAAACGTAGTAATATCGGTAAAAATGAGTCTCTGACAAAACTTGTAATAAGCGAAAACTAGTTCACGCTACAAGGTAAAAGTTTAACATTTTTACCAATAAAAAATTAGTAAAAATAATTCCGAGTCAGTAGTGATATATTTATAATTAGTTAATAAACGGACACGTCATGGACAACAAAATCCATGAATATAGTCAACATTACACTCGCAACTTAATTTGTTTGAATAAGTAACATCAACAACAGGCTCGAATGTGAAATGACTGTGTGTTTAAAAAAAAAAACAGACGTAAATTGTCCATAAAGAACAGGAGAAATATTAATAAAATAATTATACCAAAACTGTTTAAGTAATATAGCATTTAATTACTTACAACCAATTACAAATATTTAGCTCAATTCTTCCATCCCACTAATGTTTCCTTCACTGTTATTGTAACTCAAATCGTCTTCACTGCTGCTATCCCGTTATTTATTAATTTTGAAAAGAACTGTTACACTATACACTCTTTGGTCTGATCTCACGTAATCTTTTTCAATTTTCATGACATGGTCACATCTTGATGTGCAATCTATGAAAGAAATACACTCAGATTCCTTTTTTGCTACGTTTCTAACACTGTCGATGGAAAATGCACATTTTTTGTAGCACGCTTCTTCACGATTGCCTAAATCAGTTCTAGGATTGATATCAGGAACTCAGGATGGTAGACTGGAAGTCGTAAATTGGTTTGCCAAAACAGTGGTTATTATAAAAGTTCTGTATGTTGGTTTACTTTGTTTAATTAATGAATAGAGCTCAGGTTAAGATAAATGGACTAAAGAAATCCCATGATTCATTAACCAGTTAATCGTGTTTGTCTTTTTGTTAATGATGTTGCAGGTGGATTTATTTATTAATTGAAATTTTCATCCACATTTGTCGATATAAACGTGCCAAAAGCAATAGGAAACTTTTAATGGAATAACACATTAGAAAGTTAAGAGAAAATATATATGAAAATTACAGCAATTCAGAGAACGGCGTCTATCCACGTTTTTATTTTACTGACATTGAATTCAATTTCGTCTGTGTATACTATGGGCCGCCGTTATTCTCTGAATTGCCGTAATTTTCTTACATATTTTCTTTTAACTTTCTAATTTGTTATTCTATTAAAAGTTTCCTATTGCTTTTGGCATGTTTTCATCGAAATCCTATTTCGAATAATGTGGTTCAGACTAGATGCACTACCATTATAATTAATTCATCTCTTAAAATTGTTTAAATTACTTTGAATGTTGGTGTTTCCCCTTCTATGAATTGATATTCGTAAATAATTAATCGAATAGTACACTTGTCAAAATCGTCTAAATCAGTTTGTATTTCTTTTGATGAGCTTTTTTTATGGGAAGTACTGAAAGATTTTATGTCAGCCGTATATGCGGATGCTTCTTTAATAATTCTAAAAACACTACTTAGAGACACGCCGCACGCCTGAGCTACCCTTTCCTATGACTTTCTTTCTGATATTCCCTTATCTTCCGATTTAATAAACTTGAACACGTTATACATTATTTTCCGACTCTTATGTATGACGTTCCTTTGCTCTGAAGTTGACAGGCCACCCAGATTGATCCAGTTCACTCTCCAAAACCGGAATATATAGCAATATAGGCTACTAAATGATACGCTTTCGATGAAAACTGGTGTTTTTTTAAAAGAACGAAGACAATTACATATGCGCCGTTGGCAAAAGAAGTTATTCACGTGTGGTAAACTTAACTATGCTGAATTTTAGTTTATCATTTAGTAATAGTAAAAATGTTACTTTGTAAGAACATAGTAATTAACATATAAAGAAGATACTATAATTATTATGTTCTTACTGTGTGTACATACATATGTTGATTACACAGTTTTTTCCAGATTTTCGGGAGGGTTCTAACCCCCAAAACCTCCCCTGGTTGCGCCACTGATTACGTGCCAAAAAGTAAATTTTACAGTAGAAGCAAAATACACAGAGGCCTGTTGAATCAAATTTAGAATAGTTGCTGTTGGCGTTTTGTTTATGAATACAGGAGTTTTAAAACAAAACAGCAGTAGACTTTAAAGGGTAAATACAAAACTGTAACTCTACGAATTAATTACAAAAGTATAATTATATTTATCTCTTACCTTCGGGTTTTTATTCCAAAGTCTTTCAGACGAAAACAGCTGCAAAAAGGATTATTTGGATTTGATATGGGCAAAGATCAAATACACCGTTTGTGCTAAAACAAATTGCCTCTGATTTATTATTCAAAATAACTACTTCGTCTCTCTTTCATGACATTTAGATTAAATACTTGTAGAATGAGCAACAATTTGTGAAATCAAACATAGTAACAAAATATTTCCTAATTAGCTAGCTTATGACAACTATGGTATACCACAACTATTTATTATTTGTAATGAACCAATACGTGATTTAGCTACACACTCACACACATTCGTTCTTTGATTTTGTCGTTCTATTTAAACCCCACTTCGAGATCTCTGATTTACATTTTAGATTTATAATTTATTTATGTTGAATTATACTCTGGGGAAAAAGGTAAAATAATCTTGGTTAAAACTCAGTTAATACTTAACGTCTGAAGAACTCCGCTGTTTTGCACCTCTGCTGTGAATGCACTGTTCAACACACCATGATTTAGTTTTTCACTGTTTAACCGCGGTACTGTTATTGCTTATTTCAAATTAAGTTGATGCGCCACTATTACTTTAGTTCACTTTAAAATAGCATTTAGTGTTGTTTTGTCGGCCGACATATATTTTCGAACACTTAGCTCGCTTAGGTTGGCCGCGCGTTATACAGTTTTTTGTATTAGTTTTAGTATTTTCAAAGATAGGCCTACTCTTAACTGCGGCCTATCTTACACCCGAGGCCACTATGTAGTTTTTATCTGCACTGTATGCTGCTTATTACCACTCTCTCTGATGACACACAGCAGACTGGAGACTGTGTCACAAGGCTGTTGCTGGCGGTTACGCAATGCGTCTGGCAATTGTTTTGGCTGACTGTATGTATGTTGCATTGCTGTACTGGAGGCTCCTTACAGGTGAAAGTCTGGCAATTTGGAAAGTGCTTAAAATGATATTTGAATTAATATGAAATTAAACTGGGGTGGCTCACAATTCCGTACCGTTACAATACCCCCCCAATAAGAGGTTGAAGGCCGAGGCGTTCAAACTCTTATTGCCTAAACCTAAGAGGATCAGTGAGGATATGGCGCCGCAACCCCCCTGAACACTCTATGACATCATGGGTTCTTACCCCCCTAGTCTGGCGACTGTGACAGCACCCATCCGATCTTACTGGACTTCTCTGTTCGAGATCCCAACACCGAAAAATCGAACAGATACCCGACCCAGTATCGCCTGACTTTAAAACATGTAATTAAAAAAACGACAAGCGGCCTTCCATCACTCCATATCCCACAACTGATTTGTTTCCTCTTAGCCGTACTGGTTCATTGACAACGTACTGGCTCATTTTATATTATAGACCCTAAAGAATAATATTAATAAAACAATATTGGTTTACAATGATACACATAAATTCCAGTTAAATTGAATAATATTCCCCATACAATGTTGCCCATCCAAAATAACACCTTAATTACACAAAATGACATTAACTCCATTTATACTTAGCTACTATAAATTTTTTTTTTTTTTTTTTTTTTTTTTTTATACCCCCCTTTTAATCCCTTAACCCCTGATACCCGTTACATTTTAATGTGGTCTGCACGAGGCTTCTTGGCCTTTTTCAGCCTCATCCTCGCCGTAACCCACATCTCCCTCGTGACCTGTAACTGGGTCACTGCCCATCCACACTCACTATTACCCCCCCTAGACTGTGGCGTCTAGTTGCTTTCACAAGGACTGATGCGGAAGGGGTGGACATTTTTTTCTTTTATTCCACCCCCATCCTTGCTTCGGCGTTACAATAAAATTCGGTATACATATAACCTACTATTCTTTTTATATTATACACCCCTAATGGACTACCACCCCTATCTGGGTGAAAATAGACCTGTTCCAAAATTTGGTAGATTCCCCAAAAAATAACCCCCCTACTAAATATAACAAACCACCGGATTGACAAAATAAACAAACCACAAGCCGGTTATATCAAGTAAAATTTATGATTTGTCACAATTAACTACTTTCACGGTCAGGGTCCGGTGAGGCCATGACCGCACTTAGGTGGGGAATCTACAGTTAAAACATAAAACATGGATTAGCATTGATACAAGTTACTTGGACAGTAATATACACATCTTATTTTCCAGACACTATCTCATCCTGAACATTTTCCATCAGTTGTCAGTGTTAAATAAATGTTTTAATCATTATTGGCATCAATTAGCATTTAATTTATAATTCCAATTTGAATTTAAATGAAAATAAAGTTAAGTTCATTGTTAAAAATCATTGTTTCTATTAATTTTATTACTAAATTAGTTTAGTTGTATTTAATTTACTTTAATTAATTCAATTAATCTCCAAAGTTACAGTAATTGCCTCATTATTATTTTGTCTGTAAAAAAAAATTTAATTTCAATTCTTTTCTATCACAATAAGGTTTTACTCAAGATACTGGTTCAGCAGACTACAACATTTTTTGTTATTGTCACTAAGCATGACTACAGACATTAGTCTCAACATACCACACCTGTTTATATAAACACTAGTCTGCAAGACTCACAAAATATAAACATTCTGGTTACATCATGTACTGGCATATATACTCCCTGCAAAAATTTTCCTTTCTATAAATCTTTTTATTAACATATCTATCAAAATCTATTTGTTGCAATTCGAACCAAATATAATTTTAATTCACCTTTCAATTATTATTACCTTTTAATTACAGTTTCTATTTAATACTATTATCTCAATACCATTATTATTATTATTACACTCTTTTCACACCTGTAAGCATTTTATTCTATCTGCTTAGTATTATGAACTTTATACTTACAATACACATTCCACCTATTGACATGAATACAAAATACACACCACACACACACCAATATCTCCGTGTAACCTCTGAAACATTTAACAACAATGTTATTTCATACAAACCATTCAACATTTTATAATACATACAATTAATTTCACTACACATGTATTTACAACTCTTCAACAATAATTATTCATTTGTGTCACACTTCAATATCAAAATTCAGCTAGGTCATTACCATATATTAACATATTTAAAATGTTCATTTATGAATTTCAACCTCCATCGTCAAAAATTAATCGGGGTTTCAAATAACAATTTTGAATTTTATTTACATTCCGTATACGGTTATCTTGTGTTTTGTAACCATACAATTTCTGTTTATTCATTTTACCATAATAATCATATACTAAGTCAACATTGAGTACATCGGTTAAGTCTCCATCAGTAATATTCATTATCAAGTCAGTTATTTTTTCATCATAAGGTAAATTATTATCGTTTAAACATGTATCATCAAAATAATCTTCATTCTCTATTTTAACAGGTAAGTATTTCATCTCTAACATCTCTTTCAACTCATTATAATTTCTCATTAGTTTATATAATTCTATCTCTTTGTCAATACATAATTCTCCATTTAAATCTCTCTCATCATAATGCCATATCACGCTTTCTCTCTCATTCCATGCAGAGGGTACAAAATTATTCAACAAAAATAAACAACTCAAATCTTTCACTAATAAGGGTCTCTTGCCCTCCAATACTAACAATTTTGAACACTCTGGTTCATCACAAATAAGGGGAAAATTTACTCTCTGCCCTACACATTCATCTACTCTTTCTTTCCATTCTTTTTCCAATTCAACAACACTAATTATTACTTCATTACAACTTATCATTTTCTCACTCTCACTTACTGTTTCACTATCTATTTTCAGCATATCACTCTCTGATACCACATTCTTAATTATATCATCATTATTTCTCTCACTTATTACTTTTTTATTGTCATCATTACTATTACTCTTAATCTGTTCTCCTATTGACTCTATTATTTGTTCTTTAAATGTATTGAAACACTCATTCGTCTCATTTAAACGTTTATTAATATTGTCTTCTAACTTAACACTCTGTTGTTTCATATCATATAAACGCTCATCAAATTTTTTATTCATTTCACATAAACGCTTATCAAATTTTTGGTCAATATTATTTATATCGCCCTTTAACTCATGGAACTTACTATTCTGTATATTGAATTTAGCATCCGAGTCACTCTTCTGTTCATCAAATTTCGCGTTAAAACTACTCAAGTTATCAGATATTGTTTTCATGAAATTACACATATCTTCCATTGACAACTGTTTAATTCGTGTTGTCGTTGGGGTAGATTGTGCTACTACATTTTTGTCGGTGAAGCTGACTTCATTATTAATTTTATTTTCCCTATTCAATTTTGGGGTTATTTGGATCCCCGAATCATCTGTATTATTTATTTCATTTGTAATATCTGGTTTTATTTTATTGTCCTGACTCCCATCTGGAGTCGAGTGGACCTCAATATTATGCATAATAGCCGATTCATCAAAATTGTCAACATTAGTTACTTCATTGACATCGTCATTATTCGCTGCCATTTTATACAAGTTTATATAATGTTACACAAGAATATTAATCTTATCCACTATTGACTTAACCCTTTTTATATTTAATTTACCAAAGCGTCCTCCCTCTCAAATAACCCTTTCTGCAGCTTAATTAGGTCTGGCGAATATAGGTTGTAACCTATACTCGCGTCGCTGTACGGGGGCCAAATGTAACTCTACGAATTAATTACAAAAGTATAATTATATTTATCTCTTACCTTCGGGTTTTTATTCCAAAGTCTTTCAGACGAAAACAGCTGCAAAAAGGATTATTTGGATTTGATATGGGCAAAGATCAAATACACCGTTTGTGCTAAAACAAATTGCCTCTGATTTATTATTCAAAATAACTACTTCGTCTCTCTTTCATGACATTTAGATTAAATACTTGTAGAATGAGCAACAATTTGTGAAATCAAACATAGTAACAAAATATTTCCTAATTAGCTAGCTTATGACAACTATGGTATACCACAACTATTTATTATTTGTAATGAACCAATACGTGATTTAGCTACACACTCACACACATTCGTTCTTTGATTTTGTCGTTCTATTTAAACCCCACTTCGAGATCTCTGATTTACATTTTAGATTTATAATTTATTTATGTTGAATTATACTCTGGGGAAAAAGGTAAAATAATCTTGGTTAAAACTCAGTTAATACTTAACGTCTGAAGAACTCCGCTGTTTTGCACCTCTGCTGTGAATGCACTGTTCAACACACCATGATTTAGTTTTTCACTGTTTAACCGCGGTACTGTTATTGCTTATTTCAAATTAAGTTGATGCGCCACTATTACTTTAGTTCACTTTAAAATAGCATTTAGTGTTGTTTTGTCGGCCGACATATATTTTCGAACACTTAGCTCGCTTAGGTTGGCCGCGCGTTATACAGTTTTTTGTATTAGTTTTAGTATTTTCAAAGATAGGCCTACTCTTAACTGCGGCCTATCTTACACCCGAGGCCACTATGTAGTTTTTATCTGCACTGTATGCTGCTTATTACCACTCTCTCTGATGACACACAGCAGACTGGAGACTAGAGGTGGGCCGATATACCTGTAATAGGTATTTTGGAACGATATTCTTGTGGAACGGATGTAACAGTGACTGAAAAGTTTAAATACCTGTTATTCGCGGCGACGCTGTTCCGAGTCGAGACACGCCGCCCTCGCTGTTCCGAGTCGAGACACACCCCCTACGCACCTACACAGACACACACACACAAAAAGTACGCAAGATCACGTAAACCAAGGCCAAATACTAGGCGTACAAAAATATCGCTGGAACGCAAGGAACAGCCAGTAACGCGTTATTTAAAATACTAGGTATTTCAAATACTAGTGGTATCACCGATACACAAGGAACAACGCGTTCCAGAGTAACAGTAATATTTTAGTAACACCTAATATTTTAGGAACACCTAGTATTTTAGGAACAGGTAGCATCAAGCATATTTCGAGTAGGAAATATAAGTATATACTGTAGTACGAGCCACTTTTTCGTCCTGTATACTTCATTCTGCGCAAAGAGACGAAGCTGTTTTTAATAAAGGAAATAATTCATCCTGCTGTTACATTTATTCTCGTGTGATATGCAGATATAGAATACAGATTATATGCTAATAAATTATATATTATACTAGTCACCAACTTGTAACTAAAATCGGTTGGTAAAACTTTGTTTTTACTCAAAAAAACTTTATGTTCCGAGTAGTTAGTGAAATCGTATTTAATTACATTGAGTTATAACCTATAGAGTGGTTGATGTTGATAAGCTATATTATACTTTTTATTAATGTGATTTTAACTTCACTACACATCTCATGTAAATGATGAGATTGTTGTAATGGACATTTATGCACTTTATCTAGTCCTGTTCCTTAAATAACTGTAATGCTTTTAATTTACTTTTGTTGTTGCTTATTATTTATAAGTTTTTATTTATGTATTTATATTTAATTTATTACAATTTGTTTTTTATTTTTATTTGTAAAATTTTGTTTATTCTCATTCACTCTTGTGGCTTACCGTTATGTTTTTATTATACGTTTCTGATGTTTTTTCACATTTTTTGTGGTATTACGTGTAGGCCTACTCTAAATTATTTAATTGCCCCGAGTTTCGCAACTGATTTGTCTAACCAATGTTAGTTTGTTTACTACTAGTGAAAACTTAAATTGGTATTCCCAAAGGGAGATAGGCCTATAAATTCTCTTGTTTCTTATTTCCATTTAAACAGTAATAGTTTAATAAAGTCACAGTGTAAAGTAACACTGTTAATACTTTTAGTTTCAATTTATTTCTTATAACAAATTATATAGTATAGGTTATATAATATCTTCAAATAAATACACAGCAAGTAGGTTTATTAATATATTAATAGGTTTATCTAGGTGAAAATTTACCGAAAAGAAACATACTTGCAGTGTATTTATTTGAAGATATTACATAGGAGACCTGCAGGAAACTCAAAACGAGTTACTTACAAAGGATAATATAGGTTATGTATATATAGTATATAATAACAGGTATTTGTACCTGTTATTTTTTTGGAGCGGTATTTTCATACCTAGTATTTTAAAATAACAGTTTAGCCCACCTCTACTGGAGACTGTGTCACAAGGCTGTTGCTGGCGGTTACGCAATGCGTCTGGCAATTGTTTTGGCTGACTGTATGTATGTTGCATTGCTGTACTGGAGGCTCCTTACAGGTGAAAGTCTGGCAATTTGGAAAGTGCTTAAAATGATATTTGAATTAATATGAAATTAAACTGGGGTGGCTCACAATTCCGTACCGTTACAAAACTTGTCATATGGAGTGAAGACACCACACATTACTTCTGCACAGCAAGTCTTACATTTCAATGACACCAACAAGTTAAAACCGGCAACGTTGTCGGAAGTCAGATTAGCGATTTTCTGAACAACAACGTACGCACAAAGCGCGAGTTTAATGAAAAAATGTAAAATTTGTACATCCGATTGTACAATTACAGGGTTTTGAAAAGAGCCCAAATAGGAGTCAGTGTGAAAAAAATTATTCTTGAAAAAATGTGTATTTTTTCTTAATAAATTCTAAAATCAAAGTATGAAAGTCAGGGTATAAGCCACACATTTTTATATATACTCTTATGAAAATTAAGTATACTCCACGATTTCAAGGAGATGCCAAAATGGAGGCATTTTGAAAGGACGGCTAAATGATAGCGGGGTGTAAATATATATATATATATTTTTAGAAAACGGGATCTCCTCCCTTTTAACATTACCTTTTCTGTGGTTTTGTTATTATTATCTATAATTAAGTTAGTGTATTTGACCTAACTTGAGCCTCATACGTTGATGTGCTGATTTTATAATATTTTTTCTTGTCATCGAATATTTAATTACGGTATTATTATAGTGGTTAATTAATTGAACGCCTTCACTATGGAACGATATAATTAGATTATATCATGGGTACGAGTTGATTTGATCTGAAGGTAGTCTTATGGAATAGCATCACCCGAAGTAATCATTACATCATGTTATGGTTTGAAATAATTATTGTGATAGTTAAATTAATTATGTTGGTATTATCAATAAGTACTCACTTCGAATGTAGATCTTTCATTGGTTATAACACTGTCGACAAGTTATTGTCATTACTAAACGATAAAATATTTGAATAGCTTCACTGCTGCCGGTGATGAGTGCTACCAACTGATATCCGAAGTAAACATAACCTCTACTCTACTACTAAAATCTTTTACGTAATGAAAATAAATTCATTCTCCATTAGTGTTGAAAAAGGGGCGATTTATTCATCGTGTTAACTGATCCTTAATCCTTGTTAAATACAATCGATTCAATTATCTTTGCTTTACAATAAACAATTACGTTTTCTGAAACTCATATCTCAGGGTTGGTACATTGTTACATAAATGGTTTGTTGACAAAAATTGTCCAAGTTAATTTTAAACAATAAGGTTCTTTGAACTGCAAAATACGGAACTAAAAGATGTCATTTACAATTATAAAGTCTCATAATAGGAGAGTGATTACATCTATCAACCATAAGTTCGTAACATAATACTATAAAGTTCATCTGAATATGTTCGACACTTTTGAGGTTACAATGTTATGAAAGGTTAACCATATTTAACCTTAATTTACACCTAAATTACATTTAAACAATAACAAGTTATTATATGAATAATGTCTTTGTGATTGTGTAGTGGCATAATGATTTACAAACGTGTAATTAGTTCGAAATGCACTGTCGGATAATATGATAACATAAGTAAGTCGTTATAATGGCACTATACTTTCCTCAAAATTCTTTAGTTATTACTTTTATTCACTATTATTCTTCTAATTATCACTCATGGCTTTATTATTTCACCATTACTTCACTACACTCCTACTATTGTTCGATACTCTTCCCGTCTTAAAGGTTAGGACGTGTGTTTACATTGGTTTTTGCACAGGATGATGGGTAATTCGCGATTAATTTGGTTCGCGGATCCTGTCATCTGTACAGCATCACAACTCGATAAAAAGTGTCTCTTAAACTCGGTGTTACCTGGCTATTCCAATCTGCAACACCTGGGGGGGTATTTGATCTACGACCTTTGATTGGTCAGAATTGATGACATTCCATCATTCAGTCATCCTCCCTGCGTTTACGAAACAATTTAATTTTGTTAGTGGCGTGGGTTCCTGCGGTTGAGATTATGAAAATGGTGTCAATTTTCTTACTACAATTCCTGAAAATAATTTATAATGGATATAAGTCCTTTATGCCACGTGTAAACTTAAATACCATTTTACAATTATCTGGCATTTGTACTGCTGCACATTTTAACACCTCATATGGCATAAATCCGTCCATTATTAACAAAGATGCTTATTCTAACTTATATACTATTACAATATTTTTTATTAAAATATGTCTTACTACTATTTTATTAACAATTCAATATTATCACTAGTGAAATTAACTAATGCAATGTCCTTTGCTGTGCTGAGCTAATATTCTAAACATTTAATTGTGAAATAAATACAAGATTTAGTGCTAGGCTTATGATGCCTGTAACACTATGAATTATTTTGGCTTTGTACAATATTATAAGTACCTTTAGATGGTTGATAACACCTTGTATCTAATGTTAAATAATCATACCAACTTTTGGTTAACATATTTCTGTTAATGACCTGCCTTTTTTCTGGTATATTGTCATAAAAATCACATTGAGTTCTTGTACCACGGGGATGGCTGTCTTTTACACTTATTTCTTTATGATACTTATGTTGTTTTATTAAAATCTTATCTCTAATTTAAACATTATAGTTTCTATGAAGTCTTATGACAGTTTGTCTCTGCTTGACATTCTTAATTATTGATTATTTTACATAACAAATCTTGCATCTGGGTACAACCAGTCCTTCTCATTATAAATACATCATTAATGGTTTAATCAATGGTTGGTATTATTTTGTTTATATTTCAATAGTTAGTTTATTTATCACTGATGATTTTGATAGTGTTTACTCTTATTTTTAATAGGTATTTTAGTGGGTTTTTTATGTACAAGGTGTGTACCTCACGCATTATCGTAATTCATCATAGTAAATTACATTAATTATAATAATTGCAACATTCTGGTTGTCTAATATTTGTGTTAGAATGGTCCTTGGGTTATCTGTTTTCATCTAGATATAATACATAACAGTTTTATATCCTTTTGATCACATATATTATCATTACAAGTGTACTTTCACAGTTTGCTAGGTTAGGTTGACATCCTTTCCCTTTCTTTGACTAAGTCTAATTTACGTGCTTTGTTTTTACAGGTTATATTATTCACATATGATTATCTAGGTATAGTATTATCTACTATTTATATTTCTGGTTATAATTATCCAGTTTTTCTTATCATTTTAAGTACATTTTTAGTTAATAATCAGTCCCTTCTGATACTCCATGATTTACATTAATGGTATGGTTAGAATGTAAAATACAATGGTATACTCTTATATTATGCTTTATCATATCTTTTACATTTATATAGTCATCACTTCACTCTCCTAATCTATTTGGGTATGTATCAATTTAAGTCTTTTCATTTTTATTGTCATGTTATTCAGTATATCTAGTCTGTTATTGTGGTCGTTATTTCCTCCACATTGAACTCCTAGTTTTTTCTTTATTTATTCTATATATCACATAATCCTTATTCATAGTGACTGAGTTGGTTTAACCCTCTTTTATTTTATAATATTGATTGTTTTTTAATTCTTCACATGATATTACCTATCTTTCATGATTACCTCTTCATTACAAGTTAAATTTGGATGGTTTTGATTCTGTACTATGCATAGTTTTTACTGTTAATAGTAGCTGTTGGTTTTATGTAATTTTCGTTACACTGCAATATATATATTTATATTTATTCAAACACTTTTTGCTACAATCTATTTCTTGATGCATATATTATTTATTTAATATTTATAATATCTTTACCTCAAGATATATTTTTCCTTATTTGGAACATGTTTTGCGAATTCTATTGGTCCCATCCTCAGCCATCTTAATTTTGTATCTTGTTGAGTACTTGTGTTTCGGTTGGTTGTTATTATGGTTTCCTGTAAGCATTTGGTGTTTTATCGGGACACCACATTATCACACATGCGCATACATTTTGAGAAATAATAAAAAGAAATAGAATATTGAAATGAAAAAAAAATTGTATAAATATTTAATACAAATAGTTTTTGCTACAGTCCGTTTCTTGATGTATATAATATATTTAATATTTATACTGAAATTACCTCAAGATATGTTTTCCCCTTATTAGGAACATGTTTCGAGAACCATTGTGTTCCATCCTCAGCCTTCGTGATTTTGCGTCTGGTGAAGTATTTGTGTGTTGGCTGGTCGTTATTGGTTTCTTGTTGGTTTCTGGTATTTTAAAGTGGTATTATTGTGTGTCATTGTGGTGTATGTATTAGTATTTTGTGTATGTTTCGATGTGTATTTGATATTTTGTGTGCTTTGAAAATTGTGTCACGTTTTGTATTGATTTGTATTTGTTCAGGTATTAGTTTGTTTTGTGTTTTATGTTTGTATATTTGTAAATTTTCCCAAATGTTCATTATGGTGCCTTTGTGTGGTATGTGTTTTATTAATGTTATGTTGGTTATGTCTGGGAATTCATGTCCAGTGTTTATTGCATGTGTGGCCAAATTAGACTTGTATATTTCTGGTATTTAATATGTAATATTACATGTTTTAACTTTAACTTTTCTCTTGATTTACAACAAAAGGTTGTTTTGCCAGCTGGTAAAACATAAATGATCTCATCTATCATTCATCTGTTTCTTTTACCAGTGGTAACACTTTTGGGGTTGAAAAATCGTTTAAAAAATAGTATTTTCTTAATACTGTATTAAAATAACTTGATTTTTCTTTCTTCTTGAAACAGATTTTGTTGTTGTTCAAGATTAAAAGATTTTCACAAGTAATCTAATACTGTACCAAAAATTCGTTACTATGTAATGATAAACTGGAGAGATAGACACAATCAAGGAGTGAAAGTGAACATTTTGCACATTCCATTGTGATACGAGCTGGTAGGAAAGTTGTAGATATTTTACATCTCAACAGTAGGCAATGACAGGACCAAAAAATCAGTATGGAGACCCATACATGACTTCCATGTTCTAAGATTTATATTTAAAATCATTTACTTGAATTCGGTTCGATAATTTCTAAAAAAATATCCTCCACCCTTAAACTCTTTTCACTATTTATAGATATTTTTGTTATTATGGGGTAGTCATTTAATATAATGTTATTTTTGAGTCACTTTATCTATAAAAATTAGCTACTTTATTTGTATAACGAAACTGAACTACGCAGGTAATCTCCCTCCTCCTCAACCGATCATCACCATTAATGATATTTACACTTTCATGGAATAATAGTTTTATCATATGTAATTGCTAAGGTATCTTATCCTTCAAAATTGAATATGCGTACTTTACTTGATATCGGCAAAGTAATTTTAAAAAAATTACCCCCTCCCCCTTCAACTACCCCTTCCGTATATAGATATCTCATTTACCATTTTACAGTGGATTAATATGACTTTATTTTTGGGGCACTTGTCAAAATTAATTACTTTACTCTTGTTAAAACACCAAACAATGCAGGTAAACTACCCCTTCTCCTTAACCGAAAAACCCCATTTTTTATATTTACACTCTTATTTAGTACCGGTAATAGTTTCATTATATGTAATTACCAAGGTATCTTATCCTTCAAAACGAAGTAGTTTATCCGACATTGAAAAGGTAGTGTTCGAAAAATTACCCCCCCCCCTCCAACTACTCTTTTCATTTATAGATATTTCCTCTACCTGTTTACAGTGGATTATTATGACCTTCTTTTCAGAATACTTTATCAAAATTAAGTAATTTACTCTTGCTAAAATGTAAAACATTCCAGGTAAACTATCCCTCCCCCTTAACCGATCTTCATCTAAATCAATAGGCCTTGAGTACTCTACAACTCGGGCACTTATGCAAAACATTATTTGATTCTGTTTGAATTCTGTTCACCATATAAAAAATTCTCCAAATAGACACACAGACACTTTTTGGGAAATGCCTTCTTCATTTTTTAAGAGTATTACTATCAGATTCAACCCTTATCTCAAACACGAAGTAAAATCAAGAATGAAACTGTTATTGATTTCATAACATGCCTATTTACTAGGGTGGGCAAAAAAAAAATCAATATGCAACTTTCAATTTCTAATAGTGAGTAAAGTTGCAGTTTTGTATCCTAAATTTGGGAAAAATAATAAAAGTTTTAGGTGATGCCTTCAGTTCGCGTTAGGCCTAAAGTTTAAAAAAATTACGAAAAACAACAAATTTTAGGACAGAGTATAAACCTTAAATACTAATAATATTTTGATGAAATCACTTATTTTAAGTTGGCCCATAATATAAAATATAAAGAAAAACTCCTTGCATTTAATTTTTAGTTCACGCAAAAGGATTAAATTGTGAAAAAATTCTTTAAAATTGTGGGTTTACAGCTTATAAACATTGAGTTGGTTTTATTTAAAAACAATTGTTTTTTGTGATATTAGATTTGGTCCTGCTTAAAAGGAAGAAAAATTCTTGTTTATACATTTCACTTCCCTAGACTGCAGTAAGTGAGCGTAGTGTCTCATTGACTTGTCACAACATAATGGTTTGCATTTACAAGCCATAATAAGCAGACACCAGACAGCTCAGTTGCTACTCTGCTCTGAACGTAATTATATCGTTGTGTTATAGTGTGAGTTTCTGAGACTAGTGCAAGTGTGGTTTTGTAGTCATTGTGAGTTTCACATACAGCTTTGTGAGTGTTTACTCGAGTTTTGGTTTAGTGCATTCGGTGGTGGGCCTGACTGAAATGGAGACTCCTAAAAAGGTTTTGATTACAAGACATCGCACTGTTGTCCTTTGTTTGGTTTGCCAAAAGAACTAAGTGCACTTTTCCTACATATGCAGATGTACTTCTGTGCTGCTTCGAAAAAAGTTATAAACTGTCTATAACATCGGATTCGAAGAAAAAGTCTTCATTTTCAGAAATAACTGTGTTGCTACAAAAATAGAACAGTTGTACTGTAAAGCCTCCATACCTACTCGGGTTGTGGAATTATCAAAAGCATACCATAACGCATATTACAAGTTAAGAAAACATATAATCGGGACAAAACTAAAGATAGCTATAAGAAAATATTTAAAGATTTGTTGCTGATGGTAGATCGAAACTGTTTGGTATTGCAGCATGCAAATATAAAATGATGCTTTCTTGTACTTGTGGGGAAAAAACAAGTTTTTGTGACTGTTCCGTGGTTATTGAATGTAATTGTGAACAAGAAAAAAAAAAGATTTCACTCTTAGGAAGAAAATTCATGTATGATCAGAGAACTGTCAGGACCAGTTGCAGAAGCAATTTGGATAAAAAGGAAACAGAAAGGCTTATGAAAAGGGAAGAAAGAAAATAGTTACAGCTTTCAAGGGAATATGTTTTCACTGATTTTGAGCAATGTGAAAATAATTTACTAAATACGTCACGTGAAAGGAAACTTGAAAATAACAAAGAGTGTATATCATCAACTTCTTCATCTCAAATGAGAATAAATTTACCTGCTACTGCCTTAATGAGTGACAGGTTTCGTGTTTCTGATAGAGCCACCGCTGCTATTGCTTCTAGTGTTTTGAAAGATGTTGGCCTAATTACTAAAGAAAATCCACTAGCAATAGATAAAAACAAGATTAGGCAAGAAAAACATATGGCTCGAAAGACAGTTCAAGAGGTTCAATATGACGTTTTTACTCGCTTTTTCATCATTAGCCAACCGAAAACAAGGTTTTTCATGCTATTAGGGCAAACAATTATTCTTATTTAAGGTTTTTACTCTGTCATAAAATTTGCTGTTTTTCATAATTTTTTTCAAACTTTTTAGGCCTCATGCGTGAAATTAAGGCATCATCTAAAAAATTTTAATTATTTTTCCCAAATTTAGGATACAAAACTGCAACTTTTGCTTGCTATTAGAAATTGAAAGTCGCAAATTGATTTTTTTTTGGCCTACCCTACTACTTGCTGCTCCAGCC
This sequence comes from Magicicada septendecula, assembly GCA_034769895.1. Lineage (NCBI taxonomy): Eukaryota > Metazoa > Arthropoda > Insecta > Hemiptera > Cicadidae > Magicicada > Magicicada septendecula. Next base: position 374,385,666 of record CM068370.1, read on the forward strand.
ATGAGCAGTGTCGCGATCACTGTCCATCCCATGTCTGTCAGTTGCAGCAGTAAACTCGGTAAATACTTTTACATTAAATAATTAGCACGTCTGTAAGTAAATTCACCACCGAAAGAAAATTTATAAAAACTATACACAATATTAAGGTAGAATAACTCAGCCTTCCAGCAACACAAGTTAGGTGTGTTCCTTGTAAATCGAGTTTTATGCTTGACAAATTGAAATGAAATGTTTTCATGAAAACTACTTCTTTGTTTTGCCGATAACATAGTACACAATATAAAAAATTACCCCCTCCCCTTTAAACTACCATTTTCATTTATAGATAATTCATCTACCTTTCTACAGTGGATTATTATGACCTTCTTTTCAGGATACTTTATTTATCAAAATTAAGTACTTTACTCTTGTTAAAACATGAGATGTTGCAGGTAAACTACCTTCCTCCTTAACCAATCTTCACCAAAATCAATAGGCCTTGAGTACAACTCAACAACTCTACAACTTGGGTACATATGCAAAAAATTATTTGATTCTGTTTGAATTTGCGGCAGTTATTGTTTGCCATAGAAAAGATTCTATATACAGGCACACAGACACTTTTCAGAAAATTACTTTTCTTCTTGTTTTGAGGCTAGTACAATCAGAATCAGCCCTTATCTTGAACACGATTTTTTTTGCTATCACCATACTTCCATTTCCTTATGGAACATGGAACTAAAAACACCGAGATATGTTTATATAACATTCCAACGCAACAGATTCCAATGTGTGTACTGTTTTGATTATATTGATTGATTTATTTATTTACTCTTTGTTTGTAAACATAAATAAGTGTACTGCTTATATCTACTTTTTGCATGCATTGTTTACAATTAAAAAGTAAATATTATTTTTTAAATTTTTATGCTATCAAACAAACTGGACCACTGTTGTCAATAAAATTTGATACTACACAGGAGAGAGAGAGAGAGAGAGCAGTATGAGAGTTTTGGTTACTATTAGGAATAAACTCATATGTTGGTTGCACTGACGGTGATAACAGCATTTCTCTTCTCACATCTCAGAGCAACTCCGTCCACAGTGCCATTCCCTCTGATTGTAAGCATCTCATGCATGTCTTTAACTTTCAGTTTTGCTATCCTTACCACAAGTTGAAAATCAAGGAAAATTTACATAGACTGATGAAAGTACAGACTGCTTTAATGAAAAGAAGAATGTGACTATGGCATATTAGAAAGGTTTGTAGGAGGACTAAATGCAGTGGAGGAAAACAAAGATGATGACATGGAACATTCATCAACATAAGTGGATAGCAACATAAGATGTGAAAAATTTATAGCAGGACTTGAGCGGTATTTTATGCAAGAAGGCAGTGGAAACAGTCCTATATGAGAACTGGAATTTTGTTCAGATTTTGAAATCGTATCATGAAAAGGAAAGTGTCAATGCAAAACTGAATGATTTTTGTTTCTTTCAAAAACAATTTAATCAACTAAGTATAATTTATAAAATTAATCATGTAAATTATTTTTTTAAACTACGAGTATTCATATCACTAAATTATGCTGTAATTCTGCACAGTACTGTAATTTTTATAGTTATTTACCAAACTCGTATTGACTCGTGCCTCTTTGTTAAGAAAGTACATTTAACAAATATGTATGTACATTTTTTCAATGTATGTAGTTAATAAGTTACTAAATAATAATAGAGGCATAAGTGTGCAATAAGGTCCAATAATAAAAATAGTAATACTCTACTATAATATTGTGTGCATTATTGAAGAGTGATGTCTTTAAGTTCTAACGACACCAAAATTCTAAAAGAAATAAGCGCATCTATTTAAATCAAGCTTAAATAATATATATAGTAATATAATAATAATAATAATGGAGCACAATATTAATGACAAAAGCCTAAGAGAAATTTAATAAACTAATTAGAAAATGAGCTTGCAGAAGAAGAGTTGCAGTATAAAAAGAGATAGAATAATAGAAGGATAATTAAAACTACTATATTACAAGAGGTATTGAATAACAAAGGTGAATGACATTAAAGCTAATAAATCATTGAATTCTGAAGTGTAAAAGAGAAAGAAATCTACTTAAGAAAATATACCAACAGTAATATTGCATATAATAAATGAATGGAGTTATTGGAAGGCAATGTAGAATAAGAAAAAATATTCAGAAGATAAAAGATTCCAATGATGTGTATAATGATAAGATTTATAATTATTTTATTTATAGAGTGAGAAAGCTAAGGCGCCACTCTAGAATTATTTTATGGGCAGCAGCCAATGTGCACTGTACCAGGTATGTGAATGTTCGGATGAGCAATTGGTCGTAAAAGGGCCACTCAACGCCGATATTCATTCATAATACCATAAGAATATAGGGGGAATCATTTAACATTAGTATGGAATCAATTTTAATAAAAGAATGGAATATATAAATAAAATATACAATGAACCAAGAGAAAACTCAAGAATTACAATTCGTTAAAGCCACCAATACAAATAAATAAACTCCAGAGATAAAGAAGAAAATAATTGGTATCGATAAGAAAGGTAGGTTTCAATTTGCTTATAATAATGAAGAATTTGTTTAATAAATGTCAATCTTATCACCAAGCAATATTAATACCATAATATCAGATACTTCAACTGTTGAAGACATCAAGAAGCAATAACAACAAGTTATCTAAACAAATCGAAATCAAAATAATTTGAAGGCAGAAACAATAATAAATAAAAGTGTGAACCTATTTCAAAACCAAAAGTCGTACAACAGACATTACTATGACAGATTACTATACTATATAAACAGTACCTAGTTAGATTTGGGGTAGTCCATAAACAAATAAATAATGATAATAAATTTAATGAATAATGAATGAATCAATTAGAAAGTCATATAAAGTACAATACAAATTTATAAGTAAATGTAAAATGTAAATAAGATGTGCTACAAGTGAAATATAAAACAAGTGTGATTAATTGGTAAGAGTATGTGAGATACAGTGGTAGTCAATTAAGAATAACTGTGAGTGTATAGTAATTATAAACAATTATTTAATGAAATGAATTACTAATCCATAGTAGCAGAAGATACTAGCATTAACATTTAGTTTTTTCTTTATTAGTGTTGAGTTATATAAGTTTAATAGATATTAATCACACAGACAATGGTTTAAAAGTGTGCATTCAGTTAGGCCCTAAAGGGAATTATAGTAATTAGAATATAATTGTTAATTAACAGTTTGTTTATATTTAAAAAAAAATTTAATTAATATAAAACAAGTGTAAGCAGGATCGATTATGAGTCTTCCAATATAAAAATATAATCAGTCAACATAGGCCTAGATGATTATGTTCAGTAAATAATAAATTATTCAAAAATATTTGTCAAATTACAAATAACTATAATATTTGATATTAAAATTGTTCATAGCTTTGTCAGATAAAATAATATGTAAATTGTAATAAGTATTATGATGTAATAACGAAAAAGCAACTTGTATGTAGAAGGTAAAATAATGTATTATATAAAAATAATATCCTATGACAACTAAATCTCAATTTGAACAGATATGACCAGAGTATTTATGTGTATCCAGGAAACCAAAAGAGAGAAAAAGAATGTTGTTGATTATTATTAGAAAATAATAAGCCAAGAAGGAGAGTTGAGTGTAAATTCTGAAAACAAGCTAATTATTTATACAAAACAGATGAATATTATTAAAAAATAATATAATAGAAAGTAAAAAAACCTTATATCAAACTATAACAGAATATAACATTGGAGCAGATAAAGAAATATCATAAACAAATCACCTTTAAAACATTACTGATCCAACAACCAGAAGGAACAACTACACTTGGATCAACTTAATAACAGGACGCTGGACTTCAATCCTAATATTCCACCATAAGGCTTCAGACAACGAAAAGGAGAAAATAAACATTTATTGAACACCAAAAGAAGTGGATTCCGTCATCTGGACAACATAAACAAACTGATATTGGAAATTTCCATCACGGATACCAGAAGGCTGTGTAAACTGAACTGAACTGATACATTGTGTAACGTATATATATTATTATAATTAATACTCAATTTATATTATTCATTATTGTTATTGTTTGTAATGTAATGTACTTTCTATACTTGTTTTTCCTTTATAATTACTGAACCTTTATATCAGCCAAAAGAACCTAAAAATAATATAAACAAAGAGAAGAGAATCGACCCTGAGATTTATAAATTATATTAATAGTTACACTGAACAGGCTATAGAAATTTTTTTGAATAAAAATACAATATTATTATTATTACCAGATACTATTCCATGTGTTTTTATTTATATAGAATTAACAAGGTTTACTAATGGATGCACACAAAGAGAGGGATAAATTAATTTAAAACCCGTCTTGTGGTAATTTGACACATCCAAGGTGAGGCATAAAGAACCTGTAAGTCCTGAAGAGTAATCGATTAGCGCTCACAACAGAGGGGAATAATCACGGGAAGTTACAAATTAGCGCTCACAACAGTGGGGCTTTAGAAGATATTGATAAGGACAAAATTACGGGTAGTTACAAATTGGCGTCCAACCTGTGAGGCTGTAATTAGGGAATCAATAGGCAAATAAATAATAAAATAATAACAAAATTCAATTCCTAATTTTAGCTGGCGGCTGATATAGGTTAAATAAAACAACAGGAATGCATAAACGAGCAATATCAAAGAGAAGAGCAGCAGAAGCAGAAAAGGAGATTAGTATGGAAGACACGGAAGCAATACCGGTTGAGGAAGTAGAAGCAATAATAAGGGAGGCCCAAGGAGACAGAACAGAACCGAACAGAGTCACAGAGAGCGTTGACATGAAGAGCATTATGGAATACTTAAAACAGAGTCATGAAGATTCAAATAAGAAAATGGAGGAGAATAGTAAGAAAATGGACGAGTTAAAACAGAGTCATGAAGATTCAAATAAGAAAATGGAGGAGAATAATAAGGAAATGAAGGAAGAATTGTGTAATAAAATCGGAGATACCAATAAGAAAATTGATGAAAATAGTAAGAAGATGGAAAGTGACAACCAACAGTTGAGGGAAGAATTAAAGCAAATCAATACAGAGAATATAAAACGAATCAATGAAAGGTTTGAAGAAAATTTTGAGAAACAAAATGAAAATAATAGGCAAATGAATGAGAAAATAGACAGTATCAAAATAAGTTTGGGACAACAAATTAACGAAAAAATCGAAGACGTTGATAAGAATATAAGACGATTTATAGACGAACAAAACCAAGAACTGAGAGAAAATATTTATGGGAGGATGGAGCATATTAATGAGATAATTAACCAGAAGATGGATGGAAACACTGAAGAAAGGAGACAAGAGATAGCCAAAACAAATGAAAGAATAGAACAAATTAACGAAATCACTGAACAAAATAGAGTGAATTTATGTTCCAAGATAGATCAGGTAAAAGAAGATAGTCGTGTTCAAATAGAGACAATACAAAGAGACCAAGTAAATTTGGAAAAGGTTCAGAAGCAATGCGGAGAGAGATGTGACAACATGGACATTTCAATAAATAAGATAAATGACCAAGTCCGACAGAACCAAGAGGAAATAGAACTGGTGCGAACTAGACCAACTAATATAAATAGTACACATACAACCGAGAGTCATGAAGGAATTAATTTTAAGAATTACCAAAAAAACCCTATGGAATTCATAGCAAGAATAGATGAACATTTTAATAAATACCGTATAACAAGGTGGAACTCAAATAGAGAAATGTTGGACGAATGTTTTAGAGAAATGAATGATAATTGGTGGGTTGCAACAAGAAATTAAATTACTGACTATACACAATTTAAGAAATTATTTAAGGAAAAATATTGGTCAGAATCAACTCAACATATAATACGAGACAATATCACTCATGGGAGATATGACGTCTATCGTGGTACTTCACCGACTACATACTTCTTAGGAAAGGTGTGCTTAGCTAAACATTTGGAGCCTAAAACACCTGAGGAATGTCTGGTTACAAAAATGGCATACCATTATGATGAGAGGATTTCTGGAGCCCGATTAGGCAACCAAATTAAAACTATACAGGCCATGGCCAGCTTACTAGAGAATTACGAACATGAAAATTATTACCGGAAAAACAGGCAGAGAACAGATAGATACGAAGGAAGAAATAATAACCATGGAATGAGTAATTACCAGCATACAACCACAGGAATAACTATAATTATAATAATGGTAATAATAATAGTAATAATAATAATTTAAATAGTATTAATAATAATAATAATAATAATAACTACAATAATAATCACCATCAAGTGAATCATAACCGAAATAGTATCTATCCAAATAATAGTAATAATAATAATAGGAATAATCAGTATAATAATCATAACGGTAATCGCATATACAAACCCCGAATCAACCATATTCGAGCAGAGGAACATGAGTCAAGAAGATACCAGCGTCGTAGAAATAATAGTTTTAGTAACAATGACTATCGTTGGGGCAATAACGAAGATGGTAACCATTATGAAAACTGATATAGAAGTCAAAGTCAAGGGGACAACCGCAGACCAGGGACATATGAACCATGGAATCATTCTCGCAACGAAGAACGAGGAACAGACCAAGAATTACAGTCAAATCTACCAGCATTCTCAAATAACGTTACGGACAACATTCCTTTAAACGACCGGAGGCAGTGATAAACCTTCGCAACCCCTCGCTGCTATAATCAACTGGGTATAAACCACGACCGAACGTAGGGACGGATAAATCAAAATTCACAATTATATACAATAATTATTTAAAAAACATTCGAGAAGAATTGTTAGAGGAGACTGCTAATAACATCATCAGCCACAACCATGATATAATATATGTCAACGCTGAAGTGGAAGGAGTTCCAACCAAAATTATGATTGATACGGGCGCTAACGTGTCTCTAATTAACGATAATGAATTAGAAAACATACAGAGAAAATGTAAACGAATAATATCAACATTACCTGTCACTAACATAACCCTCATAGGTGCTACTGGAAGACAAAATAAGACCATAAGAAAACAGGTGTCATTAGATGTAACAAGCAAGGGTGTAATAATTAATATGACATGTTTAGTAGCAACTGGTTTACCATTCCAGTTATTAATGGGATGTGACATACTTAGAAAGTACTCAGCAATTATCGATATGAGTAAGGAGAAAGTATCTTTATACGCAGCAGGTATGGTATGGATAGCCGAATTAACAGGTAGCGATAGTGAATATCCCAGTGGTATCCACCAACAACTGAGAAAATTAAATTATGTGAAAGATGATAAAATCAATAAGAAGGTGATTTATAGCATTTCCAATGATGACTTATGGATGAAAAAATTACAAGAGATAAGGGAGTTTCAGAGTGAAAAAACAAGTAATCATTTAACCTAGGATCAGGTAGAAACTTTAATTAGAATATATGAGAAATACCGGCATGTGTTTTCGGAAGAACCGGGGAAGGTTAAAAATTATCAATGTGAAATTCAGTTCAAGGAACCGGTGGAATTCTGCAAGAAATCATATATATATACCCATACCCAATAGCATATTCATTGAAAGAGTCGGTTAGAAATGAAATCAAAAGGATGATGGATAATTATATAATTGAACAAAATCAGTCACCTTTTACAAGCCCAATAATAGCAATTCCTAAAAAAAATTGGACAAGTTAGACTGTGTTTGGACGCACGCGAAATTAATAAAACCATAATAAATGACCGGACATCACCCGGTGAAATTGAAGAAATTTTAAAAAAATTCCATGGTACCAAGTTCATCAGTAGCTGGGACACTGTGAGTGGCTACTGGCAAGTGGAATTACATCCGAAGAGTCGGCAATACATGGCTTTTATTTTTGAGGGCCGTAATTACCAATTTAAAAGGTTGCCGTTTGGACTGGTGAATTCGGTAGCAATCTTTGTCAAGTGTATGGACAGGATCCTTGGACAAGAATCGCTTCAGTACACCACTGTGTATGTTGATGATCTCCTTATTACATCATCAAATTGGGAGGAACACTGTCAACGGGTGGAAAAGTGTTACAAAAACTATCTAATAATAACATTACTTTGAAATTAGAAAAATCAAATTAATTGCAAAGGAAGTACAATTTTTAGGATTTAACTTGAATAACAAAGGAATTTCACCATCGCAAGAAAAAGTCGAAGCCATTCAAAGGTTTCTGACGCCTAAAAACAAAAAACAATTACAGTCGTTTTTAGGACTCTGTAATTACTACAGAAAGTTTCAGAGCAATTACTCAGAACTGACAGCGAAATTCCAAGAACAGTTATTTTCTTAGAATAAGTGGAAATGGGGTCCAGATCAAGACATTATTTATCAGTCAATAAAAGACAAATTTTTAGAAACTATAATATTACACCATCCAGATTTCAATCAACCGTTTTTCTTAAATTGTGACGCTAGTGACATCAGCCTCGGGACAGTATTATATCAAGAAGATAAAGAGGATAACCATTTGGTTATTAGCTTCACCAGTAGGGTATTGAGCCACTGTGAAAGAAAATATAGCGTTACCGAGAAGGAACTGTTAGCCGTAGTATTTGCATGTAACAAGTTCCGTACATATATTTTAGGGTATCCTGTAACCCTCAGAATGGACCATAAATCCATTTCATTTTTGAGAAATTGCAAGTTGAGTCATGGTAGACTTACAAGATGGGCAATCGCTTTGCAAGAGTATAATCTCAAATATGAATATATTCCAGGAACCAAAAACGTAATAGCGGACGTGCTATCACGAATCAATTTAAAGACCCAGACCTTTGAAGGAGACCACGAAAACATAATTAAGGTGTACAACATTATCAAGGGTAGGTCTGATTTAGAAATGTTACTTCAAGATATCAGAATTCATCAACAATCAGATCCAAAATTAAGGCACATCAAGGAACGATTGGAGGAACCAAATGACAGCGTAAATAAATTTTATTGTATGTACGATGGAATATTGTTTATAAAAAGTACTTTAAACCAAGATGATTGGAAGGTGATCATACCTAAACCTATCGAGAAAGAGTTAATTATGGATTATCACTTAAGATATGGCCATATGGGGGCAAGAAAAGTTGTCAAAACATTAGAGGAGAACTGCTACATAAAGAATATTAACCAGAAGGTTATAAACTATATAAAGCCATGCCACATTTGCCAATTGGTAAATGCAAACAATGAAAAAAAGGAAAGTACAATGATACCAATAACGTCAAAATTAGAAAAGATATTTCTGGACGTTTGTGGACCGTTCCCGCGTAGTGGAGGCAGATACCAATATAATTACATTATCATTATTATGGACCATTTCACCAAATTTATTAAACTATATCCGATTAACCGGGCAACCACTCAAAAAATCCTTGAAATATTGTCTACAAAATACATTCCAGAAGTAGGAGTACCTAAGACTATTATTACAGATCATGGTTGTAACGAAACAAATGTTACAAAAGAATAGTAAATAATAGTGGAATCCGATCCAGAGAAGAAACAAGAAATAATAATTAAAAGCAAATTAAAGGAAACCTAGTTGGTTTGACTTATTTAATATTATCAAGAAACCCAGAAATAACCCAGTAGAATAGGGCAGTAAACAGACAAAATTAAATAAATAAACCTAGTAAGCCTAAATAATCAACTTACCCTAAATAACAACCAAACCCAATAAAGAGTACCTAACATAAATTAAAATTGTATTAACAAAATTGTATCGACATATTTTAAGGATAGAAAAAGGGACACAAACCTTACAGTTATATGAGTGACATAATATAAATAGTGACACAGACTACTGTTAAACAGTGTTAATTATTTTTGTATGAAAAGTGTTTTATTGTTATTATTAGACAGAATTTTAGTTTATCATACAGACAATAGTTTAGCAGTATAAATAAACTAAAACTGTCAAAAACAATTATTATTATTAAGAGTTTTGTTGTATGTTATAAGATTTTATGTCACCAGTTAATTTATGTAAATATATTTATCTCAGGCAGTCAAAGTAGAAATTACAATCAACCATAACAACTTGTTCCACCACATATCATAGAAATTCAAATTAATAAGGTTTTACAGTTATAAACTGAGGCATGTTTAGTATCAAATTGTTTATAATTGTCTAATTAATAATTGTATAAACATTGCATGTATCATTAGAGTATAATAATAAAATTATCTATTAAGGATAATTTATAAAATATAAAGTAGGTAATGGGTGTTGATTCTATAACATTTAACCTGTACATAAATGACCAATCAAAATTTAAGAAATTTGTATGAGTTCTGTGACTAAAAAAGAAGAAATAACACTTAATTGTTAATTGTGATGGAAAACAGTTGAATAGTGCGTGTCTAGGTGTAATTAAAAAAATATAAAAATAGATAACCCGTTTGTGAAAGAAGATCTGAAAGACCATCATCGAAGATAATAATCCTTCCACTACAATTTTCATGAACAAGTAATACACACAATCAAGAAATATTCAGAATAAACCAGAAAACCTTCAGAATATCGTCTAGATGTGTAAAGTATAATTTGACAATATTTTTATCCAACAAGGAACAACCACTAGACAATATAACAAGTTACACTAACACTAATCACTAGTAAACATTTTAAAGTGCAACCAAATTCAATATCTAAGCGAACAGTGATTACAAGGAAAACATTTATTGTACACATTAATAAACTACATTATTTTCTGAGACGGACAAATAGTCATGATGTTGATGTTACTCTAACCTACATGCTTTTACGAAGCGTATTGAATATCGTCAAAACTTGTATATAACTTAATATATAATTTTTGTAATTTTTTAGATTATAAGTAATATATTGTTTGTAAAGGTACTCTCTATTATTAATTAACATGTAAAGGAACTTTTCGTAGCAGCCACAAGAATTCCCACGAAATATATTAAAATTATTTAGTTATTAAATCCTGAGATAAATATCGATTGTGACAACCGTATGTATCGAATGGAATTTTCCAATAATTTGAATTTATGTTACAGAGATTAAACCATTATGTTACTAAATCATATTGTAACCAGATGTTTTCGTGGTGTTTGTAAAAATTAATTAAAGTTTAAATGTCGTGTCAAAATGTATGCTCTCAGTCGTGTACGGGTTAACCGTATTCTGCTCTGCTGCATTCAAACGTTGCCGCCTCGCCACCTGATTGGCGTACAGCTCTCCGCAGTATGACCCAGCTTGCGTCTCGCTTTAACGCCTTCACTTCAATAATTACTAGTCGTAATTCTAAATTAACTGAATCAAACATACAGCATTGCAGATTGAGAACATTTATTAATCCTTTAGAATATTTCACTTGGTTTATTGTACATCAAAATTCGTTTTCGGCACCGGCTATTACAATTGTGCAGTTGGTACTTGCTCAGCTCAGTTGTATACAATCAGTCAGTAACGCTAGTTTACAGTAAAATTATCGTTATTCTCAGGGGTGTAAAGTCCTTTCGGCTACAGAAATATATACTTACGGCTAACACACACAAAGTTATAACAATTCTTAGAACTAATTACATAAATAAATCGATATCTCATTACATTTGACTAAGTAATCACCAATGAAAACTTGTGAAGCAATTTTGGGTTATGTTTCGTTTGCCAAAAGTTCGTTATTAAAAGATTCGTTAATTGTTTATCATATTTTACTTTCTTAATAATTGTTACTTGGTTAGAGTTAAATAGTGAATTTAAATAAGTATTTATTTTGACTCGGAAATAGTGATCAGTGATTTTGAAATAGTTATATTTAATTCAGACCAAAATTTGTGAATACGCTTTAAGGGATAATGTTTATACTCATCGGTTACTAGTTGCTGAAGATCCTGATGTCGTCTTCTTCGATAGATAACTCCTGGGCTGTCGTCTTCTTCTATGGATAATTCCTGTCGTCTGTTTCCCTCGTCTCGGCACTTCTCCTTGCTGATTCAGGCCTCGTATTTCTTCAGTTGGTGTCGTCTTCTTCTTTTCAGAAGGTTCCACTGATCTTCATATAGTGTCCGTGGTCGTCTTTCTTCGTCACGGCGTCGCTTCGTCTTCTTTGGATCACTACGGTTTGTTAATTTAATTTTTTATAAATAAAAATTTACGTTCAGGATTCCCTGTACTGTTGTAATTGTCTTCCATTAGTTTTAAATAGTTTTGAAATTACTTGAAGAATAATTATTTAATTTTAATACGAGAGCTACTCGGTCCACTCTCTGGCGTTGGTTAATAATGACTACTGAAAATCTAACGGTTTTTTGGCGTTATTTTTCTTGTTGCTATGGTTACTTAATAAATTATGCTAATTTTTCATTGGTTATGAACTCAGGTTATTGTTAGGATTTATCGTCTTTTTTCGTCTATTTCTACCAAAATATCTTCAACTGAAGATTACTACTTTATTCTAATAGCTAGGGTCATCACATTAGTACCATTCTTCCTAATTTTTCATGATGAACATTTTGATACCCCTCATGCCTACTTTTGGATAGCTAATTACATTTTTACTATTTTCCCAATTTTATATCTTACATATATTTTATTCAAAATTAGTTGTTAATCACATATTTTGGTACTATGAATACCCACTTACATGGTTTAATCATTTGGCACGTTCTGCCTTAACCTTGGATTATTATTTGTTCTCAAATTAATAAATTTATGTTCAACAGTTTGGCCTAGAGCCTAGATTCCATTCTACTTCCATCTAACATTTCTGGTAACTCTAATACAATTTACAAACAAAACAAACAATAAACATCAGTATCCCTAACTCTAATTCTTACTATTAAACATTTCTTTTCAGGTTCTACCCTGAAATAACTTTTAACTGCTGTTATCTGCTTACCCTACAATTTACTCTATGCTATGATTTTCTGAACACAAACAAAATCCTTAATACTTACTTAAAGAAACTTAAAGAAACTCTTATAATACTATTGACAAACTGTTCCTTGCATGATATGTCCTATCTACTATTCCCTTCACTTAAACACAGTGTCTGTCCTCCTTACTTGCTATTCATTCTAATACCTTAGTTCTTATCTTAATATATAATCCTGATATCTTATTACTTAAATTAATAATATTACAATTAGTTCAATCTTACTTACTAATGCACAGTTTATCACAAATTGTTTATCTGTTTTAACATAGTTGGCTTATATAATATTTGGTTCTACACTCCCACTACACTTTTCCTTTCATTAGAAAGTTTCTATAATTACTACCCTGCTCACTTTGTTTCATTATTCTATACCTATCACTTCACTACTTATTTAGTTTTACACACACTTTTGGGCTTATTCACTTGTTCATTCAAGGGTTGTCTAATTACTTTAAATCACTGTGTGATTATGGTTATGTATAACTATTTACCTCCAAATCACACTGATCACTTTTGGTCATCATTCTAATATTGCTTTTGTTTTGGGCTCAAAGTATTGTTTATAGCCTTTGGCCATTATTATTACAATTAGTTTGTGGTATGGTTAGCTTCTAACCCCCCCACATTACATTATACGAGTACATTCTTTAAATAACAAGATACATGTGATACTATTACCCTTCATTAATCTTATTGTCCTAGCTACATCTCATATGCTACAGACATCAATTCATTACTAAATTTACAATATTCTGTTCACTTTTTTGGGATGACTTGATTGTACTTAAACTTCTTCTTCACTGTCTCTTGGTTTTCTTTTGGTTCCTATCCGATCTATTGTGTCAAGTCTGTCAGGTTAATAGTCATTTGTCATTTATTGGGTTACTGGGTTATTGATCTTTAAGTTCATAAGTTTTTTGCCTTTTACTCTCATCTTCAGCTGTTTATTTTATAATTAAATACCATTGAATCTTTGCTACCTTATGTCATGTTACAATATCCATGCGTTATTATTTCAGGAACGTAATATATTATACCATTAAGATACTACGGGTACAAAAGAGTCGTATTATAAATTGGCGCACCAACTAGTGAGGCTGAAATTAGGGAATATTAGGTGAAGAAATTGAAACAAGCAAATTAATTTCCTAATTTTTAGCTGGCGACTGCTATAAGTTCCAAGAAATAATAAAGATGCGTAAGAGGGCTACATCATTGAAACGGACGAAGGAGGCAGAGAAAGAAGTCAGGATGGAAGAGAAAGAAGTAACATCGGTGGAGGATGTGGAGACGTTAGCAAGAAAGGAAGATAGGGGAGACCCGAATCTTATAAAATTAATGGAATTAATGAATAGTATGAGTGAAAAAATGGACAGAAATAAGGAAGACCACAGACAAACGAATGAAAAAATTGATAGTATCAAGGAAGATAACAGACAAACAAACGAGAAAATAGACGGTATGAAGGAAGAGATTAACGAGAAAATAGACAGTGTTAACAGGAATACAGATGAAAACAACAGACAAATGAATGAGAACTTGAGGCAAATTAATGACAAATTCGAAGAGAATAATAAAATGATGAATGACAAAATAGACAGCATTAAGGAAAGCAATAGACAAACCAATGAAAAAATTGACAGTATTAAAGAAAGTACTAACGAAACCTTAAGGCAAACTATAAGTGACAATAATAACCATATGAAGGAAGAATTCAGACAAATCAATGAAGAGAATTTAAGAAGAATTAACGGTAGAATTGAACAGGTCAATGATACAATTAACCAGAAGATGGACAAAATCGATGAGGAAAGGAAGCAAGAAACAGCTGACATTAATGAGAGATTAAGAAAAGCTAACGAAACCATTATACAAAATATAGCAGTGATAAATACCAGAATAGACCAGGTCCAAGAAAACAGTCGTATCAAATAGAAGTAATACAAAAGGAACAAGAAAATTTAGTGAATTTACAGAAACAAACCGGAGAAAGGTGTGACAATATTAACACTACGGTGAATAATTTAACTGGTCAAGTACGCCAAAATCAAGAAGAATTGAGTTAATTAGAACCAGACCAAATAATATTACTCATGTTTCCACAAATGAAACCAGAGAAGGGATTAATTTCAAAAATTATCGTAGAAACCCCATGGAATTCCTGGCCAGAATCGAGGAACATTTTAATAAACATCGAATAACTATCTGGAGCTCGATTAGAGAGATGTTGGATGAGCATTTTAGAGAGATTACGGACAACTGGTGGACAGCAACCAGGAATGAGATAGTGGACTATGCTCAATTTAAAAAACTGTTTAAAGAAAAATATTGGTCCGAGGCCATACAAAATATTATAAGGGACAACATTTGTCAGGGAAGATATGATGGAAATAGAGGTACATCTCCAACTACTTACTTCTGGGGAAAGGTATGTTTGGCGAGACACCTAGAGCCAAGAATACCAGAAGAATCCCTAGTAACTAAAATGGCATACCATTATGACACAGGAATTGCCAGAGCACACCTGGGAAGCCAGATTAAAACGGTCCACGCAAGGGCTGACTTATTAGAAAATTATGAACACGAGGGTTACTACAAAAGAAGCGGACAATGAACTGATCAGTGCGGTTCAAAAAATAATAACCATGGTATGAATCATAATCAATATAATAACATGAATAACCGGAATAGTTATGTCAACGATCGTAATTACAACCAAAATTTTACCCCAAATAATAACCAACCAGCAAACTTCAATCGAAACCCAATTAACAATAATAATAACAACAGGCCCAATCAAAATTACCATCCGGGTAATAGAAATAATAATAATTATAATAACTACCGAACAAACCAAAATTATAATAATTTTAGGAGTAACTCAGGAGTTAATAACAATAATAATCAGGGTAATTATAATAATAATCGTCCGTACCGACCCCGAATAAATTATATCAGTGCCAAAGAAGGGGATTACTGGAGATACCATCAACCTCGGAGGAACAGTTTTAATAACAGTTATGATCAAAGAGGAAATCCCAGAGGGATGAGTCACCATTATAACCGAGTAAGAAGTAGAAGCCAGGAGGACTTCCGAGAATCAAGGGGAAGTGAACAATTAGACAACCGAGAGGTTGAACAACCAGGAACCAGCACACCATTCCAGGCAAATCAACAGTCATGCCCGGAAAATAATCATGATAGCCTTAATTTAAACGGAGTGAGGCAGTAATAAACCCTCGCGACCCCTTACTGCTACTAACTACTGGGTACAATAACCACCAAATTGAAAAATATAGTAATAACAAATTACTACCAACTAATTATGAAAAGCTAATTATGGAAAATAAAAGAATTTTGAAGTACAAAAACCACCAAATTCAAAAATATAGTAATAACAAATTACTACCAACTAATTATGAAAAACTAATTATGGAAAATAAAAGAATTTTGAATTATAACAATAACCAAAGTTTAAGGACGGATAGTCAAAATCTTACTATTATTTACAATTATTATTTGAAAAATCTTCGAGAAGAACTGTTGGAGGAAACGGTGACAAGTAGAATCAACCAGCATAATGAAATTTTATACATAACCGCTCAAATTGAAGGAATTCCTACACGAATAATGATAGATACTGGTGCAAATGTATCACTTATTAACGACGCTGAACTGGAGAGAATACAGAAACAAAGTAAAAATATAATACCTACCTTACCTGTCAATAATGTTATTTTAATAGGTGCCACTGGGCGTCAAAATAAAACAGTGAGAAAACAAGTGTCATTGGAAATAGAAAGCAAAGGTGTTACAATTAATATTATATGTTTGGTCGCAATCGGCCTACCATTCGAATTATTAATCGGATGCGATATGCTGAGGAAATACTCAGCCATTATTGATTTGAGCAAGGAGAAGGTGTCCTTGAACTCAGAAGGTGTTATGTGGACGGCAGAGTTAATAGGAAGCGATGGTGCCCCTCTGAGCCGTACCCATCACCAAGTTAGGGAATTAAATTTTTTAAATAATGACACCCAATGCAGGAACAGTAAATTACAGGAGATAAGAGAGTTTAGACACCAAGGCACAAATAATTTGACAGCAAAACAAGTAGAAGATCTCATTATGATATATAAGAAGTATAAACATGTATTTTCAGAAAAACCAGGAAAAGTAAAAAACTATCAGTGTAGAATACAATTTAAAGAACCAGCAGAATTCCACAGAAAATCCTATCCTCTACCATATTCATTGAAGGAGGCGGTTAGAGCTGAAATTAATAAAATGTTGTTAAATGATATAATTGAGCATAGCCAATCACCATATACTAGCCCAATAGTGGCAATTCAGAAGAAGAACGGGAAGGTTCGACTTTGCTTGGATGCCCGAGAAATAAATAAACATATAGTAAATGATCGCACGTCACCTGGAGAAATAGAAGAAATTCTAAAGAAATTTCATGGTACAAAATTTATCAGTACCTGGGACACAGTTTGTGGTTACTGGCAGGTGGAGTTGCACCCGATGAGTTGAAAATATATGGCTTTTATTTTCGAGGGTAAAAACTACCAGTTTAAAAGATTGCCATTTGGATTAGCCAATTCGGTAGCAATTTTTGTACGATGTATGGATCAAGTATTGGGTCAGGAAGTGCTACAATTCACCACAGTTTATGTAGACGACCTGTTGATTACCTCATCCAACTGGGAGGAACATTGTCACAGGGTGGAATATGTATTGAGTAAGTTAGCAGAGAACGACATAACACTAAAACTCAAAAAATCCCAATTAATAGCGAAGGAGGTTCAATTTTTAGGTTTCAATTTGACTGAACAAGGTATTTCCCCATCACAAGAAAAGGTTACTGCAATCCAGAAGTTCCCACAACCAAAGAATAAGAGGCAACTCCAATCCTTCTTAGGACTGTGTAATTACTACCGGAAGTTCCAATGTAATTATTCCACATTGACATCTAAATTTCAGGAACAGCTGTCTTCCAAAAACAAATGGACATGGGGACATGAACAGGACGCTATACTACAACAGATATATTCTTAGAGACATACTGTCTCTAAATTCTTAGAGACAGTAATCCTTCATCATCCAAATTTTGATCACCCATTCTTTTTGAACTGTGACGCAAGTGATGTCAGTCTTGGGACGGTATTGTACCAAGAAGACACAGAAGGAAACCATTTAGTCATCAGTTTTGCCAGTCGTGTGTTAAACCACTGTGAGAGAAGGTATAATGTTACGGAAAAGGAACTGTTAAGCATAGTCTTTGCTTGTAGTAAATTCCGAACGTACATTTTTGGGATATCCTGTAACTGTCAGAACAGATCATAAGTCCATCTCATTTTTAAGAAGTTGTAAGCTGAGTCATGGAAGGCTTACAAGGTGGATACTCGCCTTGCAGGAGTATAATATCAAATGGGAATATATTCCAGGGAGTCAAAATGTGATAGCAGACGTGTTATCTCGAATAAACCTGGACACCCAGACATTTGAGGGTAAGAAAGAAAGGATTATCAAGGTGTACAACATTCTCAAAAGTAGATCTGATTTGGAGGCATTATTACAAAATATCAGAGCTAATCAGTTATTAGACCCAAAATTAATAAAAATCAAGGAATGTATGGCGAACCAAAACTCTTCAATAAACCAATTCTATTGTGAACAAGAAGGAATTTTATTTATAAAAAATACATTGAACCAAGAAGACTGGAAAGTAATCATTCCCAGAATCATGGAGAAAGAACTAGTGTTGGAATATCACATAAGATACGGACATATGGGTGCAGTAAAGGTAGTGAAAGCATTGGAGGAGAATTGTTACATTAAGAACATACACAGGAAGGTACAAAATTATATAAAACCCTGTCATATCTGCCAATTGGTCAAAATTAATAATGAACTAAGGGAAGGTGTAATGATACCTATATCGTCAGAACAAAAATTGGAAAAATTATTCATTGACATATGTGGACCATTTCCTAGGAGTGAAGGTAGAAGCCGGTATAAATACCTTATAATCATTATGGACCACTTCACCAAATTGTATCCAATCAGTCGAGCAACTACGCAGAAAATTCTTGAAGTAATAACTACTCAATACATTCCAAAAATAGGAATACCTGTTTCAATAGTTACAGACCATGGTACACAGTTTCGAGGCAGAAAATGGAAGAACACATTGTTAGAACTGAACATCAAAAGCTATAAGACCTCCGTATACCACCCCAGTAGCAATCCATAAGAAAGAATACTGAGAGAGGTTGGTAGAATCTTAAGAACCTATTGTCACCAACAACAAAGGAAGTGGCCTGATTACTTATCAGCCACAGAAGATTTTTTAAACTTGGCTTATCATCCATCTATAAATTGCACTCCATACACTGCCATGTATGAAAAACAACCACCCAGAGAGATCCAAGAATTGATTAAATTTCCTAAGTCTCCACCGTACCAATTTAATAAATTAAAATTCTATAATCAGGTGATGGAAAATCTGGAAAAACGCAGAAATAAATACCAGAAAATAAAGGGTTAAATAATTAAATATGAAGTAGGAGAGAAAGTTTTGTTACAGAACAGGGAATTGCCTAGCACTCTAGAAGGGATATCAAAGAAATTATTATTACTATACGTTGGACCCTACACCATAACAAAAAACAACAACAACACGTACGAATTAACCGACCCCGTTTCAAAGAAGATCAAGGGCAATTATAATCAACAATCCATGAAAAAATATCATGAGGAAGAAAAGGTAAAATAACATAAGTAATTATGTCCTCACACCTAATGAAGTGTTCAGAAATAATTACTTCTGAAGGGAGGCAATTTGTAACGAAACAAATGTTACAAAAGAATAGTAAATAATAGTGGAATCCGATCCAGAGAAGAAACAAGAAATAATAATTGAAAGCAAATTAAAGGAAACCTAGTTGGTTTGACTTATTTAATATTATCAAGAAACCCAGAAATAACCCAGTAGAATAGGGCAGTAAACAGACAAAATTAAATAAATAAACCTAGTAAGCCTAAATAATCAACTTACCCTGAATAACAACCAAACCCAATAAAGAGTACCTAATCATAAATTAAAATTGTATTAACAAAATTGTATCGACATATTTTAAGGATAGAAAAAGGGACACAAACCTTACAGTTATATGAGTGACATAATATAAATAGTGACACAGACTACTGTTAAACAGTGTTAATTATTTTTGTATGAAAAGTGTTTTATTGTTATTATTAGACAGAATTTTAGTTTATCATACAGACAATAGTTTAGCAGTATAAATAAACTAAAACTGTCAAAAACAATTATTATTATTAAGAGTTTTGTTGTATGTTATAAGATTTTATGTCACCAGTTAATTTATGTAAATATATTTATCTCAGGCAGTCAAAGTAGAAATTACAATCAACCATAACAAATTGTTCCACCACATATCATAGAAATTCAAATTAATAAGGTTTTACAGTTATAAACTGAGGCATGTTTAGTATCAAATTGTTTATAATTGTCTAATTAATAATTGTATAAACATTGCATGTATCATTAGAGTATAATAATAAAATTATCTATTAAGGGTAATTTATAAAATTTAAAGTAGGTAATGGGTGTTGATCCTATAACATTTAACCTGTACATAAATGACCAATCAAAATTTAAGAAATTTGTATGAGTTCTGTGACTAAAAAAGAAGAAATAACACTTTAATTGTTAATTGTGATGGAAAACAGTTGAATAGTGCGTGTCTAGATGTAATTAAAAAAAATATAAAAATAGATAACCCGTTTGTGAAAGAAGATCTGAAAGACCATCATCGAAGATAATAATCCTTCCACTACAATTTTCATGAACAAGTAATACACACAATCAAGAAATATTCAGAATAAACCAGAAAACCTTCAGAATATCGTCTAGATGTGTAAAGTATAATTTGACAATATTTTTATCCAACAAGGAACAACCACTAGACAATATAACAAGTTACACTAACACTAATCACTAGTAAACATTTTAAAGTGCAACCAAATTCAATATCTAAGCGAACAGTGATTACAAGGAAAACATTTATTGTACACATTAATAAACTACATTATTTTCTGAGACGGACAAATAGTCATGATGTTGACGTTACTCTAACCTACATGCTTTTACGAAGCGTATTGAATATCGTCAAAACTTGTATATAACTTAATATATAATTTTTGTAATTTTTTAGATTATAAGTAATATATTGTTTGTAAAGGTACTCTCTATTATTAATTAACATGTAAAGGAACTTTTCGTAGCAGCCACAAGAATTCCTACGAAATATATTAAAATTATTTAGTTATTAAATCCTGAGATAAATATCGATTGTGACAACCGTTATGTATCGAATGGAATTTTCCAATAATTTGAATTTATGTTACAGAGATTAAACCATTATGTTATTAAATCATATCCATGCGTTATTATTTCAGGAACGTAATATATTATACCATTAAGATACTACGGGTACAAAAGAGTCGTATTATATGGTACACAATTTCGTGGGAAAAGGTGGAAGAATACGTTATTAGAGCTAGAGGAATTAAGACATACAAAACTTCGGTATATCACCCAAGTAGCAACCCAGCCGAAAGGGTATTGAGAGAAGTTGGTAGGATACTAAGGACATATTGCCACGACCAACAACGAAAATGGCAAGAATACCTGTCTGCTACCGAAGAATTCATTAACTTAGCTTATCATCCATCCATCAACTGTACTCCATATACCGCTATGTATGAAAAAAGACCCCCCCCCCCCCCGAGAAATCCAAGAATTAATCAGTTTTCCTGAATCACAAAGATATGAATTCGATAAAATAAAGTTTTATAATAAAGTAATAGACAATCTGGAAAAACGTAAAAACCAGTATAAGAAAAATGAAGATAAGATAATACAATATGAAGTAGGGGATAAGGTAGTGCTAAGAAATAGAGAACTACCTAAAGCATTGGAGGGAATCACTAAGAAACTATTGTTATTGTACGTAGGACCATATATGGTAACCAAAAACAATCATAATAATACATATGAATTAGCGGATCCTATTACGATAAAAACTAAAGGTACTCATAACCAAGCATCATTTAAAAAGTATTATGAAGAAACCTCAAAATTCTAAATTAAGTAAGAACAGCTTACCATATGTTTAAGAAGAAATTATTTTGAATCTATTAAGAAGAAAACATCAAAATTCTAAACTAAGTAAGATCAACTTACATGAATTATTTGAAATGATTATATATAACATCAAAATCCTAAATTAAGTAAGATCAACTTACATGAATTATTTGAAATGATTATATATAACATCAAAATTCTAAACTAAGTAAGATCAACTTACATGAATTATTTGAAATGATTATATATAACATCAAAATCCTAAACTAAGTAAGATCAACTTACATGAATTATTTGAAATGACTATTATATAAAAAACGAATTTGATAACAAAAAAATACTACCACAAAATTCTAAAAAATGTAAGAACAATTTACAGCATACTTTAGGAAAAATATTATGAAGAATGAAACATAACATAAGAAATTATTTCTTCCATACCAAAGATCATGTTCAGAAATAATTACTTCTGAAGGAGGGCAATTATGTAACGACACCAAAATTCTAAAAGAAATAAGCGCATCTATTTAAATCAAGCTTAAATAATATATATAGCAATATAATAATAATAATGGAGCACAATATTAATGACAAAAGCCTAAGAGAAATTTAATAAACTAATTAGAAAATGAGCTTGCAGAAGAAGAGTTGCAGTATAAAAAGAGATAGAATAATAGAAGGATAATTAAAACTACTATATTACAAGAGGTATTGAATAACAAAGGTGAATGACATTAAAGCTAATAAATCATTGAATTCTGAAGTGTAAAAGAGAAAGAAATCTACTTAAGAAAATATACCAACAGTAATATTGCATATAATAAATGAATGGAGTTATTGGAAGGCAATGTAGAATAAGAAAAAATATTCAAGGAAGATAAAAGATTCCAATGATGTGTATAATGATAAGATTTATAATTATTTTATTTATAGAGTGAGAAAGCTAAGGCGCCACTCTAGAATTATTTTATGGGCAGCAGCCAATGTGCACTGTACCAGGTATGTGAATGTTCGGATGAGCAATTGGACGTAAAAGGGCCACTCAACGCCGATATTCATTCATAATACCATAAGAATATAGGGGGAATCATTTAACATTAGTATGGAATCAATTTTAATAATAGAATGGAATATATAAATAAAATATACAATGAACCAAGAGAAAACTCAAGAATTACAATTCGTTAAAGCCACCAATACAAATAAATAAACTCCAGAGATAAAGAAGAAAATAATTGGTATCGATAAGAAAGGTAGGTTTCAATTTGCTTATAATAATGAAGAATTTGTTTAATAAATGTCAATCTTATCACCAAGCAATATTAATACCATAATATCAGATACTTCAACTGTTGAAGACATCAGCAAGCAATAACAACAAGTTATCTAAACAAATCGAAATCAAAATAATTTGAAGGCAGAAACAATAATAAATAAAAGTGTGAACCTATTTCAAAACCAAAAGTCGTACAACAGACATTACTATGACAGATTACTATACTATATAAACAGTACCTAGTTAGATTTGGGGTAGTCCATAAACAAATAAATAATGATAATAAATTTAATGAATAATGAATGAATCAATTAGAAAGTCATATAAAGTACAATACAAATTTATAAGTAAATGTAAAATGTAAATAAGATGTGCTACAAGTGAAATATAAAACAAGTGTGATTAATTGGTAAGAGTATGTGAGATACAGTGGTAGTCAATTAAGAATAACTGTGAGTGTATAGTAATTATAAACAATTATTTAATGAAATGAATTACTAATCCATAGTAGCAGAAGATACTGGCATTAACATTTAGTTTTTTCTTTATTAGTGTTGAGTTATATAAGTTTAATAGATATTAATCACACAGACAATGGTTTAAAAGTGTGCATTCAGTTAGGCCCTAAAGGGAATTATAGTAATTAGAATATAATTGTTAATTAACAGTTTGTTTATATTTAAAAAAAAATTTAATTAATATAAAACAAGTGTAAGCAGGATCGATTATGAGTCTTCCAATATAAAAATATAATCAGTCAACGTAGGCCTAGATGATTATGTTCAGTAAATAATAAATTATTCTAAAATATTTGTCAAATTACAAATAACTATAATATTTGATATTAAAATTGTTCATAGCTTTGTCAGATAAAATAATATGTAAATTGTAATAAGTATTATGATGTAATAACGAAAAAGCAACTTGTATGTAGAAGGTAAAATAATGTATTATATAAAAATAATATCCTATGACAACTAAATCTCAATTTGAACAGATATGACCAGAGTATTTATGTGTATCCAGGAAACCAAAAGAGAGAAAAAGAATGTTGTTGATTATTATTAGAAAATAATAAGCCAAGAAGGAGAGTTGAGTGTAAATTCTGAAAACAAGCTAATTATTTATACAAAACAGATGAATATTATTAAAAAATAATATAATAGAAAGTAAAAAAACCTTATATCAACTATAACAGAATATAACATTGGAGCAGATAAAGAAATATCATAAACAAATCACCTTTAAAACATTACTGATCCAACAACCAGAAGGAACAACTACACTTGGATCAACTTAATAACAGGACGCTGGACTTCAATCCTAATATTCCACCATAAGGCTTCAGACAACGAAAAGGAGAAAATAAACATTTATTGAACACCAAAAGAAGTGGATTCCGTCATCTGGACAACATAAACAAACTGATATTGGAAATTTCCATCACGGATACCAGAAGGCTGTGTAAACTGAACTGAACTGATACATTGTGTAACGTATATATATTATTATAATTAATACTCAATTTATATTATTCATTATTGTTATTGTTTGTAATGTAATGTACTTTCTATACTTGTTTTTCCTTTATAATTACTGAACCTTTATATCAGCCAAAAGAACCTAAAGTAATATAAACAAAGAGAAGAGAATCGTCCCTGAGATTTATAAATTATATTAATAGTTACACTGAATAGACTATAGAAATTTTTTTGAATAAAAATACAATATTATTATTATTACCAGATACTATTCCATGTGTTTTTATTTATATAAAATTAACAAGGTTTACTAATGGATGTACACAAAGAGAGGGATAAATTAATTTAAAACCCATCTTGTGGTAATTTGACACATCCAAGGTGAGGCATAAAGAACCTGTAAGTCCTGAAGAGTAATAGATTAGCGCTCACAACAGAGGGGAATAATTACGGGAAGTTACAAATTAGCGCTCACAACAATGGGGCTTTAGAAGATATTGATAAGGACAAAATTACGGGTAGTTACAAAGTAAACAAATATCCAGTACTATTTATCATGTTCTCACGTAATAACCTATTAATTAATGTTTATATACATAAAGCCATATTTTACTGTAGTATTTTGTATAAGGTTTTCATTATTTATTAAGTGTTTGTTCTCGTCTTGGAAATTTTGTTTGATAGGGCTAGCCACTTAATTGGGTCAGGCTGATACCGTCCCTACATGTCCCAGTGAAACGGAATCTGCTGTACATGTATTTTGCTGCTATAACTTTCAGATTATGCCTATGTAACACTCTCATATAACACTACCAATTTTATATTACTAATGAATAATTGTATCTTAGGTTTTCTTTGTGTGCAGATTTCTGTAAATTATTTTTTTAATACTGTAAGTGTGACAGGTTTTATTTTAATATTTCCTTCCATTCAGTATTGTATGAACACACACAATGGTGCCCAGCAGCCTAAATGTGTTAAATGTTGTATCTTTTATGTACAAATAATTTCATTTTTATCGACCTGCAGGCAAAAAATGTGTGTACAGTTTTAGACCATATCGTAATATACAACATTTTTTTAATCCCATAAACAGTGGCTATGGAAGTTTTAATATTCTTGTTGTTGATATTGCCTGGACTCGTGTCAGTCAGCTTTGTGGTATCCCAATATGGTCGACGGACAATATTTGAGTTTCTAACATTTACATCAAGTTTTTGTCAGCGGAGACGATGATCTTTACCCATTCTTGAGTTAGTTAGATACATGGGAAATTTTAATATCTTTTGAGTTGCAGATATTAATTTTTTTTACATGAAGCAAGACATCTTTTTTAACAAGTAAGACATAAAAACAAATATCCAGTACTATTTATCATGTTCTCACGTAATAACCTATTAATTAATGTTTATATACATAAAGCCATATTTTACTGTAGTATTTTGTATAAGGTTTTCATTATTTATTAAGTGTTTGTTCTCGTCTTGGAAATTTTGTTTGATAGGGCTAGCCACTTAATTGGGTCAGGCTGATACCGTCCCTACATGTCCCAGTGAAACGGAATCTGCTGTACATGTATTTTGCTGCTATAACTTTCAGATTATGCCTATGTAACACTCTCATATAACACTACCAATTTTATATTACTAATGAATAATTGTATCTTAGGTTTTCTTTGTGTGCAGATTTCTGTAAATTATTTTTTTAATACTGTAAGTGTGACAGGTTTTATTTTAATATTTCCTTCCATTCAGTATTGTATGAACACACACAATGGTGCCCAGCAGCCTAAATGTGTTAAATGTTGTATCTTTTATGTACAAATAATTTCATTTTTATCGACCTGCAGGCAAAAAATGTGTGTACAGTTTTAGACCATATCGTAATATACAACATTTTTTTAATCCCATAAACAGTGGCTATGGAAGTTTTAATATTCTTGTTGTTGATATTGCCTGGACTCGTGTCAGTCAGCTTTGTGGTATCCCAATATGGTCGACGGACAATATTTGAGTTTCTAACATTTACATCAAGTTTTTGTCAGCGGAGACGATGATCTTTACCCATTCTTGAGTTAGTTAGATACATGGGAAATTTTAATATCTTTTGAGTTGCAGATATTAATTTTTTTTACATGAAGCAAGACATCTTTTTTAACAAGTAAGACATAAGATATAGTAAGGTGAAAGAAGGCAACAGGCGACATAGACTTTTCTTTGGTTGTTTTTGGCGCTTTCCTTGTTGATGGATCCTTTTGATATTCTTTTTGATAATAGTTTTTGCTGTTACAACACTTGATATCTTGTTTAATTTGGTTTGATGGCTTTCTTTGAATTGCACAAGGTTGACTAAAACGTTTTTGGACTGTTGTATTAGAAACAGTGTAAGTAGTGCTATCTGTACACAACTAATGTAAACATGCTGGCCAGTTTGCTTTCTTGAAATCCACAGGTCTTTCAGGTTGTTCCCTTTCTTGTTTGATATTCAGCAGTGAGGAGGAACATTCTGTGAGGGACACTTAGCGAGTCCTCCAGTAATGTACATTGAGAGCTGTTGGCCAAATCTAAAGACAATAATATGAGGTCTGGATTAGTTGTGGAGCCAGAATAATCTAAGAAAGTTCCTGGGTCTTTCTCGTTACAGTTCAGTAGGTTTCAGATACTATCCAGAAAGTCTTCCATAGTGTTCCCTGCTTTGTTCGTATAATTGTAGCCCCATGTTGGGGAGGCTACATTAAATTCACCCATGATGATTGTGGATGTGGAAGATTTCAAAAGACTGAGATCTAGATCCTTATTTTTATTTGGATTTTGTGCGAATGTGTGCGCGTGTGCACACACAGACATACATGCCAGATGTTTATTTTCGGCCCAGATTTTGAACTCTGTGATTTCTGTTAGGTCAACATGGTGTATTTCTTTGACTATTCCAAACTTTGACATGATATTGTTTTTAATTATATCTAGGATTAAACTGGTATTGTAAATGTACTGGTTATAAAAACTGTGTGTATTTTAACTAACAGGAACTGTATATTGTGTGTTCTAGGTACTTAGTCAGTCTAAAGCGTTCGCCCCATCAATCAGCATGATTAAGAAATGCATCGAAGCACTAATTGACAAACAGTATATAGAGAGAACACCAAATTCTTCTGATGAATACAGTTATGTAGCATAACGAGTATCGAAATGTTTTATACGGGCAGTTTTTCTGTGGTCTGAAGTGTTGAATTTATTAAGAGCAAAAAACTGTTTAAAAACGGTTATCAATGTGACTTATTAAATTCAGTTGAAAGTAAAATGTAAAATGTTTCATTTTTCAAATACATCATGTCTTTATGAAACAAATCAACGACTGTAAAGTGTGTGTAATTTGTACAAAATCACGATACGGAGAATAAAAGGTTTCTTCATTGATTGTAGAGCAACATGTCCACAGTCGATTAAACTGTAAAATAACATAAATCGACAAAAAAAGTATCGCGTAAATGGAAAAGTTTCCCATTAAATTATTTCCATAATTTTATATTAAATACTGTATATTGTTAACTATTGTAACTGTAGATTTCATAGTTTCTTGCTGTAAAAATTATTAACTTCTTCAGCAAGTATGAAATTACTTTGCCTGAACTCACTTTTCACAGACTTGTATGTGCATCAGTGACAAAATACAAATCAACTGTTTGTTGCTGCTTACTCTTGTTAATATAACTACATTTTAATATTAAATATAAAGCAAAACACAGTAATTATCATGAAGACTATATTGCATACCATGAAAATTGCATTGAGTATACAGATTATTGGATTATTGAATGTTATAGCGATTTTGTAGATAAACATATGTATTAAAGCGTGATAATGTATATTTCACAGTTACAAATGACTGAAGATGTTGCTACCTCGCATTAACTCTTTTTAATAGAATGTTCCAAGATTAATTCTTATTTTTTATTGTTTTTGCGTTTATTTAAAAAATTCATTGTAGTTTTAATTGATAAGTACACAGAATAAATTTTTAAATTATTTATATATAAGGTGTTTTCAAAACTAGAAATATAAAATGTAAAAATAAATTTTTAGATTTATTTGAACTTTGTTATATAACATTTAAAAAAAATTATCAATACAAACTTAATTTTATTTTAAGAAATGCTTGGAAAGACAGATGTGTGTACTTTCTTGCCAATAGTTTTTTTTTTGTTTTTTTCAGTTATCAATAGTATAGTATTCAAAGCAGTTAAGTTTCCCATGAAAGCAATACAGTTTTTGTATATTTATTTACTTGAATGAGTTATTCATATAGAGTTTTTATGTGACAATGGATAGAACTTGTGTTGGAACGGATAACAGCTATGGCAGAAATTGAACTGTGATTGGAGGCTGGAAAATGTATTATTTGGGTTGAGCTAAATCATGTATTTACTCATTTATCAATGTGTGTAAATGATAATGCTGTATATGACGCCACCTGTTGATGGTTTCTCTGATTGAATTTGTACAACTGCTGGTAACGTAAATAATTTAATGTTTTGACATTTTCTTCTTGGCGAGTATGCCCCAAAATGCCGTTTTCATCAAAAATTACAATTGAAGTAAATAATTAAACAAAATTAATCTGTACATATGATTTCCAGGTAACTTCTGTTATTGTGAATTTCGTGTTTTCTGCATAGCCTGACAAATGACCATATAAAATGTTTTGCACAGATTGTTTTCACTCTCTGTTCTGTGCCATTTTGTTGACATCATCTCATCGTAAATCCAGTGTTCATAGTACTGTTTTATCTTAGGTTTATGTAAGTCTTTTCCTTTTCTTATGTTCTCCGTTCCTACTTTGTTCCGTATGTTGTAGGTGTCCCTGTATAGTTGTCTTTCATCTATAAATTTAACATTAGATTGGATTTGTAGAGTTCTTATGATTTCTCATTGTATATCCCTTGTAAATCCTATGACTTGTCTCAGGCTTGAGTTCATCTCTGTAGCCTATATTGTCCCTTGTGTTTTAGTTATTGTGATGTGCTTCATATTCTTTTCAAATTTTTGTTTTAATTAAGTCAGGCATCATCCATCATAAAGAGTGCTGTGCTTGTACTTTTTTTTTAAGTGTAAGAACTCTTCATGTTTTGTCCATAAAAAATTGGCAGCGATGGTGAACCTGATTAATGTGTGAAGTTTTTACATTAAACTCCAGAATCTGAATCATTTCCTACAGATCACATGTCTATGAATGTAGAAGAGGATGATAATATCTTTCTTTAGTGTTTAATTATTCAGTCAATTAAGATATGCTTATTTACTTAATAATTTAAAATAATAATAATAATTTTGTATCTTAATTTAATAATTTTGTATCTAAAAACAATGGTTCAATGAAGAAATCTAAAAACAGGGTGATTATGTTACACCATTTGTTATAAAGATAATGGAATGTTAAATAAATAAATAAATCATAAATAAAAAGCTTATTGACAAATGAAAATACGTTTTCATTATTATGTGATTTTAATATATATATTTTTTTAACAAATGAAGTAGAATGTGTTTATATATTTTCCTTGGTATGAAGAAATTACTGCTTTCTAAATAAACAAAAAGTTCTGTTACTAAATTTTATACCTCAGTATAGAAGCAACTCTGATGCACAAATTGCTGAGCTGATGCTGAAAAAGGTATTGTAAAGTTACATATAATAAACAATTGTACAAACCCCTTTCTTGTATGTTTTTCTTACTTTGCTGCTGTATGTAAGCGTAACTACATACTCTTTTAAAATATGTTTTACTAATGTATTTATTTTATTTTATTTTTTTGTAATTATATGCACTTAATATACTGTTGTAATATTTTTTCGTTAATAAAAACAACCAAATAGATTGAGTTTTTGTTTAACACTTTCAGACCTGGACTGCTATTGGGTGTTAACCCACAGGACCCTACGATTTTTTGGTGGATTCATTGTTATACTATAACTAAGCCAAGATTGTTCTGTCAATGTACACTGTTTTTATCTCTGTTCTTGCTATTTAGTTTGATGTATAATACTGTGTACTTTCTTCATTACCTTTTTCAAATAATTTTGTTTACAAATACACCATGAAATACACAAAATTTTTAAGACGCAATTTTTTTCTTAACCCACTTTTAATAACATATTTATGATATTAATAAAAATAATTAGGGGTTAAACTACATTACACATTATCTGAAATATAAACAATAAAGAAAAAATTACATCTTTTTTTTTCAATTTATGTATAACTGAGACATGTGAAGAATCAAAACACTATGGTGAAAAGGCATTAGAAATCGTTATGCCATGTTTCAAAGCAAGTTTCTGCTTCCTAGCAGTTAAAAAACAAACACAAACTAAAACATATTCAAAACTGTGTACAGTGAAACCAATAAACATATACATATGTGTAAGGTAAGTTTTTTGACATGATAATGTCTTTTAGCTGGACATCATTTGAAACTTTCTGTAACATTTTATTTACCGTCACGCTGTATGACGTCATCATTGCATGACGTAAAAGAGCATGATAATGCCTTTCAGCCACCAGCTAAACGCAACATTTGCGCAAAAGAAACAGTCAGTCAGTAACCATAATAATCTTTACGTGAATTTTTTTAATAGAAATATATGCGAAAGTGACTCATCATCAGAAGAACTTTATGGAATTCAGATTATACATAAACGTCATCTATTTCAGATTGAACATCATTTTCAGTTAATTCTTAAATCTCTTAAGTAATGCAAATCATGATTTCTAGCCAAAAATAATCTGTTTTAAATGATTTCAAAACACAAAACCTGAGCAACCACACAATCTAGCCTATAAGAGTATAGGATACTTTATGAAAGCATTTAAATAAAACACAACAGTGTTCGCTGCTATCCAGATGTATGCATTGATCACCATCCATTAAGTAAAAAGATAACTTTACATTTAAGTTCAGGTGTTAATGGCAAACATGAATCCTGTGCAAGTCATGGTTACTGGACAGAATTGTATTTCTTTCATGCTCATATTAATGGATATGACCTATGGATATTGATGGATATGGACCTATACAGGTGTAGGTCTGAAAGTGTTAGCAATATTGTTACAACAATTGCATGGATAGAAATCGTTACTCATATCTTTAATAAGTTTCAATAAAGAAGGCATTTGTATACATGAGTTTTCAAAATTTACAATTGTCCAGTATACACACTATCACATACAGATACTAATGTCACTAATTAAAATAGTCTACATGCAAAACTGACATGTCTTATCACTTTGATTTGCAGTACTCAACTAACTGGCTGTACAGTGTGGCTTGCTGTATTTGGCCAGTAGGAAGTGTATAAATAACATTATGACAATCACTCAATATTTTAGATGCCCACAGCATAATTGGTTGTCTCTAGAAAGTCACAGGAAGAACAAGACCATACTAGGCATTGTGTCATCCTGCTGGTGGTATGTAAAGATACATTATGTTATGTTGCCTTTCACCGCAACACTGACCATTCCTTAAGCCTGTTCATCCAGAACAGGCACCTCATCTATGCTAGCATCTAGTGTTTCTCATCTCTGCACAGGCCGGCATGAGTTGAGCTCAACTAGTACAGTGTGGTGTGGTGGGGACCGAGTATGTGTTGCATGAACACAACACACCTTGTCTGAGGAAGTCACATCCTAACCTCAATTGATAACACGTCTTCTTTTTTTTAGTGAAATAAATTTTGCTTAATTTTTTAAAGTGGTATTTTTCACACCTTAATAAAAAACTTTAACTATAAAATATCATTTTAAAGAAGAAGACGTGACGTAAGGTCAAAGCTATAAGTTTACTAAGATTAGAATGAATGATTTCGGGACTATTCTGTTCTTTTTCATGTGTTTTATAAATACAGTTAAGTGATATATATATAATTTTATTAATATGTAGAGTTTGTGAGGGAGTTATAGGGTTATCTAGATTAATTAAATTTATCCGATCTCGTGGAAATGATCATTACTGTCTCTATCAATAATAACATGAAAGTTAATTTTTTCTTTTTTTATTAACTCCTTTATTGTTTAATATATAATTGTTAAGAAATATATTAATTATGTTAATAATTATTACTCCATTATTTTTCAGAAGAGATTTAATTATACAGTAGAACTTGGCTAATTCGAACGTGCATAATTCGAATTCGTGGATAATTCGAACTTTTACCGTGGTCCCTTGAATATCCTATGTAAAACCGTGCAAAAACATCATCTGTAATTCGAACTTTTTTTGGTTAATTCGAAATAAAAATGTTGCTCAAACTACAAAAAATTGCCTGCAGTATGCGCTAGACCACGTAACAATAGAGACACGACTGGAAACAGACAAGCAGGCATCGCCCTTTGTGAACAGACGCTTGTCCTTTGTGTAAAATTCGTGGAATTGGCGCCAGTATCTCATGATGACACGGGACTGGCTCGTCATTGTCCCTTGTTCCACGCCTCGTCAGTCAGCCACCCTCACTGTTGCTTTCAGTTCAGTCTGCCTGCATTCGTGGAAGGGTTAAGTCTTTTTGATTTTCTACTGTGCGAGCTGTGTCCTGTAGTGAGAGACCGTTCCTTTCTTTATACAGTACTCTATATTCAGACTGGTGTGTTTTAGTAACGCTTATTGTGTTCATCATGGCCCTTTCAAAACCAACACGGACCCAATACAAATCTTTGACATTTGCCGAAAAAAAATGCCGTTATTCGGGAAGTGGAAAAGGGACAAAAGAAGAAATCTGAAATTGCTAAGGAATTCGGGATACCACCATATACACTGTCAACGTATCTAAAAAATAAAGAGAAGATTTTGAATAGTGTGTGTAAAGCCAGCGACAAAGATAGGAAAAGAGCGCGAGGACCAGAAAATCCTGACGTGGATGAATGTATAGTGAAGTGGTTTAAGCAAGCAAGGGACAAAAAAGTGCCAGTCAGTGGGCCCCTCGTCAGAGCCAAAGCTGAGGAATTCGCATCTAGCTTAGGGAAAAATGATTTTAAGGCCAGCACTGGTTGGCTCGATGGTTTTAGAGAAAGGAATGGCATGTCTTTCAAAACTGTTTGTGGGGAAAGTGGGTCTGTTAACGTTGAAGCTGCAAACTCATGGAAAGACGATTTGTTGCAAATGATTTCTGATAGAGATGCTAAAGACATTTTTAACGTAGACGAGACAGGCTTATTCTTCAAATGCACCCCCAACAAAACACTTGCTTTTAAAGGAGAAAGTTCTAGTGGCGGCAAACAGCAAGTCGGAAAAACTGCCTTTGCTAATGATAGGGAAGTCATCCAACCCACGTTGTTTCAAAAATGTAAAAACAAAACCAGTTGAATATGAATCAAACAATAAAGCTTGGATGACAGGTGACATTTCGAAAGATGGCTTTTGAAAATCAACAGGAAATTTCGGAATCAAAACAGAAGAATCGTCCTGTTTATTGACAACTGTACAGCGCACAACACTATTCCTGTGATGGAAAATGTAAAGGTTGTGTTTTCCCCCCAAACATGACTTCAGTAGTTCAACCTATGAGCCAAGATGTAATAAAAAATGTTAAGCATTTTTACAGACGGCTTGTGGTCCAAAACATTCTGTCAGGTGCTTGTTTAGATGAGTACAAAAATACTATCAAGATTAACATCCTTCAAGCTGCCCACACGTGCAACAGTGCTTGGGACCAAGTTACGCAAAAAACAATTGCTAATTGCTTTTGTAAAGGTGGTTTCTGCCACATTGAAGGTGAAGAGGAGAATACACTTGCTAGAGAAGTTGTGCACACTGCGGATAACTGGGAAGATGTTGGACATGACGCAGGCATTCGTTACGAAGAGTTTGTAAACATGGATGAAGACTTGGCGGTGTTCGGTGAACAGACAGATGCGGAGATCGTGGCTGATGTTATGAACAAAAGAAATGGTCCATCTTCAGATGAAGAAGGGGACCAGCTAGAACTTCCAGAGATACCGATTCCAACGGCTTCACAGGCATCAAATTACATTCAAGACTTGAGACTGTTTGTTGAAGGACAACAGAACGTAAGTGACGCTATTTTCCAAGCATTTAATAAACTTGAAGAGTTTACTACAACTCAGTGTATTAACTGTAAAATGCAATCAAAAGTTTCTAGCTTTTTTTAAAAAACTGTAAATGGTATATTTTGTACTGAAACGTGTTTATACGTTTGTAATACATATGTATAAGGAAATTGTTTAATAAAATAACATATTTGCTTTACTGAATTTCGGTTTTTGATTTGATTTCTCTACCCTCATTAAAACTTTCCTAATTCGAATTTTTGGATAATTCGAATTTTTTACTGGTCCCTTCAGCTTCGAATTAGCCAAGTTCTACTGTATTAAGATATTGTTATATATACATTTCATATGAACTTATTCTTACAATCTGGATTTCATTTTTTATAACTGATTCTAGACCTATATAAAAATATGAATATATTTTTCTTTATAGTTTTATGATTAATAATCGTATTAATTTTGTTCATATAATATTGTTTTATATTTTTTTTAATCAAGATAAATTTCTACAATAATTATTGTTTATAGGGCAAGGTTATAAACCTGAATGTGTAAATCATCATCATCATAGGTTACATCATAGAATGAGTAAATGGTAGATATTATTTTATACTTTATTTGCATCTTTTCTTATATTAATTTCAAATATATAAATATATAATAACAACATAACAAATAATATAACTTTTATACATTCAAGAAGAAAGTTTGTTTACGTATGGATAATTTTGGCATTACTTATATTTCATTTTTGATTGCCAAAAGCACATGTGGAGGCACCAGCATCTGGTTTTCATATTTCCTTAATTGGAGGAATTGTAATTAGATTATCATGTATAATGCAAACTAATATTAAATCAATAATTGCTTATTCCTCTGTACGGTGGACACGCTTTTATCACAAATGAAACTATTTGCGTGGGAACTGTTCGGTTATCTTAGTCTGAATTCGTAATCACTCGTTTCCCACCACACCACACTGTACTAGTTGAGCTCAACTCACGCTGGCCTGCGCAGAGACGAGAAACACCAGACGCTAGTGCGAGAGAGGCAGGCGAATGCGTTTCATTGCCCGAGATAATCTCAGAAACTGCTGATCTGATTTTTAAAATTCTTTCACTACCGTGTTCCTTGAAGTTGGAGGATAGTTTTAGGCATAAATTTTAACCGATAGTTTTAACAATTTTCAAAACAGAGTCTTCAGACGTTTTTACGTCATGAAGTTTCTATTTTAATTTGCATGTAGTGAAATTTTTGGCATGCAAAAACTTTTGTTTTAAGAGAGATAGCTATATGGTGTGAGTGAGCAAAATTTAGAGAAAATTCCAAATTTTATTTTGGTTTTTGTTTCAATAAAATCCGCTTTTTCGTTTTCGAGATATTGGGGGTTTTGTAAGAACCAACGTGTTAGTTGGCACATGCAGCAAAGCGCATTTCATATTTACTGGTAACTCATTTCATATATTTCATTCGCTATATTTTTTAACTAGGTTGCCAAGTACATTTACAAATTAAATTGTGTACCCCTTCACACACACACAGCATGTATATAAACCTTACATAATATAAGATCTAACTTAATTAACTTTTATAGTTTTTATTAACCAATTATTGTTATAATTTTAAATTGTTTTGTTACATTTAATTGTTTTTTATTTTTATATTACATTTTAGTTTTAATTCACTAATTTTTACTATACTGCTAAGCCACGTACTAAATTACATTTATTATAGTGCACGTGCGCGCGTATGCAAGAGAGAAAGAGAGTGTGTGTGTGTGCGCGCGCGCGAGATGGAGAAAAAGAAAGAGAGGGGCGAGAGAGAGAGAGGTGAGCGCGCATTTGCTACACATTTGTACATATGCTAAAACTATAATATCAATACATCAAACAAATATCCTCAAAACAATTATTTCTACAGGAATTTCAAAATCGATTTTTTGGATGATCACAATTATGTTTTTATAAAAACTGTTTGTAATAAACAAATGTCAATAGGCATTTCTAATAAACATTTTATTGTGCATATTTTTCTAAGGATCCCTTCGCCTGATGTTAAAGAAGTAAAAATAACTTTTTTTATTATCTGAAAATGTACCCTATTGTTTGTTCCAACTTTACCTCATCCCTAATACAGGAATGATATCTGCATATGCCACAACTTGAAGCAGTTGTTGTATTACTATTCCTTCTAATCCAGAATTCATTATTTTGCCTTCCATTATGGTTTTGCAAGGGATGAATGGGAGGCTGGGTCTTCCCTAATACTTCTGAGTCATAAAAATTTTATAATGCTTTCTGAAAGTATCTGAAGTTATATATATATTGTAGCATGACAGATAATCCACACAAATACATTACTCAATGATCATTAATAAAGCTCTAATATATAGAATATCCAGATGAGAATTAATTAAAATGCACTGTTTAATAATATATTCACAAGAAAGGTTGAATAAAGAAAATTTCTGCAAATAATATAATATAATACAAATTTAAAAACCCAGAAGACTAAAAATAATAATAACAAAATTACCCAGGTAAGATAGAAGCAGGCAATTAATATACCCCGTCAAAGAAACCAGACCAGAAAAAACAAAGCTACTGAAGACAGAAGAAAGAAGAATAATTAAAACTACTATTACTGAAGAAAGAAGAACAATCAAAGCCAAAGAAGAAAGAAGAACAATTAAAACTCAAAGAAGAAAGAAGAATAATCCCAAACTAAATCTATTGAAGAAAGAAGAAGGAAGACTAATTAAAACTACTACTACAGAAGAAAGAAGAAAGAAGACTAATTAAAACTACCAATACTGAAGAAGGAAGAAAGAAGAACAATCAAAGCTACTGAAGACAGAAGAAAGAAGAACAATCAAAGCTACTGAAGAAGGAAGAAAGAAGAATAATCCCAAACTAAATCTATTGAAGAAAGAAGAAGGAAGACTAATTAAAACTACTACTACAGAAGAAAGAAGACTAATTAAAACTACCAATACTGAAGAAAGAAGAACAATCAAAGATACAGAAGACAGAAGAAGGAAGAATAATTAAAACTAGAGAAGAAAGAAGAATAACCAAAACTACCACTACTGAAGAAAGAAGAAAGAAGAATAATTAAAACTAGAGAAGAAAGAAGAACTAATTAAAACTACTACTACTGAAGAATGAAGAAAGAAGAATAATTAAAACTAGAGAAGAAAGAAGAACTAATTAAAACTACTACTACTGAAGAATGAAGAAAGAAGAACAATCAAAGATACAGAAGACAGAAGAAGGAAGAATAATTAAAACTAGAGAAGAAAGAAGAATAACCAAAACTACCACTACTGAAGAAAGAAGAATAATTAAAACTAGAGAAGAAAGAAGAACTAATTAAAACTACTACTACTGAAGAAGGAAGAAAGAAGAACAATCAAAGCTACTGAAGACAGAAGAAAGAATAACAATCAAAGCTACTGAAGAAGGAAGAAAGAAGAATAATCCCAAACTAAATCTATTGAAGAAAGAAGAAGGAAGACTAATTAAAACTACTACTACAGAAGAAAGAAGACTAATTAAAACTACCAATACTGAAGAAGGAAGAAAGAAGAACAATCAAAGCTACTGAAGACAGAAGAAACAAAACTAATCAAAACTCAAAGAAGAAAGAAGAATAATTAAAACTACTACTACTGAAGAATGAAGAAAGAAGAACAATCAAAGATACAGAAGACAGAAGAAGGAAGAATAATTAAAACTAGAGAAGAATGAACAATAACCAAAACTACCACTACAGAAGAAAGAAGAATAATTAAAATCAAAGAAGAAGGAAGACTAATTAAAACTACAGAAGAAGGAAGAAAGAAGAACAATCAAAACTCAAAGAAGAAAGAAGAATAATCCCAAACTAAATCTATTGAAGAAAGAAGAAGGAAGACTAATTAAAACTACTACTACAGAAGAAAGAAGACTAATTAAAACTAGAGAAGAAAGAAGAACTAATTAAAACTACTACTACTGAAGAAGGAAGAAAGAAGAACAATCAAAACTCAAAGAAGAAAGAAGAATAATCCCAAACTAAATCTACTGAAGAAAGAAGAAGGAAGACTAATTAAAACTACTACTACTGAAGAGAGAAGAAAGAAGAAGAATTAAAATCAAGGAAGAAAGAAGAACAATCAAAGCTACTGAAGACAGAAGAAAGAAGAATAATTAAAACTACTATTACTGAAGAAAGAAGAATAATTAAAACTCAAAGAAGAAAGAAGAATAATCCCAAACTAAATCTATTGAAGAAAGAAGAAGGAAGACTAATTAAAACTACTACTACAGAAGAAAGAAGAAGGAAGACTAATTAAAACTACTACTACAGAAGAAAGAAGACTAATTAAAACTAGAGAAGAAAGAAGAACTAATTAAAACTACTACTACTGAAGAAGGAAGAAAGAAGAACAATCAAAGCTACTGAAGACAGAAGAAACAAAACTAATTAAAACTCAAAGAAGAAAGAAGAACAATCAAAACTCAAAGAAGAAAGAAGAATAATCCCAAACTAAATCTACTGAAGAAAGAAGAAGGAAGACTAATTAAAACTACTACTACTGAAGAGAGAAGAAAGAAGAATAATTAAAATCAAGGAAGAAAGAAGAACAATCAAAGCTACTGAAGACAGAAGAAAGAAGAATAATTAAAACTACTATTACTGAAGAAAGAAGAAAGAAGAATAATTAAAACTCAAAGAAGAAAGAAGAATAATCCCAAACTAAATCTATTGAAGAAAGAAGAAGGAAGACTAATTAAAACTAAAGAAGAAAGAAGACTAATTAAAACTACAGAAGAAAGAAGACTAATTAAAACTACCAATACTGAAGACAGAAGAAAGAAGAACAATCAAAGCTACTGAAGAAGGAAGAAAGAAGAATAATTAAGACGATCCATATAAAACAAAAACCCCATAGGGAAAGAACCCCCAAAAAACCCCAAAATCAATGAATGCCCAAAGAGAAAGTATAACACCCTAAAAAACCATATCACTGTAAAACTGACAAAAACTAAAAGTGTTAGTAGTATTAAATATTAGTGCATTCAAAAAGTTATTATTTAGTTTGTATAGACAAGTCTTCACAGTTCCCCCATGATTGAATATTTCATATTAAAAGCTAGAAAAAGACTAGTAAATATATTGATAATTCACCATAGACAAGTGCAAGTGATCAAATTATAAATAATAAACTTTAAAAGGGTGCATGAGTTGCAGTACATAGTAACAAACTTTAAGTTTTGTGAACAGTGCCTACTTTGATAATGAAGTAGTAATATTACTAAATAAAAGCTACTAAAGCGATATGAACATTCCATAGAATGGAATATAACTTAGGTAGCTAGGGTTATACTTTAAGAGGGGGTATAAATTTTATAAATGGGGAATTACAGAACAAACTGTTTATGATGAAGTTTATAGAAGGTGTTAACAATTATATATGGAACCAGGATGTTAGGTTCCTATTACATATAACATTTAGATAAATAAGGGTTAGTCATAAGAAATATTAGTATTATAATTGTTATTTTATTGTTCAGTTTAATTTAGGAATGCACTGTCTAAAAATAGATATCATTCCAATGTGGTAGAAATACTCTTTATTATGTTATTAGGTAATATACTAAGCAATGTTATTCAGAACACTAGTTGTGATATAAAGAGATGTTATATGTTAATTATATAATCAATAATTTATGTTATACCAGTCAGAGAAGGATATAAAATAGCTACATTAATAAAACATTTGGAAATTAGCCACACATCAGATCTAGGCCAAAGAATAAATTTAAACTGCAGAATAATTAACAAACCTAGTCTTATAAACCATATAAAATGACAATATTCAGGCAAAATAAACTCAACATATCAAATACTATGTAAATAAGGCTTTCTAAAGATATGGTCATTATAT
The DNA here is from genome assembly GCA_034769895.1 of Magicicada septendecula. NCBI lineage: Eukaryota > Metazoa > Arthropoda > Insecta > Hemiptera > Cicadidae > Magicicada > Magicicada septendecula. The sequence goes on from CM068370.1 coordinate 374,426,605, forward strand.
GAGTAAAATTATTTAATTGTCTAATAAAATACCATTAAAACTGAAATAGATTAACTGACACTATCCTAGGGGAAGTCATATACAATTGAATTATATTAAAAAACCATCATTAGTATACTAAATTGCAATAAAATAAGTGAGAATTGATAATTATCCAAATTTCAGATTTCATAGAATAATAATTATATTAGGGAAAATGGCTATTATTTACATAGAAGACAGGAAGTATAATTTTAGGCCTACCTCCCAAAAAATTATAAGAAATATAATTTTCAGATAAAACTTTGAAATACTAACTTAATTACTATCAAAATAAGTAGAATAGAATAGTGAAAACGAATATGTATTTTATATTTCAAACAGTTAACTAATAACGAATTTATTTTATGAACATAAAGTACATTTTTAAAGTGTATCGGAAGTTATGGCAAATTTAAACAATGTATGAAATATATTATATAGGCTAAGACTTTCATGAGACGAAGGAAATACAGACAGTTCATTATTATGCGTTGACGAGTGCAGTTAAAGTAACCTTTCGCCAGAAATAACCTTTAATGGCGTTTATGTTATAAACCGTATCTCAGTGAAACTTTTGAAAATAATTATTTTAAACTATTTTATAGATTGTGAAGTGGTGAAAGTGATCTATGAACACAGTAACACTAATAAATTGAACCACACATAACTAGATAAGCAGAATAACACTGATATTACACCAAATACAGACCGAAATTTCGAGGTTAAAAACGACACACATAAACACAACGAGATATATCCAGTGACAACATTTTACACCAAGTGAACTATTCCATCATACACCAGTGACATTTAAATATATCCAGGACGATCGTATACAATTGCTGAGAGCATTTACTCGAAGAAAGGACATCTTTATTACAACAAAAACTTCATCAACGCTGGAGGCTTCCTTGCGCATGCGTCAGTCAACCATTTTGGTCCGGTCCGCTGCAGTATAGAAACGACATGGCTACTATTGGTTCGAAATCAAATCATATATAAACTTTTAATATTTTTAATCATTATTGTATTGTTAAAATTTAAGGCATTTGATAAGTGTAAGTGTTATACTTTCCTTCCCATAACCTTCTCTGGCTATATATTTTAATAACCGTTTAAAGAACCCTATTTTATAATACCAATATAAATTGTTTATATCGACCGGCCCTGAGCGAGTCGATACTGCATTGTGATATCAATTTTAATCAAACAATTTCATTATTTTTTGTTAATAAACATATTGTTTCGGTAAATTGGAGTTGGTTTTTTATTATAAAAAAGACTTAACAATTAATTAATGAAGAAACCCAACTAACTGAAGAGCGGTACATACGAAACGACAACGTTTCAAAAAGAAGAAGAAGAGAGCCGTCTTTCGTTCAAACTTGGAGTTAACAAGATTATCTTTTCAACAAAATTACTGAAAGTGACACTATTACTAGAATAACCACGATACCATTTCATTTATAATTACAACCGACTAACTCGATTTGTTCCTAAATTTTAAGAACAAGTTACCCAAAAAACATTTTCCAGAAAATTAAAATTTTTTTTTATAAAATTTTAAATTTTATTTTAATTTTTTCAAATTGCTACAACAGCAATATACACAGATTTTATTTGTAACTACGAAGACTAGGAACATTACCAAATTGACGTTTCCAGAGCGGAGCGTCAGAAAACTACACACATACATACATAAAATATTTTGTTACAGGACTTTATTGTCTTATTACAAATTTGGCGAACCCAACTTGTGGGGCTTGACTACATCAGAATATTAGAACACCATAGCACAGTACTTCATTGTTATATTACAATATATATATATATATATATATATATATATATATATATTAGATTATTAGATTTTCATGGAAAAATATTATACTGTATTATATTTAGGTTTCTCCCACATAGATTATAGTTTCACATAAATTAACATGTTCTTGTGTAAAGTACAAGAGTGCTATCGTAAGCATATCAAACTTGCTAATTCTGTATGGGGCAGCTGACTGGTGTCTGGTGCTTGGTTGTGCAGATGACACATAGTTGCCAGTGAAGATAAGTAGCTGTCACTGCACGGTGTAAACTAGTGAGAGATGCGAACTAACTTCTGTCCATAAATGGATGCTAATTAAGGTGTATCCCTTGAAAGAACAATAATGAGTTCATTTAAGAGTTTTAGTATAGTAAAGAGATATAATTGTGTTAAATTATTATGTTTGTGTATAATGCTTGGTTAAGTCAATGGGGATACACCTAGTTTGTCTTCTAATGAAACAGATACTCCAGATATGATATTGTGTTTGCCACGGATGGTATTTTTAAGAAGAAGAGAATGTGATAGGCATGTAATAAAGGATATGTACTTCTTTTTTTGCTGCCCTCTGCACATTGTGAACCAATGAGCTGCCTTTGCAACACTAAATACCCTTTTGCACTGCCTTTTCAGTGTTACTAATAAGCCACCTACCAGCTTTACTCATCTCTCGTCTCCTTTTTTTCTGTTAATCCCTCCTGCGTTATTCTGACCTTTGAGCCTTATAAAATTTGTTAGGATACCCACTGCCTTTACATTGCATAAATGATAATTTCCAAGTTCAGTCTATCTCAGGCATGTTGGAAGTCATTGGGTACTACATGTATATCTACTGTTTGTTCATAGCACTTTTCTAAAATCTCTCAACATAATTATTGCATCTACTGTAGAACTTCCTTGTCTATATCTGTACTGTCATTACTTAGTACCATTCCTTCTTTCTTCTTTACTTGGTGTAAACCTTCAACTTTCTTAGTATTGCTTAAGTATGGTGTACATTTATTAAAAATACATTTGTATATTTTAATAAAACGCCTTATAACGTTAAGAGAGGGGTAATAATAACGTAATGTTGAGTAGAGAGTAGTGTGAGAGATGTGTCTGTTCTTGTAGAAATAAAAAAAAAATCTTTTATTGAGTTGTCGATATTTAATTATTTCTTTAAATTATAGAATTCTGAAAATCAATCGTAGTTGTTGCCTATTATGAAATCTAAAGTAAAGAGATAGGAGAGGAGGGAGTGTGCTCTTCAAGTATTGTCAGTAATGTTTGTTTATGTTTACGATCGATTTTGACCTCGATCGGCTTGTTGTAGGTTAGTCGTCTCTCACTCGCTGGCTATGAAGTTCTGTTCACCCGTGTATCCCCACTCTTCACTGTTACCTATAATATTCCTTAATTTGATATTATTTTACAAATAACTCCTTTTATTTCAATCAGTTGTATTTATTATCATTTGTTTATTCAGGGTCAGTTAGTCGACTCGTATGTCGAACTATACTAAGGCCGGGTCGACTCTCTTACTACATTCGATTGGGAAATATTTTAGTTTTTATAATTATTATTTTCTCAGGTCTAGGGTTCTTTTAGACTGTTAGGTAAGTCAGAAATGCAATAATAAAGTACAATACTGCGACAATACAAGCATAGGCTGTAATGCGCATATATAATATAAAATAAATATTTAATTTAATTTTAATAATATATTATGGACGAGCAGGTGTGAAATTGGAAGCTGGCTTGCAAACAGGAGTCAACACGCAGGATCACGCGATTACCGCTGTATGCGTGTACACAAGTAAATAGTGTGTGTGCGTGAAGCCTGTTTGAGCCTGAAAGTTTGCACCTCACCCCAAGTCAATGCTAAATTAAGAATATATTTAATATTAAGCAAACCATAGATGTTAGCGAGAAGGTAAAAACTTCTAAAAATGTGTAAAAATCAGACACAAGTGCAGTGCAAATTTTATGTAATTCGGACAATCAGTGCGAATTCTGTGTGATTTTTAAAGCATTATAATTACATTAGTGGTGCGAGCATCATGATAATTGCACATCACATAGGTCATTAAATTAGACAATATTTTATCGCCGTGAAATCCGCTTTAAACCGTGCGAGTGGCAAAAAAGTGCAAAAATGTGAAATAGGACGAGAGTGGGGGCTATCACGCCATGGTTCAACTGTCGACAGGCTAATTTCTGAATCAACAGCTGCAGTTTTCTTGGTGAATATAAATACAAGCCCAGGAGAGCAAACCTCTCTCTTCTAACAGTCTTCATTCGTGGCGGAACGCTATGTCCGTCAGAGACGCGAAATTTTAATTACTTTGGACAGAGTTAGACAATATGTCAAACACCAATAAGACTTTGTGTTAAGGATAACTTATAAAGTATTACGATAAATATTTCGATTTAAAATAGTAATGGAAAACAGTAATTAAAAATTGCCGTAATAAAGAAATCGTCAGATGTCTACAAGTGATCTACATCTAAGAGCATTACTCCAGACCGAGGACGAGAGCACTACATGGCATAAATTCCAGACGTAAAGGACGAGTCATCGGACTTCCGAGAGGACCCGGAGGAAGAGGAAAGCATCCAGGACTTCCGAGAGGACCCGGAGAACAAGGAAAGGATCCAGGACTTCACGACTGTGCACTATTCACAACATCAAGGACTCAGGACCAGGAGAGGGTATGCTGAGGAACCACTACAATTAAGGTGAAAGAAAGCCATGTATTCCTCATAACAAAAGACTTAATCAAAGATTGATAAACATTGTCAAAAGAAAGACAATAACTTCAAAAAAAAGTGTAATTTATAACTTATAAATATAAATGTCTTGTATCAAAAATTATAGCATAATTTTTTAATCAATAATGTATTGGAAATATTTAAATTTAAATTGTAGAATAATTATTAAAGCATAATTTTTGAATCAATAATTTCTTGGAAATATTTAAATTTAAATTGTAGAGTAATTATGAAAGCATAATTTTTGAATTAATAATTTATTGAAAATATTTTAATGTACATTTGAAAGAATCAATTAGATTTGTTGATAGAATGAACAAATAGTTAACTTAGTTAAATATTTTTATATTGAAAGCACACATTCAGACTGAGTAGTCCAGACAGTATAACATAATGAAGAAATGTTTTTAATTAAAATTAATAATATTATATCTATGATATAAGCTTTATGTTGGTGATGAGATTATAGCAAACAAAGAAACTTTGAAACCATGTATAATGAATGGCATATGACGAAGTAATCATTATTTGTCTATTATTATTTCTTGATATGTTTGTTTAAATTAATAAATGGGAACATTTTGAATTTCCTAAAAAGGCTACCCTTATTATAATTACACCTGAACCCCTAATTACACGTACACGTTGTTAGAAATGTTATTTACCGTTGTATAATTTTGTCGCTCATGAGCGTGCGCCCGACACACTTACATTTTATAACGTTAAATCGTTGTATATAAAATTGTCGCCTGTCAACGTGTGGCACGACATGCCTACATTTAATAAATAAATGTATGCTCTATTGTTAAATGTGTGCATAGGATTTATGTATAATAATTGATGTGTATTAATGAATATTTTTATGTGTTTAATTTTGTTGTGTATATTGTATTGTAATAACGCAACTGGCGCCCACCCCAACAAACAGGTGTAATTGTAATATAAGTAGATAAGAATAAATAAATAATAATAACGAAACAATAAATAAATAAAATTAATAAGTCGGTTCCATAAAAATAATATTCTTAAATATTATAAATAAATATTTTAATTATTCAACATGGCAGAACCAGGAGGGTTGAATCTAGAAGCATTTAAAAATTCGATACTAGCAATGATGGACGAATTAGTCATAAAACAAGCCAAAAAATTTAAAGAAGAGTTAAAAGAGGAGAATATCAAGCAAATAAAAAAAATAGATGAAATAAATACCAAACAAACAGAAAGTTTAGAAAATAGATTAGAACAACAATTTGAAAATTCTAAACAAGACACTATAAGAATAACTGAAAGGTAGAAGAATTGAAGAACGATAATCTTGAAATAAAACAAAGTATAATCGACAGTAATGCACAGTTAACTGAAAAAATTGTTGATACCAACATGATAATTTTTTTATCATGCTATGTTAACATGCTAGAGAATAATTTTAAACAAGCCTTACATGAGCAAGTTGTAAGAATTGAAAATAAACACAAAGAATTACGTCTCGAGTGGAGAAAAGATTTAAAGGAAGCGCATAAACAAATAAATGATAATATAAATGATACTTTAAATACTATAACGCGAGAGCAGGATGATAAAATTCAAACTATTAGTAATACGTCGTAAGCAAATACCAGTAAACTTAGAGAAATAGTAACACATACTGTAGTCATTGAGAATAGAATTGAAGAAACTATTGTTACGACGGTCTACTCGATCGTCGTAGGTACAGTGGAAACAAAATAATTACAAGACACCAATCAAGTCACTAATCACACCTTTAATTGTTATAGTAAAACAGTTCGTAATTAACAACACAGTGTCTACAACAAATCAAATGAAAATTGTTCATACGCAATAAAATGTCCACTAATATTAAACTCAACTGTATTACAATTATACTGTCCGAATATAAAACGCAACACTTCACTAATAACTACTTGAACGTACACCGTAATAACTCGAACCGCTCTGTAAATATATCGCACTAATACTCCCGAACCGCAGTCAAAAATCTCGCATTGAACTGAAAACTAAGGCCGCGACGCGATGTATTTATAGTTACGCTCACACACCAGAAGCTTCCAAACTGCGTCTTATCTCTCGCGAACTACGTAATTGCTGCGGCCTTGACACAGTCCGAGCGCCCGAGCGAAGGCCGGCACAGTCGAGAAAATTCTCGCAAAATGCGTCTAGTAGCACGTACACCACACGCTTACGTCGAGATCTTTCTGGCGCATTCGATAAACGCGTAGATTGTTCTGTGCTGTCGTAGCACTATGAAGGACCGTTCAGGAGACGTATCACATATGAAAGAAGAAATGCAAGAGGAAATGAACCAGCTACGAAGTGAGTTGAGAAGACGACAGAATCAAATGACCATGTTTCCTACACCAATGGACGAAAGGAGCAGACTTAATTTCTCAGGTGGTAAAGGGGAGAACAGTATGGAATTCCTAGCTAGAGTGGAGAAGTTTTTTCTTCTGGAGGCGTGTGTTTTTTCGGTTTGAGAATATCCAGCAACTTATTGTTAGTCCTGAATGTAATAGTGAAACTATTATTATTCAATATAGAAGACAAAACCTTAGGCATAAAGCTAGTGTAATTAGTAGATATAAAAATTTTTTGCGTGTTGTTTATTCGGGGTTTAAGCATTCTTTTTTCATGTTTTCTCAACAGTTTGTCAATGGTTAAACTATTGTAACCATTGGCAACCGCGATATATTTTATGACATTTAGCTCATCACGGAAGTCATTATCGTCCAAAGGAATTGTCAATAATCTATGAATGAAACTATTGTACGCTGCCATTTTATGTGAAAGAGGATGATGAGAGTCTGCGTGTATTGTGGTGTCAGTGGTAGTCGGTTTCCTATAAATGTTGAACTTTAGTTTATTCATAATGTCCTTGCCAAGAATCACTTCATCCACAATGTCTGCAACGAGCATTTGGTGACTAAACTCGAGAAGACCCAGGCGTACACATATGTCTACCTTTCCTAGCACCTTGACGGGGCTTCCAGTCACAGTCTGTATTGTACAAGAGCTAATTTGAGGCTGGCAGTTGCTGACTAAGTTGGGGTGCACAATGGACACTATTGCGTCCGTGTCAACTGTAAATGATGTTGGTTTACCTTCCGCAAATCCATTAACGATCAGGTTTCCACTGTTCTTACGTAGTGTGGAAACTGTGTGCTGTTCTGGGGCTTTACTTCTCCAATTGGTGCGATCACTATCTTCTCTCGGTACTTTCTTCTCCCAACACTCTACCTGTAGATGACCATGTGTCCCACAGTTGTAACACTTCAGTCTTCTGTCTTTCTCCCATCGTTCAAATCGTTGTGACACTGCTGACTTCTTAAACTGTTGTTCTTGAATCATCTCTTTATTCCATCCATTATGACAATACTGTGATATTGAATCTGTTTGGCTACAACGTGATGGGATACTTTGATTAATGTTGGTTACCGACTTGGCAACTTCAAAACGGAGAGCATGAACAAGAGCATCTGAGCTATTCTGACGCCATGCCATTCTTAACACTTGTTGTAATTGACAATCTCTGATACCGTCAATAAACACAATATGAGCAATCCACGTTCGGAAGTCCTCCGATTCTTCAGGATAAGCCAGTCTCATCAATCTGTCAACGTTTGCTTCAAACCCCTGGAGGGTTTCCACGGAATGCTGTCGCCTCACTTTAAGTTGAACACAGTACACTTCGCAAAAATGCTGGTCACTGTACCGTAATTCCAGAGCTTTTGTTAATTCGGCATAGATGTTCTGGCTGTCAGATGGCACTTTCTGTATTAGCTCTGCAGCAGGTCCTTTTAAAGCAAGAATGAGTGAAAAACCTTTCTCTTCTTCTTTCCAATTATTTAAGAGAGCTCCAGCTTCAAATTGGCGAACATAAGTTGCCCAATGAGTGCTTCCATCAAACGCTGGGACCTTTGCGTAAACTGGCCATACGACAGTTTGATTTCTCTGATATTTTGAATCTTCATCAGCATTTATTAATGGTGTTTCTTTATCTTTACATTTGAGTTCTTTTTTAATTTGATTTATTGAATTTCTAATAGAATCTTCTAAACTTGACATACTTGTTTTCATGTTGACACAGATTTTTCAACTTCAGATATTCTGTCAACTTGTTTTTTCAGCTCACCTTGTAACAGGAAGAATTTTGCACTGATATCATCTTGTATGAATGCCTTAACATCGTCTGCTTGACGACTAAATTCTTCTTTCTGTCGTCTCTCTGGTGTTTCATTTTACGCTTACGTTTTTCTTTTAGTCGTTCTTCCATTAGTGCTTTCTGTCATTCCTCTGCCGCTTCTCTTTCCTGTTTCTCATCCAGTCATTTTACCTTTTCTGCCACCTCTTGTCAGCGTCGTTCCTCGATCTGTAGTAGCATTGCTTGGAATGATTCTAACATCTGACTGGTATCCATTTTATTTTTATCAACTACCACTAACACCACTCTTCTATGAAGTGTCCTCTGTTTCCACTGTTAACCGTTCTATCCCAGTTCTGACGATGACGATCTAACTGATCGTCGTATGGTACAGTGGAAAACAAAATACAAGACACCAATTACATCACTAATCACCAGCTTTAATTATCACAATTAAACAGTTTGTAATCAACAAAATAGTCTCTTACAATAAATCAAATAAAAATTGTTCACATTGTCAAATGTGTAATAATATAAAACAGAATTGTATTACAATCATCCCGCACAATTACAAAACACATAAAACTTCGCCACAATACTACAAACCGCACTCCAATAATTCGCAACTCAAACTGACTGAGCGTCGCTGAGTACTTGTATTTATACTCCGCTAAAAATCCAGAACATTCCACATACTACGCATTACCTCTACACTACGACGTAATTGATTGTGGCCTTGAGACAGTTCGCGCGAATGGCGGCGTCTAGAAAAGTTTTGCGAGCGCATGTTGAAATCATGTACGCACACAACATTACAGTTGGATTCCTCTGAAACATTCGATAAACACGTAGATTGTTCTGTAATGTTGTAACAATATGATACAGTTTTAAGTACACAGTCAGTGTCCATCATAGAATAGTATTATCACAGCTGTTTATATATGTAGAATGAACAATAGCCTACTGGTAAAAATGAAGATGAAACAATATGCCTACATTTCTTCATAAATGTGGCACACACCACTTGTAGGAATTTCTTCACTGTAACAAAGCATTATTTTGTACTGCATCTTTACATAAGCAGCGTACATATTCCAGCCTTATGTATATTAACAAATAAACATGGTCAACTCATTTTTAATACTCATCATCACTTATACTGTACAAGGGTCAAATCTAACATTATTTCTGGAAAAATGTTGTAAAGAAGAAAAAATCAAGTAAGTGTAACGTTTAAAATATTTGTAACTTGTTTTAATAAAATTGTTTTTATAAATAAATCATCTAATATTTTAGTTTCACGCAAATGTTTTAGGGTAACACTGAAACTACTGAGTTAGGGCCAAAATTATCTGTTACAATTTTTAATTTTTTAATAACTATAAACAAAAATTTTTTAATATTAATATATAAAATTTTAATTTAAAATTTGTAGTTTATAGTTGCTTTACTGTCTAGCCATTACGGTGTACAATTAAAAATATGTTACAAGTAGTTTTTTAATTAAAAATACTGGGATGACATTGTAGTTATCACATCACAGTTGTATACAGTAGTACTCATACCAGTAATGTCAGTTAGTGGCATGACTTGCAGGCAACTGCTATAAATCATACAACTGGGAAATGGGCATTCTGTGTGAATTTGTACTATTTTTACTATTATTGTTGCTGTGTATTAAATTTTAACAATTTTGTTACACTTAAGGTGCCGATCACGTCATTTGACGTTGTAATGAAACTTCTATACAATGCCGATCACATCATTTGACGTGACGTAGTTTTATGTTTCTTTAGATACGGGATCACTTCTAATGACGTCGTTTTAGCTGTCGTGTAATGTTTGTTAGTGTTCTTAGTTCTTGAAATCGCCAACAGATGGTAGCTCAACTCAACCAAACTAAAACTACGAAGAAATTTTCAATTCCTATGTGTAAAGACCCATGCTTCAAAGTTTTTCATTAAAAAAAAAAATTATACAAACTAATATTAGTGATACATTTTTTTATGTTTTGTGTTTCAACAGTGAAGTGTACTACTTTTATGTAATTTAAAGTGATTTTATAATATTTTAGTGTGCTATGACAGTTTTGACAATTTTTAAAATATAAATTGTGTATAAAAAAGTAAAGTTTCATTGAAAGTATTTATATAAAACAATGAAATTATATATTTAATTATGAAGTGGAAGGTTCATTGTTTAAAACAAGGTAAGTACCATTTTTCTAGGTTGTGTTATAGTTTCACAAGAATTTTTAGAAAAACATTAAAAACAGCCAGCACTCTATAGAAGTTTTGTGCTGAAACGTCTGGCACTCAAAGTGTTAATTTAATTTAATTTATTAAAAATATTAATATTATAATAATTAATAAACATATTTTTTTGTACATTATATTATACTTCTTCTTCCTCTTCTCTTCAAGCCAGTAGTTGCAATTTCTTCCATTCTGAAGGCAGTCTCTTAATCATTTCATACTTTCTTCCTCCTTTTATTTCATACATACACTTCTGTCTGCACCCTCAATCATTTCAATAACTGTAGAAATATGATTAGAAGGGCACATGGATCTCTAAACACCAAAAACAAGTTACCAAACGTTTATTTAAAATGTATTCATTAACGCAATAAGAATTTCCATAATACAATATTGAAGATTTCATAACTCACTAACTGTAATGACTGAGCTTTATACTGAATCTAAAAAGGTTTTACATATCTTTACCAATCTTCAATAATGGTCTGCGACAGACCAATGCTCTGTTGATTTTTGAAGAAGTGAGATTTGGGTAAGCAAGGTACAAAGAAAAAAGAGATGTCAAATGTAGCTGTCAGCAATCAGTTGTGTTCTAAATTTTTTTATACATTTTGTTCAACAAAATTTTCTTCTCCTTTCCACAGTGGTTTTAAACAGAATCCTTCTTTCATCCACTTTCTTCAATATGGTACCTCATCATTAGTCACTTTCTGTCCACAGTATTCTTAAGGCCTTGTAGTATACTACATTAATATAATTTATATTATATTTGTTATTGTCTTCATATAATATAGTGGTTGTATACTTTTCCCTTGATATTAGCAGTATTAAATCTAAACTTATGTTAGCAGCTCACACAATATTTTATGTAGATTTTATATCACAATTATTATACACTTCAAGCAATCAAACATTTTCAATCAAGAAATCATTTGGTGTTATTTGGTTTACAAATTAACAGTTTTATTGTTATTGTATTCCTATAATGACTCAGTACATAGCCTGTTGTATAACAGACCTATACACAATACCCATACCTTTCACCCAGCTAGGGACCATGTTAATTCAACTGTTTTCTCTCTTCAGTCCAGTAAACGCCTTGACTGGAAACCCTTGTGTGCTCCAAGTTTTCTTCTTAAAAAGAACACATTCCTGGATATCCTCATACATGATCCCCTGCAGATTCCTTTCTCCCCCAATAAACCAGGTCCTCTTGGTTTTCTTTAGTTTGTAAATTTTATGTATAAAACATTGTCACAGAGTGGAAACGATGTTGCGTTGGTCAGTCTCTTTGGTTTATTCATGTTACGTGGCCAAAGAAGGCAGTGCTTTTTCCATATTGTATCTGATACCTTTTCCTTATGTGTATAGTGTGTTCCCACACATAATATTGTCACTGAGCTGTTATGCACAGTCCTTACAGCAACTAGTGTATAATGAGAATAGAGTATATAAATACTGTTGCCTAAACACTGGTAGAAATAACACATTTCTAGACAGTTGTACTTAACATGACAGTCATATTTTTGTTATGTTTTAAAACTTTTACATAAATATAAATATATCACTACCGACTTGGAACACAAAGTTGTTTTCTTCGCATTGTTTAAATTAGCAGCCATCCTTACTATTTCTTTTATGAATTTGCTAACTGCTATAAATTTATTGTTCGACTAAGCTTTTCGTCATTACTGACATCTTCAGGTCTTAAACAACGTCTATCAACTGTACGTTGTAGGCTTTTATACTTTAGGCCCCTCCCCTTATGTCATCGCCCCTCCTATTGGTTCTAGCTGCTACCGCTCTTCACGGGAACTTTGTCTACCTTTTTCCGTTAGGCATTTTTCTAACGTCCGTCAAATTGTTTTAAGAATCTCCCGTTAATTTCTTCATTCTTGACTTATAATTTTTTTTTGTAACCTTTTACATTTCGTCATTTTTTAGTGCGTTATTCTTATTATTTTAATTTATTTTTGTTTATTGTTTAATATATAATAAAATATTTCTTCATTTGTAAAATCCACTTTTATATTCATTAATTTATTTTTATCTTCTTTTTTAACTTTAAGTATTTCTAGTTCTTCTATTAATTTTATTTTTTGCGGATTGTTTTCTATTTTGATTATTTCCATATTTTCATTGGGATTTATGAATTTATGGCCTGATTCGTTGAAATGTCTTGCATATAGTGAGTTCGTTACTCTAACCCCTTCTCCTTTTGCGTGTTCACTCATTCTAATTTTAAATTTTCTTCCAGTTTCGCCCAGATATATCTTATTACATTCCCCACATTTTAATTTGTATACGCCGCTTTTTTCTGTTAATGGAATTTCTTCTGTTTTATCATTTTTTATATATTCGAATACATTTTTCGTTTTCTTTATTCCTATCTGTATTTCATATTTGTCTAAATATTTTTGTAACATTTTTGCTTGATATCCTATGTATGTTATTGCTCCTTTATATTTCTTTTCTTCGTTTGTTTTTTCTTTTTTGTTATTTTCTATTTCTTTATTTTCCTCTATTTTCTTAACTATTCTATTAATTATTTTAGGGTTGTAATTATTATTTTTTGCTATTTGTTGTATTGGAGCAATAACATACATAGGATATCAAACAAAAATGTTTCAAAAAATATTAGCCAACAACCCCCATTAGCTCTTGTACATCATGGGTCAACAACCCCCCTGGCTCGGCGACTATGGCCGCACCTGAACGAGATCACTGGACTTCTCTGTACGAGATCCCAACACCGTAAAATCGAACAGATACGCACCACAGCGCACCTCACCTTCTAACATGCCACCCCCAAAATCCAAATCCCTGGTCTTATCTCATGCCAGATCCTCAACCGATATGTTCCCCCTTATCATGCACACTGGGCTGCCTTTAGCAGTTGCTGGGCTCGTACACACACTTATAACTACATCCTATCAAAATTGAAACATTCTTAGCTTCAAAATTCATTTGAGTTCAAAATCAACAGCTACTTTCTTTAAAATCAAAATAAAATCTTGCTATTTTCTTTAAAATCAAAATAAAATCTTTTATCTGCAGTAATTAACTCTCTTCGTTTTTTGTGATAATTAGAAAATAAATAAATTGAACATTTATTAAAAATATGAACTTCCTTATCCTAACATGTGATTATACATATACCCTCAACAATACAATTCAATGAAAAAAAACACTATTAATACACACAAACAATAATATAATCAAAATCCCAAAAACATCAATTAGATGGCAGGCACAAAATCAATTTTTTTTTCAAATTCAAAAAAAATTTAAATTTATTCAAATATATTCTTTTTTCAATATTAAAATTATTTAAATTAATTAAAAAACAAAATTGGCATCACTGCATTGCCAAAACGGGTTTAGTATAGGACATCACCCATCAGCTGATCAAACTGGGTCAAGTCAAGAACCTTGACCTACATAAGTTATACGCAAGTTACATCTGAAAATACATTGAACATCTTTAAAATTCTATCTCTAAACACAAGAATACAATAAAATAAAACATTTAAAATAACAAAATATTATTATGATCAAGAATAAAATTAATATTTAAATTACTCAAAATAAACACTTTATAACTTTTACATTTTCAAATTCTATTAAAATTGTCACTTGTTTCACTCAAAATTTTATATTTTTACCATAACTCTCTTTATTTAATATTTTCAATCTCCATTAGTTTGGGTGATTCAATTATTTATACTAACTTGATATCCCACTTGATATGTATACATTTATAATCTTTACCTCTTTGACTCTAATATCACTAACAACTTTAACTAACATGACACCCATCTCTATCAAAACATCTATCAAACAATCTCTAAACCCAACTTACTATTAAACTCAATCCGCATCATTCTCTCGATATATAAAAAAAATTCTCTAACCCTTTGTACTTAGGATGTGTGTTCCCCCCCCCCCCAAAAAAGCTCATTCCCTTAATCTGGTCCCTGGATTCTACCTAAGGCAACCCCTTCCCGCCAATCGGTCCCTTCCCGTCCCAACCCCTTTTGTTGCGGACTCCTACACTACACTATCCCCTCTTACAAAATTACCATCCCCTAATTAACATTCTCATTACCTCACTTACACTACAAAATAACATCATCATTTATAAACATCAATATATCGATCATTACTCTACATATATTCCCCATATCTACTGTGTCAACATCAATACTTCTCAAATTCTATTACATTAACTCACAACAACATTACATTAATTCAAAACAATATTATTCTCTCTATTATCACTTTAAACTCAACTTGGACTGATCTACATGTCCCGACAAAATATTAATCACCCAAAATCTACCTTTTACTATCTTTCACAAATCATTGAAAATTCTCAACTATATCAAATTATTCTCATCATTTAAAATACAATCTTTAACCACATTAACATCATATTGAACATTAATTACCTTGGAAATTAGTAAACAATTTATCAGTGACATTCTACTACTGATCAGCTGACTTCCTTAGCAAGGTGAATGACCTCACTACCAACACATTTCAAATATCTACAAATTACATGAAACACATATTTTTATCAATCCTTATCTCTAACACAATAAAGTAATACATTTATAAAACAGAATAAGCACAGTATAATAAACATATGAACACCTATTTATCAAAGCATAATACAAGCATTTAATTTGAGCAAAAGTGAGTTATCATTTTTTAAGCTATAAAATTTAAATTCGTTGCTCACCTGAGCAACCCCCCATCCACACACACTATTGTATTTTAATTATCATTTCTATTTAAAACAATTATCTCAAATTATTCTCATTATTGAATTTAAAATTCTTAAACATTTTATTTGGTATTATAATTTTATACTTACAGTACATAATTCACCTACTGACATAAACACAAAATATATACACCATACACACCATTACTTCCAAGTAACCTCTGAAACATTTAATCACAGTGTTATTTCATATTCCACAATTTCACATTTATTTATTGATTAATCATTATCAAATTCATACCTCGTAAAAATAATTCAATTATATAACCTTTGAATCAATCAAAATATTTAAACATTTCAAATTAGTTTAATTAAATTAATTATTGAAAATACAAGTTCCATTGCTATCAAAACGATTACCATTCGCTAATTACTGTCTTCAAAATTAATTTTGTTATTTATTTAGATTGCAAAATATTAATATTACTATTACAACAATTACCTACATACACATTGTTTACCTAACCTTTTACAATACACACAATTAAATTCACTAAACATTTATTTACAAATCTTCATCATTGATTACTCAGTTATATCACACTTCAATGTCCAAGGTTGCGAGGTCTGAACCGTAAAACAAAACATTTAAAATTTTCCATTTATTGTTTTATGGTTTAACCTCCGTCGTCAAAAATTAATCTTTGTTTCAAATAACAATTTTCAATTTCATTTACACACATATGGCTATCTTGTGTGTCATAACCATAAAAATCAAATTCATTCGTTTTATCACAATAATCATGAACCAAGTCAACATAATGTATTTCTGTCAAGTCTCCATTATTAATTATATTCATTATCGGGTCAGTTATTTTTTCATCATACATTAAATTACTCTTGTTTAAATACACTTCTAACATTTCTTTCAACCCATCATAATCTCTCTTTAATTCATATAATTCTATCTCTCTCTCAACACACAACTCTCTATCTAAATCTCTTTCATCGTAACACCACCTCATACTTTCAACATCAGTCCACACAGAGGGTACTAACTTATACAAATAAGGAAAACAACTTAAATCTTTCATTAAATAGGGTCTCTTGCCCTCCAATAATAACACTTTTGAACACTCTGGTTCTTCACAAATAATAAGGGGAAAATTTACCCTCTGCCCCCATTCTACCACTATACTATCTTTCCACTTTCTCTCCGACTCATAAACACACATTAACATTCCATTATTACATTCTACAACTTCATCAGTATTCTCACTAGTTATTTTCAACGTATCACTCTCTGATACTACCTTTTCAAATACATTACCATTCTCAATATTGTTTTTATCATTTTCGACATCATCATTATCATTTGTTAACTTATTCTCTAGTACCACATTTTTAATTATATTCTCATTTGCAACATTATTTTTTTCACTATTTATTTGTTTACCATCATTATTACTTTTTCTTTTACTCTGTTCTCCTACTGACTCTACTATTTTCTCAATGTCTCGTTTTAGTTCTTTACAACTACTTTTGCACTTGATTTTAACTTCATTAATATCGCTTTTAAGCTCATTGAACTTTCTACTCTGTTCCTCCCATTTTATGTCATTATTATCAAAACGTTTATTTAATTCGTTAAATTGGTTATTCTGTACGTCAAATTTGGTGTCAAAAACATTGCTTAATTTAATTTGTTCATCTAATTTCTAATTGAAACTACTTTT
Source organism: Magicicada septendecula (assembly GCA_034769895.1). Lineage (NCBI taxonomy): Eukaryota > Metazoa > Arthropoda > Insecta > Hemiptera > Cicadidae > Magicicada > Magicicada septendecula. The sequence goes on from CM068370.1 coordinate 374,444,081, forward strand.
AATTTCTTGAATTTCCTTTTTCTGTTCTTTATTTTGTTCTAAGATTAATTGCAACATATTCATTACGTCATTATTGAATTGGATGTTACATTTTGTTGAAGTCGGGGTCAATTGCATGCCCGAATCTTCAGTTACATTGCTTTGATCGGTTAAATTTAACTCTACTTTATCTTGGCTCGCACTTGGAGTCGAATGTATCTCAAAATTACTAATGTTTGACTCATCAAAATTTTCGACACTAGTCGTTTCATTTATATTGCTTTCGTTATTTCCTGCCATCTCTTATTCTTTATAATTGATCTTTATTAATTTACTTTAATTACTTTAATTTATTATAATACAATGTCGATATTATAGTAATTTTGCGTAAATGATGCATTTTTACTTCCTTACTCCAACCTTAAAACCACGCTTGCATCTTACTTGTAGGTGCGGTTTTTACATTAAATTTTTTAATTTATAAAAACGTCCCTGTTCGGGCGCCACTTGTGAAGTTTATTTATCTATTATAAATACAAATACATAATTTATTTCCACCTACCTGTAAAATTTATCTGGGTCCAGAATTCGGTCGCACGAACGTAAGATGCAGGTATGGTTTAAGGGTTATGTAAATCATTTACATAACACATTTTTGAAGAGAATTAATGAATTTTATTTTTTTTACTTTTAAAAACTTTGTCAGATTTTTTACTCAAAATTTAGAACATCAATTAACAGCATAATAATTTCTCATTTTGTGATTCACTCCATGACTACAATTACTAATTTTAACTTATGCTAGCATCTTACCTTAATTCAATATACAGACCGCACAGTCTGCCAAACATTCTCTCATTCACACTATTTTAATACCCTCCCCTGATCATTTATTTAACAAACCCTTAACCCATTATGAAACACCCCTGCTGGCAACGTGAAGTCCACTCGCGCTAATGACTTCTCATTTTTAATTTATTCGTGTGTCCGAAATAGATTCGATGTATTTTGGTTGACTGCTCACACCACTGTCACATTACTGTTAACTGATAACGCACTTTTTACTTGAAACTTATAAATTTTTTGAAATGCCCCTTGGGGCTAGTACCTGGCCAGGCACAGTCTATAAGCGAACTGCCAGAGCGTCTCTACGCTCACTACCAACTAGATTGCATCTCTCAAGGTGGAAAACAATGCCTGCTATTTCTTCTCCACTGTTGTGTCCCATTCAACACACGTAGTTTTTTGTGTGCTTGTCGTGGATGACATTTGGTCAGCACTGGTTGACGTCACAAAAAGGGTTGGGCTTAGACTTATATCCGTCGTCCTGATATCATGTGCGCCCAAACTTTCGTCCCATAGCCATTTTTAGTTTTACAATTCCGCGTCGGTCTGCGCACCTGCTTGTATGGTGCGTTCGGGCGCGGACGTCACACAAATGTAGAGTCCTTAGAATTGACGCCCTGGTACATTCTTTTGTAACGATTACACAACTGATACTGCGTACTGCTCCTTTGTTAGCGCAACGTTTTAATTCAACACGTGGCCTGGTCACAGATGGAAATTATATTTATGAATATTTTTTTTTTATAAACCCCAAAAATTTAATAAAATAAAATCCCTCAGGATTCGTCACGTTACAATATAATGTTATTTTCGAGTCACTTTGTCTATAAAAATTAGGTACTTTATTCTTATAAAGAAACTGAACTAAGCAGATAATCATCTCTCCTCAACAGATCCCCACCATTAACAGTATTTATGCTTTCATAGAATAATAGTTTTATCATGTCTAATTGCTAAGGTATCTTATCCTTCAAAATTAAATACTTGTACTTTACTTGATATCAGGCAAAGTAATTTTCAAAAAATCACACCCTCCCCCTTCAACTACCATCTCCATTTATAGATATCTCATTTACCATTTTACAGTGGATTAATATGACTTTATTTTTGGGGCACTTATTTATCAAAATTAAGTACTTTACTCTTGTTATGACACAAAACAATGCAGGAAACTACCCCTCCCCCTCAACCGAACAACCTCATTTTTGATATTTACACTTTTATTGAGTAATAGTTCATTTATTTAATTACTAAGGTATCTTATCCTTCAAAATGAAGTAGTTTATTCATCATCAGAAAGGTGATTTTACAAAATTGCCTCCTCCCCCTTTAACTGCCATTTGATTTATAGATATTTCATCTACCTTTTTACAGTGGATTATTATGATCCTTTTTCCAGGATACTTTATTTATCAAAATTAAGTACTTTACTCTTATTCAAACTAAAAAATGTTGCGGGTAAACTACCCCTCCCCCTTAACCGATCTCCACCAAAATTAATAGACCTTGAGTTCTTATTTGATTATGTTTTAATTTGCGGCAGTTATTGTTCGCCACAGAAAAAATTCTACATAAAGACACACAGACACTTTTTGGAAAAACACTTTTCTTCATGTTTTGAGGGTAGTCAATCAAAATCAGCCTTTATCTCAAACACGACATTTTTCGCGATCACCATGAAAGTAAAACACTGGAATGACAATTTGGACAATTAGTAGTGCATTTCACAATGCTGTACAACAGTAAATAAAGAGAGCCCAGGAATGGTACCCACAAGTGTGTCAGTTAGCAGCACTCATCGTGCATGCTCTTAAGTGCTTATTCCATCATTGTCAAATGTACTAATAAAGAACGATTATTTCTAAGCCTTTCCTTATGCTTCAATTGTTTAATCTCTCCTAATGACTGTAGCCTTTCATCCTCAACAGAAATTTCATACCTAGAGCCTGTATTTGATTGTCAGTCACCTTCTTCAAAATTTTGCTTCAAGTTTTGCATATATGGGAAAATTTGTAAATAAATTTGCCAGAAATAAACTATGCTTATGTTCTTCAAAACAGTTACAGAATAATTTCTAAGGCTACACCCTACTGTTTATTTCCTACTAACCAGAAAGTAAACACACTGTGTAAAGTTCAGTGAACAAAGTAAAACTTATGTTTGAAACATATGAGAGACAATTTTCTTCTATTTAATAACATTTAAATTTTATGCACAAGTGAAGACTACTAAAAAGTAGTTGCACTGAGGAACTTGTAATTTGGTGTGACTCTCATTAGTTGCTATGTTTTATAGAATATACATTGCTATGATGGTCTTACTGATCGTCCGTATGGTACAGTGGAAAACAAAATACAAGACACCAATAAAGTCACTAAAAACCACCTTTAATTATCACAAATAACAGTTTATAATCAACTCGTACAATAAGTCCACTTAGATTTGTCCACACACAATAATAATGTCAAATAATAGACTAGCGTTAGTGCTTTCTGTCTTTCCTCTGTTCCTTCCCTTTCCTGTCATGGTTCTTCTTTTTATCGTTTTTCTGCTTCTTCTGCAACCTGTCGTCATCATTCCTCTGTCTGCAACAGCAGCACCTGGAAATTTTACATCATCTGACTGGCATCCATTTTTACCGATTAATTACAAATTACACTAGTCTTGTACAAGGTGTCCACTGTTAATAGTTCTGTCCCACTTCTGACACCACTGTTATGACTGTCTCACTGATCGTCCTGTGGTACAGTGGGAAACAAAATACAAGATGCCAATAAAGTCACTAAAAACCACCTTTAATTATCACAATTAATAGTTTGTAATCGACAAGTTATTCAACAAGATTATTCTCGTACAACAATTCAAGTCAATCTGTCCACACAAATAATAGTGTCAACTATAAAGAATTCCGCACTATAACCACTTTTTACTAATACACCACATGAAACGCACTGTGTAAATCGCCTGACAATAACTTGAACCTCACTTGAATAAATCGCCACTTAAACTGACTCTAAGCATTGCTGAATGCTTATATTTATACCCTGCTGAGATTCCAGAATAATGCATAATACACGGCAACACTTTAAAAACACTAGAGCATAATTGCTTGCAGCCTTGAACACAGTGCGTGCGGACTGGTGAAGTCTCGAACAGCCTCGTTAAGAGTCATGCACACAAACAACATTACAGCTAGTTCTGCTATGATGGCTGAGAAACATGTAGAACGTTCTGTAATGGCATAAGAATATGTTTACAAATATATCACTACTGTCTCAGATCACTGATTTTTTATTGGTAAAAAATGTTAAATTTTTACCTTATAGCCTGAACCAGTTTTTGCTTATTACAAGCTTCATCAGAGGCTGCCACTAGGAGCACTGTCCGGTTTGGTTTTTGGTATCGGCGCCATCATTTGAAAGGTTGATGTTGTGTGTGTGGTTGATGTTCAAATAGTATGTGTGATTTAAAGTGTGTCTGTTTGCTTAGGATGTTGTTTCTGTGTTTTTGTGTATTTGAATTTCCATGTGTTGTTTATGTTTGTGTATGAGGTGCCTCAATGAGGTGGTTTGCAAAGATGGATTCGATGGTGCAGTATAGTGCCTTTGTGTGTTCAATATATCTCTGTTTGAAGCTCTGTCCTGCCTGGCCTATGTAGAATTTGTTACATCCTGAGCAGTTTAATTTGTATACACCAGGTAAGTCAAATCAAATTTGTTTTATTCTTTGTGTGTGTTTTTTGACAGTGTGTTCTGTTTTGTTTGTCATTCTGTATGCTGCTTAATTTGTATCCTGCTTTTTTATTTGTGGGCTATTTTTTCAGTGTGGTTATTAATATATGTTAGTGTTATGAATTTGTTGTTTTCTGTCTTTCTTGGATTTCGTTGTCCATGACGTGTCCGTTACTTAACTAAATATCACTATTGTTTGATGACTCGGAACACTAAGTTTTTTATAAGTAAAATCGTAAAGATTTACCTTACAGCCTAAGTTGGCTTTCACCTTTAGAAGGATTCATCAGAAGCTGCCGTAGGTAGTGCTGTCCGTCTTGTTGTTGGCGACGGGATAGTTTTTCGAAAGATCAATGCTGTGTGTGTGTGTGTGTGTGTGTGTGTGTGTGTGTGTGTGTGTGTGTGTGTGTGTGTGTGTGTGTGTGTGTGTGTGTGTGTGTGTGTGTGTGTGTGTGTGTGTGTGTGTGTGTGTGTGTGTGTGTGTGTGTGTGTGTGTGTGTGTGTGTGTGTGTGTGTGTGTGTGTGTGTGTGTGTGTGTGTGTGTGTGTGTGTGTGTGTGTGTGTGTGTGTGTGGTGAGATGTGTTCGAATAATGCGTGCGATTTGAATTGTGTCTGTTCGTTTAGGATGTCGTTTTTATTTGTTTTTGTGTGTTTGTGTATTTATAATTGTTCTAGAGTGTCTGTTGTTTATTTCTGTCTTTGTCTGTTGTTTGTTTTGTACAGGAGTTTATTGATTATTGTTCTATTTTATCCATTGGTTTCTGCTAGATATTTGATCGCATTCAATTCATCTTGGTATTCATTTTCAACTACTAGGATCTTGTTTAGTTTATGTAGAATGTTGCATGGTTCTGAAGGTCAATAGTTTGTGCTGTATTGGGTGATTGGAGGAGTTGTGTATTATTGTGTCAGTTGTAGTGGGTTTTCTGTATATTGTTACAAATATTAAAAATGTGTTGTATACTACTTATTTCGCCTCACACTTAAGTCGTCAATTTGTAACAGTAATAAATAAATGAGATGAGGTCTCGCGAGTAAACAATATAACAATTTGTGTTGAGATACGAGTTCTTATGCTCCACGTAGCATGCGTCAAATTTTAACAAATTCAATATATATGTATTAAAACTATTCAACCACACCGTTGTTGTTGTCAATCTGTAACCATTAATATGATATGTTGAATGGCGAGTTATTTGTATTCTGCCGCTCGCTCCCACTATACGTGCAGTTTCAATGACGTCACCCACAGTTGCCAAGGTTGTTCCGTCCGCTGGGCTATGCTAACTTATTTTTTAAATGAAACAGCAATAATAATGACGCAAATATAACACCAAACATATATCTTTATAGAAACCATTTATTCAGTGAAGCATCGGTTAATTATTTCTCGTTTTCTTTTATGGTAATTACAATTGTGGCAAAATTAAGCGTCTTCTCTACCAGTTGGTACAGTAGTTGTAAATATTATTCAGTAGTCAGCCAGGCCAAAGGAATGATGCATTGGTTATTATTTCAATTAAAATAAATTGTCTCAGGGCGTATCTGGTTCGGGGATTACGTTTAAACAAATAATACTATTCTTTAAATCAAAATACAAATTTCACAGTACAAAGATATTACGAAGTTTTAGTGTGTAAAGTGCAACTTGGCAGTCGTGTATAGGTTGCTTGTTATTAGAGGTTATGACCAGTTTATGTGCTTATTAGTTATCGTTAAAGGTTCTTATGGTGTTCAATAAAGTGTATAGCTCAATTCGTGTTATTTGTGAGTGTTCTTTAGTGTTGGTGTGATATAGTGTCTGTAGTATTATTTTGATTAATCTCTAGAAAGTCGTGTACACAAATGTTGGTTTTGACACATAAAATAATAAATTGTTCAAATTCACCAAATCCGCTTCTTCAAATGATTCTAGGACGAAGATAGGGTCCACGTCTTCTTCGGTTCTTCTCCCTGGATCTCAATTCTTCTATATTAAATGCTGGATGTTCCTCTCTTGATTAAGATATTTTGTATTATGTACATCGATTTGTTTTAATAAGTCTGGTACGTGTTTTCACAGTTTGAAGTATGATTATATAAGATGTTTTACTAACACGTCTGTATTCAATGACCGTTGTTAAAGAAGTCCTATTTTATTTATCTGAAATTTTTGGTTGCTAAGGTAAAACTTGAAATCTGGTTGGTTGATTCAGATATACATTGTCATACAAATTCATTATTTCAATGTCTGAATTCGGTCAAAACTTTTAAATTAATATAACTTTTCTGTATTGATTGGGGATTTAAAACTACTAGCATCATTATTTTGGTCTTTAAATTTGTGACATATAGACTTAGTGTCTATCTGTCATCTAAGAAATACAGATGTTACATTTTTGCTATTTGAATTTTTCTTAAATAACTTGAAACGGATTATTTTGATTCTAGATTTGTTGTGTATACCATTAACTATCAATCTATTCATCCTTCAACATTTGTTTTACAAAATTCTAACAGTATTTCCTAAAATTTACAAAAGTTGGTTTTACATGGCTTCATACAGTTTGCCATCCACAAAAACATTTGCTAATCCATTTATTTGTTCAAAAAATGTGATTACCCTTATAGAACTACTGTCTGCTTTGTTAGTTTTACTATTTCTTATTAATTTATAATGGTTTGTTACTTCACTGGCTATTCTGATAGTAGTTTGTTTATTTTAACATTGGCTTAAAAATTTTATATAAAATATTAAGTATTATGACTTATATACGTAATTATAATAACAAAATTGGTAATTACTCACTATATATTGTGATTTACATTATTTATAATAAGAGTATCAGGATATGCTAAAAATCATATTCGGCTTTCTAGGCCAACTCAAATCTGATTACATGACACTATACTTTTCCTTATTATACAAACATTACTTCATTACCTGATTATATAAGTAACTACAATTGTTCCTGATTATTCAGTTGAACCTTTGTGATAGTTTTACTAACAAAATTAAGAATATGTGATTACTAATAACATAATTACCTTTACTTGGCATCACAGCCTATAGTCTTGTAGGCATTAATTCCTTTCCTACTATTTACATAACAAATATTTGAAAACAAAAGAGTTGTACTCTAACTCAGACATTTCAGTCTTGATTAATACTAGTAAACATATAATGAATATCTTATAATAAAAGAATTGTATTCCATCTCAGACATTTAGCCTTGATTGATACTATTAAACATAATAAATATTTAAGAATAACAAAAAACATAATACTCTATTTCCAACATTTAAGTATAGAGTTCATTGACCTTAATATAAACAACACATCTGTCCCTTCATTATTTAAAGTATTTCTTAAAATTAAATTTATGCAGTCTTGGCTGTTTTTATTTTATTTTGGGGATGTACCCTTTGTCACTTCACTGATTTATTGCCTGCTCTTATTTTCATTTTAATAAATGTTATTAGATAAAGAGTGGCCCTCACTTAGAAACATTTTTATACTCTGTTTTCATAATAATATTCTACCAAATATTATTTCTGTATTCAATACAAAACTTTAAACTTGTATAAAGGCACTAATTCACTTGTTTATACACTTTGTCACTGATTGTTTTTGTTTCACTGATACATAATATGCAGTTACTTCCTTATTCATTAAAATAAATTTAATACTATAATACATTGTATTGTATTTCTACTTGTCACATTCATTGTTTTTGTGTTTGGTTTACATTTTTATTGTCATTAAAAGAACTAATTAATCTATACAGTCTGTTCTGTTTGATTAATTATTGCTAACTTTTCCCTCATCACTTCACTCTTGTTATAAAATATTATTTACAGTATTATCTTATAAACTATGATACATTATTCTTTCTTTACTTTCTGTAGTGTACTTCATGGTTTATTATTCATTATTCTCTTGACAATATTATGTCCACTATTCATCACAATTAGTTGCATGTTTCATGTATCTATTATAATGGTTTGGTTATATTATTTCATTATAATTCAAATTAATAACTTACTAATATTTCTTTTTACATTGTATTGTATGTTTGGGCCTATTATCCCTCAATTTGCATTTTGATTATCTTTATATTTTGATACATTTTAATGAAACCATTTGTTTCCTTATAGTATTGGTACATAAGCTGTCTGTCTTTATAATTATTATTTTGTCATCATTTGAAGTTCATGTCGTAACCGGAGTATTTTGCATCACTTTGCCTAATCATTAATTTGGGTACGGTCAGTTGTATTACAAGTCAGTCTAAAATAGTTGTTTGTTCCTCTTCACTATCATCTTGAAAGATATTTTTCTTCTTGTTTCGTTTCTTATCCATAGTCTTCATTAAATATGGTACGATATCAAGTTGTTCCAAATGTAATGTTACAATATACAGAATTTGTGTCTCTGTTCTAGTTTTGTGATGGTGACGTCTAGTAAGTTTATTCTATTGTTGTTTCTCAATTATCAGTGAAGGTTATGTATTTGTGTATTTTGTTTTGTGGGGTAGCTGTTCACAGTGTCTTTTGATTCATAGATATAAAACTGAAATCCTTATTATTGACATCATCTGCACTTTACACATTAGGCTTTCATACTGTTATGGTACTCATCTTGTTTTTGTCTTCCATTTAGTTTTTTATCTTTTTTCTTTGAGCGGCAACCTCTCATGTTCATTCACTTTATATGCTTATTCCATTGTTGTCGATTCTGATGGATTTGCTAATGAAGGGTCATTGTTTTAAAGTCTTTCCTTATACTTTAATTTCTTAATCTGTCCAGGAGACTACCCTTTCACCCTTTGTAGAAATGTTGTTTCTTGAGCGTTTATTTATCTTTTGGATGCTTCTTCAAAATTTTATTACAAACTCTGCATATATGGATAAATCTAAAAATTGATTTGCTGGAAAGCTTAAGTTCTAGAGGACAATTACAGTGCTTTTACTATTATATTGTTACGACATTACAGAACAGTCTATGTGTTTGTCGAATGTGCCAGAAGAATCTCGCTCTAATGTGTGTGGCATACGTGACTGTCAACGCATCCGCAAGAGTTTTCTCGAAGCTGCCAGACTTCGCGCAGGTGCACGGACTGTGTCAAGGCCGCAAGTAATTATGTCATAACTATACTGGCGCTATTGCGCATTATGGAATAATCTAGTAATTTGGGGAGATATAAATACCAGTACTCAACGATGTTCAGTTTCAGTATAGCAGCGATATATTTACAGAGCGGTTCAAGTTATTACTGGGTGAGATTACTGTGTACGTTCAAGTAGTTATTAGTGAAGTGTTGTGTTTTATAATCGGGCGGTATAATTGTAATACAATTGTGTTTAAAATTAGTGACATTTTATTGCGTGTGAACAATTTTTATTTGATTTGTTGTAGTGGACTGTGTTGTTAATTACGAGCTGTTTAACTGTAAAAATTAAAGCTGGTGATTAGTGATATAATTGGTGTCTTGTACTTATTTTGTTTTCCACTGTACCTACGATGATCGAGCAGACCATCGTAACAATATGAAAACAAGACGTGGATAACTACAAGGGTGATCGATAGTCAAATACAGCTGAAGAAATTAAATTACTACGATTGGTGAAAGGGTGTAGTCGTCTGGACAGGTTAAGGAACAAAAGTATAAGGAAAGACTTCAAAAATATTCAGTGTTGATGAGTACATTATTTGATGGAATTGACAACAATGGAATTAGCAGATAAAAGAAATTATCAAAGAGAGATTCCCATTCAAAGCAAAATGTGAAGGTACTATAACAGGCTCCAAGCCTAATACAAGAAATGCAGATGATGGTGGTAATGATGAAGTTGATGATGACTATGAAGACAGTGGTTATGATGATGATGACAAGGATTTCAATTTTCCTGCCCTTCTGGTTATATATCTGGAGTATCATTACAAACCTGTAATAGCTTTAATAACATACTTTTTGTCTACACTACAATATGTACTGCATTACGGTCACTATAAATTTTAGTAAAAATTTCAACAGCTGAAAACAATCACTGATTTACAATTATCAAAGTATTGAGTTTATTATAATTATATGACCGTTAATATCCAATTAATTACTAAATAACAAAATCAAAACATTTTTTACTGAAAACAACATAACCAAATTAAATAAAGACCCCACCACAAAATATCACAAACAAATAAATAAAATCATAAATAACACAAAACACGTAATCACACCTGACAATATCAAATATCTGAAACAAATTAAACCAAACCCCCCCTATACTGAATGCACTACCAAAATTACACAAACCTAATATCCCCATCAGACCACTTATAAACAACACACAAGCACCCGCACACAAAATAGCTAGACATTTAGATAAATTAATCAGAAACAACATAAATTTAACAAACAACACCACCGTCAAAAATAATTTAGATCTGGTGAATAAAACTCAACATGTCCACATTCCACACAATTCAACACTAGCTTCCTTTGACATAACAAACCTGTACACCAATGTACCCATAAAAGAAACTATAACTACATTAGAACAGTTACTAAAACTAAATAACACACCAGAAACACACATAAAAGAGATCATCCATCTCACTAAAATTATCACCGAACAAAATTATTTCTCACACAATAACATGGTTTACACACAAACAGATGGACTACCCATGGGCTCCCTTATATCAGGAATACTTGCCGAAATATTCGTACATACCATAGAACAAGAACACATATTAAACAAAATCATATATTGGCACAGATATGTTGATGACATTTTACTCCTATACAACGGGAACAAAAGACAAATTGAAAATTTCCACAAATACATTAACACTATACACCAAAAATTAAAATTCACACTAGATTTAGAACAAAACAATAGCATAAACTTCCTGGACCTTACAATTACCAAAACAAACAACACACACACATACAAAATATACAGAAAACCCACCACAACAGACATGGTCATACATAACTCATCCAACCACCCAACTCAACACAAACATGCAGCTTTCAACTACATGCTCCATAGGCTCACTTCAATACCCCAAAACACACACGACTACCAAGAAGAACTCAACACAATCAAATATATAGCAGTCAAAATGGATACAATCCCGATTTAATAAACAAACTACACAAACACATCCTAAACACAAAAAATAAAACACAAAACCAACAGTACACAACCCAGTAAATACATCACACTCACATACTACAATTCCAACACACACAAAATTGCTAACACATTCAGGAAACACAATTATAAAGTAGCCTACAGAACTAACAACACCATCAGGAAACACATAAATAATACTAACAAAGACACAGACACATACAGCAAAACAGGTGTTTATAAATTAAACTGCAGTGATTGTAACCAGTTCTACATTGGCCAGACGGGAAGATCTTTTTCCTCAAGATACTCTGAACATTTAAAAGCCCTCACCACAAACTACATACACTCCACATTCGCCACACATTTACAAAATGAAAACCACGGGTACACAAACATAGAACACAACATGGAAATACTACACTACTTACCTAAAAGTAGAAAACTAAACACAGCAGAACAATATGAAATATACAGACATCACACACTTCAACCAAACAACATATTAAACGACCAATTACACTATAGATCACATATACTTTTTGATACACTTGTTCAAACACACATTTTGAATCCCAACGCTAATTCCCTCCCACCAGCAACCCCCACCACACACATCTACAACCCATAATGGTTACTTTGTACTGACACTCTGTATTTCAAATCCCACTAAGGAAGACGGACACCACGTCGAAACGTTTGGGACATAAAACCAAAAGTAAGTGTTCACTAGTGAAAGTTTATATATATATAATAATTAATTACTGTACATTATGATAAAATACAAGTGAGCGTTTGATTTAATGATAATATATCAAGATAGAAATAATTTAAAAAAACATGAACTTTGCATTTTTTATGTATTAACCTTATTTGACACATACAATAAATCACAGATGAATTTTCTTCTAACATATTTAAATGTCAAAAATACCTTCCACAGTTATGGTATACACCAGGGCAGTACTTGTCTGCAAGAACACCATACAATTGATTTTTACCAACTTCAATAACTGATTTACTGCTCATTTTATTCCAAAAATGTATATTGTATGTGCCATTGAACATGCCTGGAATCTTCTGAGAATCCACTTCTTTGAAAAAAATACCATAGCTTCGATAATACACGGGGTTAAAATATATTGGAGGATATATTGTAACAGAATCACATTTTTCATTTGCCAACTGGGATACCTGTAAAGAAGGAATAACTATACTGTACAATAATTAATGTGTGTAATATGAATACATTAATTGCAATAGTTCTAAAATTGTTTCAAACCTTAATATTAACTTGTTACAAGTTTTCTTGATTCTTGATATTAAAATGCAAAAATGCATGCTGACTTGTAGTGATAATATACCTTAAATTTTATGTCCTTAAGAGTCTCAACCAGTTGTGGAGACAAAGATTATCCCTTGATATATAATATAATAAATATAATAGAATAGGATCATTACCGTAGGTCAGCTCTGTTTCCAAATTTAAAAAAAGAGAATTTGACTGGCAAAAATAGTGGTTTCCAAAAGCATGTGCTGTAAGCCATCACTGAAAATATTTGATGCATTGCAAAAAATGCCAATAACTACTGTAACGCAACAGAAATGCAGTCATCCATGTTACATAAATATTATATTAACAAAATAATAAGCAAATCAATATCTAACCCCATGATAAAACAAAGGTCTAATAATTACATTTATAATTATAGATAGAAATAAATAAGGATGCAAGGTAGAAATAACGATAATAAACAAACCTGTAAATTAGACAATAGTTAATGATCCATGTTCAGTGAAAAGTAAATCAATATGATACTGATGAGAAGTGTAAGAAGTAAAATAGTACAGAAATTATCAAAGTAAATGACCATGAAAGCAAACAAAAATGAAACAATAATTTACCTTATAGCAATAGCAAGTAAGGATTCTGAATTAAATGATATTATTTTGTGACAACGAATGTTATGATAAAGTTTATGTTATGTTATACCAATTACTTGTTGAGTTAATGGAAAGTAATGAAACAAAATGTATTATTCAATTACTGTTATAGAATGATGTGGGAAGCAGCTAGTTAGCGTTAATAGATTTCAATTTTCTTATATGTGATCCATAGATCAAGATAAAATTGTCATTAGATATGAAAAGAATAATTATTTATGCAAATGTTAATAGTTAAGATTTGATTATATGTATGAATTTATGTAAAAGGGCTATAGTTGTTCACCAGTTATAAACAAAGGTAGGTCCGTATACAATAAAAGGCGTAACAGCCAATAACACTATATAACCACTCATAACATAAAGGTTAGGTACGCAAGTTAATAATAATTAATGAATACGGTTCGAAGAGCTAGGAAAAAACATTAAATAAGTAATGATATATAATAAACCATCTCAATTTATAAAAATTATGATAATGCCACAATGCCGTGATATCGATTGATAACGTTTGATATCGAAAAAGTAATAAATATAAAAGAAACAGACTCATATCAAAAACCAGCAGAATATATGTAGAAGATAATAAACCAACTATCGGTAAGGTTATATTCCGATATGATAGAAAATTAATAAGGAATAGACGAAAAAATATATGAAATAAACACTATATACAAAAAATGGAGAAGGAAGAAAAATAATGCGTTGCTATGGACTACAGGAAATGAAGAAGTTGTTGATTTTCAATTATTGCCTTTGATGATCTGAATGTGATGAGATTAAAAAACCTAAGAAATGTCTAATATAATCGGAATATTCTAAATTATTTGATACTCTTATAAAACACAAAATTTTAATGGTAATATTCTTGACTCTTGCCAGTACAGTTTAACCAAACGAGACTATAGTGTGATATCACAATAAAAACTAAATAACTGGGTTCTACAAGGAAGGACTTGCATTGTCTTATACCCGAAAGGAATTGACGATATATTAAACCCAATATAAAGAGTTAACTGTATCACAACCAATAATATACACTACACTGGAACTCATAACCTTTCAAATACATGGAACACCACTAATTATTTCAAACGAGAGAAGAACGTATTTGGATCCAGAAATTGCAGAAGGAACATCAGTCTGGCCGTAAATCAATCCAGGGAGCTGTATTTCCGAGGTGAACAGGACAAGAATTCCATTTTATTAAATCGAAGAAAGAATATCGTACGACATAGTCATTCAGAACGGTGAAGTTATCAGCCAACAGCCTACACGATTCGCTTCGTTCTAGTCTGGTAAATTATTATTATATAAATCATATTAACAACACAACACTTCAAATTTGTAAATCTTGCATTCTTATCTATGTATTTTTAATCTTCCCCACAGTTACAAGAACCTTCACACCCTGAATTAAGTTAATTACAAACTAAAACACATTATATAACCGAATCTAAATAAAGTATCGGACTGATCAATAATCGATTCACGCAATCTATAGCCTTTGTGTATGCCAATTGGAACATATCTTATTTAATGTTGAAGAAGTGAACAAATAAAGAACCTTTGTATAGTTGCAAAATCTTGTCATTTGGAGTATTATTTAATGAGTTGGGAATAAAAAAGTAACTGACTAAGTATAGAATAATTGGTTAACGTAAACAGTGAATTAACCTCTAAGTTTCGTTGCCCCGGTACTACAGCGCTTATAGCGGAATTCTCCGACACCAAAGAGAAGAGCGTTAAAATACAAAATTTTATATAATTCTCTTCGAGGTATAATAGGGTTGAACGAAATTATAGAATAACACATTAATTATTTAAGTTTCAAGTACACTAACACTGATATTTTTCTTAGAGAGATAAGCTAATATTAGTTAACTAAATTACTATATTCCACAACTCCAAATATCTCAGATATTTAAATAATTGAAGTAAATTAAAACGACCGAAGAGAGTAGAGACAGGGGAGCATACCCGTTCATAGCAACGAATAGGTTTACATTGTGTGAAAATAACGAGATGCTCGTACTCGTCTCATTACAAATTGATGAACCCAACAGTGGGGATTAACCCAGTAATACCCGATACATTACAAATTGGCGCCCAACGTGGGGCTGAAACAACGAGAATCCTGCGACCGTAAGAGACAACGTAAGAGCCGAGGGTCAAGTAACAAATTGGCGCTCAACTTGTGTAGGGCTTAAGTTAAGTAACTATAATTGTATTCATATTACTTAACCAGAGCAGGCAACTGTGGGAGAATAAAAATGTCTGATACCAGAGGTAGATCAAAGAGGAGGGCAGAAGATACGGAAAAGGAAATAGATGAACAAGAACAGGAAATAGAAATAATAACAGATAGTGAAGTGGAACAACAGACAGACGAAATAGCGGAAACTGAAATTATTATGGATAAGGAAAGGGAACCAGTTGGAGAAGATGCCCAAGGGGACCAAATAGATAAAGAAGGAGTAAGAGAAGTACCAAGTTGGCAGGAATTGATGAAATTTATGGCAGAACAGAATAGACTAACTAACGAAAGTCTGAGGAAAATAAATGAGGAAAACAAGGAGAATTTTAGGAAACAGGAGGAAAACTCAAGGAAAACAAATGAGGAAATTAAAGAAACCTCAAAACAAATGAACGAAAGATTAAACCAAATTCACGGAAGGTTAGATAGGAATGATGAGGGTTTAAAACAAATGAAGGAAGACATCATACAAATGAATGAAGAAAATTTAAGGCGAATGGATGAAAGAATTGAGAAAATGAACGAAGCAGGTTTAAAGCGGATTGAGGATAAGAAGGAGCAGTTCAATAATGAGATAATGGTAACTTTCGAAGGGAAGTTTGAAAACGATAACACGCTTAGCCCAGAAGTGGATAAATACAAGGAGGAGACAAATAAAGAAATGGAGAGGTGTTTAAAGAATATGTCTAAAACATTAGACAGCACTTCCGAAGGTATTATAGTAAGTCTGACCATAGAAGAGAATATCCAGAAAATAAGCAAAATATGGAGAAAGAAAATAGTCCGTACAAAAGAAGAAATGGAGATGAGGAAAGGTGGATTAATTAGTGCGTTTAACATCCCAATTAATGAACGAAGGGAGTTATGTAAGGGTAAGAATTATAGAAGAAACGATATGAAAATAACCAAAATAACCCACCATAGAACAATCACCAAAACATTAAATAAATTTAAATATTATTTGAAAGTATCAACGATTAAAGAGTATATGACCAAATCAATTATATCGTTAATACGGAAGATACCCGTAAAACATTTGGTAAATAGTCCAGATATCCAAGGGAATGGAAAGATAGAGTATACAAGTAATTATGCTAGAATAAAGGAGATACGATACCTGATAATTCAAAAGGAGCTAAATATAACTGAATACCCTGACTTAAATGAAGACTTTGCATCAGCCGAGTTACAGTACTGGCTTTGTATCATGCACAAGAGATATGTAAAAAGTGTAGAAATTGGTATGAACACTGCAGTAATCCGGACAACGGGTGCAGTCGAATTAATGGACCATGGTTAGAAAAGAAGCAGTTAACCAGAAAAATGGGACTGATTTGATGAAAACTGACCAGGCAACCAATTGGAAGGAATAAAGAAATATTATGAATAAATTCTAAAATACAATAAGAACAACTTATTACCAATTTTGAAGAGAAAATACTTGGAATTAAAAAGAATTTGAATTTGAATAAAATGAATAAATTCTAAAATACAATAAGAACAACTTATTATCGATTTTGAAGAGAAAATACTTGGAATTAAAAAGAATTTGAATTTGAATAAAATCAATAAATTCTAAAATACAATAAGAACAACTTATTACCGATTTTGAAGAGAAAACACTTGTAAATAAAAGAGAATTTTTTGAACAATATTATATAAATAGAGAAAATGTCATTCAAAATGAAGTAAGTCTGAATTAAAATATAGTTATGAAGAAGGTATTAAGAAGAGTTAATAACAAACCCCAAGATTACAGAAGAAAACTAGAATTATTACTAAATGTCTACAACGAAATAGTGTGAATAATGAATAATGAAACCCCAAGATTACAGAAGAAAACTAGAATTATTATTAAATGTCTACAAAGAAATAGTGTGAATAATGAATAATGAAACCCCAAGATAAAAAGTTTTTACATCAAGTCTACCTATGCAAAATAATAAAAGAAAAATAATATGACCTAAAATACCTACCGCATTGCCAAGTGAAAGAAACAACTGCAGTAAACGATTGATTGTAACCAATGTAATATTAAAGAAAACGAGAAAAAAAATATTTATGAACATAATTTATTGAAATATAAACAGCCAAAATAATGAAATACGATAAGAAAAATAATAGTTGAGCTAAGGACTGTATCTAGTCAGAAACATAGTTATAATAATAATCAAACCAATAACTATTTAGAAAATATTGAGATCAGAAGAACAAATGAAGAAGATACTTAGCGTTATTATCAAAACAAGAAAGAAAAAACAAAAAATAATTACAAATGATAACTGTCAGAATTATTATAAAAAAAATATTTAAGGAAACTAAAATGGAATCACAAAGTATGAAGGATAGTAATAAAGGAATATAAAAGCAACAATGTGAAAAAAAAAATTCCCAAATATTTATTATTAATTAATTAAGGAGATTATTAGGAGATTATTATATTTTATAGCTGACTGTAGATGAATTCCAGCAGTACTATATTAAGGTGTAGTGTGGACAGCAGAGTATGAAGCCAAACAGTGCCTCTCTGAACTGTACCAACGCACATATTAGGGATTGTTAGAGAAATTAAATATTTAAGGAATATTAGAATAGTTGCAAGAATGACCTCAGTTTCCAGAAGAGTAGGACGAAGAAAACAAAAAGAAATTAGATGACAGAAGAATAATTGAGAAATACAGTGATTACAGTAATTATAAGTAGAAGAGATGTGAACCTAAAGTATCATTGAATATTGTAGCCAACTATCAACAAATACTGTTTACAGAAATTAAATATGATCAAGAATGTTAATAGAAATAATGAAATGTTATTAAATAAAGAATTATTAATACTAATCTAATAAAGTTACATTGAGAATCCCATCGTCAACCATTAATATTGAGATGAAGAAAAGGCATGTGAAAAAGACAAGTTTATTTGACCTAAACTTCATTCAGGTAAACTAAACTTTTTTAGGAGGGGGAGCATATGTAACGCAACAGAAATGCAGTCATCCATGTTACATAAATATTATATTAACAAAATAATAAGCAAATCAATATCTAACCCCATGATAAAACAAAGGTCTAATAATTACATTTATAATTATAGATAGAAATAAATAAGGATGCAAGGTAGAAATAATGATAATAAACAAACCTGTAAATTAGACAATAGTTAATTATCCATGTTCAGTGAAAAGTAAATCAATATGATACTGATGAGAAGTGTAAGAAGTAAAATAGTACAGAAATTGTCAAAGTAAATGACCATGAAAGTAAACAAAAATGAAACAATAATTTACCTTATAGCAATAGCAAGTAAGGATTCTGAATTAAATGATATTATTTTGTGACAACGAATGTTATGATAAAGTTTATGTTATGTTATACCAATTACTTGTTGAGTTAATAGAAAGTAATGAAACAAAATGTATTATTCAATTACTGTTATAGAATGATGTGGGAAGCAGCTAGTTAGCGTTAATAGATTTCAATTTTCTTATATGTGATCCATAGATCAAGATAAAATTGTCATTAGATATGAAAAGAATAATTATTTATGTAAATGTTAATAGTTAAGATTTGATTATATGTATGAATTTATGTAAAAGGGCTATAGTTGTTCACCAGTTATAAACAAAGGTAGGTCCGTATACAATAAAAGGCCTAACAGCCAATAACACTATATAACCACTCATAACCAATGCCGTGATATCGATTGATAACGTTTGATATCGAAAAAGTAATAAATATAAAAGAAACAGACTCATATCAAAAACCAGCAGAATATATGTAGAAGATAATAAACCAACTATCGGTAAGGTTATATTCCGATATGATAGAAAATTAATAAGGAATAGACGAAAAAATATATGAAATAAACACTATATACAAAAAATGGAGAAGGAAGAAAAATAATGCGTTGCTATGGACTACAGGAAATGAAGAAGTTGTTGATTTTCAATTATTGCCTTTGATGATCTGAATGTGATGAGATTAAAAAACCTAAGAAATGTCTAATATAATCGGAATGTTCTAAATTATTTGATACTCTTATAAAACACAAAATTTTAATGATAATATTCTTGACTCTTGCCAGTACAGTTTAACCAAACGAGACTATAGTGTGATATCACAATAAAAACTAAATAACTGGGTTCTACAAGGAAGGACTTGCATTGTCTTATACCCGAAAGGAATTGACGATATATTAAACCCAATATAAAGAGTTAACTGTATCACAACCAATAATATACACTACACTGGAACTCATAACCTTTCAAATACACGGAACACCACTAATTATTTCAAACGAGAGAAGAACGTATTTGGATCCAGAAATTGCAGAAGGAACATCAGTCTGGCCGTAAATCAATCCAGGGAGCTGTATTTCCGAGGTGAACAGGACAAGAATTCCATTTTATTAAATCGAAGAAAGAATATCGTACGACATAGTCATTCAGAACGGTGAAGTTATCAGCCAACAGCCTACACGATTCGCTTCGTTCTAGTCTGGTAAATTATTATTATATAAATCATATTAACAACACAACACTTCAAATTTGTAAATCTTGCATTCTTATCTATGTATTTTTAATCTTCCCCACAGTTACAAGAACCTTCACACCCTGAATTAAGTTAATTACAAACTAAAACACATTATATAACCGAATCTAAATAAAGTATCGGACTGATCAATAATCGATTCACGCAATCTATAGCCTTTGTGTATGCCAATTGGAACATATCTTATTTAATGTTGAAGAAGTGAACAAATAAAGAACCTTTGTATAGTTGCAAAATCTTGTCATTTGGAGTATTATTTAATGAGTTGGGAATAAAAAAGTAACTGACTAAGTATAGAATAATTGGTTAACGTAAACAATGAATTAACCTCTAAGTTTCGTTGCCCCGGTACTACAGCGCTTATAGCGGAATTCTCTGACACCAAAGAGAAGAGCGTTAAAATACAAAATTTTACATAATTCTCTTCGAGGTATAATAGGGTTGAACGAAATTATAGAATAACACATTAATTATTTAAGTTTCAAGTACACTAACACTGATATTTTTCTTAGAGAGATAAGCTAATATTAGTTAATTAAATTACTATATTCCACAACTCCAAATATCTCAGATATTTAAATAATTGAAGTAAATTAAAACGACCGAAGAGAGTAGAGACTGGGGAGCATATCCGTTCATAGCAACGAATAGGTTTACATTGTGTGAAAATAACGAGACGCTCGTACTCGTCTCATTACAAATTGATGAACCCAACAGTGGGGATTAACCCAGTAATACCCGATACATTACACTACAAATTTCAGAAATTATTAAAGACCATCTTGAAGCCATAATCTCAGGTCTCGCAGACAGTTTCTCTCCAATTAAAATGGTGATTAGCTGCTCAGAAACCCTCATTCTTTGAAATATTTTAAAAACTGGATGTGACATCAGGTCAATGGGATTCACTTATAGAACTGCTCTATACTATCTCATTTTATATTCACTAATAATAAACAAACGTTATTTATGTTCATTGTAGGTCATTATTTTAGGCCTGTATTCTATATCAAAATCACAACAAAACAAAAAAAAGTTAGAAAAGGAAGAGGAAGAAGAAGAAGAAAATCCTTAGTATTACAAATAACTTGCAATACTTGATGGAATTTTCAGCTACCTATCTATGTGAATGTGTTCTTACATTTTAAATATTTATTTTAAGAAATAAATATAGGAGTAATCATTTGTAGAGGATGACTTGAGCTTGAAATTGACTCTTTTCTTTAAAGATACAGACTTGCTTATTATTATAGAATTACCACAGGATCAAACCCTAATGAATGAGTCTGAATGGTAATTGCAGAAGGGATGCAACAAATCTGGAGACAGAAGCAACAAACAAAGAAGAAGAAGAAGAATAAGAAGGAGGAGGAGGAGGAGGAGGAGGAGGAGAAGAGACTGGAGTATTTATTTCTGATACCAGTACAAGTAATAGACTGGATTGATTCAGTCCGTTATGAGTGCATAGATTACAGTTACTGAAAAACTTAAAACTTTCTAGTAATTTACAGTATCTGAAGTATGTAATTCAGTATTACTAAACTATTAGATAAGAAAATAATTTTTCCTATAATAAGTATTATGTAAGATGTAAATTGACACTTTGAAAATTAAAGCTGTGCTAATATCACAGTTACAAGTGATTTGTTTCCGAACATTTTAATAATATTGAAATACAAGATATTACATGTTTTGGAGTTAAACATAAAACCTCAGTTTATAAAATTAAATAATTGGAGCCAATGTTAAATTCAAGAAGATAACTTACATTTTGAAATTTGCACATTTGTATAAGAGTTCGGGTGATCAGTCCTGGACCGTTATTACCCCATTGTTGTCCATCAAATGCTTTGTTAAGCTCATTTAAACACTCTGTAACAATGCCATGACCAGCACCATCATACTTGTAGTTGAGAAATGCACTTCCTACAGTACTGCCATCCTCCCATCCTGCATAGTTACTTCTTAAATCATCCAGTGATCTAAATCACAAAGAAAAATTATTCAAAAAATTGAAATAAATGATTAACTCTAGAGTGTCTATTTATAGTTTATAATGTACACTCCAAGACAATTTTTATATATGATGACTTAGAACTACAAACGTTGATCAAAATTTTAATTATATAGTTGTTTTGATAGGTCATCTTCTTTTTTCACAGTACTAAATTAATATAGAATATTGAACTTTCAATAGAAATAAAAAGTTTCACAAGTGAAAGTTCAATATTCTATATTAATTTAATTATATCTCAAGATTGTGCCTGCAGAAAATAATGCTAATTGATTGAATAATGATAACGTCAATTACAACTACGTTGAGCCCCAGGCAAGAAAGCGGCACTGACGAAAACTTCGTAAGTCATAACTTCTGTCATGGCCGGTGTCAATATGTTCAAAATTATTCTTGGATTTTGTTGTCCATAACGTGTCCGTTACTTAACTAAATATAATTAATTCACTACCGACTCGGAACACAAAGTTTTTTTTTTTTTTATGGGTAAAAACGTAAAAGTTTTACCTTATAGCCTGAACCGGTTTTCGCTTTCAGAAAGCTTCTTGCGAGTCTCTGAAGTTCAAAATTAGTTTGCGAGTTTAGTTCAAAATTATATACAAAAAACCGGGCCGTGGTCGGTTGTTGCCGACGTGATGGCGTTCCACAGCGACCGACCACGGCCTAACAGCCCGGTCTTTAGATATAATTTTGAACTGCACTTCGTAAGTCACTCGTTTCTTGTTTGACACAAGTGCAAGACGTCTGGGATACTTTTGTTTCCGCTCCACAAACTCTCAAGTTCGGCGTGTACTATTACTAACTGCTCAAACTACTTGCTCGATTTTAAAAAATGTTTCGTGATGTTGAACGACGAACATAATGATAAAGTAGAATTTTCTTTGTCACTGATAACACTAACGTTCAATCTAATATTTTATCGATTGCCGTCATTCAATTGCATTTCGTTTTCATCGTTCATATCTTGTTGTCGTAGGTTTGTACTTTTCGAGTTCTTTACTAAAGAGTTTCCATATTTCTTTGATTTTCAATATGAAGTTGTCTCTTGTTGGTCTCGGCGAACTACAAACGTCACAGTATATACTGAAAGATAGTAAAAGGCACATCAATAACGTCTCACAACGCCAACTTGGGAAGAAAAATTCAGTATTACGACGATAGAAATAGGCTACATCTTAACACATTAGTCTTCACGTTTCTACAATTTTCATATTGATTGGTAGTATTTTACAACAACGTTTCTGAAATGTAGCAAATTCTAAAAAAGCTGGTACGCCTGAAAGTATTCATAGCCTTCAATATCAAAAGCATCAAAATTTGACTAATATTGTGTGTGGGGGGGGGGCACACGCTAAACTTAATAACACCAATGAACTAATAATAATAATAGTAGGGCCTAGTAAGAAGAAAATGAAGAATAGCAATTAATAATAATACGTTAAATATGATAGTACTTCTGTAGTTCTAATAAAATAATGAATATAATGTAATTAATTAATCATTTTATATTGTATTATTACAATGCAGTGGCGTGCGGTGGGTAAACATTTTGGTAAAGCTGAGTTATATCCGATAACATACTTAGGTTTGTATGTCATTCAAATTTTCTGCCATTTTTGCTGCACCATCGTACACTTGAGCGACTAGTTTTTCACTGCAAATTCAAATTCAATCAGCAACTGGCAAATGAGCGCTGTAATAGCCTGGGCATGTCGAAATCCTAAAAGACTCTCTTTTTACTTCTTCATCGTAAACATACCGATAATGCAAAACTATAGAGTACTGTTTCATTTGAAACGTCTATGATTTCATCGACTAATACAGCTACAAAGTTTACCTCCTCTATTTCATTTTTTTATAGCCACTAAAGGAGCTGAGCTAACCGCTTCAATGAGATCATTTTGTATTCAGTCCCCTAAATACAGTAAATGTTTCCATATGTTCCGCAAGAAGAGGATCGATCATATTCGGCTGTGTACTGAAGAAGTTCTACGTAATTGTCTCGATTAACAAAACTGACGTTTCTGTTTTATCGTGTCCCCGAAATGCTAATTCTTGTTTATCTAGAAAACAAACAGCGTTAATTAGTCTCCTAAGAATGTCTCTATTGCTTCGAACCTTCTGGTTGTGAGCCGATATCTTCTATTTAAATTGGTTATCTAACGCAGTTTCTATTCTACTCTGACCAAAAGCAGCAATACACAATGATGAACGAAGATAATTCACAGTAATTCCATGGCCTGCAATAGATTTAACATTTAACTAGACTCCCTAAATGTTTGAATGGAATCTTGGGTCAGCTAGTGTTCCTATCCTTTTCAAACAAGAAACAATACAAACAAAATAGTGCATTTAGATTAGCACTCCAGCCAACAAACCACATTTGATGTGGATTTGTTGGGTTTTTGAAATATCCGGGGTCGGCCTACCAGTTTTTATAATGGCAGGTTTTTCATTAAATATCTGGGAAGAAAAAGACTTTTCCAAACGGTCTTTTATACAAACTGACATTGTAGAAAGTATTTAAACCAACACTGAAACTATTCTAAAATATATAACTATAACTTCAAATATAATGTACAGTATATCGTTTAAATGCAACGTAAATAAAACGTAAGACGCACTATTTAATAAGGTATACTATAACTATGACTATATAACAAAGTATAATAACTATAACTTCAAATGTTAAAAATGGATAACCCATATGGTTTAAATATTATAATGTAGTACTAGATAGAACGTAACACGCACAACGATACCATAAAACTCAACACCATACAGTCCAACTGAACTGAAGCTAGCATCAGTTGGCAACCACTGCAGCGGTGGTTTTCTATCTCGCTCTACGCGTGCGCGCATCTCTCTACACAATGCTGTCTCACGCTGAAACGAATCAGCTTCACCTACTGTAGCAGTGCCAGCGTATAAAGTCAGTCTACTTAGTTACGTTAATTTACTAATAAAACATTCCAGTGAATTTTTATTTTGATTAATTAAAATTAGATTCAATTAAATAATAATTCTAATTGAGAAAAGGAACTAACTGTTTAGGTCTAAATAATAATTACCATTAGTGTGTCGTCAATCATTAGTGAAGCAGTGCTTCACTTGCTTCCCTTGACTACACGCCACTGTTACAATGTAATTATATTTAATTATAATTAATGGTTTCAATTAAAACACACAGAATGTCTGGTATTTTGACTTAGACAATATGGGCAGGCTAAATTAAAGAGCTGTAAATATATTGTTTTCAAATGACTGTGAATGTTATTTTCCTTTTCCGCTAACTGTCAGATGAAATAAAGGACTCATGGTTGGGCTTATGTACTCAGGTTGCCCATTTAACAGTTTTTAAAACTCATCGTTGGCTTCTGTTAAAATGTGACTGTTTAAGTCATGCTCCATTTCCTGGAATAATTATAAATATTCTGGAATGATTTTTTTCTCCGTGCAAACGTCACTACTTACCATGTTCGATCTCCGGTCAAATGCCACCCAATGCAACTGCCACAACTTCATCCACGCAAATGCTTATACTGTAGTTTAAACTACTTTAACATACACTTTATCATACTGTAGTTAAATTTTTTATGTAAACGAGTCATTTTCAATTGCAACATTGCAATTTAAAAAACTGTGGTGATTATTTCCTTAAACTGTTAAGTTTTAGTAAGTATTTTTAATTTTAATACACCATAAAATTCATACCCACCTAATATTGATGGTGTCAAGATCTATATAAGTGCCGCCAAACTTCCATAGAGCCAATTGGCGTAGGACATCGCTCAGATGTTCCACTGGGTACTTGGAGGTAGCAATTTTATTGGTGCCATACAACTGTTCCACTAGAGATTCTCTTACGATTTCACTCACCATCAGGTAAACAATGTAGACATTAGGAGTAGCCAACGTTTGTTTTACATATTCAGGCGACCGTTCGTATATAGTCACGTTTAACGGGCACGTATGGAGAATGTAAACAGTGCGGTTTGTGTTGGTTAACGCTGCTGACTGCACTGCACAACACTGCCGAGGGTTCAGATGGACTACTCCAGTGTTGCTCATGTTCCTCGTCAGTCCATCCGTACCACAACTATACCCTGATTAACGAAAGAAAGTGACTGGCGGAGCGGCCGCGCGGCGACCGAGTTTGTAGTAAAAACATTCCACTTTATAACCTCGTGGAAACGTAAAATACAGGGCGAGAAATGTCTAATGAACTGTATTTTAATCATCAATTAAAGACGTTTTTAACAAACTTTTCTAATTTTTAAAATCTCTTTTCAATAAATTTACATTGTGAGTTAAAGAAAAAAATACACGAATTTGAATTAAAAAATTAGGGTTTATCGTTTTTATTACGTAAGAACTCAGAGGTTAAGCATCGGAAAAAAATTTCTTGTAGACAAATGGTAGTCCACCTTCTTTAGTACAATATATCAAAAATTGAGATTCCTACGATTAAAATTAACGACGTTATTAATTTTTTTCTAATGTCCTGTTAACTCAGTTGTTAAAAGTTGTACACGAATGAGATTTGCGTGACGCTCTCTTTAGATAACTAAATGTAGAAGACATATACAACTTACACCTTGTACGTGATAGGAATACTACAATGGATTAATATATAAAGTGAATTTCACAGAGAGCAATGCGTGGCGCTCTGCGGCGGAAGTACAGTCAGAACCTATTGGACCCATTTTATTCGCGCGCTACCGTCATTCCCGTACAGCGTCTCGGCCTCTCCTTTATGTCTACAAATAGCACACGCTTCCAGGAAAACTGAACCGTTATACGCACACTAAGGGTAAGGGAAATTTCCAGCTTTCAGTTTAGTTGATGTGGTGGTTGAGTGATGTCCGGTTGTTGGTTATCTTGATTTTAAGTGTTAGTTTCTTGTGCTTTCATTATAAATTGACGTGTTTTTAAGTTATTTTGTGTGAATATACTTCGGTGGCTGAGCATGGAGCAACGTAACGAGGCTGAACCAAGGAAACATAGGGGAAGACCTAGGACTCGAACTCCAAAGAAAAGACAAACTTCGGGCCGAGGCGTACCTATGAAAGGACAGTCAAGAGAAATTGTGTGCAAAGTGCGGGAATATTTTGATAGAGAAAAGGCGAACAAAGGTCCTTTGATTCCGGTTAATAATGCAATACAGCGAACTGCAGATGCTCTAAAAATACATAAAAATACAGTTCTGCGAGTTTGCAAGGAAAAAGAATTGAAAGAAATACAAGATGACAGTAATAGCCAACTTTCAACTCCGGGCAAACAGAGGAAACGGGAGAAAACTGTGACAAAACTTGACACTTTTCAGGAAGACGCTATACGAAGACATGTATATCAATATTACATAAGAAAAGAATATCCCACTTTGAAAAAACTTTTATCATCGTTGGAAAATGAAGAGCTGTTTAATGGCAGTCTGTCTTCGCTTAGAAACGTGCTAAAAGGTTTAGGATTTACGTGGAGAAAATTTTCGGGCAGAAAAGTGATTATGGAGAGAAGCGATGTCGCTGCCTGGAGGTGTCGTTTTCTTCGCCAAATCAAAGACGAGAATTTCGATAATATAATTTGGCTCGATGAGACCTGGGTCAATGCTGGGCATTGTTTGAAACAAGGATGGACTGATGAGTCACTTCAGGGGACAATGTTAACACCTATAGGGAAAGGTGAACGATTAATAATATGTCATGCAGGTTCTTCAAAAGGGTTTGTTCCAAATTCCCTTCTACTATTTAAATCGAAAAAAACCGGTGACTACCATGAAGATATGGATCACGACAAATTCTTCGGTTGGTGTTCTGAAACTTTGCTAAATAACCTAGAAGAGCCTGCAGTAATAGTCATGGACAATGCTCCCTACCATTCTAAGCAAATTGATAAAGCTCCCACAAGCAAAGATAAAAAAGCTGACATACTTGCATGGCTGGATAGGAAAAATATTCAATCTACAACCGACTTGAAAAAATCAGAACTTTTGGAATTAGTGAAATGGCACAAGCCCCAGAACAAAAGGTATTTTGTTGATGAATTGATAGAGAGCAGAGGTCACAAAGTGATAAGGCTACCACCTTACCATTGCCATCTTAACGCCATTGAGCTTATATGGGCTCAGGTTAAGGGGTATGTTGCCGAAAACAACAAAATGTTTACTTTAAAAGAAGTTGAACGACTGACTAAAGACGGATTTAATCGAATTACTGCTGAGAGGTGGGAGCAAGTAGTGGACCACACCAAAAAAGTTATTATCGATGCATGGAATAACGAAGGACTAATGGAAGAAGCTGTGGAGGAAATGATTATATCCGTGGAAGACAGCAGTAGCTCCGAGGATGATAATTGTTCAGAAGATGATAATAGTGATGACGATCCAATGGAGGGTATCAGAGAACTTTCATTTGAAGACTACTAACTCACAGCTATAAGTGTTTTTTATAGAGTGTTTTAATAGTGTATTTTTATGATTTATACACATATTTTATGAGCGGATTCCATAAAAGCTGAAGAACACTACAATACTTGTAAGTACCGTACTGTATTTATTATTTATTTGTCAATGCTAATAACAAGTAATTTACTAATTGTTTTTACATTTCAATTACATTATAACAGTAAAATACTGTTATAATTATGCAATATCTGGTAGACCGAGCTTTGCTCGGTAGTTTTAAACTGTAAACTATATTTCATAGTTAAATAATTAGTTATTGAGAAATTTGAATGGCATTAACAATTTCCCAGTAATTACATTGCACTTCAATTAGTAGTATTAAAGCTGATCACAAAACAAAAACAGTTTATTAACAAGAAAACAATAAATACCGTACCGCAAAAGAGTAATAAACAATCATTCAAGACTGTTATAAAAAGCATGTAGTTCAACTAAACCACAAAAGTCTGGTCAGATGTACGTTTTTGACAGATCTCCAGGTAGAAGATTAGATTAAATAAGTAGACAGATAACTAAGTATATACTTATGAGAGATTGGTGACTCGTAGTAAGTTGGCTATGTGTCAATGTGTGAGCCGTGAGCGTATGCACCACTTTCTTTGGGCTGTTACTGTACCTTGACTCGATCGCGCGCCGTTGAGCGATGTTAGTTCTAATTTTCCTATATTAACTGATTGCGGTTATATTTCGTAATATTTGAAGGTTACATACCACTTTGTATTGATGAATACAATTTTGTTATGTTTATTGTGAAAAAACACAATGAAAAAAATTATTAATAACGGAGTTAACAGTACATTCGGAAAAAATTAATAACGTCGTTAATATTAATCGTAGGAATCTCAATTTTTGATATATTGTACTAAAGAAGGTGGACTACCATTTGTCTACAAGAAATTTTTTTCCGATGCTTAACCTCTGAGTTCTTACGTAATAAAAACGATAAACCCTAATTTTTTAATTCAAATTCGTGTATTTTTTTCTTTAACTCACAATGTAAATTTATTGAAAAGAGATTTTAAAAATTAGAAAAGTTTGTTAAAAACGTCTTTAATTTATGATTAAAATACAGTTCATTAGACATTTCTCGCCCTGTATTTTACGTTTCCACGAGGTTATAAAGTGGAATGTTTTTACTACAAACTCGGTCGCCGCGCGGCCGCTCCGCCAGTCACTTTCTTTCGTTAATCAGGGTATAGTCTCAACAAAGAATATGTTTTTGTTATTCTTTTTTATGTCTGATAATTGTACTAATTTTGAAAACCATATACAATTTCTATTGTCTGTTGTCGTTGTTGAGTCAGTTATACTGGTCACACTGTTTGTACTTCTTACAGTACTATTTGTACTTTTCAAAGTTGAGCCTGATGTACTTGCAACGGTAGTCTTAAACTCAAAGGTAGTGCTTGTTGGAAGATTTGTTTTGCTACTGCTGATTCCATCTCTTGTAAAGAGATTATCTGAGCGCTGGGAAGACTTTTCTATAAGTAAATAGGACTCTTCGTGACCAAAATACTGGTCGAAAGTTAACCATAGCGTTACTGTCATAATGATTAAAATGATGATTACAGATTTGTATGACAATACTGTGAGACGTCTTTCCAAGTTTTTTGGTGACATGACATCACATCTGTAACATAATATTTAATCGGTAAACAAGAGCTTTGTAAATTTTTTGTGTAGCACTACGAGCTACAATATATCAACCAACCAGCTCGGCGACAATTACAGAACTGGTTGAATTGGAAAATTCTAAATAATCATAGAAAGATGTTGACGTATAGTACTTTAACGTTTAATATTTAGTGAGAATATCAAAACAGGTATTCACATATAGCCTACATAGATGAGTAAATAGTTATCAGCAATGTTGTATTCCAGTAGTGAACAAACGCTCAAAAGCAATGAATTCGCTAATGAAAAATGAATGGCGTTTCTCATATCCCTCTCCTGCGACCGGGCGAGAGGAACGAATGAAATGTGGGCTGTCGAAAGAATGACTCTTTCCAATTGCCACAGAGACTTTATCATCTCTACCACACGTCTCAGGTGTAGATTAGTGTTGCGCTGCAATGTTTACTAGTCGCCGACTTCTAGACAAGAACATAGTGTTACTATAATGTTGCAACAGTCGCCGACTTCTAGACAAGAACACAGCGTTACTATGGCAACGTAAACGAATTCCTGTAGCAATCCCGAGCAATTCGCTCACACTATGAGCACTAAAAGTTTAAGTCATTCTCTCGACGGCCTGAGTATAGATTTGGCCTGGTTCTCTTCGAATGCTACCACTTTCAACAACAGACATGGTAACAGGTGTCTGCAACCGGAATATGCATAATACGAGAGAGAAGACTGAATAAAAAATGCTGTAGAAGAACAAATGTTTCTCAATTTAACAACACTAGTTAAAGCTGAGTTAGGTGTTTCTGTCGCTCATTAACAGAACAGAAACAATATACCATTATATACCGGTGACGATAAATAAGAATAAAATCAACTACAAACTCTCTTGATGAAAGAACGTCTAAAAAAAGAAAAATTAAAACATCCATCAGCTACAGGTTTTACTAATAATGAACGGATAATTACTTAATTTCAATTTAACAAATGTGCTAAAATAATGAATGAATACTTCCAGTGTTTTTCTTGGAAGTGAGACCCTTGTGTTTAAATAGCACAGTAAATTTAACTAGAAATTTAATCTTCTGTTATTTTTAACACCAAAGTGAAACTAAAATTAAATACTAAATTAATTCGCTTTTTAAGTGCTAGAGTTACAATTGGGACTTACCTAATGTAACGGAATACTACAGTTATTGGACTGACAGATCACGTCAGTGAGGTGAGTTTAGCCATGTGGGTCGCAAAATGTGTTAATTTACCAGTTTACATTAAGTGCTGTATTGTACATTTACGTAAGTTACCCTAGAACGAACGAAAGGGAACAGAAAAATTATTCAGATCTAGTACCCTAATCGTGCGTAAGTTGATACAAAAAATGCTTGTAGTGAAGATCACCCTGATCATCAGTTTGCGGTATCAGTTTAACACCAAAGTGAAACTAAAATTAAATACTAAATTAATTCGCTTTTTAAGTGCTAGAGTTACAATTGGCACTTACCTAATGATAACGGAATACAACAAAGAGTGTTTTTTTAAATCCAATACAGAGACGACAATTACCAGTGTGACAAAAAGTAAACATTATAATAATTAATTGTACTGAAGATAAGGGTACTTACTTTGATAAGTACTTTTTTATATTTGGCAGATAAATATTTTACCCACCCAGAACGTTTAGAGCAAATCGCTGTTAAAAATTTGTATTTAATCGAATGACTCATTTTTATTTGACAAATTTCAAAAGCCAAGAAATGCGAAGAAAGAGTACGTTTTTATTCCAGCGAAAATAAGATGTCAAAACGATTCTGCAGAAATTTGTTAAATAAAGACTTTAGAAAGAAGTTGAATTTTTGTGTGATTTATAAATGGAATTCGTATATTCGTTCGTTTAGGAGACTACATAATTCGACTATCCAAACTCTTGCAATGAGCAATATTTATACGATATATAAGGCTTGGGAAAGGAGTTCCTTTAATAGAAAGGGGTATGCAGAGAGGAATGGAAATGCGCTACTCTAATCCCACGTTTACAAAGTAAACATGCGACATTTATTTGATGTTTCGATGGCACCAGTTCCAAGAAAACGTTGCAGGCGACTAAGATAAATGAAGACGTCGTAATTCTCCATCGGAAAGACATGTCGTCTCAACAAAGTGATTCAGAAAGCGACGATAGTGATGGTACTATTCAGATAAGTGAAGACAAAATCAAACCTCTTGAGGCTGTGGACGCAGTATAGACATTTTAATAAATTTTGTTAAACGTTAAGAATAGAAGCGTATAGAGATAGACGTCATTTGTTGAAATCCACATTTTCCACCTGCCTAAAGCTTCGTTAGGGTACGGTATAGGAGCGTTTGTTTTCCGGCCGTACACGCGCGTGGAGTTTGGAACAACGCACAGTGGTCACACGGACGGAAGTGTAGTCACACAGGCGTTTTATAATCGGACGGCAGCGGTGGGACGTCTCGGACGCGCACCCCTACAGGTCTGGCTATAAAGGTTAAATGTTTATATAAAGGTTAAAACGCAACTGCACAGAAACGTCCGTGTTTAAATTAAAGAAAACATTGGTTATCAGTAGTAAATAAATCTTTATTAAGAAAATTTTTTACATTACATATTTTTTTTATAAAGACACCATGGAGACCAAAATTAATTACCATAGTATCAAGTAAATAAACAAATGCTATTTTAGCGGCATCTTTGAACAGTCCGTGTGACCACCCTCATTCGTGTTAAAAACGCACTAAAAACGCAGCAGGTTGCGTTTCGATGCGGGAGTTGACGACCCGTGCGTTTTTTCCACGTTCGGCTGCCTGTCTGTTAAATTCAATGTGTTTCCCAACCGCACGCAAACGCCGGGAAAAAACGCTCGTGTAACCGTACCCTTAATATAAATTTTAAATACAGTAGGTGCTAAGGGAAAGCCCTGCCTTCATGTGGACATATTAGAATGGATAGTGCCAGAAAAGATAGCAAGCAAGATACTCATCTTTCACTAAATTAGAAATATGTAACTACCGTAGTCGAAAGAAGTCCATCAGCATCTAGAAAAATGTGGAATCAGGGAAAAGATATAGGAAATAGAGAAGTGTTCAGAAAGAAAATTGAGAGGTGAAGGATCTTTCCGATGAAACCCCAAGGAGAAGCAAGAGAGTGTTATCGAAAAAAGAACGGACAAGAGCGAGGCAGAGAATAAAGGAATACTGAGGAAGGAGAAATAAGGAAGTTGTGCCTTAGTGAAGGGATCGCAGCCCATAGATGCCTTAAACGTATAAAAACAAGTTTTATCGTATGAATCCCATAAATGATGTTTTATACAGTGTTCCTTTAGTTTCTATTATTTGTATTGGTTTTGCTACATCACATTGGTATTATTTCGTGTCTCGCTTTCTTAAAAATATGCTGCTTTCCTTGTTTTATTAACCTCAGTTCCGAGTTTTAAAATAAAAAAATTGAAAACTTCGATTGAACTAGACTAGATTTTCTCCAGAAAGCAATCGCCGGAGAATGAATGTGGATGCATTTGCTCAGTAGTAGGCACATAAAAATTAAATGGATCATGATGACGTTTAATATTTGATCACGGACGACATGCTTAGAAAACTACTGCCAGGTTTATTAAGATAAATGATAGTTGTGTCATGTTGTATTAACTTTTTGTACCATACCTATTGTTGTTGAACATGTACTATTAACAAAACATGTGTACTAAACACATCCAATCCACTCGCAAACAGAGTTATCGCAGTTGACACAGATACTATGCTACCTTTTTAACCTTGACAATTTTAAGATAATAAACGTTATTAAATAATCAAACTGTTTGGGGCCGGCAGCCAGGGATGGTAGGTTATTTCACATCGCCAGCAGGGTGTGCATCAGAACGACTACATATACACTGGAATGATCATGACCACAATTATGTTATCAAAGAAATGCCACACAGATGTGTCTTGGAACTGAAGGATTTGTAATCGCCATACAGGACCACGGACAGAACTACTCTACTAGTAGAGTGTGTTGGACGACAAAATGCGGTCTGCCTCAGAAACGGTCCAACATATTTTCCCAGGCAGCAGAAACTTTTTGTCGCTCAGACTACCGAAAAGATATTTGTCAATCGGTAGATCTTTGTGGCAAAATCTTTGCCAATATTATTGACCAGAAATTAGCGTTCAAAGACAGTCTACTTGCAACGCTGTCACCGTATTCGAATATGATGCACCAATTCTGACTGACAGGATCGTCTCAAACAGTTGGTCTCATATAACGATTAATGATTACCTACAAACAAGCAAAACAACAACTTGTGTAGATACATGATGGTGTTTCAAATACCAACAATTTGTAAAAAAAAACGATTAGTGAAAGGTAATCAAATATACAGAACTTTCCATGCAAGTGGAACGCCTGTGAAGACGCGGATAGTTATACTATACGTTATACAATATAATATATAATACAATATATATATATATATATATATAAAATTCAAACACTTTTTGCTACAGTCCGTTTCTTGATGTATATAATATACTTAATATCTGTACTGAAATTACCTCAAGATATTTTTTTTTCCTTATTAGGAACATGTTTCGAGAACCATCCTCAGCCTTCGTGATTTTGCATCTGGTGAAGTATTTGTGTGTTGGCTGGACGTTATTTTGGTTTCTTGTTGGTCTCTGGTATTATTGTGCGTGATTGTGGTGTATGTATTAGTATTTTGTGTATTTTCGATGTTGAGTGCTTTGAAAATTGTGTCATGTTTTGTATTGATTTATATTTGTTCAGGTATTAGTTTGTTTTGTGTTTTATGTTTGTATATTTGTAAATTTTCCAAAATGTTCATTATGATGCCTTTGTGTGGTATGTGTTTTATTAGTGTCATGTTGGTTATGTCTGGGAATTCATGTCCAGTGTTTATTGCATGTGTGGCCAAATTAGATTTGTATATTTCTGGTTTTTTGTATGCGTTTAGGTGTTCAAAAATAACGTTTTTTCAGTTGTTTTTTGTTTGTCCTATGTAACATTTATTGCAATCTTGGCATTCAATTTTGTATATACTATTGGTTGTTGTATTATCTTTGTTGTGTGGGTTATTTAGTTTTTGTAGATAATTTTTGTTAGTTTTGTACGCTATTTTAATGTCTGTGTTTTTAAACAGTTTTGTTAGCTTTGTCATTTTATTATTTATGTATGTGAATGTAACCCATTTTTTATTGTTGTTATTATTTTTGTTTTGTTCATTTTGATTAACTCTTAATTGTTCTGTTTTTATTTTGTATTTGATTTTATTTTCTATTTTGTTTACAGTATTTTTATTATATCCATTTACCAAATTGGTTATGAAAATTGATCAAGTGTATGCTCACTTTCCCGCCCTCCTGGCTATGCCGCCCGGGGCGGCTGATCCCTTGGCCCTTCCCTAGTCTGTGCGAACCGTATCTTTCAACAAATAGGCGATTGCTGTTGAAAGTTTTCTTTTTTCAACATATAAGCTGGTGAAGACATTAACAAATAATATTCTGTATAGTGGAACAGGAAGGAAAAACAGAAATAGTCTGCCTCCAATTTTGTCCGTTGCGAGTTCACGTTCTCAGTCAAATCGTGTGTGCCAGCTGTATACGTACTTTCCCTACTTTCAACGCTGCACAGTCTTAAAGATATTGTTTTTATCCAGAGGAAACAAAACGATGACTCTCGAAATGATATTTCTTGTTGTGATACTATTAAAAGATACGGTATTATAATAAGGACTTCTAGTAATATTATTGATGGGGTAGATAGATTTGGCCAATTGCGTGAACGCTATGCGATTGGGATAAGATCCGTAAAGTGGTGGCAGGTTTGACCAATTGCGAGAACGCTAGGCGACTTCTAGAAGTCGCAATTCCATAAAGTGGTAGTACAGAAAAAAAAACAGTTTGATTAGTACCATCATGTGGTTCAACACCTTAACTCTCTCTCGATTCCATTAGCAAACGTCTACTAAGCTCCGTGAGTTGCAGCACTCCCTTATTATTTTCATCGAAATACATTTGTTATTAGATAAATTATGAAAATAGATAATTTTTCAATTGTTAGACAAATTACGAAAATCCCGATACTTTACTACCTTTTGTCACTAAAATAACAACTGTAACGCAATCGTTAGTAATCACACAAAAATTCCAACCACTGTATTAAATTTTTGATTAAATATATAACCATAAAGCAGAAATTACTATTAATTTAGTACTAGCTTTTAAACTTAAGTATGTTTCTATAAATATTTATACACTTATATTTAATACTTTCCACACATGTAGGCTTACGTAACTAATAACATATGTGAAGTTTTTTCAAGCTATAATGAATGATGCAAATAAATGTAAATGTACTTTACATTTGTGGTAATTAATTATGTAATTGCGTTTGCTGTGCCCCACGATCTTGGAGCGTCATTTATATAATCGATATATTTATAATACTGATATCAAATCGATAAATTGATTTATAACGTCCTACGTACTTTGGGCGTTATCAATATAATGATAATTTATTATATGGATTTTCAATAGATAATATGTATTTACTTGCTTTAATTGATTATTTTCATGCCGTGTGTTATACAGCCATTTAATACTATGTATAAATATCCTGTTTACTCATAACCACATACTTGATCATATAATAAATTAATGTTGTCAATTCATTCACTTTAATTGAGCATATGAAACTCTTAAAATCTATTTTATATTCCTCCAAAATTTAAGTTAATATCTGGGTTGTATTTGGTAATAATGAACGCATACATATGATCAACTTAAATTACTAGTTTATTATCATTCACAATAAATTATGATTGTACATATGATACGTCGCTGTACCTGAAATACATACATATTTATAATAACAAATTCATGTTTCAATATATGCTGGAAACAAAGAAAAACATACATACATATATAAATCAAATAATATAACAATTCATATTCTACTTATTTAATGCGTTCATTAAATCCCAAATAAGCTTTTGTTAATACATTCATTAATTACGTTTTATTCAGATTTATTCATTGCGTTTCTTAATAATTTCTCAGGGATGAATTCTTTGAAAGAATCAGGTCAGTAGAAGTAACTAAATAGTAATGATTAAAATAATGGTTACTTGATTATTGAATATCCATTAGTTGTTGACGAAGTCTAGTTCCGGTGATGAAGATGGCTCGGAGACACATTTCGTCGGATGCTGTTTTATCACAATCACTTAACACTCACTCTTCCGGTCACTCGCGTTGGCGTTTGTTTATATGAATAATTGAAGTTTAGTGTTCAATCAAATGTTTCATCTTACGGTGTATGTTGTGTGTTCGTTTTAACGTTAATGTACATGTCTAGTTCCACTTATCGCTGCTTCATTAAATATTCATATAATTTATTAATTAGTTTAATATTTCATGTTCATTATGTTGTTAATAAGGTGTGGTAACACTATATTAAGTTCGACTGTTTAGTATATTATTTATGTGGTGATATCTGTTCGTGTAACGATCTGATTGTTCACTTTGTATAATTCTTATCTAAGTTCGTTACATCACACTTCGAAATACACTCTTTAAAAGTTTACTATGACTTACTATCGTGACATGAAGATATTACTAAGTCTTTTAAGTTACGAGTTAACGTACTAACTCCCGGACTCGAGTTAACATTCCGCACGATTAATGTACTCTTGTGAACTTAGAATAAAACTAACTCCGAACAATTAGAGTAAACTGTTTAAAATCTTAGTATCAACTGCTCCGTACTTAAAATTAACTGGTTGATAAGTTGAGTAAAGACTAACTGGAAATTTGAGTATAAAAACTGACTGAAAATTTGAGTGAAGACTGCCCTCCTCCGTCTTTGGACAGATAGTTTTATTAATTCGTCCCTACTCAAAATTTTGTCTCTGGCGCAGTTCACGCCTACTTCATTTCGAGATTGGTCAGTTTTGAATTTTCTTGGAATATTCTGTCCCACCATGTCAAGATCCTACGTCATAGTTCTTCCGATAGGTCCTTCGTTTCTGTTGCTATGGAAACACTCCTCACCACCAATTTTCTCCCTGGCTAAAGGCATCTGATAGGTTCTTAGGCGTCCCCCGATTTTGCTCTGACGAACGTTGACCCTTTTCGTAGAAACTACGGCTATTAGACGCTTGTCTATCAACCTATTGTCTGAAGTAAACCCTGTGTTTCTCTAGATTGCCATTATCTGTACTTTCGGTCCTCCTGGCGTATTGTTCTATGTTATACCCCCTTTTTTGTGGCTATTA
This sequence comes from Magicicada septendecula, assembly GCA_034769895.1. Lineage (NCBI taxonomy): Eukaryota > Metazoa > Arthropoda > Insecta > Hemiptera > Cicadidae > Magicicada > Magicicada septendecula. The sequence continues at coordinate 374,482,920 of CM068370.1, forward strand.
ATAGTTTTGAACATCTGCTGGCTGGTGAAGTCACCCCAACTTTCCACTCGTAAATTCTGTCTGTCACTTAGACGATAACTCCAGCTGCGTAACATGACTTGAGTTTTTGTCCGATCTTAGTCCTCGTATTGTTTCTTAAGGTGCAGTGCATCCGTTCCATTGTAATATGTAGTTTCACTCGTTTTTGTCGTTTATCGTGTACTGACATAACATGGTCAAACATCTGCCACAATTCTCGGTACGGGTGTGAATGTCCTTGCCTACATTGTTACAGCTGTAGTGAGCGATAATTCTGGACTACACTTTCCCTGTCATCTTGTGCCACCAATTTCTATAGTCGTATCGAACCTAATGTCTTTCTATTGTCAAGTTAGCGACGCTGCACTGACATCTTCTCATTACGCTTTATTTATTGCGTCAACTATAAGTCGTTGACACTGCTTCGTGTGAATGCACTCCGTCGAGGTGAAGATTTAAAATTTTAAATTTTTTGCTCGTTACAGAGTCCTCAATTTTGATTTGACGATGTGACCTCAGGGAACAACTCAAATCCAAATTCTGCGCCCTGTACGTCGCCTCGCCGTGTTCATCTTCTTCAGGGGAAGGTAATACATGATAACTTACTTTTAAAGGCTTATATTACAATTGGTACACCCCCTTTTAGTTTTAATTGGGTCTCTGAATTTATTGCTAGCTATTTGGGATGGCTGAACGCATTTCACATTATCGTATTTACATATACATACCTTATCTCTCTAATTACAAGACAAATCATAAATTCAATGAGCAATTAATTAATTTAATTAATTGAATAATCCTTTTACTTTCAAAAATATTATTCTTGCAATGTATTATCAAACAATCAATCGGTTTAACGTAACACTTTACATAACATCAAAGAAATCTCCTATACATATACATTGTGTGCAGTACTAATAGTCCTACCAATAAAAAATTTTGTTTTAAATGTTATTTAAAATTAGATTAGTAATTAACATATTCGCTACGTTAGTTGTAATTATTTTGATAATTTATACATACACGTAATACATTTTGTTAATGAGTTATCTACTTCATTCTGACATCATTTACAATCCTAGTCTATTAATTATATACACTCACTTTAATAGAGTTCATTTACGATATAATTCTTTGAATAATATCACTTATTTGATTTTAAGTGTCCTTTTTTTTTTTCACTTTGTCCCAATAATTTATTACTATGTGAATCAAGTAATAGCAACTAAAATGTCCTTTGCATTCACTGCAATATTTTATAAAATGTCACTCAAAATGTTAATTTATCCTTATTATCTAACATTTAATTAGTGCTTAATTAACTAAGTACACTCTTATGTTATGTTTGACATTTAGAGTACATAATTTTCTTGGTTAAGCCAGCTTGAATGAGATCAGCGCGTCAACTACCCTAACACAGATGACTCATCACCATCAGCTAACTTATTATGATATATTCTTCAATTTCTTCCTCTTCCTTCATCTTCAATTTTCTGGTTCATGGTATTTTTTCATTTGTCTGGCTTTAAATTTCCCGCGGAGTTTACTTTCGTCATCGCAATCGACGAGTAGATATGTAGCTTCTCCGAGAATTTGATGCACTTTGTATGGTCCGCAGTACAGTTCGCAAAATTTTTCAATCCTTTTCTTGATCGCGTCCGATTGATAATAGGTTCTGATTAACACCTTCTCACCAATTTTGAATTTTGTAATGGTCTTGGTTTCATTACACAACTTCGCTTGTTTTTCCCTCTTCTCTTTCATTTTGACGAATATTTGGTTATGGTCAGCTCCTTTAACTAGAAGTACTTCCTTGTTTAGGTATTTCTCCCACACTCTTGCAGGTTTCTTCCCGAGCTGTGCCTCGTAGGGTGTTACTTCTATAGTCTCGTGGTACGTCTCGTTAATACAACTCTCAATGATTGGTACATAACGCGACCAATTTGTGTGTTGGTCACCAACAAAGATCCTAAATAAATTCCCAAGCTGTCTGTTGACTCTTTCAGCCAGATTCGCACATGGGTTCCTTATTGCGGTAAATCTTGGTTGAATATTTAATTCATTTAACCCGTCTAACCATTTTTTAGAGGTAAATTGCGTTCCGTTGTCTGTGATAATTATTCTAGGAGATCCTAGCTCTTTACAATATTGGTGTATTCTTCTCAATGTGGCTGCGGTCGTTGCCCTTCGAAGTGTAAAAAGTCGCACGTATTTGGTAAAGTTGTCAACCATGACAAACAAATATCTTACTCCAGCGGACGAAACACGTAGTGGCCCATAATAGTCGGCGCTCACTAGGTCACCCTTACGTAACGGTATAATGGCTTTCGTTCCTCCGAACAAGTTTTTGTTGCCTGAGTCCTTCCTCTTTTGACAAGTATTGCAAGTCCGTACGTAATTTTTTACCCTTCTCAACATACCGTCTATGGTAAAATGCTCCTGCAATAATTTAATACATTTCTTAGCTCCAGGATGCCCATACATACGGTGTATTTCAGCAATTATTTCGCCGGACACACTGTTCGGTATGTACAGTTTCCATTCCCTCCTACGTAGTCTATATAATTTCTCATCGACGAATCTATAAAATTTATTTAATTCCTTATCTAGACACTTTTCCTTAATCTTATCAATAATAGTCTTAAGCTTAGTATCTTTAAATTGGTACTTTCCAATATCCATTATGATCTTGCTTACCCTCCTATCCATCTTGATCGTCAGGTGATTAATTAAGTATTCGGACATATTGTCACTAATTTCTTCTACCGTGGCATCTTCTGGGTTTCTGCTTAGAAGATCAGCAATAATATTGTCCTTGCCCTTACAATGGACAATGTCGAATTTGTACTCTTGGATACCTAAGATCCAGCATGTAATTCGCGAGTTGTTTAAATGACATTTATTCATAAAAGTCAGTGCCTTATTATCAGTAATGATAGTTAAAGGTTGTCCTAATATGTATATACGGAACTTTCAAGACATCGTACAATACTCAAGAGCTCCTTTTCCGTAGTGTAATAATTTCTTTCTGCACCCTTGAATGTCTTGCTGGTAAAAGCTATTACTCCAATTTTTCCTTCCTCATCCAGTTGATATAGTTGCCCGCCATATGCAAAGTTGCTGGCGTCGCACTGCATATAATATCTTTGGTTTATTCGAGGAAACTTCAAGATGACTGTTTCTACGAATAACCTTTTGACTTGCTGAAAACACTCATTTAATTCCTGTGTCCAGGTAAATTTCTGTCCTTTCCGTAATAATTCAAGTAATGGTTTAGTGGTTTCAGCGTATTTATCTGTAAAACGGTTGTAGAAATTTGTCAAACCCAAGAAACCTTTTAATTGCTTTTGGTTCCGAGGTGTTGGGAACTTCATAATGGCATCAATCTTCTCGTCCGTTGTTCGTATTCCTTGCGTAGTTAATCGATATCCCAGGTACGCAATTTCTTGCCTAAAGAATTGCGACTTCTCCAAATTGATGGTTAAATTCGCTCTTCTTAAGTTGGATAATAATAAATCTAAATGTAATAAATGCGTCTCTAAATCTCCTGAATAACATAGGCAATCGTCGACATAAATAATGGTATTTTCTTTAACTTCATCTTCCAATACTGTGTCCAACCCCCTGGTTAATGCAGCAGAACTGGTACTCAGTCCAAATGGCGTAACTGTAAAACGATAACACTTGCCTTCGTACATAAAAGCGGTGAAGTTCCGGCACTCCGGCTTCAGTGGTACTTGCCAGAAACTGCTAGTTAAGTCTACGGTAGATAAATATTTCATCTCGCAACATCTCGCCAAAATGTCGTTTATCGGTGGAGCACCCTCGTAGTCCGGGATAGTCACGCTGTTCACCTTCCTCGCATCCAAACACAATCGTACTCTACCGTCCTTCTTAATTACAGTAACAAGTGGGTTGATATATGCGCTGTTGCATCTCTCAATGACCCCATACCGCAACATTCTCCTAATCTCATCATCTACCTTCCCTTTATATGCTAATGGGACAGGCCATCCTCTCTGGAAGTACGGTGTCCGGTCGGTGACTTGGAACTCGTGAACGTACCCTTCGATCCTTCCGGGGCACTCTCTGAATAAACTTCTATTCCTTACCAAAATCTCCCTTAATCTCTCCAACGTTCCTTTATCTCCGCAGTCAATACTTTCTACTTTCTTGTCAATGTTCCTGATGATCTCTTCTTCTTCTTCTTCTATGTCCACCACTTCTATATGCATCATTGGCACCGTGCACGCCGCTTCGTCAGCCTCTCTTCTTAACTCGACGATCCTTCTTCCCATGTCAATGGGAATTTTCTGTTTCCTGAAGAAAATTGGTTCCTAATATACAAGGTTTTATTAAATCTGGTATGATGAGAAAAACACATTCATATTTAATTTCTTCGATATAGATATCGCATAATATTTGTTTTCTTATTAACTTTGATTTATTACCAACCGCGCTAACTATTAATGTGTTAGTCATCGGTAATATTTCATAAGGTGTTATGTTATGTTTGTTTTGATTAAACCACGATTCGAACAATCCGGCAATAACGGATCCAGTGTCAAGCAACGCTTGTACAGTAACATTATTGTTAAACTTTATATTTATCTCTGGACACTTTACTTTATTATTCGTTGGGAAATCTCTTCGTCATCATTACATAATAAATCGCTTCGTAAATCTGGTAGGATTATGTTCGTCTGGTAGTCAGTCGTTTTATCGGCTATCTCCGTTAATGAGTAAAGGGATTTTTTTTTCTTCTTCTTGTTGACGTACCCTTTTGGGTTCAGTGCCCGATGCACCGCCCGCTGTGTTTGTAAACTCCATTGTGTTGACTGCGCGTCGGTCCGCATTACGATGTTGTGGTGTATTTATGGCCGGTCTGTCACCCCAAGTTTTCTTCTGCGCTCCACTTACTTTGTTCGGACCGCTTTCACTTTCCTTGTAGGAATTCCTCCCCTCGTTCGCCGTCACATAGTTTGACTCTCTATTATTTCTCGGTTGAATCTGTGTATACTCTATGATTAAAGATTCGAAATTTGGGATTTTCACAATTCCTCTCGTGACCACAGCGAGCTGAATCTCGCGCCCAAAGTGACGAGATATCTTACGTATAAGTTGATTGTCAGTCAGAGTAGGTGTTAACTGCCTACTCTCCAACAAGATGCGTTCAATATACTGAATAGCAGTAACTGGTCCACGCCAATCAAACCTACCATACTCCAAATGGTCCCGTATACTGTCTTGTCGTTCTTGTCCCCAATATTTCTGTGAGAACGCTTCCTTGAATTCTTCAAAATTTGATATTTGGTTACGTATCACCCGCCACCAAATTCCTGCGTCTAATTCCAAATGTCTACTAATCCACTTGATATTGTCAGTGGGGTAGTATAACTCTTGTATTTCAGACAACTCCTTAAGGAATTCCATAGGGAATCTGTCCGTACCATTATATTTAAGGTCATTGTGGTTAGGTCCATTAATTCGGTTTAATATACCACACTCACCTTCCATTAACTGTCTCTGCAGTCTTTCCTGGTTTTCTCTTACTTTAGTCAAATGTCCTTTTAACTCTTCGATCCGCGTCGTCTTTTCTTTTGTAGTCTCGTCCAACTTCTGTTCTGTTGAACGTTGTCTACCGTCAACTTCTTCCAACTTCTGTATAATATTATTGTTTGTTCCGTCTTGCTCCTGTTGTTTCTGCCGTATGGTGTCGTGTATCTCGGCCTTGAATTCTTCGTGCTTCTTATTGGAATCCTTGACGTGAGCATCGAACTTATTATTAATCTTTTTAATGGTCGTTTGGGTAGTGTGTATCGCTACCATCCATTTTTGACGATCATTCTCTCGTGTTTCTTGTATTTCTTCGTACTTCTTGTTTGCTTCTTCTCTCAGGTCTCTCACGATATCATCTTGTTTCTTCTGTAGTTCGTTGACCTTTCCTTCCCAGGTCTGCTGGTATTCACGTATCTCGGCCCTTATTTGCGTAATCTCTTCCTTATGCTGGTCGAGTTTTTCATTTTGTTTTTCTAGTTTTTCGCTAATTAATTTAATATTCTCTTCTTGTTTTCTGTTACTTTCTTCTTGTTTCTCGCTAATTAATCTGTTAATGTTCTCTTCTTGTTTTTTGCTTCGTTCTTCTTGTTTTTCGCTCTGTTGACGGATGAACTCCATCAACAATTGTAGACTTACATCTTCTGGTTTTGATGTCTGTCCTCGCGCCCTATCTTCTGGACTCTCTACAACGCTACTTGGTTCGCTAGGTGTAGTATTCTCTTCTGTATTTACTGTACCTACTTGGTTATTAACGTCGAATTCTACGCTATCGGAATTGCTCGCTATTTTTGCCTTCCTACGCGTAATCATTCAAACTGACTTATAACACTAATACTTATCTTACTTCTAATTCTATAACACTACTTTATCTACTTCTTCTACTGCCTGTTCTTTGCCAAAGCTGTACGTTTTAACTATCTTAGTTACTACGTATCATGACGTGCGGGTGGGCGCCATTTATATAATGAATGATGCAAATAAATGTAAATGTACTTTACATTTGTGGTAATTAATTATGTAATTGTGTTTGCTGTGCCCCACGATCTTGGAGCGTCATTTATATAATCGATATATTTATAATACTGATATCAAATCGATAAATTGATTTATAACGTCCTACGTACTTTGGGCGTTATCAATATAATGATAATTTATTATATGGATTTTCAATAGATAATATGTATTTACTTGCTTTAATTGATTATTTTCATGCCGTGTGTTATACAGCCATTTAATACTATGTATAAATATCCTGTTTACTCATAACCACATACTTGATCATATAATAAATTAATGTTGTCAATTCATTCACTTTAATTGAGCATATGAAACTCTTAAAATCTATTTTATATTCCTCCAAAATTTAAGTTAATATCTGGGTTGTATTTGGTAATAATGAACGCATACATATGATCAACTTAAATTACTAGTTTATTATCATTCACAATAAATTATGATTGTACATATGATACGTCGCTGTACCTGAAATACATACATATTTATAATAACAAATTCATGTTTCAATATATGCTGGAAACAAAGAAAAACATACATACATATATAAATCAAATAATATAACAATTCATATTCTACTTATTTAATGCGTTCATTAAATCCCAAATAAGCTTTTGTTAATACATTCATTAATTACGTTTTATTCAGATTTATTCATTGCGTTTCTTAATAATTTCTCAGGGATGAATTCTTTGAAAGAATCAGGTCAGTAGAAGTAACTAAATAGTAATGATTAAAATAATGGTTACTTGATTATTGAATATCCATTAGTTGTTGACGAAGTCTAGTTCCGGTGATGAAGATGGCTCGGAGACACATTTCGTCGGATGCTGTTTTATCACAATCACTTAACACTCACTCTTCCGGTCACTCGCGTTGGCGTTTGTTTATATGAATAATTGAAGTTTAGTGTTCAATCAAATGTTTCATCTTACGGTGTATGTTGTGTGTTCGTTTTAACGTTAATGTACATGTCTAGTTCCACTTATCGCTGCTTCATTAAATATTCATATAATTTATTAATTAGTTTAATATTTCATGTTCATTATGTTGTTAATAAGGTGTGGTAACACTATATTAAGTTCGACTGTTTAGTATATTATTTATGTGGTGATATCTGTTCGTGTAACGATCTGATTGTTCACTTTGTATAATTCTTATCTAAGTTCGTTACATCACACTTCGAAATACACTCTTTAAAAGTTTACTATGACTTACTATCGTGACATGAAGATATTACTAAGTCTTTTAAGTTACGAGTTAACGTACTAACTCCCGGACTCGAGTTAACATTCCGCACGATTAATGTACTCTTGTGAACTTAGAATAAAACTAACTCCGAACAATTAGAGTAAACTGTTTAAAATCTTAGTATCAACTGCTCCGTACTTAAAATTAACTGGTTGATAAGTTGAGTAAAGACTAACTGGAAATTTGAGTATAAAAACTGACTGAAAATTTGAGTGAAGACTGCCCTCCTCCGTCTTTGGACAGATAGTTTTATTAATTCGTCCCTACTCAAAATTTTGTCTCTGGCGCAGTTCACGCCTACTTCATTTCGAGATTGGTCAGTTTTGAATTTTCTTGGAATATTCTGTCCCACCATGTCAAGATCCTACGTCATAGTTCTTCCGATAGGTCCTTCGTTTCTGTTGCTATGGAAACACTCCTCACCACCAATTTTCTCCCTGGCTAAAGGCATCTGATAGGTTCTTAGGCGTCCCCCGATTTTGCTCTGACGAACGTTGACCCTTTTCGTAGAAACTACGGCTATTAGACGCTTGTCTATCAACCTATTGTCTGAAGTAAACCCTGTGTTTCTCTAGATTGCCATTATCTGTACTTTCGGTCCTCCTGGCGTATTGTTCTATGTTATACCCCCTTTTTTGTGGCTATTAATAGTTTTGAACATCTGCTGGCTGGTGAAGTCACCCCAACTTTCCACTCGTAAATTCTGTCTGTCACTTAGACGATAACTCCAGCTGCGTAACATGACTTGAGTTTTTGTCCGATCTTAGTCCTCGTATTGTTTCTTAAGGTGCAGTGCATCCGTTCCATTGTAATATGTAGTTTCACTCGTTTTTGTCGTTTATCGTGTACTGACGTAACATAGTCAAACATCTGCCACAATTCTCGGTACAGGTGTGAATGTCCTTGCCTACATTGTTACAGCTGTAGTGAGCGATAATTCTGGACTACACTTTCCCTGTCGTCTTGTGCCACCAATTTCTATAGTCGTATCGAACCTAATGTCTTTCTATTGTCAAGTTAGCGACGCTGCACTGACATCTTCTCATTACGCTTTATTTATTGCGTCAACTATAAGTCGTTGACACTGCCTCGTGTGAATGCACTCCGTCGAGGTGAAGATTTAAAATTTTAAATTTTTTGCTCGTTACAAAGCCTAGCTTACAGACTTTTTGAAGGCAATAAGCAAATTGCAAGGGGTATTGAGATATATTAATTTTTTCAAATTATTAGAGATACAGAGTTTGTATTTTGAATCAAATTCCTCACAACTTGATGCCCGACATAGACTTTTATAATATTCACCGAAATTCTGACATAGCTCATTATTTGACAGAAATACATTTATGCTCTGTATGATGGTGGTTGGCGTGTGGACCCTTGGCCTACCTCCTACCTCTCCTCCATTTTATAGTAAACGCCACTTTCGGATTTGGCTTAAAATTATTTTTGTCTGACACCTGGCTAAATTTTTATAATTTAAACAAATATTTTGACCCACTTTCTTTGACCCTAGCGTTCCAAAATTTTGAAATTTCTAAATATGAACACTATAATCAGTTTTTATACTATTTTGAATGTTCACTACTTAATAATTATTAGTATTGGTGATACTTTCACTGTGAACTTACTTGTTGTATTTTCTCATACGTCGTTTCAGAGTGGTGTGCTCCTTCGTCAGTCTGAAACGAAGACACAACACAGTGAAAGTATCAACAATACTAATAATTAATCAGTTTTTCTTAAAATTCCCTTTTATTTACTACCCAAAATATACTTCCTCGATTTCATCAAACCCACATTTTGGTTCTTGACATCCAAAAATTTTCAAAAAGCAATACTATTAGATTTTAACTAAAATTCCCTCTAATTTGATACCTTCCCTTTATTTGGGGCAATTCAGTTTTTAAATAGAAATATCGCTTGTTTAGTGACACAGACACACTACAAGCGCACGCGTGGACAAAGTGGTTCCCATCTCTCAGAAGCAAAGAGCTTGTTGCTTAGACAGATAGTGCATTCATAAATAACTACACATTAGTAATACACACTATCCGTCCACTATATCGGCTCAAGATTGAAACCTACTTGCATATTGTGACCGGATTTTAATACGCCTGTTTCATACCTGTCTAAACTTTATACGTCAGTTGATTGTAAGATTCATAATTGGCGAATGCCGTTATAACTTAGTAATAAATAGAATTATCACTGTCGCACACCACTATAGAAAAATTATTCCGATTAGCGCTTTCAAGCTTCTCAGCTCACCGTCAGATCGGAAAAAATTGTGTTTGCACACCACACAAAATTTATTCCGATCTGACGATGAGCTGAGAAGTTTGAAAGCGCTAATCGGAATAATTTTTCTATAGTGGTGTGCAACAGTGATAATTCTGTTTGCGATTATAACCACTAACACAACTTTCTTAATTAAACTTCTGATAAGTAGTAAATGTCAAAAGCATATGGACAGCAGATCATTGTATAGAGTGATTCAAAATTGCACGGCAGTCACTCGAGACCTGAATCTATAGCTAAAAATAAGAAAAAAAGTTCACATAAACATAGGTCCGAAAATGGTTCATTAGCGAGTTACGACTAGCGAACCAGTTCGCCCTGATTTCTGCTCCCACGGTAAAATGACGCCATACTGAAACTCTTGGGGTATAAAGTGAAGGGTAAATTTGGTGGATCCTTATGGTTTTCAATCTGAAAAATTGAATAAAAGGGGTCAATTAAAAGGGCGAATAAAAGGGCTTTATCTCAATTAGTTTTTAAGGAAAACTGTGTAAAACACAACACATTGGAGTCGCAAAACACACATTTTTAGATTTTGGATAAAATAACTTCGTTAATTTGCCAATAAACAATTAAACATTTCTAACTAACTTTGTAGAGAATTTAATTATGAGAAACTTGATGTGTATAATGTTTACTAGCAAAATACCCGTGCTTCGCTACGGAGTTTCACGTTGTACGTAATTGTACAATTATTGCTCGCTTAATAGTATAGGATTAGATAGATTGTACAAATTCTCAACTCTTAGTTTGTCTATTTACATTCATAGCAACAGCTATTTATTATTTATTTCGAGAAAATCGTTAGAGCGGTTTCCGAGAAAAAAAGGACATACATTTATTAATTAATTGAACTTCGAAATTTTCTCGACTATAAGAACCTGCAAACAACGAAGTTTTTTCAATTTAAAACAATGATTAAAAACTCAGGACTAAATGTATTCGGGGTTTCCAGTAAACTGAGATGTCAACCACTTCATTTACCAAGTATGCAATTCCCGCGATAAATTTCAGTATTTTTTTTTTGCCCCTTAGGAGTGAAAGTTTTTAAAACCGTTTCTTAGTGAGCACCTAAGACCTATGATGAAGCTATGTTCAAAGTTTCATTGATATCCATTCAGTGGTTTCAGAGATATCGTGATCAGTGAGTCAGTCAGTGGTATTTGGCTTATATAGATATCTATATATATCTAGCCGATTTACCCAGCGTTGCTCGGGTTCATAATTTATTCATAGGCACCTATTCTTGTTCTAACGTTATATTACTTGTATACTGTATAATCTTCCTTATATTGTTACGTTCGCATTCTCACTGGAGGAATACTCTGTAGCGCACCTGTTTAAGAACATGTCATAAACTGTATTCTTATATCTGGAGAAGAATTCTGTTGCGCGTGATGCTCCTGCTTGATTTCTAACTCTGGGAGAGGGCGAACAGCTAAATTAGTTTTCAATAAAATGACTACAGTACTTGCACGCGCTGCGTATTTAACTGTCGTTTTATAATTCATTGTGTTAATGTTGAAATAAGGCATTTGTTAAATTAGTGTCTCCTAAACTTATTCTAACAATACAATACCTCTATAGATTTCAGCTTATCAATTTTTAAATTCAAACTGAAGCAACTGCATTTATATTGTCTGAACACTATGATCTGAATACATTCGCTATCAAAACTTTGTTTTTTATACTCGCTTATAACTTACTTCGATCTTAACTTATCCACTTTTAAATTCAAACTGAAACAACTCTGAATTCACGTACTAGTAAGAAGTTTCTTAAGATGCATACACCACCTTTGATATCATAACCTATATCTTTATTTATAAGAACCGTGGACTCTGGCCCCGCCGTCTTTCGCGGGATCCGACCTAAGACTCCCCGGGTTCCGTGGATGAACTCCGGGGAAGGCCCGTCGGACGACTCCCGCGCTATTTCCTACGCGGGAGACTTCCACCGATGCTATGGTAACCAGAATCTATTCTATTGGGTTGCCATAGTAACCAGATCTAATAGTTTTTTTTTAAGACCCAAAGGACCCCCCAGAGGATCATATCGAAAAAACACCTGTCCTATGTTGGTTCTCCCGTTGCGTAAAATATTTGTGCCAAGTTTGGTTGAAATCGGTCCAGTGGTTTAGAAGGAGATGTGGAAGACCCCAAAGGACCCCCCAAAGGATCGTATCGAAACAACACTTGTCCTATGTTGGTTCTCCCGTTGCGTAAAATATTTGTGCCAAGTTTGGTTGAAATCGGTCCATTGGTTTAGGAGGAGATGTGGAAGACCCCAAAGGACCCCCCGAAGGATCGTATCAAAAAAACACCTATCCTATGTTGGTTCTCCCGTTGCGTAAAATATTTGTGCTAAGTTTTGTTGAAGTCGGTCCAGTGGTTTAGGAGGAGATGTGGAAGACCCCAAAGAACCCCCCAAAGGACCCCATCGAAGAAAACACCTATCCTATGTTGGTTCTCCCGCTGCGTAAAATATTTGTGCCGTTTGGTTGAAATCGGTCCAGTGGTTTAGGAGGAGATGTGGAAGACCTCAAAGACACCCCAAAGGACCCCATCGAAAAAACACCTATCCTATGTTGGTTCTCCCGTCGCGTAAAATATTTGTGCCAAGTTTGGTTGAAATCGGTCCAGTGGTTTAGGAGGAGATGTGGAACATACATACATACATACAATGGGGGGGGGGGTTTGCCCCTTAGGAGTGAAAGTTTTTAAAACCGTTTCTTAGTGAGCACCTAAGACCTATGATGAAGCTATGTTCAAAGTTTCATTGATATCCATTCAGTGGTTTCAGAGATATCGTGATCAGTGAGTCAGTCAGTGGTATTTGGCTTATATAGATATAGATTAAAATCAAGTAAAAATTTTAAAATTTGACTTTAATTAAAAACAAAACCGACCAAAATGTGCCAGAAAAGTGTTACAATTTTAAAACAAAACAAAGGTTTTCGTAAACGTTTTCACAACAAATGTAATTTAAGCAAACTGGAAACTCATATTATTGAAATTTTTCCTCCAAATGATTAAATATCAAAATTGTTAAATTGATAAAGCTGCAAACGTTCGTTCAAATCAGTTGTTCAATGTGGCCATTTTGTTGAATGCAGAATTCAGCTCGGCTAATCCATGCTAGCCGGGCACGTCTTATAGCATCAGGATTATTCTCAACAGTAGCTATTCTATTACGCAATGTCTAAATTCTTCTTGTCTGCCAATACGAGTTGAATAAACTAACGACTTCATCCAACCCCAAAGAAAAAAGTCTGCTGGCGTGAGTTCAGGAGATCGAGGTGGCCAATTTACTGGTCCGTTTCGACCAGTCCATCACTTACCGAATGTATTATTTAAATGATTCAGCAAATCATGACAGTAGTGAACAGATGCACCGTCATTCAAAAACCACATCTGCACTCTATCTGCAAGTGGAATATCTTCCAAGAGTTCCATCAGATTCGTTTGCAAAAAATGCAAGTATTGTCTTCCATTAAACCTCGGTGGTAAGAAAAAAGGGCCTAAGAGATAATCAACAAGAAGAGACCGCACCACACATTAAATGAAAAAGTATGTTTGTCATGTCTTGTAGCAGTCTCATGTGGGTTTTCGTCTGCCCTAGTGTGGGTGTTTCGAAAGGTTACAATGCCATTTCTTGTAAATTGTAACATTTTTCTGGTGCATTTTGGGACTGTTTTGTTTTTCATTAAAGTGAAATTTCTAAAAATTGTACTTATTTTTAATAAACATTATACAAATCAATTTTCTCATAATTAAATTCTTTACAAAGTTAGTTAGAAATTTTTAGTTTATTGGCAAACTAACGAAGTTATTTCATCCCAAATCTAAAAATGTTCGTTTTTCGTCTCCAATGTTTTGTGTTTTACACAGTTTTTCTTAAAAACTAATTGAGATAGAGCTCTGGGACCTCTTTTATTCAATTTTTCAGATCAAAAACCGTAAGAAACCACAAAATTTACGCTTCGCTTTATACCTCAAGAATTTCAGTATGGCGTTATTTTACCGTGGGAGCATAAATCAGGGCGAACTGGCTCGCGAGCCATAACTCGCTAACGAATCATTTTCGGAGCTATGTTTATATAAACTTTTTTTCTTATTTTTACCTATGGAATCAGGTCCCGAGAGATTGCCGTCCAATTTTGAATCACCCTATATGGAATTATATTATTAATCTATATTTATGTGTATTGTATGTATGTAATATGTTTATGCGCTAATTTATATCGGTAGAAATATAAAACTAGCAATACTTCTTTATTTATCAAAAGTTGTATAAAATTTATATGTACTTTGAAGTAGACATGGGAGTAGGGTAAAACTGACAGTTCTACCCCGGATGTGACGTCATATGGCGGGAAATTCAAAAATCTAGGTGGTGGGGGTAAAAATCTGGTAGTCGGCTTTCGGTCATGTTGTGGGCGGTGAGTATAAAGTGGGGTTATGTGTGCGTTGATTGGTGTATACGTCGTCGACGTTGCCGCTTCGTGCATGTGTTATAGTGTACGGGTTTGTATATGCAAGGAGTTTTTCCGGTCGGCCATGTTGTAAAATCGTCGTGGTCGGCGTTGCCGACTCGTGCTGGTTAATCGCCGTAGTCGACTCTTGCGTGTGTTATAGTGTACGGGTTTTGTATATGAACGGCGCTGCGGTCGATGCGGTGTATTGTTGGCGACGGCGTGTCTGTGTGTCGTGGCGAACTGTATCGCGAGCCCGTGTAGTGATCCGGTTCGCCGTTCGCCGTTCGCCGGCCGCCGTCCGGTTGATCTGCTGTCGGACGCCGTCCGCCGCCGACGGCGAATGGCGAACGGGTTCGTGAGGCTGCGTCGTGATCCGGTCGGTGCCGTTCGCCGTTCGCCGGCCGCCGTCGGCGGCCGGCGAGCGTCGAACGGGTCACGCGGTGATCCGGTTCGTCGTCGAGGATTGGTCTGTGTGTCGGATATTCTGATTGATATGTAATTTTCTATAGGTAAGTAAATATATACAGATTGTAAAAATACGTTCGCACCAACCTGTTGGTCTAGCGCTCGCTATAGCGGGCCCTACGTTTGTTGTTGTAAGAAACACACATGAATAATAGGGACAAGTGGCAGTTGGCTTCCGCTGAGATTTATTGTGGAACGCACACGCACACGCGCACACACACACACACACGCATCATGCATGG
The DNA here is from genome assembly GCA_034769895.1 of Magicicada septendecula. Lineage (NCBI taxonomy): Eukaryota > Metazoa > Arthropoda > Insecta > Hemiptera > Cicadidae > Magicicada > Magicicada septendecula. The sequence continues at coordinate 374,498,244 of CM068370.1, forward strand.
AAAAGGAAAGTTGAAAATAAACACTTAAGCAATTACAGATACACTCATGTATTTATTTACATGGACACATCTTATTTACAAAATATTTACAAAAACATAAATTAAAAAGTACATATATACAAAAAAACTATTGTGCACGCTCATATATTATAGACACATATTATTTCCAAAATATTTACAAAAACATAAATTAAAAAATAAATACATTTTTAAATATTTACAAAAACAGAAATTAAAAAATAATTACATTTTAAAATATATATACATAAAATTATTCTTTAGTTTCTGTAATATATTAACATTATGCAATTATTTTAATATAATTTTGATTTTTTTTTAAATTGAATGTATGTAATAACGGTCGGTGCGCAACGACCGTTCAAGCTTGTAGATTGAGTGTTGTACTGTTATTTAAAATATGATTAAATGTACTGTTAGTTCAAAGGATTTTTTGAAATTAAATACAATGAAATGTTAAGATAATATCGTTTAATTTTATCAAATTAAATACATATAAGCACAATATATTACAAGTTAAAATATTTAAACACACACACACACACACAATGAATTGAATTGACAATTGCATATAATTAAAACAAAAGAAATACGTGTATGCATACTAATTACAAGTTAAAATACATAATATGTAAACACCTGTACATTGTCAATTGTCTACAATTAAGAAATATATGTAATCACACTATATTACAAGTTTATGATTGCATTCAAGTTAAAATACTTATTATGCACACACACACACACACACACACACACACACATATACACACTGAATTGTAATTAAAACAAATGAATTACATGTAAGCGCTATATATATATTACAAATTTAATAATGTGTACATTATGAAATACAAATATACTTGTTACTTCATAAGATGTCCATCCAGTATTACATTAAAATGTCCACCACGTAGGCCCTGTTTTTTTCTCCGCGGTAAACGAGATATAGTGAGTTCGGTGCTAAATGTTTTAACTCATCGTCTTCCCAAACGCCTGCGTATCTCCTCGGAAGATAAACACGATATTTCAATTTATCGTCCGTATAGTCCTGGATAGTGGTGAGTACAGCATTTCCGTATTTACTGTCTACGTTTTGAAGTTGCACTATGGGATATTTTACACCCATTACTAGTTCTTTAATTTTCTTATATTGCATAGCACTAATGTCCGCGAACTTAGCAACGAATGAAGCCATTTCTAATGAAGAATCACTATTCGCTTACGTCTCTGTCAAGGTCTGAATTAAATAACGCTCGTTCGCGTCGTTATAAGTAAGGAGGCTGTTGAGGAGGGGAAACCAGACAGCGCGAGGGAGGGGGAACCAGACAACGAGCAGTAAACGGTTATTATTAACCCTGTGAAACAGGATGAAAGCCGCTTTCACACGTCATGTGCGGTGGGTGGGAGGAGGCAACCAGTCGGCAACAGTTATTTTTTTATCTGTCTAGACAAGGTGTTGTAATCGATTCCTGCTGAGCGCGGAAGGGGGGTAGGCGACCAGACGACGGCACTAATATTTTATGCGTCTAGACAGGGTGATGTAATCGAATTCTGACGTGAAGGCAGTAATTTTTATGCAAGCGAAATGATGCTAAATATAAACAAAAAGGTTAATAATTTACAAGAAACCTATTGATGAGTCTAAAATCCGATACAACCCACTCGCGTAAAGCGTGGACTCTATTATTTGTACATATTTCTGGAAATAAACGGTGCGCGAAACATGCTGTTCCGTGCATCGGACGTAATTGTTCGAGTTTAGGACAACCGAAATCTTCTAAATTTATAATATTGTAATGCACGATACGCTTTTCCAGAAATCTTTTTTTCTGTAATCCTTTTACGAACCCATAGTTAAAAGGAAACGTGTACTTTACTAATATCGGCACAAGATGTTCGTACGATGTCTCCCCGTCCCTCCACTCTAGTCCGTGAAAATGCTCCGTTAACCATCGGTTCGTCCTCATGTGTTTGTGATTCGAAACGTTCGTGTCCACTGGTGGAGCAAATATCCAATGTCTGCTGGCAAATGCGGTGACATCCATAACGGCCAGTTCCTTGACGAGTTCGTTTCCGTTATCGTCCACGAAACAGTGAAAGTCAAGTATGACTGCTAGCTCGTCGACTGCCATCTTTTTTCGTTACAAACAATGTGTTCGGTGCTACTAGGAACGCTGCCGATCCGTCCGTCTCGCGAAACAGACACGTTGTATGTTGTGTAACGTCCGTAAAGAATTTTTTCAGAACGTTTACTTTGTACCTTGTCTCCACGTCACGAATCAGTGCAACAAATTCTTGCGTCAAAACGTTGTATACAAAAAGATCTACAGGGTACAGTACTGCGTGCGTTAAGTCACTGCATCGACTGTACTCGTACGAAGTCAACAGCTCTATGCGTTCGTTCTCGACACGCCCTTTCGAAACACTGAGGAGGTAGTGAGATATTGTTTATTTATAAACACTCCCGTCACAGCAGCAGCATTGTTTTTCAAACAATTTTTACTGGTTTATTTCATGCATTAGACGAAATGTTCTTGCTCATGTATTAACAGTCGGTAAGCGCGAGTATGAATTTGCTGTTCGTTTTCTGACTGCACGTTGTTTAGACGTTCTCAGTGCATGAAAACGAACTAGAAATACGCTCTCATGTAAGCGGTGTATGTGGCTCTACATAAGGGACACTGATTTAGAGTGATGGCGCAATTCACACATATGACAAAATGGCGACAGGGAATAAGTACGGCTTCAACGATGTGTGCGTAACAAACTTTGCACATCGTATCCCGATCTGGACCCCCTTCTTTTTTTTATTCTCTTTGATCGAGTCGGTGCTTTGCCCGTTCTCTGCTGCCACTGCTGTTGCTGCTGCTGCTCCCGGTTCTTTTTTTTTATTTTCTTTGATCGAGTCGGTGCTTTGTCCGTTCTCTGCTGCCACTGCTGTTGCTGCTGCTCCAGCTGCTGCTTCCGGTTCGGTAATGATACCCAATGCCTTTAGGATGAATTTTTTATCTTTCACTAACATTACGTAAGAGCACACGGGGAAATCACGTGCGTGTTCCGTCCAAGCGTTTTCTCCTCGCTCCCATTTGTTTAAACCACCTCCACAGCAAAAACAAATCACTCTATCGTTGCATCCGTTGTAAAAGAAACCCGCTTCGGATAGTTCTTTAGGCGTTATCGTCAACGATATCGACCAATCTTTAAAACTCTTTAAACGGTCTTCAATGCTTCTGTAACGCGGATAAGGGGATATGATTTTTTTAATCAGTGCGATCTGCACTTCTTTGTCGTCCGGAGATACGGACTTGATCGTCATCGCTTCACCGCACTGTCTGAAATAGCGGTTTTCATTGCGATCGTTATCGTCATCCTTGTGATCGTACGAAAGCATCGTGCACGTCCTCTCACGACTCGCGCTGATGAAACACTGAGCGAAGAATAGGAGGGGAGACGTTTCCCTCTCCCACCGTTCGGACAGAGGGAGTTTACAGGTATTAAGAAAATATAATACATGAAAATCGATTACATCTTTTAATATAAAAAAAACACATACATGAAATACACACACATAATATTGTAAAAAGCAACATAATATTTACAGCAAAAAAAAACAATAATATACAGAGTGCGGTTCGCTAGACTGTTATTTTTACTGTCAGGTTAAATTTTTTTTTCATACAGAGATATTGTTGGCTAACACGTGGGCGTCGTTTTCTTCGTTTATGGCTCGCTCGAACGCTGTGATCATTTCTTCGTCGGTGACGACTGTAGTGTCGTTCGTGTCGGCCGGTTTGATGACATTACCGCGAGCGTCCCATCTCAGGCAATTACGATACTGTTTTTTAACTATATTTCCAATATCCACAGCGTGAGCGACGTCTTCCCATGCGCGTAGTTTCTTCGCTGCAGGATGTTTGCGATATATTTTTCTCTCTCCTTCGTTGAAACTTTCCAGTTGTCTGCGCATAATATACCAAACGTTTTCGGATATTTTGTACAGAGACAGACAACGAATTTTGTTCCTGTTTATGGGGTTTGGCGCGATCTTCTTAGCCAGTACGTTCCTCAGTTTGTCGACACTGTATTCGATTTTGGACTGTAACAGTCTACTTCGTTCTTCCGCACGTTGCCGTTCTTCTTCCGCGCGACGTCTCTCTTCCTCTGCACGCTGTCGTTCTTCTTCCGTTCGTTGTCTTTCTTCCTCTGCGCGACGTCTCTCTTCTTCGTTAGTTTCTTGAATAGTTTTTATCATAGATTGTAAATTACCCATTTGTGTTGTTAACAAATTATTTTGCATACTAATTAACTCCTTCAAACGTTCCTCGTACAATTTTTCATATTGTCTATATTTCATTACAATTTCTTTCATAATGGCATATAATTCACGCAATTCAACAGCTTTAAGGGGTTCTCATTTGCATCAACAAAGAAGCGAAATCTATTCCATTTAACACATAATATTTTTTCTGTGCATTATCTTCATCTTGGACTTCGTAATATTCGATGTAATCGTTTTTCTTTAACCATCTGGTAATTCTGGATTTTTGATTATTATATTTACCTGTATAGCCGAGCCAAATCAATACATCGTCTGTAATTTTTATTTTATCCTGTATGGTGCAGTTCCAGAAAAATCTATTTTTCGTATCGTTTTCAACGTCGATACCGAATTGCAAACAGACCTGATACACCGACAATTTACCTACATTACGTGAAATCAGTTCTTCTGGCGCTAGACATTGTACACGGAGTACGAGTTCCCTGTTATTGTGTGCTACCATGACGGATGCCTAATACATACTAATACGTTCGCACCAACCTGTTGGTCTAGCGCGCGCTATGTCGAGCCCTACAAGGTCATTCTCCCCAACAGGTTGGTGCGAACGTACGGGGGAGGGGATAATAATAAGACGTTTCCCCCTCCAAGGTTATGGGTATTAAGAAAATAAAATACATGAAAATTGATTATTTTTTTTTTAATATGAAATTAAAGTCATAGTACTGTAAATCCTAACAATAAATAACATTAATTCAATCGACTCAATATATACCTAGTTTAAGTGGATGGACAAGTGGATGACTGTTATTTTTACTGTCAGGTGGAATTTTCTTTTCATACAGAGATATTGTTGGCTAACACGTGGGCATCGTTTACTTCGTTTATGGCTCGCTCGAACGTTGTGAGCATTTCTTCGTCGGTGACGACTGTAGTGTCGTTCGTGTCGGCCGGTTTGATGATATTACCGCGAGCGTCCCATCTCAGGCAATTACGATACTGTTTTCTAACTATATTTCCAATATCCACGGCGTAAGCGACGTCTTTCCATGCGCATAGTTTCTTCGCTGTAGGATGTTTGCTATATATTTTTCTCTCTCCTTCGTTGAAACTTTCCAGTTATCTGCGCATAATGTACCAAACGTTTTCGGATATTTTGTACAGAGACAGACAACGAATTTTGTTCCTGTTTATGGGGTTTGGCGCGATCTTCTTAGCCAGTACGTTCCTCAGTTTGTCGACACTGTATTCGATTTTGGACTGTAACAGTCTACTTCGTTCTTGTGCACGTTGCCGTTCTTCTTCCGCGCGACGTCTCTCTTCCTCTGAACGCTGTCGTTCTTCTTCCGTTCGTTGTCTTTCTTCCTCTGTGCGACGTCTCTCTTCTTCGTTAGTTTCTTGAATAGTTTTTATCATAGATTGTAAATTACCCATTTGTGTTGTAAACAAATTATTTTGCATACTAATTAACTCCTTCAAACGTTCCTCTTACAATTTTTCATATTGTCTATATTTCATTACAATTTCTTTCATAATGGCATATAATTCACGCAATTCAACAGCTTTAGGGGTTCTCATTTGCATCAACAAAGAAGCGAAATCTATTCCATTTAACACATAATATTTTTTCTGTGCATTATCTTCATCTTGGACTTCGTAATATTCGATGTAATCGTTTTTCTTTAACCATTTGGTAATTCTGGGTTTTTCATTTTTATATTTACCTGTATATCCGAGCCAATTCAATACATCGTCTGTAACTTTATTTTATCCTGTATGATGCAGTTCCAGAAAAATCTATTTTTCGTATCGTTTTCAACGTCGATACCGAATTGCAAACAGACCTGATACACCGACAATTTACCTACATTACGTGAAATCATTTCTTCCGGCGCTCGACTTTGTACACGGAGTACGAGTTCCCTGTTATTGTGTGCTACCATGACGGATGCCTAATACATACTAATACGTTCGCACCAACCTGTTGGTCTAGCGCGCGCTATGTCGAGCCCTACAAGGTCATTCTGCCCAACAGGTTGGTGCGAACGTACGGGGGGGAGGGGATAATAATAAGACGTTTCCTCCTCCAAGGTTATGGGTATTAAGAAAATAAAATACATGAAAATTGATTTCATTTTTTTTTAATATGAAATTAAAGTCAAAGTACTGTAAATCCTAAGAATAAATAACATTAATTGAATCGACTCAGTATATACCTAGTTCAAGTGGATGGACAAGTGGATGACTCTTATTTTACTGTCAGGTGGAATTTTCTTTTCATACAGAGATATTGTTGGCTAACACGTGGGCGTCGTTTTCTTCGTTTATGGCTCGCTCGAACGTTGTGATCATTTCTTCGTCGGTGACGACTGTAGTGTCGTTCGTGTCGGCCGGTTTGATGACATTACCGCGAGCGTCCCATCTCAGGCAATTACGATACTGTTTTTTAACTATATTTCCAATATCCACAGCGTGAGCGACGTCTTCCCATGCGCGTAGTTTCTTCGCTGTAGGATGTTTGCGATATATTTTTTTCTCTCCTTCGTTGAAACTTTCCAGTTGTCTGCGCATAATATACCAAACGTTTTCGGATATTTTGTACAGAGACAGACAACGAATTTTGTTCCTGTTTATGGGGTTTGGCGCGATCTTCTTAGCCAGTACGTTCCTCAGTTTGTCGACACTGTATTCGATTTTGGACTGTAACAGTCTACTACGTTCTTCCGCACGTTGCCGTTCTTCTTCCGCGCGACGTCTCTCTTCCTCTGCACGCTGTCGTTCTTCTTCCGTTCGTTGTCTTTCTTCCTCTGCGCGACGTCTCTCTTCTTCGTTAGTTTCTTGAATAGTTTTTATCATAGATTGTAAATTACCCATTTGTGTTGTTAACAAATTATTTTGCATACTAATTAACTCCTTCAAACGTTCCTCGTACAATTTTTCATATTGTCTATATTTCATTACAATTTCTTTCATAATGGCATATAATTCACGCAATTCAACAGCTTTAGGGGTTCTCATTTGCATCAACAAAGATGCGAAATCTATTCCATTTAACACATAATATTTTTTCTGTGCATTATCTTCATCTTGGACTTCGTAATATTCGATGTAATCGTTTTTCTTTAACCATTTGGTAATTCTGGGTTTTTCATTTTTATATTTACCTGTATATCCGAGCCAATTCAATACATCGTCTGTAATTTTTATTTTATCCTGTATGATGCAGTTCCAGAAAAATCTATTTCCCGTATCGTTTTCAATGTCGATACCGAATTGCAAACAGACCTGATACACCGACAATTTACCTACATTACGTGAAATCAGTTCTTCTGGCGCTAGACTTTGTACACGGAGTACGAGTTCCCTGTTATTGTGTGCTACCATGACGTTCGCACCAACCTGTTGGTCTAGCGCGCGCTATGTCGAGCCCTACAAAGTCATTCTGCCCAACAGGTTGGTGCGAACGTACGGGGGGAGGGGATAATAATAAGACGTTTCCCCCTCCAAGGTTACGGGTATTAAGAAAATAAAATACATGAAAATTGATTAGATATTTTTTTAATAAAAAAAAAATCACATACATGCAATGCATACATAATTGTGCGTTGATAGGCGGAGGCGTGGCGGCGGTATGTTCGCCGTTCGCGGTTCACCGTCCGGCGGTGACCTGACGGTGTCCTGGTCGCCGCCCGGAGTGGTGGGGTCTGCGTCCACGTTGTCGAGTGGAAGATGATTGGTGTGGTCGGCCATGTTGGAAAAGTGGCGAGGTTGTCAAGTAGTGTAAGAATGTGCTGGTTAAGCGTCGGTCACGTTGCCAACTCTTGCATGTGTTATAGTGTACGGGTTTGGATATGAAAGCGGTTTTTCCGGACGTGCGTCCATGTTGGAAAAGCGTCGACGTTGTCGACTCGTGCGTGTGTGCTGGTTAAGCGTCGGCCACGTTGTCAACTCGTGCATATGTTATAGTGTACGGGTTTGGATATGTACGCCGTGGTGTATTGCCAACTTGTGAACTGTGTTATTTTCCATGAGTGATATGTGTTTTATATAAGTGAATTGACGTTTAATTATGCAGTGCATATCATGTGTGTTTCTTACAACAATTGTACACGACACTACACTTTTTTACGTTCGTGCGATAGAAATTACATATCAATAAGAATATAGTATATGTTGACGGGTGGCGCTAACTGTGTTATTCGTACGTTCCCGACCATTAGGTTAGAGTTCGTATCCTTCGGTATGATCTTCGCGTCCACGTATACTTTGGTCGCAGCGTCTCTCGCACGAATTGGATCTCTCAGAGACTGTATGCGATGGTCCTGCGCGTCGACGACAGGGCTGTTCTTCTTGTTCGGTACTGTCGTGAAACGCAAGCACGTGTAGTCTACGTATTGCTTGTTGACAGCGTCCCAAGATCGACGGGAGCGGCGACGGTGACGAGCTTACAACCTTTCATGTCTATTACTTGCCTCGAATCGTTGACCAGACAGTGGTCACGCACAAACCGCAGTGGAACGGCATCGTTACCGTCGTGCGGTTCGTCCAAGTTGTGTATTTCTTTTTCCCGCTACATCGAAGTGTGCGTCCTCGGTCATCGCGATACCGATATCCTACCGCAGACTGTGTCGCATCTCTCTTCGCGCTCTAACAGCGCTCTGGTGTCTGCCGAAGTTGTCAACGCTCATCTCGTGAATGAAGCGCGTGGACCGCTATGCACGATATTTTATACGATGATGTTGGCGTCACGTAGTTCTTCCACTATGGAAACGATTTCGTTCGTGTGTCCACCGTTTCGGGCGCGTTGTGACGCTATCAACAGTCGCAATCTGTCCACCAGTTCGTTCGGATCGTCCCAGTGCACGTAATCGATTTTGTCTTTTTTTCTCGAGAGCATCATATACGTTCTGTCGGTATTATTATGTCCGTGTCCTGTACGTTTCGGTGGGAACAACCTTGATATTATCTGTTTATACTTTACACCTCTGTTTGTGTTTACCTGCGCGTTCACTAAATAATGATGCTTGTGCGCGTTGGTATCACGTAGTATATCTTTGTACGCATTCAGATCCATCTCGTTGTAAACGTTCTCTTTAGGGTGCTTCATGAACATGAGTTCGTATAGACCCGGTGTACCTTTGTAACGTTTACCGTTGATAAAGATTGAATCGTCTGTTTCGATTTCCAACGGTGAATCACCGATCATCCATTTTCCGCTTTCGTGTCTTACACCGTACGTATAATCCATCAAACGATCGCGTTCAGCCGACACGATCATACGCATGTACTTATTCGCTAACGATTCACTGTCGTATTTTTCCTGAAAATATCTACGCGCTTCTCGCCTCCCTTCCGGTGTGTCTAACATTTTTTCGATGTTGAGACTAGGATCGTCCTCGTCGTCCTCGTCCGAAGTTTCACCTATCACAGAAGTTTTCAGGAAACGTGGTGTCAACTGCTGTTGCGGTGACGGACGGAGCGGTGTCCCTACATCGATATTGCTACTACTTGAACCCATCAGATCCTCCTCCTCTTCTTCCTCCTCCTCCTCGCCACGTTTCATCTTTTTCGCACTCGTAGGCTTTTCATTTGTTGTTTTACGTTTTTTTTCAACCAACGCTTGCGAAATAATTTGTAACGGTTCGAGAATCGGTTTGTAACTTTTGGTTAACGTTTCTTCCTCTTCACGGATCACATGTTTTAACGCACGGTATTTCTTACGTATGTCATTGCTGATAGTGTCGATATCACGGGCTAGTTGTTTCTTCTTTTCGTCCATCTTGATAAACGGCAGTACACTGAATAACGTCGGTGACTCGAGACATCTGTATTTACCTGAACGATCGACGACTGTTTTAGTTAACGGTAAACAGCTGTTAAGTGCATTTATGCGAACAGTCTACAACTGTTTTTGCAGGACATGCGTATTTACCAGAACGGTCGACGACTGTTTTAGTTAACAGTGAACAGCTTTTACGTGCATTTATGCGAACAGTATACAGCTATTTTTCCAGGACATGTGTATTTACCCGAACGGTCGACGCCTGTTTTTGTTAACAGTGAACAGCTGTTACGTGCATTTATGCAAACAGTCTACAGCTGTTTTTCCAGGACATGTGTATTTACCCGAACGTTCGACGACTGTTTCAGTTAACAGTGAACAGCTGTTACGTGCATTTATGCGAACAGTCTACAACTGTTTTTTATTTTACCCAAACGCTCAAAGACTGGGTTAGTTAACAGTGAACAGCTGTTACGTGCAATTATGCGGACAGTCTACGAGAGTTTCTTTATTTTTCTGAGACACTTATATTTACCTGAACGCTTGTCTACTGTTTTAGTTAACGGTGAACAGTTGTTACGTGCGAACAGCCCACAACTTTTTTTTTCTAACCGTTAGGCGCGACTACTCATTTCCCGCCCGGTGTACGTCGGCTTCACAGTAATCGATGTCAGTAAACTGATAATGTACGATTTTCATTATCGGTACGCTGTCGCCAAGTACGGTCGACGATTCACATTACTAATGACTGACACGAACAGTTTGTTTTACAGCATACAGACTGACGACGTGTACGAGTATATGAAAGAGGATCTCCACCTTTTTGACACGTCGTACTATCCTGTGGATCATCTTTCTCATTGCGACGACAACAAAAAAGTCGTGGTGAAGTTCAAGGATGAGACCAATGGGAAACCCATCAGGGAATTTGTCGGACTCAGAGCAAAATGTTACTCGCTCCTATTGTCCGACTGCACCGACATAAAGGTGGCAAAAGGTGTACCAAGGACAGCAATAAAAAAAAGATTACGTCATCGATTGTACAGCGAGTGTCTTTTCGTCAGTCGTACGGTTTTCACCTTTGCCGAGTGTATACGAACCGATCGTCATAAGCTGTACACGCAACGTGTAACAAAACTTTCCCTGTCACCTTATGACGATAAGAGGTAAGTAACTGCACGACGGCGTAACTACACTCGCGTACGGACACTTCGGAACACGTAAACGTGCGCTATCGGACGACGCTGCTGGTCCTAACGCGAAGAGACAGAGGTACACGGACCAAAAACTAACGGCAAGAATAAACTCGTATTTCATGTATGCTATTTACCTAATTATTTTACAACTTTAATTACGTTTTACAGAATGAACAACAAAGTGAATAAACGTCTGTCAGAGGAGCAACGACGAGTACGACGGTAAATACAATATTTTTTCTTTATTTAATGTGTACAAACAGAATATTCCATTCGACTGACTTACTGTTTTTTTTTTTATAGTTAGCAACGGTTACGTCGTGCTCTGCTGGGGAGCACATCTCCTCAACCCGGCTCGAGTCGGTAAGTCCGTTTTCATTAACAATCTCTTGTAGTAATCCGTTTACGTCTGTTTTTAAATTTGTACTTTTTTCCAGCGATGTCGATCATACTGACGACGATGACGACGACGACGTCGAAACCCTCAGCGGGTTCGTGGGAGATGAGGATGAATTGGGATACAATATCGATTTCCTCGAAGCAGAAGATGATGATGATGATGAGGAGGAGGAAATATACACCCTCATCGTCATCGACGATTTCCATCTTCGAGGACAGTATGTAAGTCTTCTTCTTATGCGTACATATTTTTCTTTTTCCACGTCTGTATACGTTTTTTATGTCTTTTTTTTGTCCTCAGTGACATTCACCCGTGCGCACGTCCTCTGCTGCCGCAGCCACAACCGCAGTTGATACGCCATCTGCCGCAGCATCCTCATCCTCAACCGCAACCTCAGCCGCAAAAGCCGCAGCCTCAGCCTCAACCGCAGCCTCATCCACAACAGTAGCACCTTCTGCCACAGCAGCAACAACGAGATCCCCGTTTGAGACCCCCTCCAGAACCCGCACCGGTCTTCTTTGACATTTTGGAAACCATAGAACCACGGATGGACGGTGAGCCAACCACGATGAGGCTCCTTCTGCGAAGGAACCTACCGACGTGGTGTTGGCACCGAGGAGAACTCTGTCCCGTCCAGGGTATAGTGCCCCATACCTCGTATAGTATATGTATGGAGGATTACACCGACGGACAGAGGCTCCTCGGTTTTGCGTGTGGACACGCCTATCACTATCGTTGCATCCTGAGTTGGCTCCAGACGGTGGTGTTGGAGGGGGCACTGCCTAGATGTCCGCATTATCGTCTATACGCATTCGGCAAGACGACATTGACGTTATATGAGCGTATGCATATTTGAAGTATGTTATAGTGCTCATAAACGTTATTCTAATCCATCCTACTCGTACTAACCATACAGCACTAATATAGTTTCTATTTTTTCTGTTACAGATGGCTGTGAACAACAACAACAACAACAACAACAATCTACTAGAATTGTTTACATTGTATATATTTGATATGTATCGTTTTATTGTATATATTTGTTTCCATTTTTTCTTGCAATGTATATATTTGTTCTATGTATATATATTATTTGATAAGTATCTTTTAATTGTATATATTTGTTTCCATTTTTTTGCAATGTATTTGTTGTATGTATATATAAATTATTGTATTTATTTTCTTACAATACACATGTAAGTTTTTCATTGCTTTAGTGTTTATTTTCATCTATTCTTTTCCCTGCATGATATGTGTTACACATATTTTTTCCAAGCATAATGTGTGTTACAAAATTTTTACAAGTCAAGTGATTTTCATTTATACACAATGGACCAAATCAAAGAGAGAAGAGAGTTTCTTACGAGATATGCAGAAGACGTTCCACTATTTTTTTACTACGTCTGCCCGACAGATATTACATACCCATCAGATTTTTTTACTACGTCTGCCCGACAGGTATTACATACCATCAAAATAATATAAATGGTAATTATTTCCTATGCATCATGTGTGTCAGACACTTTTTACAAGTGAAGTGGTTTTCACTTATGCAGTGCATACACACGGTGTGCATGTCATGTGAATTTCTTACAACAGATGCAGATGACACTACACCTTTCTTTTAATACATCCTGCGATAGAAATTACATATCAATCAGAATATTATATATGGTAATTCTTATCTTCCGTGCATTATGTATATATTTTCCATGCACGGATGTGTGATATACAATTTATACAAGTGAATTGGTTTTCAATTATGCGTCGAGGGAAAAATTTAATATCACCTCGACGACGGATGTTGTAAAAGCTCTTTCGTCGGTTTTCAAAAGAATATGTGTACACGTCCATATCTGAAGCAAGAATGTTAGTTTGTCATGCATTTGGATTTTGTGGGAATCGTTGTATGATACCTGTTCATCAGTACGGAACAGCCGACACCGTTCGTCGAGAAGGACATAGCAAAACTGCAACGTCCGTTGTGTGGAATTATTTTCAATGTTTCATTGTCCAAACGTCCGTAGCGAGAATGTTTCAGATCGAAATACTGCCACCACCTCGACGACGGATGTTGTGTAAATACTTTCCTTTGTAAAACATTTTATACTTTTATAAAGATTTGTTGAGCACATACTTCTCCAATTGTCATAGTTATTCGAGTTGGTAAACACGTGTAAATATTCTGACGGTTTACCGTATAGAAAATTGGGAAAATTTATTGTTTCCTCTTTTATTAGTGTTTTTTGAATAATCCATCCAATTTTGGTGTCCTTCATCAGTTGGAATTCTAAATTTTGTTGCATAATTTTTTCGTAGTGTATACTCAACTTTTGCTAAAGTGCTCACATTGACATCGGCAAATTTATATTTTTTACTAAGTGGTAAAAATTACAGAATTCTTTTTGTATTTTATAGTGTGATGTGCACAATTCGTAGGTCGTTAATTTTGAACATCTTTGTCCGTTACCCATGTTTAGAGTTTCGCATTCTTGGTATTTTTCTTTTAGTAGAAACATTCTAATGAAATTATTCCATTTTCTTATGAACGCTCTTTTGAATCGCTTACTCATTGGCACCCTAAAACATATTTATCAAAAATTGTATACAATTGTATTTTGTAATTGTCATTACTGTGTGCGTTTACATATTTGTCATAGTGCACTTGTTTATTTTAACTTGTAATTAGTTTTCCTTAGACAACTGGTTTATCGTGGAGAAAAGGATAGAGCTTACATAGTAGATATTGTAGAGTAGGACCGAATGGACATCTTCATTTATCATGTATAATTTTCATTGCACATACACATAATTGTCGTTATCTGCGCGTACGATTACATATTTATATTAACTTGTACTTAGTTTTATTTCATTTAATTTCTTTTAATTATACATAATATATTTTAACTTATAATATAATGTGCTTAAACATATTTCATTTGATTTAATTGTAATCAATTGTCAATGTGCTTATATCTAGATAATAAAACAAGGCTTACGTGGTGTACATTTTAGAGTAAGCCCGGATAGACATCTTCAAAATTAACAAATATATTTGTACATATAATACTTATCTTCTATGCACAAATGCGTGATATTCAATTTTTACAAGTGAATTGATTTTCAATTTTGCACCGAAGGACCGAGTCATCGTGAGTTTCGCACTGATGATGTGCACATTTTTTATTTTTATAATATATACTTACCACAAGGGCACACACATTCGAATTTACAGTTCACAAGTTGGTAACAATGCAATACACCTCACTCAGTCTCTTCACATCGACGATATCCGGACGACGGCGGCGGCGGTGTACATATCTAAACCCGTACACTATAACGCATGCACGAGTTGACAACATGGACGACGCTAAACCAGCACACATGCACAAGTTGGCAACGTCGACGCTTTTCCAACATGGTCACCGTTCCGGAAAAAGCTGTGTATATCCAAACACGTACACTATATATACTTACCACAAAGGCACACACATTCGAATTTACACTTCACAAGTTGGTAACAATGCAATACATGTCTCCTCACATCGACAATATCCGGACGGCGGCGGCGTACATATCTAAACCCATACACTAAAAAACATGCACGAGTTGACAACATGGACGACGCTAAACCAGCACACATGCACAAGTTGGCAACGTCGACGCTTTTCCAACATGGTCACCGTTCCGGAAAAAGCTGTGTATATCCAAACACGTACACTATATATACTTACCACAAAGGCACACACATTCGAATTTACAGTTCACAAGTTGGTAACAATGCAATACATGTCTCCTCACATCGACGATATCCGGACGGCGGCGGCGTACATATCTAAACCCATACACTAAAACACATGCACGAGTTGACAACGTGACCGACGCTAAACCAGCACACATGCACAAGTTGGCAACGTCGACGCTTTTCCAACATGGTCACGGTTCCGGAAAAAGCTGTATATATCAAAACCCGTACACTATAACACATGCACGAGTTGGCAACCTGGCTGACCCTTAACCAGCACACTCTTACACAACCCGACAACCTCACCACTTTTTCAACATGGACGACGACCCCACCAATCCTGGCGATGATCAAGCCACGAGGATGATCAACGACGAGATAGCAGTTATACTTGACTTTCACTGTTTCGTTGACGACGATGGAAACGAACTCATCAAGGAACTAGCCATTATGGATATCACCGCATTTACCAGCAGGCATTGGATATTTGCATCTCCAGTAAACACGATCGTTTCGAATCACAAACACATGAGGACAAACCGTTGGTTAACGGAGCATTATCATAGATTAGAGTGGACGGACGGGGACACATCGTACGAACATCTTGTGTCGATATTAATAAAGTACACGTTTCCTTTTAACTATGTGTTCGTAAAAGGATTACAGAAAAAAAGATTTCTGGAGAAGTGTATTGTACATTTCAATATTATAAATTTAGAAGATTTCAGTTGTCCTAAACTCGAAGAATTACGTTCAATACACGGAACAGCCTGTCTCGTGCACCGCTTATTTCCGGAAATATATACAAATCAAAGAGTACACGCTTTACGCGAGTGGGTTGTATCGGATTTTAGACTAATCAATAGGTTTCTGGTAAATTACTAATTGCATACATTGTTGTTTTTATTTAGCATCATAAAAATATCACTTGTTGCCTTTCTGTCAATTACATCATCCTGTCTACATGCATAAAACAATTAGCACCATCGACTTATTCCCACACGTTCGAGTGTAGTCGATGATATCACCTTGTCTAAAAAAAAATAAAAAAAATAAACGAGTCGTCTCCCCCTCCCCCACCTACCCGCTGAACATAGCGGGAGAAAGCAGCTTGCATCCTGTTTACACGGTTAAAAATACCCGCTTACTGTACGTTGAGTAGATCCCACTCTCCGGTTTCCCCCTCCTCAACTACCTACCTATTTTATACCGCTACAAACTAGTGTTATTCATTCAGACCTTGACAGACGCGCAAGCGAAATTCTTCATTGTAAAATGGCATAATTCGTTGCGAAGTTTGCTACCATTAGAGCGATTGAATATAAAAAAATTAAGGAATTAATAATTGGTGTTAAATATCCAATAGCAGAATTACAAAATATAGACGTGAAGTGCGGGAAGGTCGTACTCGCCACTATCCAGGACTACAAGGACCCAAAATTGAAATATCACGTAAATCTACTTAAGAGATACGCAAGCGTTTTCGATGATGAAGAATTAAAAAATTTAGCACCATATTCACTTCAACTGGTTTATCGTGGAGAAAAAGATAGGGTTTACGTGGTAGACATTTTAGAGTAATACCGAATGGGCACCTTCATTTATCATGTATAATTGTCATTGGACACACACACACACAATTATCATTGCCTGTAAGTACGATTACATGTGTATTTCATTTGATTTAGTTGTACACAATTGTCATTGTGCTTATGTTTATTGTATTGTGTAATTGTCACAGTAATTGTCACTACTGTGTGCGTTTACATAATATTTATTTTCCTTATACATATTTCATTTTGATTTAATTGTACACATTTGTCATAGTGCACTTGTTTATTTTAACTTGTATTTAGTTTACTTAGATGTATTTCGTGTACATATTATGTATTTTGTAATTGTCACTACTGTGTGGTTTATATATTATGTATTTTAAATTGTAATATATTTTTATTGCATGTATTTTGTTTTTAATTAAACGGTATTGCTTTAACATTTTTATTGTATTTAATTTCAAAAGTCCTTCTAATATATTTTATCTGTACTTTAACATATATTTTTTGTTTGTTTAAATTATATATATAAATTTTTCTTTTAACTGTTTATTTTCAACTATCCTTTTTCCATGCATGATGCGTCCTGCATAATCTTTACAAGTGAAGTGTCAATCAGAATATTATGTATATAGTAATACTTATCTACTATGCACAAATGTGTGATATTCAATTTTTACAAGTGAATTGATTTCAATTATGCACCGAAGGACCGAGTCATCGAGAGTTTCGCAGTGATGATGTGCACATTTTTTTATTTTTACAATATATACTTACCACAAACACACGCATTCGAATTTACACAGTTCACATGTTGACAACAATGCAATACACGTCACTCAGTCTCTTCGCATCAACGATATCTGGACGGTGGCGGCGTACATATCTAAACCCGTACACTATAACACTTGCACGAGTTGACAACATGGACGACGCTAAAACAGCACACATGCACAAGTTGGCAATCGCGCTTTTATCTTCTATGCACAAATGTGTGATATTTAATTTTTACAAGTGAATTGATTTTTAACTGCAACGATATCCGAACGGCGGCGGTGGCGGTGTACATATACAAACCCGTACACTATAACACACGCACGAGTTGACAACGTCGATAAACCAGCACAAGTTGGCAACGCCGACGACGCTTTTCCAACATGGCCGCACTTCCGGAAAAACCCCTTACATATACAACCCCATACACTATAACACATGCACGGTTTTTACTTACCACTGACACACAGACCAATCCTCGACGACGAACCGGATCACCGCGTAACCCGTTATGTGACACACAGACCAATCCTCGACGACGAACCGGATCACCGCGTGACCCGTTCGACGCAGCCTCACGAACCCGTTCGCCGTTCGCCGTCGGCGGCGGACGGCGTCCGACAGCAGATCAACCGGACGGCGGCCGGCGAACGGCGAACGGCGAACGGCGAACGGCGAACCGGATCACTACACGGGCTCGCGATACAGTTCGCCACGACACACAGACACGCCGTCGCCAACAATACACCGCATCGACCGCAGCGCCGTTCATATACAAAACCCGTACACTATAACACACGCAAGAGTCGACTACGGCGATTAACCAGCACGAGTCGGCAACGCCGACCACGACGATTTTACAACATGGCCGACCGGAAAAACTCCTTGCATATACAAACCCGTACACTATAACACATGCACGAAGCGGCAACGTCGACGACGTATACACCAATCAACGCACACATAACCCCACTTTATACTCACCGCCCACAACATGACCGAAAGCCGACTACCAGATTTTTACCCCACCACATAGATTTTTGAATTTCCCGCCATATGACGCCACATCCGGGGTAGAACTGTCAGTTTTACCCTACTCATGGGGTACAGGAAAAACTGAGCGCCTCATGCTCAAGTGTAATCAAATATTGTGATGCAATGAGTATGCAGTGCAGCGAATATGAAAGATAACGCAATTCTTTAAAATCATATACAGTAGTTTCTTGGAAATGATTAGGAGCGCCCACGCTTTTATTATTAGCGATCGATTATCTGAAACGATTGTTGTATTTAACAAGATTTACTTCCTGTTTATTTTGTTTAAATTAAAGGAACTACTTTTTGTAGAGCATACATTATTTAATTTAAAAATAAACCAGTATGCTCCCTGAGCTGCGGAACTCGCTAACTATTTTGAACGAAGTACATTTATTATTACATAAATTTCAATATTAAATCGAAATATAAATGTAGAGCACACAATCGTATAATAAACACTAAAAATTCGAAACATTCTGATTTGGGTGACAATTCCTTTCAGCCTGACACCCTGCTGAATTTTCACAATTTAACAAATTTTTGATCTTGTTTTTTGGGCTTAGGGTCATGAAATTTTGAAATTTCCAAAACTTAACACTACACTCTGATTTTAGTTAAAACTCCCCTTAAATTTTATACTTAACATGAGTTTTTGTCACAATTGTCACTCACTATTTAGGCTCTTGTGTCCCAAAATTTTTAAATTTTTAAAGCGTAGACTACTTTCACACTGTGGTTAAAATTACTTTTAGTGTGATGCGCCACATGGACTTTTTCGAATTTTTCAATTTTGTCTCACACATGCATGAAATTGATCCCCCCCCCCAGTTTTGGGGGAATCAATTTCAAAAATAATATGGCCCGAAACTATGGTACGGACATAGTAGGGTAAGAGTGTGAATACGCTTGCCACGTTTTACAAAAATCGGTTGATACGTTCAAAGATAATCCTGAAACTTACCCCAAACATATAGAGAGACAAATGCCAAACGGTCGAGTAGAACTGAGAAGTCGTTTTGTTGGTTAAAATATCGATGACAAGACGGAACGATGTTATCGCAAGATATGGACAATATTCCCGCAATGTTTGACAAATGGTAGAATATAATTGTAAAAAAGTTTGTTAATTATCCACTGAAACGTTGTTTTTGTTTTATGTTCAGTACCTGTTTACTGAATTAGCGCTTCCTAACGATCGAAGAGGTCACAGTGACTTGAAAATGTGTTATACAGAAATCAAGACTGGGCGTTTGTAGTGTAGAGCAACTAATATTTTTTTAGTCATGTATTGTAAGTGTTGACTAACCATGTACAAATAAAATATAATACTATTCTGTCGGTGGCGTTATATGTTTTTTACGTTGGATAGTTGATGATTGGTGTGTAAAATGACAACATACTCGTATCGCGCTGCTGTATCGTCGTCAGTTAGATAATAGTCTGTGGTTAGATAATTCTCATCGCCTAGTCTGTGGCAAAGACGCCTTAGTAGGCTACAATGTTTTCTAGGTATTGCACATGGGCCCACCCATACAGGGTAGTAACTTTTCCTTTGGCATCACCGTTGTATTCTATGCATAAATAGTTCAGCCCAATTAGATTTCAAAAAGATTTTAAATTTATATTTTTAATTCGAAATGGTAATTTTTCTACTAAATTGTAATTTAAAATTAGTATTAGGGAAACTGTTGACCAATTACTTGTAACAACCATAGTGCCGTGTTAAAATAAAATAGAGTAGCCTACATTTTTTTCACTAATAACTTTAAAACAATTAGGCCTATTTCATATTAAACGTTGTTTTATAATCGACCATAAAATTACTTTTACTTTGGTTGCCGCCCAGAGATAGTGACCAAAATAAAAATGTATCCATCGTCTTACTTCATTCGACATTGACATCAGATATAAATCAACAAAGGCGCTCATATACAATAATTCAAGTTAAATTTGTCCAACAACAACAATAATTGTCACCATTACAGTTTCGCACTAACTAACACAATGATCACTTTACACTAAACCGCCACAAGAACTTTGAGCCGCACTTGAATATCGCCAGGTCTAAAACTAAATTGGCCCGCTCGAAAATCCAGTATTTATACGTCCGCCGCCTTGCATTGTAGGGAACTAGAGGGCCTGCATTCTGGTAGAGTTGTCGGGTAAGGGGCACAGACAATCTAATAGCATCCAGAACGGTACGCAACTCTGCCGGGCTGAATAATCTCTAAACGACTTGAACAACCTCGCGTGCCCCGGCACAAGATTCATGTAGGCATTTATCGATGTGGTACTATTTATTTCACCAGCCAATCAATACTCTGTTTTTGTGGTTAATAGGCTATAAAACGATGGGCTGTAAGGGATACAAGATACCTCCGTACATGTCGAAAAATTATTCAGTTGCCTTTCATTTGGCAGCTTTGCAGAAAATTCAGCGACAGAAGCTGTCAAAAGTTGTGGTCATGTAAAAAGATCAGTTTTCGCAAAACAAACAAAACAACGTACACAATACATGGAGAGGGGCGTAACTGTTACGGGCCGATACATTAGCCAAACTGGACTGGTTACGTACACTGCGTGCAATACATGGAGAGGGGCGTAACTGCTACGGGCCGATACATTAGCCAAACTGGACTGGTTACGTACACTGCGTGCAATACATGGAGAGGGGCGTAATTGCTACGGGCCGATACATTAGCCAAACTGGACTGGTTACGTACACTGCGTGCAATACATGGAGAGGGGCGTAACTGTTACGCGCCGATACATTAGCCAAACTGGACTGGTTACGTACACTGCGTGCAATACATGGAGAGGGGCGTAACTGTTACGGGCCGATACATTAGCCACACTGGACTGGTTACGTACACTGCGTGCAATACATGGAGAGGGGCGTAACTGTTACGGGCCGATACATTAGCCAAACTGGACTGGTTACGTACACTGCGTGCAATACATGGAGAGGGGCGTAACTGTTACGGGCCGATACATTAGCCAAACTGGACTGGTTACGTACACTGCGTGCAATACATGGAGAGGGGCGTAACTGTTACGCGCCGATACATTAGCCAAACTGGACTGGTTACGTACACTGCGTGCAATACATGGAGAGGGGCGTAACTGTTACGGGCCGATACATTAGCCACACTGGACTGGTTACGTACACTGCGTGCAATACATGGAGAGGGGCGTAACTGTTACGTGCCGATACATTAGCCAAACTGGACTGGTTACGTACACTGCGTGCAATACATGGAGAGGGGCGTAACTGTTACGGGCCGATACATTAGCCAAACTGGACTGGTTACGTACACTGCGTGCAATACATGGAGAGGGGCGTAACTGTTACGGGCCGATACATTAGCCAAACTGGACTGGTTACGTACACTGCATGCAATAAATGGAGAGGGGCGTAACTGTTACGGGCCGATACATTAGCCAAACTGGACTGGTTACGTACACTGCGTGCAATACATGGAGAGGGGCGTAACTGTTACGGGCCGATACATTAGCCAAACTGGACTGGTTACGTACACTGCGTGCAATATATGGAGAGGGGCGTAACTGTTACGGGCCGATACATTAGCCAAACTGGACTGGTTACGTACACTGCGTGCAATACATGGAGAGGGGCGTAACTGTTACGGGCCGATACATTAGCCAAACTGGACTGGTTACGTACACTGCGTGCAATACATGGAGAGGGGCGTAACTGTTACGGGCCGATACATTAGCCAAACTGGACTGGTTACGTACACTGCGTGCAATATATGGAGAGGGGCGTAACTGTTACGGGCCGATACATTAGCCAAACTGGACTGGTTACGTACACTGCGTGCAATACATGGAGAGGGGCGTAACTTACGGGCCGATACATTAGCCAAACTGGACTGGTTACGTACACTGCATGCAATACGTTTATCCTTCATTCAATGTCCAAAAGTCCTGAAACATGTTATCTCAAGCGTTCACTGTGTGTGTGTGTGTGTGTGTGTGTGTGTGTGTGTGTGTGTGTGTGTGTGTGTGTGTGTGTGTGTGTGTGTGTGTGTCCTTAGACTACCAGGCACAACGATTCGCCGAATCTTTATCTATTTCACTATAGGGCCATATATATATATATATATATATATATATAGAAAATATTTTGGGGGCTGCCATTTTTAGTGGCCCTAATTGCTGAAATTGTAATGTGAGCAAAACTCATTAATACACAAACGATTTCAACACACACACACACACACACACACACACACACGCAAACACAAAATCGAACACATCTTAATAAGATTTAATCATGTTAAAATTCCATTAATTATGTGTGACAAATAAATGATTCCATGTGTGTGTGTGTGTGTGTGTGTGTGTTAGAGAACACAAACCAAACTCATTTAATGAGGAATCAGAAATACTATGTAAGTTTATATAGTGTTCTCATTTGTAAGAACGAAAATACTTAGTGAAGTATAGGCCTAAATGTATATTTATATTGTCAACTCACAATAGTATATACAGTCAATCATTATTTGAGTTGAGTTTGAGAATACGTCTTTCATAAAGTTTAATTATGTATTATTTTCTTTCTGTGTGCAGATCTGCTTTTACCTTGATCGTTCTGTGCGTTCAAAATTACAGCGGGGCTGGAGTCCGTTCAGTTTCCCATTAAATACGTGTCTGTTTCACTTAAAGTCATTTTATTTTCGTCATTAGCACCCGTCGATTCTAAGTAGTGACAAAGGCTTTAAGTCAAAATTAATGCACATGTAGTGAAAGAACAATTTGTGTGTTGTTAAAAAAGTAATATAAACAACGAACATAACTATTTTCACAAGTGTTCGTCAGACTCTTATAAGTTACAGTTTAACAAAACACATATACGGCGTTGGTTGTGTGAATTCAGATGGATTTTAGTTGTATTACATTGTCAAAACACTGTCCTGTGTCTTCGCATATGAAAAAAGTTCTTACATTACTAAACGTGATCTGTTCCTATAATTATATTACTTCAAAAGAAAATAGTTTTAAAATTAGTGTAACAATTTCCATCGCTCTCTCTCTCTCTCTCTCTCTCTCTCTCTCTCTCTCTCTCTCTCTCTCTACCTCTCTTTCACACACGTGCGTGTGCGCTCTGATTACAATATAACAAGTTAACTTACAGGATATTCAGTGAACGCAAGTTACCTGGATTCAGGTCGGCGAATATCTAGATTGCCTATAGGCTAACTGCCAGATAAACTAAACAGTGCGAGCAGCAAATTCATTACACGGCAGCAAGATAAGGCAAACTATCGTAGTAGATAAGCGACTTTTTTCAGATGAAGTTGTGACACTTGCTCGGAGATCGAATGTAGTGACATTTGCCTGGAGAAACAATGGTTCTAGGAAATTCATAATGATTGCAGAAGTGTAATGTAGTGTTAAGCAGTTATATTTGCACAAAAGTCAACGATGAGTTTTAAAAACTTGTTACCTGGTCAACTTGGCTGCCAACAATAAGTCGTTTATTTCATCTAACAGTTAATTAAAAAATAGAACGTTCATACTGACGACATTCACCTAATCATTTCGAAACAACTTAGGCGTATATTAGCAGTTCTTTTAGGTAGCCTGATCAAATTCTCTGCACTAAGTTCCAGATATTATTATATTTTTATTAACATTATTAATTATATTAATTTCAATTAAATATAATTGTAATTATTATATTATATTACATTATAATTATATAATTTAGTTAATTACGGTATATGCGTTATTTATTATAACTATTACTCTTAACATGAACACATCATTTTTATTATTATTATTATTATTTCATTTCTGTAATTATTTTGTTGTTATTAAGAGCATTTCGTACGCGCGCCCACACACACAATTACAATTTTGATGCTTCTCATATTGAAAGCTTCATCCATAAGTACTTTTCAGGTGTACACTTGAAGTGAAGACTTTATTTCATTTCAGAAACAATCGATTTGAAAACTGGAAACTTGAAGAACCACAACCAATATGTCAACTTTTAGAGTGCCTCTGTCGTCACACCATTTAATTTACAACAAAATATTCTTTCCATGTTAAGACACGTGAAATTGTTGTTTATTGATGCCTCTTTCACTATTTTTAATTAATTCTCTTTCATTTTACTTGCTGATCAAAGCTCCCCGAAAATACACTGATTACAACGAGCTAATAAAACACGAGGGTACGAATACACACATGCGCGCGCAAACACACACGACACAGGTGTATACCAAATAAAGTACTTTGTCTACTTCATTCTTCCAGTCCTGTTTAATTAATATATAGACAAAGTACAAATCTTACTGGTCGGACAAGGAGGATTCTGATTTTTCCACAAAAAGTGTATTAAGTAGTACTAGTGGTCGCCCAGTGGTCGAAATTCGACCGTAATTCATTAAATTTTTAAGTTTGAACGTTATTGAGGTTATTTTGTCAAAGAGTATACCTCTATAATCATTGCATATAATTTTTTTGAATTTTGTTCTACTACGTCAGCTGCGAGCGTGTAGAAATACGTCATTAGCGTGTGTTGTTTGCCTTAATTCCCTGCAATACCTATGAAATTTAAAATTTAATGTTAGTAACAGTTGAAAAAAAAACACAATTACAGCTTGTATTCGTATTTATTTTTTGATATAATTCACTGTCAGTTTTAATTTTTTCATGTTATTATTGAATCAAATAAACGCTAATAAAAATGAGACTTGACATTCATAGAAGATACATTGTTTTCAATTCCAGTGGATTACATTTCATTTTTGGTAAGGTACAAAATTCGAAAACAGTTTGAAGATTATCTGCCACAAAGCTTACATAATTTTTTAATTTTTTTTTCTATGCATTAATTTTCGAGTTATTTGAAAAATATGAAAGATAGGAAAAATGAGGTTTAGCTTGGCTAAGCCATATTTAAAAAGCAATAACGCGTTTTTTGACATTTCCTTTGGTTTTTTTTTTATTGCCATACTGACCAGGTTTCGCCAAGGCTACACAGTTATTTTGCCTATCTTTTTCGAATTATATAAAATTTAAATAAAAAATTAATACAAAATAAAAAATGAAATAAAAAATATGTGCCTCGTATTTTTCATGTTTTTCATTAAATCAAAAAAACCGGGCGGTTAAAAAAATAAATGTTGTCCATTGAATTTAAAATAGTTTGAAAGTAAATTTAATGATTCAAAACTTCTGTGTAAACGATGTTTTTTGTAAAAACTCTTTCATCATTTGCTAAATGCCCTTGGCCATTATATTCGGAAATATAAAATCTCAAACCATCGAATGATCGAACTCTACTTGCTGTGACGTACAATTGTCCATGTGTAAAAACTGGCTGCCTCAATAAAATTCCAATTTGTTCGAATGTTTGTCCTTGAGACTTATTTATTGTAATCGCAAATGCAGGTATAATTGGAAATTGAGTTCTTTGAAAGTTAAATGGTAAAACAGTACCGGAATATGTTAAATTTATACGTGGAATCAAAATTCTCTTATTGCGTGCGGTTCCAGTTAAAACTTCGCAATCAATAGGATTACGATGCATACACTTGATGCGCATTCTTGTTCCATCGACTAATGCTTCCTTTGTATTTAAGTTTCTGATCAGTAAAACGATGCAATTAACTTTCAATACTAACTTATTTGGTGGCAAACCACTAATAGTCAAAGAATTCAAAAACTCTACTGGATAGTTATTGATTTCATTGTCATCATCACAAATTATTTTATCGTAGCTATGATATGTTTTCTGTTCACCTGGTATTCGATTAAGTATATCAGTATTAATAAAAGTACAATCATCATTTTTAGGTGCTAAAATAACTGACTTCAATATGTTATCTGAGAGTATGTTTTCGGAAATATTTCCATACACCTCATTAATAATATTATTTTCATCTCCTATTAATTGTTGAGGTATTTCAATAATATTTTCACCAAACTGAGGGAATTGTGGGGCTTCATCATTACCAATTTTTTTCAAGAATTCGACAAATTCTATTTCACTTGGTAAGGCTCTCATATTTTGAGTAAACGTTACTTTATGAAAATAAACAAATTTATGCCAACTCGTGACACAATTTTCAATTAAAGTTGCACGTGATCCGTGTGGGACAACTGGTAAGATTTGCCGAAAATCACCGCACAGAAGTATCGTTTTCCCTCCAAATGGTTTATGTTTATCATTTTCATCGCATAGATCCTGCAATAATCCATCTATGATTTTCAACACTTGCAGTGGGCACATAGAAATTTCATTAATAATTATCAATGATGATGAATTTATGTAACGTCCATAGCTACTATTTGCGGTAATATTCGCTACAGAATTTTCCAAAATGGGTATAGGCAATTTAAACACATTGTGTAAAGTTCTACCTCCAAGTAATAGAGTTGAAGCTATGCCACTGAACGCTGTTGCAATGCAACTAAGATTAAGCGAATTTAATTTGTGAATGATTGCTGTTTGTGTGAATGTTTTTCCACAACCTGCATGAGCGGTTAAACAAAAAACATTAGATCCAGTATCATGATGCAAAACTTCACAAATCACACAATCAATTAGATTACGCTGTTCAATATTTGCAGTTTCATAATGCTCACAAAACAGAAACTCTTGTTCTATTGGATCAATAGCATTTGCTTCGTCTGTTCTCTGCGAATACGTGGGAACTGGTAAACCAAGTTCTTGACATGACAAATTATGAACATTCAAAATATCTTCAATTTCTAATAGAGCTGTATTAAAGGATACTTCTTCGTTGTAATCTCTCAAAAAATCTTCACTAACATATACTTTAAATTCATTCCATAACGCCAATGCACAAAATAAATTTCATGCCATAAATTTTATGCACAAATGTAACGAAATAAATTTCGCATTTATTTTGGTGAATGTAATTCTTTTGCTTCATTTAAACATGCACGCCATTCATTATCATTTGAAGCAATGCCGTGAGCATGGCACGCTTCAACAAAAGAAGTTTGTATAATTCCATTGTATGTTCTAACATCTTCAAATGATTTTGGACCACAGACATGTAATAAAAGCAATCGTAAATGGAAAAGTTCCATGTCTTTTGGTGATACTACATATACGCGTGTAATGATTTTATCACCTCCACGCCTTCTCCTCTTCCATTTTTTTCGGGAATCTTCCCACACATAATGGAAAGGAATTTCAATATTCATGCGCTGATGGATCTGATCGATTCAATTCAAAAAATGCTAATAATTTTGTTTGTCTTGCATTTTCAATTGCTTGACGTTCTTGCCCTTCTCGAAAGTAAACATTCTGTCTACGCGGTAAATGAATGTCAAGTCTAACGATGACATGTGAATGAAAATGCATTGGTAATTCATAGATGCGCCATACAGCTTCAGTTGATCCGACATAACGGCCATTTAAAACATTTTTAACTTCATCAATTTGTATTTCTTGACCTGGTTCATTTCTCTCTGAACCTAATTCAACAGATGCACTGTCATAGCCTTTATACACGTATTTATAAATGTATTTAACACTTTTAACTGTAGTGCATACTTCAACATTTATATGGCAATTAAATTTGGCAAGTAAATACGGATTGTATGGTACAACATAAGAATTGTCGAGGCAACTACCTCGAACTTCAGCATTAATACCATTATCACGCCTTCTGTATAATGGATATCCATTTAATGATTCACATGTAAATTCATTAAATCGTTTTGGATAATCTTTTGTGCATTTTCCATCTCTCATACATACAGAATTTGGATTAAGTACACCGCATGGACCATGCATCATGTGTTTTACAACATATTCATGTAATGTAGGATGTGTTTGAATGTTAGGAATCTCCGCAGATACAACTTTATCAATATCGGTAGCGTTAACAATTTTATCTTGCTCATTTAAAGAGAGTAAAATGTGAGCATGAGGCAATCCTCTCTTTTGAAACTCAATTGTATAAATGAGTGCTTCAACTTTACCGAAGATTTTTTTTAGTGTAAGGCCCTCAATTAATGCTTCCAGTTTGGACTTGAATACACGCACAACAATGTCAGGTCGAAAATTAGCTGACTCACCTACACCAATATTGCTAACTACTTCAGGCCAACTTGGATTGCAAGTCATTGTAATAAACAAAGAAGGCTTTCGGAAATGTTGTACAATTGACATTGCATCTAAATAATTCTGATACATATTTCTTGGAGATCCATTGAATGAAGGTGGTAAAATTACTCTATGGCCAACATTATTGGCATTGGGGTTCAATTCTAAATAATCTGTTAAATTGTTGTAAACTTCAGACCTAAGACTTGTTTGATTTTGTCGAATGAAATGTAACCTTGTGCCCTCTATTCTCACATACATATCAACTATCCACTGCAGAAATAATTTTTGTGAATGGTGCAACATGCACTTCTTCTCTAATTGCAAGTCGATAGGCTGCATACTGAAGCATGGTTAATTTATTTCTGGGAGCTCTTGAATTAGATGTAGTTGGTACATTATGAGAAATATTGATATGCCACCCAGTATCACCATTTGGAAAAAGTAATGGATACGCTAAAGGGTCCAATGATGAATCCAAAACAGAGATATTTTTAATGGTACCATTAACTTTTGAAAACGAAACCATATTTCGTTCAAAGGGTGGCTCACCATCAACTGTACTAAATATTACTGCTACATCAGTTTGAACTGCATCATTATAACGGCGTAGATCTAAATCACGATTTACTGTAATGAGCATACAAATTTCTTTATTTTGATTTTCAACTCTCTGACAATGATCTTTCATTGCAATGAATGACCGAACGAAAGGATTAATGCGTTCCAATTCAAGAGAGATTTCGCGCATTATATTGTTATTGCATGTTTGATTATAGTGTTCACGTAATCTATAATTGACAGCAGTGTCAACATCATAAAAATATAATTGCGCATAACATGGTGAGCGACCATATCCAGCAGTCATTGGACCTCATCTGTGATAAAAAACATCATGTATTTTAAAATGATACACTCCACGCGTAACTGTATCCGAAATTTTAGCTTCTGAGCTAACCATAGCAAATGATGAATTGTATTTACGAATGTTTTCAAAATAATTTTTTGACTTTCTTTTTATTGAAGGTTCATTTGAAGTAAGTCCATCATACAATGATTTAAAGTATTCATTTTGACTTAAGGCCGGTAATATTGCTTTACCCTTATGACAACATGAAGTGAATGCAGTCCTTTCACCTAAAGTGACTTCAGATTCGAAATGTTTTGCATTGCAAAACTTGCATTGTAAATGCATTAATCCACAATCAAAAGTATTAAAATTTCTTGGAATGACATTCAGTGCGCATTTAAATGTATCCCTCAAAATAATTTCATCATTTTGTATACTATTTACACTATTTAAATTTGCATTTGGTCTATTATCATTTTGACTTTCACGCGAATATATATTCCTTCTTCTTTGTCTCTCACTCCGACCCGTCAATGTTCTATGTCGAGGCATAATGGAAGTAGGTGCGAATATCTGAATGTAAAAAAAAAACATGTAATGAAATTACTGAAACTAAGATTAGACAGGGTTTAATTTAAAAATAATAAAATGTACTCACTTTTTTGAAACCACCAATAATTAGGCGAGAGTAAGTCAAATTCAAATTGCTGCTACAAAATTTTCCTTTTGCAACAAAATTTTCCTTGTTGCCTGGCAACAAAATTATTTTATTTTTAACAATTACCATTGTTTGAAAAGTTTAAATGAATTTTCAAGTGCAAATGAATGTTTTATTTTTATTTTTTTTTATTTAATTTAATGTATTTGTAACACATATTATATATAAATTTTAGCTTTCTGCACTCCTCCTCCATATAAACTTTAACTATGCCAAATCTTACACTCCTCCGTGCGCGCAATATGCTTAAAAAGGGGTACAAAGTTTTCTCTTCACGTATTAATATATAGAAGATATAGTGTATATAATGCTAAATTCTATTCTACGTGAGTGCTACGGTCACACATTTGACAGAATATCCCTCAACCTTAAAGACAAGAAGAGAGGAACCCCTGTTGTGAAGATAATATCAATTCATTTTCAATGCTTTTGGAAAATCTGAAGGTTTTGACTTCCAAACTTAGCTTTCAGTCACAAATTCTAGTAAAAAAAACATATCGGAAAAATTCATATGTTATAAAAAAACAAACTGTAATTATTAAAAGACTCTTTGCATTGTATATCAAGCTATTAAAAAAAAAAGAGTTAAAAAGCACAGAAAGGTTTTCGGGATCTATAAAAGAGTACCTTTCTATGGTGTTCTAGATACAGTACACTGTAACTAAATATCTCCTTAAATTATATATAATTTACCTTACTTTCCGTCCAGTGACGTCAAGCGTAATTTGTTTTGGTTACGCGTTTCAGGCCATGTGGCCCATCCTCAGACCATCACTCCAAGAGGAGCTCGTTAAAAAATAAAAAATCCACAATAAAACAAACACATAATAAATAAATACAAAAATATATTAAAACATATAAAGGTGTTCTATTACACGAACACGGTGCACCGCGTGTAGCATGCCTGAACTGCGTCAATGGAACCTGTTATCTATTATTATCTGTAATCGATCGCAGCGCGGTATCATACAGTGGGTTGGACCTGAAGTTAAGTTTATCATTAAGTATGTCGTCACACACATCTGGGTTATTATGACCTCTATATATCTCGAATTCTTCAAGCGCATCCATATAACGGCCTTTGGCACAATAATGTAGGGGTATGAAATTATTGTTGAAATTTGTATAAGAATGATTACATGAAATCAGATGCCTTGTAAAGCTGGATTTAATATTATCTATGGAAAAATTACCCCTGTTAAAATGGCTTTGTGGTTTGTGTTCGCGGAATCTTTTGATGAACGGTCTACCCGTTTGGCCGATATAAAATCGGTCACAATCGTCACATATAAGTTTGTAAATACCAGTTTTTGATTCAATTGTTGTTTGAATGACTGGGCGAACTAAGTTCCGTAGACGGTTATTTGTTTTAAAAATGACAGTATAACCTAATT
The DNA here is from genome assembly GCA_034769895.1 of Magicicada septendecula. Classification (NCBI taxonomy): domain Eukaryota; kingdom Metazoa; phylum Arthropoda; class Insecta; order Hemiptera; family Cicadidae; genus Magicicada; species Magicicada septendecula. The sequence goes on from CM068370.1 coordinate 374,530,108, forward strand.
TATTTAAAGTGGATGTAAGGATCTTGGGCATCAACTCAGTGTATGTTGTTGTGATGTATTTGTTGTTAGGTGTAATATCATGTGTCTGTTTGGAACGACGGCATTTGTGTTTTCTAAGAATATTGTCGATCATTTGGGATTCATATCCGTTGGCCAGAGCTATGTGTTTAATTATGTTGAGTTCACACTCGAAATCATCATTATTTAGGGGGATCATCAAAAGTCTGTGAATAAAACTGTTGTAGGCCGCTAATTTTTGAGAGAAGGGGTGGTGTGAGTCTGCATGTATGGTCACGTTTGTGGTGGTAGGTTTTCTGTAAATTTTAAAGTTTAAGCTGTTAAGTTGCCTGGTGACAGTAAGATCAAGAAAGTTGAGTTCATTATTGGTTTCAGTTTCCATAGTAAATTGAATATTGTGGGTAACGGTATTCATATGATTTTTAAGATCTCCTTAAAAATTATAATAAAATAATAAATAATTAAAATAAAAATCTAGCACACAACTTCCTCTACTATTTATTCTTATAGCCTTCACCTTAATAAAATTAGACTATTATAATTTAAATTAATAATACAGGCCGTCATATTAGAATATCGCAGATGAAGAAGCACTCACGTAGAATAGAATTTAGCATTATATTATAATGTAATATTATAGATTCAGGTATAAGCTATATATAGTTGTATCGATATGGTGTTGTAGTGTGCTTGCAGATACGCTCCGGTATCTGCTGTGATGTTGTTTTTATAAAAACTGCTCCAATTATAATTATTAGGAGTTATTAGTGTGATTGTATAATCTGTATAAGTGTCTATGAATAATTCACTCTTTTGATTTAAGTAGGCTTCGCGCACTTTTGTTGTATGCCTCCCTCACTTACCACAAGTATCTGTTTCAGTCCTGTTCTGTGACGGTTGTAGCTGAAATACATACACTTAAAATGCACACAAATATTCAATTTGAATATTCAAAACAGTTAGTACACACAATATGAATGAATTAGCACATATAGATAATACTTTAAATTACTCTCTGTTTGAATTCTTCCGCCATCTTTGGTAGAACTGATTTAAAAGAAATAATTTGATTTATATTTGAAATGATACTCTTTTTCATAGGTAAATAAGTGAAGGTTTATTAACAATTTTAAAATGGCAAATTTTAAAACAATTAACAATCATTTGGGCTAATAACCCTTTAAATAATAATTACAATTGATTAATTTTAACATAAAACTCTGTCCAGGCTCAATGCTGGTAGTCCTGTCATTGGTACAATAATTTGAACTTAATAGGTTATGTTTTCTTGTCAATGTGTTACCAGGTTGTTAGGTTCTTGGAGGTAACATGATATCAGTGTCAAGATGTAATATTAATAGAATTAAGAAAATTGAACAATGGTTAAAAAATAACAAATAAATATCAAAAAACAAAAGTTGGTACCATATATCTGAGAATTATGGTGCTGCCGTACGTGGAAATGCGCACGCACCTTATTACTTGTCAGCCAGCGTCAAACTCGTGGCTTGTACAGTTTCAATGTATCGTTTTATTTTCAACAATTAGTTTGATAAATATATATTTTCAAGAGAAAAAATTAATAAAATATAAAAAAACTCTTGATATGATTTCTATTTGGTTTGGAAATTATTTGAGAACAGATGCAACAGTTAAATTAATAAGCTACCACTACTATTCAGAGGTTAGCTATTACAGGTAATGTTATTATGGTAAATGATTTCTTAACGGTTATTATTTCTTAATTTATATTTCTGAACACATTATTAGTAACATTTTGACATGTTATTATTAGAATTGCTTTTATACTTTTGTTTGAAAGTTAATATTATTTATTTCAAAACATCGAAATAATCAAAACAAACTAAGTTTAGTCAAAAGAGTGACTAAATGTTAACTCTTGTAATTAATGACAATTATTTCAAACATAATTATTAAAATTATGAAAATTAATTAAAATATTTATCTAATATTTTAATAAGTATAAATTGACATTTCTTGGAATTCTAATAATTCCATTATAAGTTTAATCTTTCGCTAGTACTTGACTCGCGTAGTATTCATAGATGTCTATTTAAAATTATTATTTTTTAAATCAAAGTTATTTAAATAAAATATTGTACTCCCTGTTTATTTATCACAACACACGCAAGTACGACCGGGATTATACACTATCGTACTTGTATAATTCGATAATCCCGCACCTTTCACTCGGAAGTATTTTTGTTGTGTCAAGGTTATGTATGTTTATCAACTTATTGTCAATGGACGCGCACAAATTTGAAAATAATACTTTTTCATGGTGCAGAGCTGCGTGGACACTTCGTCTGAAGGCTGTTCGTAGACTGTTACATTTCGCCGGAGCGTCTCTTTCGAGTCTGACAAAATGCGTTGATTTGATTGGTTGTAAACACTATAGTCTTCACCCCAAAAGCCTTTGTTTTATTAAAATATTTGATGTTTTACCAAATTTTGACTTTGGGTTGGAGTTTATGTGACGTAAGCACTAGTGTAAAAAATAATTGAAAAGTTAATAATTACAATAACTTCCTTACTGAACGTCCTATCGTTACATGAGTTATGTCATTGAATTATAGACATTTTCTTCTTTAATTTAAGTCTAAACAACATTATTTTATTTACATCGCTTCTCTTAATATAACGTTTTTATTAATTATCTTTGGTGTTTCTTATTTTTATAAGTCTTTGACGCCAGATTTAATTATTTTTAATAAAAACACTTTCTAAATAAACACTTGGAGTCCATTTCTCACTTGGTTTGATTTATTATTTGGAAATAATTATTTCCTTAACAATAGCTCATTATAGCGTCATTAGGCGTCCATCTTTGTTTTTATATAAATGTATTTAAAATGAATTTCCCTTATTTAATACAAGTAATCTTACAATCTAATAATACTAAAACGATTATTTACATGATTTCACACTAAAATATCTTTACATGATTGTATTAAATATAATATACATACTGTCTTATTCCTTTTCTACCTGTTTCATACAATTGTCAACATAATTTTAGTCTTTTCTATGTAAATTATATTATGTATTAAATGTCATTAGTGTACATATATTGTACTTAATGCATTACATATAGTGGTCAGCTTCTAGCTAGTTCAGAATCCTTCAATTCTTTAATAATGGGTTTGTTCCTATTGTGTCTCATCATAGTGGTCATTTATTTTTCATAAAAACAATAATTAAACTGTTATTGTTACATTTTGTTTGTGTTTCTATATTGGTATTAGACATTACTCCTACTTTTGGTAATGTTCTCATTTACTCTTAGACAAATTTATATGTCATATTTTTCCTAAGTAACTTACTTAACATGGTTTGTTTACATCTGATTTCTGTCACTATGGTAGTTGGTTTCTAATTATTTGCATATATACTGACTGTTTTTATAGTTCTAATCTGTTCTCAAAGTTGTATTGAGTTTCCCTCTAACTACTGGTAATATTGTGAACAATCTGTGTTTAATCTTTAATACACTATTTTCCTTAACTAATGGGCCATACAATGGTCCATCTTACATCTGATTGTATTTACATGGTTAGTTAGTTTACAACATTTTGTTTATAATACTGTTGTTATTATGTTAAGGATCTGTTCTCAAAACATTACCAGATATTGGTCTTACTACTGGTAATATTGTTATTCACTTTAGTATTGGTTTTGATATTGCACTTTGCCTAACTGAATTGGCATATTTGTTGCATCTTTGCTATCTCTGTTTGCCATTGCATTTGATTGGTTTTATTTACATGGTTGTATTATAATGCATTGTCCATTAGGATGTACTGTTATTTATAACAATTCCTTAATTGATATCATTGTTGATAATCATTTATTTTCATTGATATGTTTGGTTTTCTGTTTAACAGGTACCTTCTCTATGGGTTATGTAACAATGTACCATCTGTTTTAATGCAGTATGTCTCTACTACTTACATGGTATCAACATGGTATTCCACAATAATATTTTACTTATTTTGTTACACCTGTTCATAGAATTCCTTCTTAAACACTAACACATATCTTATTGTATTATTTATCATATTTTTCTAGTCATAGGTTGAATTCAATTCAATCCATTTTGTTTGATACAAGGGTTTTTTATTTGTTGTCAGTTCTTTACCAAAAAAAAAACATAATTATATTGTTCTATTTTGTTTTATTCTGGTGGTCTTATGATTATCTGTGTCAATCACAACTTTATTAAATGCGTCACACTCATTGTTCGTGTCTATTTGACTTATTTAACATCTTGTTGTTTTCATCATGGAATTAACATATTTTCATATACTTATAAACTTCATCACTATAATTGTTTGTGTGGTTTTATCAGTTGAAATAGTTAATTATTCACATGTTTCACATCTATTAAGTACGCACTGTTATTGTTTGTGTTTCCTTAAATGCTAAACACTGGTTTTCATCCTCACACTTGATAATCATCATTTCACTTGTCACTTATATAGTCTTTGGTACACGTGGTTTATGTTGATTTCTGGTATGATTTATTCATCTTTTTCTCTCTTCTGAGTCAGCTTTCTTGTCCTTCTTCTTTCTTCTTTCTCGTTATTTTCATTGTAGTCATTATTCCTTAATTGTTCCTCTCGCTGTTTGGAGTTTGTTAATCCTTATTTCATTGTTTTCCCTCACTGTTGGATCCTATTGGGTCTAGTTACTGGTATTTTGTTTTGGCTCATGTCATTTTCTTTCTTATGTTTCGTAGTTGATGTCACTAGGTTGATATTATCTTATTCATAGTTGGATTTTCATATTAACACATTTGTAGACACACACTTTATATACATGGATTTACTTATCTAGATTTACATTCATATTTTTCTCTTACTTGCCGTCCTTTAAGCTCATTTTATGTAACTGCCATATTTGGTTATGTTACATATGCCTTCCTTTAAGAATTGATTAATTCTGAGTTATGATTATACTATATTTTTCTATGAAGAATTTATCAATTATTGTACATTCCATGTTGATTCACATGTTTTTTCCATATATCCTTTTACTTTCTGCTCTTTGAATCATATTTATTTCTTCTCTATGTAATTACTTCCCTCGTTTATTTAGTTCCCTAACATACATTTAGCTGGGGCAGTTTAGAGCGGCTCACTTTGGCTATTCAACTCTACTGGCCATACTAATTTCAATAAATATGGAGGCAAATCATCTCCTTTAATAATAATAAATGATTGCTGGCATTACTCTTCAGTCAATTCATCTCCAATCATTAATAATAATAATAGTGGTCGTTTTTCCGACAAATAATAAATATTCTTGGGATTAATTCACGCATCTGCGGTTTGTACATTGTGATTCTCTCTTTTCTTGATTCAACTTAACTAATTCTTCACATATCATCGGGATAGTTTGTTTTACATTTCCTCACTGGTATACTCTCATGATTTTCTTCGTTAGTATATTCTTTTTTATTCTTCTTCACCATAGATTAATCTCTTCATTCTGTGTTACCTTGAACGTCATTTCGTCATAATCTTCGTTCCAAATTTATTCTTCTAGATACTATGTATTAATACATTCATTTTTTCTTTCCTTTTCCAGGTTTTAGTTGGTATTTGTACTTCATGTAGTGTTGGCTTTTCTTTATTCAAATACAAATTTGTCGTGTGTGGTTGTTTCTCTACAGTAATAATGTTCATTTGGTTTATTCTTCCAACTCTTCTTTTTTTTTCTCCTCCTTCTTTCTTTTCTATAGTACGGGTAGGATGTTCTTATTCACTTGTTGACTAGGCTCTTGGAAATAATGAGTTTGCTTCATATATGCCTGGGATGTAATGTGTCTGTCTCGTATTGACATCTTTTTTATAGTAGTAGTACGGGTGAGATGTTGTTGTTCTACTGGTTGACGTGGCTCTTGGAAATAGTTGGTGCCAAGGATGTTGTTTGTCGATCTCGTATTGACATCTTTTTTATAGTAGTAGTTATTGATGAATACAATGTTCTGATTCCTTTACATAAATTCTCTGGGATCAATTTTTCCCACATTATAAAATGACAATATACATTCAATGTTTAATACATAATTACATAGTTACTTTTTATTTAATATAAACATATAATAATCTTCATGACAATAATTCACCCTTTTTCTTCAGTCAACATCTATTTTTATAATCATATTTTCACTTTTCATTTTGTAAATAACAATAATCTTCATGGCCACATTTCATTTTTCATCTTGATATAGTCAACAGTTATACTCATAATTATCTTTTTATTTTACACAACAAACACTTTCATCCTCACATAGTATTAATAATAAAATAATCCTTATCGCTCTCTTTTCACTTGTAATTTCATATTTCAATTGTCAATATATTTTTTCATGGAAGTTTGATTATAGGTACCCTTTATCTTTTTCGTAATAGGGTTCTGCAATTCATAGGTGTTGTTTAGATTGTTTTTCGTTACAGTATATGGTCCGGTATATAGTAGTAGCAATTTCTTTGCAATGCCCTCGATAGTACTTGGGAGTTCTCGATTTTTGATTAGCACTTGGTCTCCCACTTCGTATTTTATAATTTTGGGCTGCAATTTTTTGTATTTAATTCTCAGTTTCTGGGCTCTTTCAATTGCATTATTATAGAACTTGGTTTGGTTAAACTTGATCTCTGCACTTATTGAAAAGTTAATTATTTCTGTGATCTCCCGGGGTGGTCTTTTCTCGTGCATTGCCATGTATGGTGTTACCTCAGTTGACTGATGGTAGGCGAGGTTTAGGAAGTCTTCAGCTGGGGATAAATATTCCTCCCACTTCCTCTGCTGGCTGTGACAGTAGGTTCTTAAAATCCTTCCTACTTCTCTCAACACTCTCTCAGCAGGGTTGCTGTTGGGGTGGTACACCGATGTCTTATACGTTTTGATTCCCAGATGGATCAGTGTTTCCCGCCATTTTTGTCCTCGAAACTGCATTCCGTGATCTATAATTATTGATGCTGGTCTGTCCACTTCGGGTATGTACTTGTTTATAACTACCTCCAGTATCTTACTTGTCGTGGCTCGATTAAGTGGGTACAGCTTAGTATATTTTGTATAGTGATCAAAGATGATAATGATATATTTATACTGGTGTCTTCCACCACTCCGTGGAAATGGCCCACAAATGTCCAGGAAGATTTTTTCTAATTTTGTCACAGATGTTATCGGTATCATCACTCCTTCTCGCTTTTCGTTACTGCATTTGACTAGCTGGCAAATATGGCAATTCTGTATATATTTTCTTACCTTCCTATTCATGTCAGTGAAATACACATGTTCTTGCAATGCCGTTACCACCTTCACTGCGCCCATATGACCATATCGTATGTGATAGTCGATGGTCAAATCTTTCTCTAGAACCTTTGGGATAATTATCTTCCAGCCTTCACCACTTTTATTGCTTTTGGTGAACACCAGCTGATGATGAGTACAGTAATACTGTTTAATGTTTGCATCGTTGTCTGCTAGTTTTTTAATAATCATCAATATTTTGGGATCTTGTTGTTGCTGTATAGCTATATCTGACAGTATTTTAGTAAGCTCAGATTTATTTTTTAGCAAGCGGTAGACCTTCGCGATGGTTTCCCTCTCTCCTTCAAACGTTTGGGCGTCGATGTTAATCCGGGACAACACGTCTGCAGCTGTGTTGCTTTTTCCCGGTATGTACTCCCACTGTATATTGTACTCTTGGAGTGTGAGAGTCCATCTTGTCAATCTGCCGTGTTTCAATTTGCAGTTCTTGAGGAATGAAATGGATTTATGATCTGTTCTTACTGTCACTGTATATCCCAAAATAAAGGTTCTAAACTTTTCGCAAGCGAATACGATACTCAATAATTCTTTTTCTGTGGTGTGGTAGTTGCGTTCGCATTTGTTCAACGTACGACTTGCGAAACTGATCACTTCATGGTTCCCGTCTTGGTCTTCTTGATATAGTACGGATCCAAGACTCAAGTCGCTGGCGTCGCAGTTCATAAAAAATTGTTTTTCAAAGTTAGGGTGATGCAGCATAACGGTTTCTAGGAACTTTTCTTTAATTAACTTAAACGTAGATTCTTGCTCTGATTCCCATTTCCATTTTTCTTTTGATGATAGCTGTGTTGAAAATCGAGCTGTTAATTCGGAATAATTATTTTGAAATTTCCGATAATAATTGCAGATCCCGAGGAACGATTGCAGTTGTTTTTTGTTCTGTGGGACGGGGAAACGCTGTATTGCCTCCATCTTTTCCTGGGACGGTGTAATTCCCTGTTCAGATAGGTTAAACCCCAAGAATTGAACTTCCTTTGCAATTAATTGAGACTTATCTAACTTCAATGTAATGTGATTGTCTTCTAATTTTTGTAACACCTGTGCCACCCGTTCACAGTGTTCCTCCCAATTGTTGGAGGCGATTAAGAGATCGTCAACATAGACTGTTGTAAACTGCAGTGTATTGTGGCCCAGTATCTCGTCCATACATTTGACGAATATTGCTACCGAGTTTACTAAGCCAAACGGTAGTCTTTTAAAATGGTAATTTCGACCTTCAAAGATAAAAGCAGTGTACTTTCTACTATTCGGATGCAGTTCAACCTGCCAATATCCGCATACCGTATCCCATATACTGTAAAATTTTGTACCATAAAACTTCTTTAAGATTTCATCAATTTCTCCAGGTGATGTCCTGTCGTTAATTATGTTTTTGTTAAGTTCACGAGCATCTAAACAAATTCGTACTGTACCATTTTTCTTTGGTACGGCGACAATAGGGTTGGTGTATGGTGAATTGCTTACTTCGATGATGTCATTTGCTATCAAACGCTGGATTTCTTCTCTTACTGCTTCCTTCAGTGAAAAGGCGATAGGATAAGATTTTCGTTTAAATTCGGTTTGGTCTTTGAATCTTAACTCGCATTAGAAATTTTTGATTTTTCCGGGCGTATCAGAAAATATGTGGCGATACTGGCAATATATGTTTATCAGATGGTCCCTTTGTTCCCATGTCAGCTCTTGGCTATTTTGGTTGGTCTTAAATTCTCGTATCTCATTAATCTTGGTCAACCATAAATCTTCCTCTGGGTTGTTGTGAAGCTTCTCGTTGATGGCGCCTTCCTGATGTTGGTGGCCTTCCCTAATGTAGTATATTACATGTTCTGCGGGTGCCTTTTGATATTCTGTTAGCTTGGCTGTCCACTCAACTTCTCCTGTCTTCATCATTACTGTATTTGTGTCCATGTTAATTATCGCCAGGGCCGGCCTAAGGCGTGTGCGACGTGTGCGGTCGCACACATGCGATTTTGGGAGGGGCGCCGAAATGAGAAAAAATAAAAAAAATAATATGGTAAAAATTTAAATTTTTATGTAATTTTGAATGCAAATTAGCCATTTGAATATGTTAATAACTTTTGTTCAACAAATAAAATGTTGCTTGAAAGTACAGTAAAGAGACTGGCTACTGGCTCCAAACGCTCCGCTCCGTTGTTTTGACAGAACTGAAGAGTTGTAGATAGTGAGTCACAATCACTATCACATGTTTAATCTATCTGTCGCGTCGACGTCTGGTGCTGTATCTGTGCTGCGACAGGTGGCAGTCGTTATCTGACGTGAGTCGTGACAAGTGTATCCAGTTGACGTCTGGATATAATTAGTAATTAGTTTTGTGTTTTGTGATAAATATTAGTTTTCTGTTTTGTGAATTTTGATAACTCTATTTGTGATGTTAATAAACTAAAAATGTTTTCCAAACCTTCTGGATGTCAAAATAGGAAGCGGAAAGCTAAATCCTTAAAAGAAGCGGAAGCCAGTGCTAAATTACTATGCAAGTATTTATCAAAACCACAAAACCCTGTCTCTAGTACAGAAAATGTAGCTAGAATGACGTAGCCCTAACTGATGAACCTAAGCTCAGTGAAAAAGACGAGCACTCTAAGGGACAAGAACTACAACTACCAGAGTGTAGAGATACTTTACAAACTGAAACTGGTATTCATGAAATCGCAACAAATATAGCTGATGAAACTTGTCAAGGTCAAGAACCTGTAACTGTAACTCATTCATTGGAAGAGCAAGAAAGTGGTGACCCCAGCTCGGCGGATGTTGATGTTACAGTTTCTAATGTATTTTACTATCGGCTGGCTCCAAATGGTGAAAAAGTTAAGAGACGTTGGCTATTGTATTCTCAACAAAACAATAGTGTTTACTGTTTTTGTTGTAAGATATTTAGTACTGCACGTTCCAATAAAACTTTATCAGATCAAAGCGGAAACTGTGACTGGAGGCACCACTATACTGACACGTCATGAAACTTCCCCTAATCACCTAAAGTGTTATGAAAGGTGGGTGGAGGCGGAAAGGAGACTGAGCACAGGTAAAACAATTGATGATGAAAACCAGAAAATAATTGCCCAAGAAAAAGAACGATGGCAGAATGTTCTTAAACGACTTCTTGCCATAACACAATTTCTTGCCCAGCACCAAATGGCTTTCCGAGGAAGAAACGAAACCCTGTACAAAAAGGACAATGGAAATTATTTAGAGCTTGTTGAACTAATTGCCCAATTTGATCCTGTAATGAAAGAACATATATGTAGAGTATCGGCAAATGAAAAACAAAGGTGTCTGTCATACTTGGGGAAAAACATACAAAACGAATTATTGACTCTGATGGGAGACAAAGCAAGAGAAGAAATACTAAGCAGAATTAAAGGAGCCAAATACTATGCATTGATTCTCTACTGCACACCCGATTTAAGTAGGAAAGAACACTTCTCTGTTGTTTTGAGGTACGTTTATGAAACAAAAGAGAAAACAGTTGAAATTTGTGAAAGTTTCCTAGATTTCTTTGAAATAACAGACACTTCAGGGAAGGGAATGTCAGAAACAGTCTTAAAAAAACTGCAAGAGTACGACTTTGACATTTCTAATTGCAGAGGCCAGGGATATGATAATGGGGCAAATATGAAAGGAAAACACTCTGGACTACAAAAACAAATTTTAGAAAAAAACAAGAGAGCTTTTTTTGTACCATGTGGCTGTCACAGCCTAAACTTGCTACTAAGCGATGCCGCAAAAACCTCAGTACCAACAGTTACCCTTTTTGGAACAATTCAACGATTGTTTGTGTTTTTTAGCTCATCAACAAAACATTGGAGCAAATTGTTAGAGAGTCTGTCTCAATCATATAAGGCGTCATCAGTATTTGGGCCTTCTCTCACATTGAAAGAACTTTGTGTAACTCGCTGGGAAGCACGTATTGAATCACTCAAAGCAGTAAGATACCAGATTGTGCAAATCCGACAAGCACTTTGGGACCTGCACGAGGATGCATCATTTGAAGACGAGGTTAGAAGTGAGGCAAATTCCTTGTCCGAAACAATTGAAGATTTTGGTTTCTTAGTGTCATTGACTGCATGGTATGATGCCCTGTTTCAAATAAACATTGATAGTAAGATATTGCAATCAAAGATCGTCAACTTACCTCAAGCTGTAGCTATTTTGAAGTCCGTTGGGGACTTTTTGACGGACTTTCGCGAAAATAGATTTGTTAGTTGTTTAATGAAAGCCAAAGAGTTGGCTGAAGATTTAGAAGTCGAAGGAAAATTCAAAACACCCCGGCTTAGAAGGAAGAAGAAGCAGTTTGATTACGAAGCTAATGGTGAAGCACCGATTGACCCCCAAGAGCGTTTTAGAGTTGACTTTTTTATACCACTTTTTGAAACTGCCCAAATGGCTGTGCAAGAGAGGTTCGAACAGCTTAAGGCCAAAATGTCAAAAGTTGAGTTTCTTTTTAAACTTGATGAATTGCCCAAGAGAGAGGACTTGTTTGTTAAATGCAAATACCTAGAAGACCTCCTTTCAGATGGGGATGACAGTGACATCAAAGGAGCTGAGTTATGCGAGGAGCTGATCTCTATCAAGGACCTCATGCCAAATAAAGGTACGTTTTACTTTTACATTTTAGCTATTCAAAATTTATCATCTTGATTTATTGTTTGGTCAGTTAATTCATAATTGTTTTGGGCTCAAACAAAATTATTATTTTTCAAAGTTTTTTAATTTCCAAAATTAAAAGGCAGTCTTTTAATTCCTTTTTGTTTGATTTTAGGCGGGAAAACGGCTCTGAACGTGCTGAACTTTCTGTTGGAAACTGGACCTACAGACGCTTATGTAAATGTGTGGGTTGCTTTGCGAATACTTCTGACAATACCAATGTCGGTAGCGTCGGCGAAGCGAAGTTTTTCAAAATTAAAATTAATAAAAACCTACCTAAGGTCTACTCTTTCGCAAGAAAGACTCAACAACCTTGCAATTTTGTCCATTGAAAATGATATTTCATCGTCATTAGATTATGATGCACTAATAAAAACATTTTCGGCTGCTAAAGCTAGGAAGGTCCACTGCTAAGTGTATAATACAGATTATTTTAATCAAATTTTCTTGATCTTTTACACTACTACTCTCAATTTATAGTTATATTAATGTACCTTTTCGAGAAAAGTGAATACCAAAGTTTATATTTCTGAATGTTGTCGTACTTTTTCTAATGTACTGACATAACTTTTTTTAATATTAATATATTCAAACTGAAATGTATTTTTCATGAATATTAAATCAAATAAAACTTTTGTTGTAGTAAAAAAATGTGTCTGTTATTTTCTACCTGACAAAACAATAAACTGAGTAAAAGAATTTGTTAGGAGTTTGCTCTTTACACAAGTACAGTACAGCACGCCTATTGAAGTTTGAAAAAGTCAGTTAAAAGAATTAGTACTAGAAGAAATCATTTAAAAAAATAAAAATAATGAAAAGGTACTAAATACTTTACTTTAATATTTACTATTTATTACTACTTATTAGTTTTACTTTTTGGTTTTTAATCCCTTTAAAATGCCAACTTCAGTTATTAAGTTCCAACAAATTTCAGTTATAGAGCACCCATACCATTTTTTGGAGGGTTTTCTATACCCATTTTCATTGTAAGGGGCGCCAAAACTCAATCTTGCACACACAGCATTTTGCTCTTAGGCCGGCCCTGATTATCACGGTGTATTTTCTGAGTATATCACACCCAATGAGCAGGGTAAACGGTAGCCCACTGGCTACTAGGAATATCATCTGTATCATGTTCCCATTGCTGGATACATCGAGTTGTACTTGTTGTCTAATCGTCTTGTTCTGACGTCCGGTAGCTCCAATGAGTACAATGTTGTTAATAGGTAAAGTGGGTATTGTCGCTTTATTTTCAGATTGGATTCTATCTAACTCCACTTTATCAATCAATGATACATTTGCTCCGGTATCTATCATTGCCGTTGCTTTTATGTTATTGACCTTCACCGCTATGTATGCAATTTCACTGTTACTTGTATCGCTGATAGCACTTTCTTTTTCTTCCATTAAGTCTCTTCTTATATTTTTAAATAATTATTGGTGTAAGTTTTGCGAAGATTTGGATGGTTTGCCAAAACTCTAGACCCAATAGTCCGGTTCAGTGAGGGTACTACTTAGTTTTTCACTGCCGGTTGGCGTTTAAAGGCAGGTCACTATTCCCGTGCCTGTCTTGCGATGTCGAAGCTATGGGTTCCTGATTTCCAGGCCCATGTCCATTATGGTAGACTTCTGTATTTTGCGTTATTGTTCCTTGACTTCCATTGCTGTCGCTTCCGTTAGATCGGTATCCAGATTCCCGCTCCTCTCTATCGCTATTGCTGGCATGACTATGCTGATTAGGGAAACTCCTCCTTCCTTGGTAGTAGTTTCGACGATTTCTCCCTCGACTGGCATGAGCGTAGTGTACTCTGCGAAAGTGATTATTATGTTGGTTGCCATTGCTTTGTCTTGGGTGATGATTGGGAGCTTGACTCTGGTACGGCCGGTAATAATTGTTACCTCTTTGGTAAGCTGGCTCTCGCTGATATCCACCTGAATGCTGATTATTATTATTCCCTCTATTATTCACATTGTTGCCCCCTCCGTCTTGGCGTGGTATAGGGTGATTTTGGAATCTCGGTGGGTGATTGTGATTTCTTCCCGGGCTATTCCTTTCATTAGGTATGTTGGGGTTATTATTCCCAGGTCCTCCTCGATCATATGTCTGGTTAAGCACTTGTCGACTACGTTGGTAGTATCGTTCTCTTTCATGGTTCTCCAACAGTTCGCACATTCCTTGGACTGTTTTTATTTGTGCATTTAGTCTTCCTTGTGAGATGCCTTGATTGAAGTGGTAGGCTAATTTCGTCACTAGGCATTCTTCTGGGATTGCGGGTTCGAGATTCCTTGCCAGGCAAATCTTTCCCAAGAAATATGTTGTCATTGACTGCCTTCCATGTGTATCGAACCTCCCGTTTGTGATATCATCCCTAACGATGTTCTGGGTGGCTTCTGACCAATATTTTTGTTTAAACGCCACTTTGAAGTTGTCATAATTCCCCACTTCGTTACGGGTTGCCGTCCACCAATTGTCGAACGTGCTTTTGAAAGCTTCATCTAACATTCCTTTAATGGTAGTCCATCTACTCTCTCTGTTTTTACGTATGATTTCTTCCATCCGTTCTAAAAACTCTAGCGGATTCTTATAATAGGTCCTGAATTCAATCTGATCTCTGTTATCTAGATGAGTCAATCCGGATAATAAATTTGGTACAGTTTGCAATCGATGCATCTCGTCGCGGAGGTCATCTAACTCTCTTCGTTGACGCTCGGTTAATAGGGTTCTATCATCATGTACCTGTTGCTTAATTGCGTCCACTCTTCCAGATACTTCTTCACACTTGTCTGTTAGTGTTGTCTGCGCTGCCTTCATGTTGGTCTGTTCTTGTGTTATCACACTTATCTGTGTACCGTGTGTCCTCTCCATTTCGTTAATGCGTTCATTGATGTCTAACTCTGCTTGTATTAGTCTCAGGCTGGTACCTTCTCCCTCCTTTCGTACTTCATCCATCTCGACATTAACTTCAGTTGATAGGATGGCCATGCGCTTCTCGATTTCATCAACATTTTCTTTCAATCTTTTTTCTATCATCTCTTCTGTATCCTTAGCGGCTTCCTTCATCTTGTTACTGTGGATACTTATCTGTTGCCACATCCCTTCATGGTCGGATTGTATTGTTTCGATGTCTCTATTGAACTTAGCCATGATTTCATCCATTTTCTGGTTGGCCTGATCCATTCTGACTCCCAACTCTGCCGATAACTCTTCTTTCATGATGGCCATTTTCTTCTCCAGTAATTCCTCGGTTTTCTTTTGTCCATCTTCCATCCTCCTGTTCGTCTCCTGTATCTGGTTATTGAACTCTTCCTTTAATAATTCTATATGTTTCTGGTTCTCCCTCTGGCCTTCCTCTATTTTCTTGCTTAAATCCTCTTTGGTGGATCTCTGACCTTCTTCTATTCTGTTTAAGTCTGCCTTCAAATTTTGATTGTCCTCTTTGGTTGATTTCAGGCCTTCCTCTACTTTACTGTTTAGTGACTCCATCTTCTTGCTTAACTCCCTGGTGGATTCGCTATTTTCGTCCATCTTCTTGTTTAAGTCCTCCTTAAGTGACTCTATAGATTTATTGGTCTCCTTGTTGGATGATTTCCGGCTCTCTTCTATCTTCTCCATTACCATTTTGAACATCTCCATGAAGTCGATTTCTCCGGGTACCATTGGTTGCTTGGGTTGGCTGATCTCCGGTGGAGCTTCTTGAATCATCACTTCTGGTTCCTCCATAGGCTGTTGAACCCCCTCCGCCGGTTCAATTTGGTTGTCTTTTACTTCCACTACTATCTCCTCCACATCTTCCGTTGACATAGCTTCCTTCTCTTCTTTTCTGGTTTCCTTCTCTGCTTGCGCCGCCCTTTTTCTTGACGTTGACCTTGATTTTGATCTTGATTTCAATCTATCGGTATACATCTTGATCTTCCGATAATGTTCCTGCTGTCTTCTCACGAATTAGTATATTTAGGTTATTGGTTATTGTATATCTCCCTAACTCGTGCTCAGACGTTGGGCGCCAACTTGTTATAGAACAAGTAATACAAGTTCAAGTATATTTGTATATTTTATAGATTCAGGTATAAGCTATATATAGTTGTATCGATATGGTGTGTAGTGTGTTTGCAGATACGCTCCGGTATCTGCTGTGATGTTGTTTTTATAAAAACTGCTCCAATTATAATTATTAGGAGTTATTAGTGTGATTGTATAATCTGTATAAGTGTCTATGAATAATTCACTCTTTTGATTTAAGTAGGCTTCACGCACTTTTGTTGTATGCCTCCCTCACTTACCACAAGTATCTGTTTCAGTCCTGTTCTGTGACGGTTGTAGCTGAAATACATACACTTAAAATGCACACAAATATTCAATTTGAATATTCAAAACAGTTAGTACACACAATATGAATGAATTAGCACATATAGATAATACTTTAAATTACTCTCTGTTTGAATTCTTCCGCCATCTTTGGTAGAACTGATTTAAAAGAAATAATTTGATTTATATTTGAAATGATACTCTTTTTCATAGGTAAATAAGTGAAGGTTTAAAAACAATTTTAAAATGGCAAATTTTAAAACAATTAACAATCATTTGGGCTAATAACCCTTTAAATAATAATTACAATTGATTAATTTTAACATAAAACTCTGTCCAGGCTCAATGCTGGTAGTCCTGTCATTGGTACAATAATTTGAACTTAATAGGTTATGTTTTCTTGTCAATGTGTTATCAGGTTGTTAGGTTCTTGGAGGTAACATGATATCAGTGTCAAGATGTAATATTAATAGAATTAAGAAAATTGAACAATGGTTAAAAAATAACAAATAAATATCAAAAAACAAAAGTTGGTACCATATATCTGAGAATTATGGTGCTGCCGTACGTGGAAATGCGCACGCACCTTATTACTTGTCAGCCAGCGTCAAACTCGTGGCTTGTACAGTTTCAATGTATCGTTTTATTTTCAACAATTAGTTTGATAAATATATATTTTCAAGAGAAAAAATTAATAAAATATAAAAAAAACTCTTGATATGATTTCTATTTGGTTTGGAAATTATTTGAGAACAGATGCAACAGTTAAATTAATAAGCTACCGCTACTATTCAGAGGTTAGCTATTACAGGTAATGTTATTATGGTAAATGATTTCTTAACGGTTATTATTTCTTAATTTATATTTCTGAACACATTATTAGTAACATTTTGACATGTTATTATTAGAATTGCTTTTATACTTTTGTTTGAAAGTTAATATTATTTATTTCAAAACATCAAAATAATCAAAACAAACTAAGTTTAGTCAAAAGAGTGACTAAATGTTAACTCTTGTAATTAATGACAATTATTTCAAACATAATTATTAAAATTATGAAAATTAATTAAAATATTTATCTAATATTTTAATAAGTATAAATTGACATTTCTTGGAATTCTAATAATTCCATTATAAGTTTAATCTTTCGCTAGTACTTGACTCGCGTAGTATTCATAGATGTCTATTTAAAATTATTATTTTTTAAATCAAAGTTATTTAAATAAAATATTGTACTCCCTGTTTATTTATCACAACACACGCAAGTACGACCGGGATTATACACTATCGTACTTGTATAATTCGATAATCCCGCACCTTTCACTCGGAAGTATTTTTGTTGTGTCAAGGTTATGTATGTTTATCAACTTATTGTCAATGGACGCGCACAAATTTGAAAATAATACTTTTTCATGGTGCAGAGCTGCGTGGACACTTCGTCTGAAGGCTGTTCGTAGACTGTTACATTTCGCCGGAGCGTCTCTTTCGAGTCTGACAAAATGCGTTGATTTGATTGGTTGTAAACACTATAGTCTTCACCCCAAAAGCCTTTGTTTTATTAAAATATTTGATGTTTTACCAAATTTTGACTTTGGGTTGGAGTTTATGTGACGTAAGCACTAGTGTAAAAAATAATTGAAAAGTTAATAATTACAATAACTTCCTTACTGAACGTCCTATCGTTACATGAGTTATGTCATTGAATTATAGACATTTTCTTCTTTAATTTAAGTCTAAACAACATTATTTTATTTACATTGCTTCTCTTAATATAACGTTTTTATTAATTATCTTTGATGTTTCTTATTTTTATAAGTCTTTGACGCCAGATTTAATTATTTTTAATAAAAACACTTTCTAAATAAACACTTGGAGTCCATTTCTCACTTGGTTTGATTTATTATTTGGAAATAATTATTTCCTTAACAATAGCTCATTATAGCGTCATTAGGCGTCCATCTTTGTTTTTATATAAATGTATTTAAAATGAATTTCCCTTATTTAATACAAGTAATCTTACAATCTAATAATACTAAAACGATTATTTACATGATTTCACACTAAAATATCTTTACATGATTGTATTAAATATAATATACATACTGTCTTATTCCTTTTCTACCTGTTTCATACAATTGTCAACATAATTTTAGTCTTTTCTATGTAAATTATATTATGTATTAAATGTCATTAGTGTACATATATTGTACTTAATGCATTACATATAGTGGTCAGCTTCTAGCTAGTTCAGAATCCTTCAATTCTTTAATAATGGGTTTGTTCCTATTGTGTCTCATCATAGTGGTCATTTATTTTTCATAAAAACAATAATTAAACTGTTATTGTTACATTTTGTTTGTGTTTCTATATTGGTATTAGACATTACTCCTACTTTTGGTAATGTTCTCATTTACTCTTAGACAAATTTATATGTCATATTTTTCCTAAGTAACTTACTTAACATGGTTTGTTTACATCTGATTTCTGTCACTATAGTCAGTTGGTTTCTAATTATTTGCATATATACTGACTGTTTTTATAGTTCTAATCTGTTCTCAAAGTTGTATTGAGTTTCCCTCTAACTACTGGTAATATTGTGAACAATCTGTGTTTAATCTTTAATACACTATTTTCCTTAACTAATGGGCCATACAATGGTCCATCTTACATCTGATTGTATTTACATGGTTAGTTAGTTT
Source organism: Magicicada septendecula (assembly GCA_034769895.1). Classification (NCBI taxonomy): domain Eukaryota; kingdom Metazoa; phylum Arthropoda; class Insecta; order Hemiptera; family Cicadidae; genus Magicicada; species Magicicada septendecula. Next base: position 374,549,149 of record CM068370.1, read on the forward strand.
ACAACATTTTGTTTATAATACTGTTGTTATTATGTTAAGGATCTGTTCTCAAAACATTACCAGATATTGGTCTTACTACTGGTAATATTGTTATTCACTTTAGTATTGGTTTTGATATTGCACTTTGCCTAACTGAATTGGCATATTTGTTGCATCTTTGCTATCTCTGTTTGCCATTGCATTTGATTGGTTTTATTTACATGGTTGTATTATAATGCATTGTCCATTAGGATGTACTGTTATTTATAACAATTCCTTAATTGATATCATTGTTGATAATCATTTATTTTCATTGATATGTTTGGTTTTCTGTTTAACAGGTACCTTCTCTATGGGTTATGTAACAATGTACCATCTGTTTTAATGCAGTATGTCTCTACTACTTACATGGTATCAACATGGTATTCCACAATAATATTTTACTTATTTTGTTACACCTGTTCATACAATTCCTTCTTAAACACTAACACATATCTTATTGTATTATTTATCATATTTTTCTAGTCATAGGTTGAATTCAATTCAATCCATTTTGTTTGATACAAGGGTTTTTTATTTGTTGTCAGTTCTTTACCAAAAAAAAAACATAATTATATTGTTCTATTTTGTTTTATTCTGGTGGTCTTATGATTATCTGTGTCAATCACAACTTTATTAAATGCGTCACACTCATTGTTCGTGTCTATTTGACTTATTTAACATCTTGTTGTTTTCATCATGGAATTAACATATTTTCATATACTTATAAACTTCATCACTATAATTGTTTGTGTGGTTTTATCAGTTGAAATAGTTAATTATTCACATGTTTCACATCTATTAAGTACGCACTGTTATTGTTTGTGTTTCCTTAAATGCTAAACACTGGTTTTCATCCTCACACTTGATAATCATCATTTCACTTGTCACTTATATAGTCTTTGGTACACGTGGTTTATGTTGATTTCTGGTATGATTTATTCATCTTTTTCTTTCTTCTGAGTCAGCTTTCTTGTCCTTCTTCTTTCTTCTTTCTCGTTATTTTCATTGTAGTCATTATTCCTTAATTGTTCCTCTCGCTGTTTGGAGTTTGTTAATCCTTATTTCATTGTTTTCCCTCACTGTTGGATCCTATTGGGTCTAGTTACTGGTATTTTGTTTTGGCTCATGTCATTTTCTTTCTTATGTTTCGTAGTTGATGTCACTAGGTTGATATTATCTTATTCATAGTTGGATTTTCATATTAACACATTTGTAGACACACACTTTATATACATGGATTTACTTATCTAGATTTACATTCATATTTTTCTCTTACTTGCCGTCCTTTAAGCTCATTTTATGTAACTGCCATATTTGGTTATGTTACAATATACACTATACTACTTAATACACTTTTTGTGAAAAAATCAGAATCCTCCTTGTCCGGCCAGTAAGATTCGAACTTTGTCTATATATTAATTAAACAGGACTGGAAGACTGAAGTAGACAGAGTACTTTATTTGGTATACACCTGTGTTTGTGCACGTGTGTGTGTG